>CM070719.1:33241590-33841590 GCA_036346275.1 Otatea glauca
ACCACACCCTACTCACGGTTGTCGGAGTTTATGAGAACCCGTCCACCTACCTTCTCGAACGCGCCAATCCACTTTGGAGGCGGACGATTGGCTAAGGACAATTGAAAGGAAGCGCACATTACCCAATGTGTAGGACATGAGAGGGTACTCTATGCCTCTCATCAACTCGAAGGACCGCCGCAGAATGGTGGGAAAACCTGCGCGACTCATGAGGACCCGCAGAGTATCACATGGGAGGAATTCACCTCGGCCTTCCGTCGATACCATGTACCCGAGGTATCATGGATCTTAAAAGGAGGAGTTCGAAGCCTCAAGCAAGGCGGCGATCGGTGGCGATTACGAACAAGTTCACCCAAGCGCACGCTCGCACGGAGGGCGTGGCTACGGATAAGGCGGACAATCCCGCTTCATGAAGGATTGAATGCGAGGTTGCAGTGGGGTGATCACCCACACATTCCACGACTTTCAAGAGTTAGTTAACAAAGCCACGATCTTAGAGGACAAGCGCCGAGAGTTGGATGACAACAGAAGCGCGAGAATGGCGCAACAAGGAGGTCGTCGGGGCAGAGGCGAAGGACGGCACCCCAACGGCTCATTCGGTACCGGCCTAGAGGCAATGACGAGCACCACTGCCGCAAAATCGCCCGATGGGTCAAAATGTTGAGACTCGGCCGAACTATAGCGCAGGTGGAGGAACCTCTCGGGCCGTGGGAAGGCGTTGCTATCATTGCAATGAAATGGGGCATTTGCCAACAAGCGCCCTAAGAAGGAGGTGTCACCGGTTCGCTTTAACACGGGAACACACCGCAAGGACTCCGCACCAATCATGAACCGCGGGGCATCAACGAATGACTCCATCCCAAGGAACGCACGAGGCGAGTCAACCACATCACAAAGGATGAAGTCGAGCGCCTCGGACGTTGTCTTGGGTAAGTTCTAGTAAACTCGATGCCACTCTTTGTTTTATTTGATTCCGAACTTAGCATTCTTTTATTTCCGAGATTTTGCTGTTCAAAATGATATGGAAATAGTGAATCTTAAATGTGTGCTCATAGTCAATCCTGGATCGAACTCCGATCTAAAGTAGGATGTTACGGGGTAGGAATAATAATTAATGGAGTTGAGTTCCTAGCGAACTTAATCGTCCTTAATACCCAAACCTTGGATGTTATCACGGAATGGATTGGTTAACCGATCACAAAGCGATATTGGATCATGCGGAAAAAGAGTCATATCGGTCGAGAGCCGGATGGAAAGAAAATTGAGTTTGAAGCGAAACCGATACAAGATGGACAATTGATGGTCAACGGCATGAAGGCTATCGACAGAGGAAGTCTCCATAGTCAATGAATATCCGGATGTTTTCCCGGAAGATTTACGGAATGCGCGGATAGAGATATCGAGTTCGTGATAGAACTAGTTCGAGGACAGCTCAATAGCTAAGAGACCTTACAGGATGTCCACAGAGGAATTGGTGGAAATGAAGAAGCAAATTGAAGAAGCTATTTGGAAAGGGATTTATAAGACCTAGTTCATCGCCATGGGGAGCACTGTCTTATTCGTTAAGAAGAAGGGCGGAAGTTTGAGGATGTGTATAGACTATCGTGCACTCAATGATGTGACGATAAAGAATAAGTATCCGCTACCGGGATCGATGATTTGTTTGACCGATTGAGAGGAGCGGAGTATTCTCCAAAATTGATCTTGATCGAGGATACCATCGGTGAAGATCCGATCGGAGGATATTAGAAGACGCATTTTCGTCAAGATATGGACACTCGAGTTTGATGATGATGTCTTTTGGTGCGACAAATGCACGGCATATTTCATGAACTTAATGAATAAGGTTTTATGGAAAACTTGGATAAGTTAGTCGTCGTATTCATAGATGACATCCTTATCTATTCCAAGGCGAGAGAAGAGCACGCCGAGCACTTGAGGCTAGTCCTTGAAAAGTTGAGGAACAACGGTTGTTTGCGAAATTTAGCAAATGTGATTTACGGAAAGATAAGGTGGAATTTCTTGGACACATAATGACAGCGAAAGGAGTTCTTGTAGATCCAAAGAAAGTGGAAACGGTTTTACATTAGGAGCAGTAGAAGGCGGTAACCCAAATCCGTAGTTTCCTTGGAATGGCGGGTATTACCGTCGATTCATTGAAGGATTCTCTACGATTGCGAGACCTCTTACGCAATTGTTGAAAAAGAAAAGAAATTTTATGGACACACGAGTGTGAGAAGAGTTTTGGGAATTGAAAAGGAGGTTAACATCGGCTTTGTATTAGTTTTACAGGGCGTTCACCAAGACTTTGACATTTATTGTGATGCATCGCGTCGAGGATTGGGATGCGTGTTGATGCAAAATAGGAAGGTAATTGCCTATGCATCGAGGCAATTGAGACCACATGAGGAGAACTATCCGACTCATGATTTAGAATTAGTTTGCCTTAGTGCATGCACTAAAAATATGGCGTCATCATCTCATCGGAAATAGATGTGAAGTATATCACGATCATAAAAGCCTTAAGTATATTTTCACACAAGTGACCTAAATATGAGGCAAAGAAGATGGTTAGAGTTAATCAAGGATTATAATGTGAAATTCACTACCACCCGGGAAAGCCAGCGTGGTGGCGGGCATTGAGCGAAAGAACCACAGTGTAAATATCTTTGTTGGAAACAAGTCGAGCAGAATTGTGTAGGGATTTCGAAACTAGAATTGGAAATGGTACCAAAAGGATTCCTAGTAACCTTGGAAGTAAGACCTACCTGGAAGATCGGATCGGGAAGGCGAAAAGATGATGATAAGATCAAAAGAATTAAGGGCAAAATGGATGAAGGCAAAGCAAAAGATTTTAAAGCTGGATGAACAAGGTACTATGTGGTTTAAAGGGCGCATTTGTGTCTTAACAAAAGGAGTTGAAGCGATTAATTTTGGGAGAGGCCCATGACTCCAAGTACTCAATTCATCCGAAGTGCGAAAATGTATCAAGATTTGAAGGAAAAATTTTGGTGGCCAAGCATGAAACGAGAAGTCGCGAATCGTTGCATTATGTGACATATGCCAAAGGGTCAAAGCTATGCACCAAAGGCCAGCAGGCTATTACAACCCTTAAAGATACGAATGGAAATGGGAGGAAATTGGTATGGATTTTATAACGGATTGCCCGAGCGCAAAGTGGATATGATTCCATATGGGTCATAGTAGATCGTTTAACTAAGGTGGCACATTTCATACCATAAAGACCACTTATTAGGAGACCGGTTAGCGAAACTTTATATGTCGAGGTATGCATTTTACATGGAGTGCGAAAAGATAGTGTCGGACGAGGTACCCAATTTACCTCCAGTTAAGGGTAAGCTTCATGAAGCAATGGGGACTCGTTTGAACTTGATCTGACATACCATCCATGAGCAGATGGACAAGCGAGAGAGTCAATCGGATATTGGAGGATATGTTGAGGGCATGTGCCTTAGCATATTCCACTTCATGGGACAAGTGTTTGCCTTATCTTTGAGTTTAGTTACAACAACGATTATCAGCGAGCTTACAAATGTCTCCATTTGAAGCTCTGTATGGTAGGTCTGTCGAACACCATTGAATTGGAATGAGACAGTGAGCGACATGTTTTGGACGGACATTCTTGAGAAGCGGAAGCACAGATCACCACAGTCGGGGAAAGATTGAAGATTGCACAATCCGGGCAAAAGAGTTATCTTGACAACCGTCGCGAGGAACTAAGCTTTGAACAGAAGATTTTGTGTATCTTAGAGTAACACCACTCAAAGGAGTCGAAGGTTCCATGCAAAGGAAGCTCGCACCCGGATATGTCGGACCATTCAAAATCTTGAGCCGTAGAGGTGAAGTTGCGTATCAATTGGAGTTCTGCAGATCTTTGGCGAGTGCATGGCGTATTCCATGTGTCTCAAGCGAAGAAGTGTCTTGAGTGCCTAAGAGCAAACACCTTTGGAGGCAATTGAGCCGCAAGAAGGTCGACTTACAAAGAACATCAATGAAGATTACGGGCGTAATGGACGGAGAGACAAGGAACAAGTCAGCGCGTTTCTGCGAGGTTGATGGAGCAACCATTCGGAAAGTGAAGCAGCGTGGGAGCGTGAAGAAGATCTGAAGAAGGAGTTCCTAACTTTGTTTCTATAGACGACCACGAATCTCGGGGCGAGATTACATTAAGGGGAGGTTTGTAACACCTAATTTTTGCTCTAATTTAAATTTTGAGAGTATTTTTGATTTTGTGAATTTTTGGGAATTTATTGAAATTTATTTGGAATTACTCAAAACTAGCCTTCCTTGAAAACAATTAAATAATGGAAAAGTTCTAGCAAAGTTTTATTGAAAATATTTTATTTGAGTTCCAAATATCTCAAAGTATTTTCTGGAATTTTTCTAGAATTTTTACGCTATTTTAAAAGCCCCAAATGATTTAAGTGAATTTCTAGAATTATTTTTATTGAAAAGGATTTAAAATCCGGAATAGTGTCTGGCGAATCGTTGGACCGGCCCGATCTTGTCTTAGAGGCCCGGCTCGCGTCGCCGCCCACGCACCCACCCGCCAAAACCCTAGCCGCCGCGCGCGTTTCGCCGTTGGATCAACATCGTGCGATCGAGGAATCATCCGTCACCCATTGTTCGCGCCGATTGGATCGCTGCGTGAATGCGGGATTTCGCCACGTCGTTTCTTCCTCGCGAGATCGCCGAGCAATGGCCGCTGCATGTCGCCATTTCGCCAAGATTTCGCGCCGCGTCGAGCGCTATTTAGTCTTGCCGCACGCCACCGCGTGCGCGCTCCTAAACGCGTCTGTAGCCCTAGCGCACGCCTCCCGAAACGCCTCCGGTTGCTCACAAAAGCTCGCCGTAGTTGTTCCCCTGCGCCGCCACTGTTCTTCGGCGTTTGCTTCGCCGCCGGTCCACTCCTGCCGTCGCCGAGGTCACGAGCCTTGCCGGCGAGCCGCGTCGAATCGCTAGATCTTCTCGCCGGGAGCCACCAAACGCCGTCGACTACATCATCTTCCTCATCTCGGCAAGCTTGCACCGCCGCGCCATCGTCGGACTCGAGCATCGTTGGCCGTCGGATCGCAAGGAGGGTAAGGATCGTGCCACGTCGCCCTTCTCTGCTTACATTTAGTTTGTATCTGTGCGTTAGATCTGTATGGGCGGTGCGGATTAACCCCAAGGTTTACGTTAGCTAAATCTTGATCGTTAGATCTAGAGCGAGCGGCTTGGATTAGATCTAATGTCTGCGATATGTTTTAGTCTTAGCCGTTGGATCGTTAGTGAGCGCGTAGATTGAGCCACGTCGCGCCTTGAATAATGCGACTCTGGTAACTGGCCGTTGGATCGGATCTGAGCGGTTGAGTTCGGATCTGGTTTTAATCTAGGATCGCGCCGTTCAAATTTGAGCGTCGGCGGAGATGACGCCGCACCCCATCGAATCCGTCTTGTGGCGTGTGCGCGTTGGTGAGGAGAGACCAGATCAACCGTTGGTTTACGGCGCCGTTGGATGCGTGGCGTGGGGCGTGGAGTCTGGCGTCGCCGAACGCGCGGGGTGAGATCCGGCCAGTTGGTTGGCGGCGATGCGGATCTGCCGCGTGTCGCGTCGGGATTAGGCTGCGCCGTCGGCGGCGCCAAGGGTTGCGTCACCGGTGCAGCGCCGCGATGCCTCCGGTCCACGGTGGACGAGCCAACCGTGAACTCGATCCATAGACGAGCGGCGTGGCGGCCTGCAGGCGTGCCGCGTGTCTTCTTGGCGTCATCGGCGGCGTCATAAATATTTTCATATATGAAAATATTTCGGCGAAATTCATTTGGTGCTGACGTCATCATGAGGCATGCTGACGTCATAAATGTAATTTCAAGTATAAAAATAATTCAGAAAAATCGGATTTTCTTAATTTACGTATTTTGATTTTATTCAAACTTCAAATGACTATAACTTTTGCATTTTAACTCGGATTTGGGTGATTCAAATTTCTAAAAATTCATAAAATTGTGAGCTATTTATTGGTGAATTTTATTTGAATTTTGAGGACATATAGTCTTCTGTATTGGCTATTTATTGTATACTTTGTTTATGCAGCGTGAGCGTAAATTTGCAGGGAAGTTTGAGGAAGAATTAGTCGCTCAAGACCAAGCTTGAACACGACCAGCAACTCTTTGAAGGCAAGTGATGCTTTGATCATTTTGATCCCAGATTTTAAAATGTAATTTATGCTTTGAAACTATGCATGCTAATTATTTAAAATGAATTTAAATTAATTTGGGATAATGTAGTTAATCAACCCATTTTGTTATGCCACCTTGAATTATTAATTGTATGCCTAGATCATTGTCACCCTAAGTTCGATTATATTAGTTGGATGTTAATATTGTGCCAACACGGGAGGCTAGGCAGTGAGTAGATGCTTAGCCTTGCAGCGAATCATGAATAATCTTTCGGAAAAATGCTACAATATTGATTAAAGACATATTGAATGTATTTTGAAAAGTGGTGTGATGATGCCACATGTTGAGATTGAGTCTGACAACTTTGTGGTTCCGTGCCGATATTGAGTTATTCTTGGCATGTGTTGCACAATAATCAAGCTGGGTGGAAAATGATTTAGGCTGGGGCAAGTGGCAAGAGGTGTGTGTGCGGTGGGCTGTGTGGCATTGGGTTGTTGAGTGATGTGAGTCATGTGCCACATTGGGCCGTGTGCCTTGTTGAGTGTTGAAAGTCTTGCCTTGGTGGATTAAGGACTTCACCTTGCAAGCCTTTGATCTGAGTCACCGTACAACCACATGTCGACATGGGACGGACCTAGTTGACTAGGGTTACGATATCTTTCCTCGATACCTCGGGGTGACGATACAGGGGGTGTATCTGTATGGGGAGCGTACGTGCTACGGCTTGGTGCCCATCCAACGGTGATTGGCGGTCCTATACTTGGCTCTGTGTGAGGAAGTGATAGTGAAGGCAATCTGGAGAGGTTCTTTAGTTAAGGTAGAAGTTCTGAAAAGCTTTGTTGCGGACAATCACACGTGTGGTGGCGGTGTATCTTGTGGGTAAAGTGTACAACCTCTGCGAGTGTCAAAACTATTGAATAGCCGTGCTCACGGTATTGAGCATTGCTCGGGATTACAGTCAAGGGTAGTTTTCATAAACAAAACATGGAAGGGTGGTGTGTGCGGTGTTGGAAATGAACTAATAAAGTGTGTGTGCGAGAATCTTGAAGAAAAACCATTTGAAATTAGTATTACTTATATACATTTCCTTTGCTTTAATCTAAACAAGATACTAGTTTAAAAATCTTGCTTGATGCAAAAGGATCAATTAAGCCAATCCATTGGAATAAGCTTTGCATATAGTAATAGTCTTGCATTACATGCATTACTTGTTGAGTGCCTTGTGTACTCACCCCACCTTATCAACCCCAACATCGGTGGAGAGACTACACGGTATGGGAGGAGAGTGCGTCGAGGACACGAGCAACTAGGGGCAAGCCCGATCGGTTGCTCTGTGGCAAGATGGATGCTTACGACTTTTTATGTTCATTGCTATTTCTTTGTTTTGAATAATGTAAGCCTGCGTGGTGACTTATCTGTAAGGAGACCATAAGGTTGTACAACTCGTTTTATATACATGTTTGCACTATTTATTCTTATATCCTTGTGAATATGCGTGATGTGCAACCTCAGCCTGATTGTGTGTGCTAAGCGTGATCTGGGTAGCACGAGAATACAGAGAGGGTCGGATTTGCGGTTCGGGTCCCGACAACGACCCGATGACAGAGCATTCACTTGAGCGGCCGCAGGCGACAGTATATGACAATAAATATACTATAAACTTATAGTAATTGTATGCTAAAACGTATAGTAAAACGAATGAAATCGTATTTCCTGCCTTAATAATTTTACTACCAAGCTTTGCAAGTATTACTATCTCCAATAGAACACAATGTACATACAAACGAAGACCTAGGAGGAGCCATATATTTAGTAATGTGTGCTAATGTGGTGATTTAACCACACTACTGAGAATGTAGTTTTTTACTATTCCTTTTAAGAACATTTACGACGCTAAAACCTTATTATTACTAGCCTGCATTGACACTTAAATGTGTTACGATACAATTGACCAACTTTTACTACTATGTACATAAAATATTACTGCTATTATAAATCCAGTTTGAAATTTTTATAAAAAATCGTGAAACACATGTAAGAAAGTACTTTTAACACAATGTTCTCACACCTATATCTGTTATTTAACTTCATCCTCATCAAACCCTAAAAATAACTTGGGAAACCCTAAAAATACAGAGGAGGTTGGAGCTCTCTGTACTTATTTCCTAGAAATAGTCATCACAGATGGTTTTTGGCTAAAACCGTCTATGATGTGAGTGTATACTTCGCCTTACCAGAGGCAGAAGTAGCAGGATGATCAACCTTCTGATCAGAGATCCCATGGACAACCCCGACAGATCTAAACATAGTAGTACTCACCCTGGGAGCTACCACGATCTCACCACTCTTGGAGCCACTCACAATGGTGGGAGGATGCGCCCGAGCGTGCTCCAAGTAGTCAAATCCTAGACCCTGATTAAATTGACTAATCTCGGATTGGTCTAGAATGAGATTGAGCTTCTTCTTGCCTCCTACAAACTTCTCGAGAGTGCTCATGAGATACTCACACTCCCGGAAGAAAGAGTCATAAGAAGAACAGGGAAGAGAGGAGGAAGAAGAACCAGGAAGAGAAGAATTATCAGCACGTGTATTTTTCTCCCTCAGCACGGTTGCTTCAATTTTGAGGGCTTCACACGAAACGCAAGGGGCATTTCTAATCCTAAGGGTCTGGACATCAAACTTCTTCCTAAGTTCGACTTCGATTTCATCCAAGTCCCCGTCAATCACAGAACATCGCAAGCAACTTTCTTGTGACTTATCTAGTAAGTCCTTAGCAAGTTTAGCTCACTTGACATTTAAAGATTCATTGTCAAGTTTTAGCTGCTTACAGCCCTCACATGAGCTGACTGGGTCCTTACAAGCATGCATTTCAAGTTCACCATTTCTAGTAGAGAGCTTGCTAAGATGAGTACTCATGGCATCAATCTTAGCAAGTAACTTAGAGCAATTTTCACATGAGGGAGTAGAGTGAGCATTAAGAAAACTAGCATCTAAAGACATAGCATTAACAGATTCATTGCTAGCATTCTTCAACCTAAGACTATCTAGTTCAAACAACACACAATCATGCATAGTCCTTAGGTTCTTTAGCTCCACAAGCAGGGCATCACACAAAGAACTGTCATCAGTGACTCGGAAGGGAGAAGATCTAAGAGAAGCTAACTCCTGAGTCAAGATACCTACTTCCTTCTCAAGCTCCATACACCTAGCTCTAGCTCTAGCATGAAATTTCCCTAGTTTGTAGAAAGCTTCATTGAGCTAGTCATTGGAGGGTACCTCGTCCGTGTCGCTGTAGAGCTCGGAGTCGCCGATGCCGTTGGCGTCTGCCATGAAGCACATCCTGGTGAAGTCATCGCCGTCTTTCTTCTCTTGCAGATCATCCTCGCCTTCGTCGCTCTAGGTCTCTGTATCGGAGAGGTTGATGTCGTCGAGTGCAGATGATAGCAGTGTGTAAACTTCTTGTTCTTGAGAGTTGCGGTACTTCTTCTCATGCGCCAGTCCTGACTGGAAAATTTGCTCTCTCTCACCCTTGTGCCACCTCTCTTCCTCTCTCTCACCCTCTTGTATGCATGAGAGAATTTGCGAGCCAAAAGAGCATGCTCATTTTCTGGAATTTTTTCCAGTTGGTCATCGCTTAGCTCGCAAAGGGTAGAGAGGGAGAAACTAGCAGAAGAATCAGAATTGGATCCAGTGGGATCGGTGACCAAGGCCATCGACTAAGATTTCGTCTTGCGAGAGACGACGTCAATCTCATGAGTCCTGAGTCGGGAATAAAGCCCGTCAAAAGTCAGAGTCGACAAGTCGGTAGTGTCCTTGATGATTGCCACTTTCATCTCCCAAACTTGAAGATCGAGTGTGGTCAAGAAATATCGAGCATTATCCGAGTAAGGTATATGCAATCGACTGCTTGAAGGTCACTCAAAATCTTCATAAAACGACCAAAGCACTCGTCAAGACTCTCACCAGAGTGTTGTTCAAACTTGTTGTACTCACGCTTGAATTGGTCCTGTCTCACAGTCTTGATTTGGGTGGTGCCCTCATGGTAAGCATCGAGGGTCACCCAAATCTGATGAGCAGAACGGAGGTGAGAAATCCAATCGTACTCACTGCAGCTAAGATCCTGTATGAGGATGTTCCTTGCCTTAGCGTTCGCCTCAACATCAGCCATATTGCCGGCCGTGACATTTTCATCGGCAAGAACCTCATACGGGCGTTTCACCTTCTGCCATCTCAGGAAGCCCTGGGCAGTGATGTACGACTCCATTCGAGACTTCCAAAATGGAAAATCAACTCCAGAAAAAATAGGAGGCTTGGTGGAATACTTTTCCATCGCCATGGCTCTTGAGACCGGTCAAGATCTATGGTCGAGCAAAACCGGCTCTGATACCAATTGAAAGATCGATATGACGAACAGAGGGTGGTGAATGGTCGCAACTTAAAATTTTCCCTAAAAAATAATCCAAACAAGCCTGCGAAGAAAATGCACAAGAGGAGCCGACCAAAATGAGCCTTTTGTCTTTGTCGGCAAGCGCTCTTGCCGAGGGCGGTAGCACCGCGAGGAAGAGCGGTATGCTGGGCTCAAAACAGCTCAAACGATCGAAAAAGCAGCCGACCTAAAGCAAATTTCGAGAAATCTTTTGATCATCTAGACAAAAACTCACAAAACTTGGTAGATATGATCCTAGGGATGTCAAGACCTCATTCCAACCTTCAATTGCAAGGATTGACGTCAAAGTTCCGACCATTTTGCTCGGGAAGGAAGAACACACCAAGTTTGCGCAAGAACCCAAGGAATCGACCTAAGGCATGCTAGTGGGATTTTAATGATCAAGATGATCTTGGATAGCTTTCCACATGTCACAGCAAGCAAAAGCACAAGTTTCAACTTCCACAAACGTGATTTACAAGATCATTCATTCAAGAACGCAAAAATCGGTTTCTTACAAGAAGAACGCATAGATTGCCTAGATGATTGGGATATGATCTAAAGAGAGATTCATCCATCAATCAACATCCTCGGCATAAGAATCGTAAGCATTTTAGAAGGAGAGGAGGCAAATCCAAAAGCATGTAGAAGGAGGGGAGGCAAATCCAAATTACATGAATGTAAATTGCAAGAATGTAAGTACGGAATTTAAATGCGTAAAGTAAATTCAAGTATAAGAGAAAATGATTTGCATTTCTAGAAGGGAGGTTTACAAAGCCTCACAACAAAGTGGACAAAGCTCAAAGAAGCACAAAACCTCTAAAACCTTCAAAAGGAGAAAGGCCACCTCTCCCCCTCTATTTATACTACTCTTGGGACACCTACCACCCTTGGATTAGTCCCTCAACCCTAGGGCACTCCATCAAGGACTAGGATTGACCCACTCACACAGCCATGCAAGGGCTAACCCAAAACCCTCCACACAAACCGGGTTTCCTTGCACGGTTTTTAAAGCACACTAACTAGACCCGCTATCCTATCAACTCGACCACGATCCGACGGCCCTCATTGGTCCAAGCAGCTTCTAGCTAGCATCTGATCCGTTCCTTATCTTCTTGGCTTGCACCGACTCCGTCTTCGATCATCTTCCGACGATCCTCGACCGTTGGACCTCCGACGCTCCTCGCCTAGTCCCGATCATCCTCCACCTCACTATGATCAAAACCCGACATCTGGCAACCATCAAAAACAAGGAAACACGTCACATAGCAATGTCCCAAAAGCTATGCAATAAATTCATCAAAGTCAACGCATTGAAATTCATCTTCACTCATACTGGCAGGTGCTATCGCCCTTAGGACGGTAGCACCGCTCTACGCCAGTACTAGAAAACACCTTCTCTGGAATTTTTACACCGTTCCAGAGGGCTGGTGCTACCGCTCGCCCGGTATCACCAGGCTACCATGGTTGGTAGCACCACCAATCCAGAACCCCTAAAAACACCCTCTATGTAATTTTTACACCAGCCATTTGGGTCGGGGCTACCACTCACCCGGTAGCACTGCGCTCCCATAGCCGGTAGCACCGGGAAAACAGAGAAATGCTCAAATTGCTTCAAATTTCAAATCCAATTCAAATCAAACTCAAACCAGAGCATACCAAGCTCAAGCTTAGTCAAAATACTCATCACAAACCTGAGTAGACCTCCACATGGTCTTTCATTATCGTGTCTTCAATCAAACTAAAGGTTTTGTTGAAAAGACATGTGATGTTGAGTTTGATGAGACTAACGACTCTCAAGAAGAGCAAAGTAATTTGGATGATATAGGTGATGAAGGATTGAGACAAGCGATGAAGAACATGATGCTTGGAGACATCAAGCCAAAAGAGGATAAAAAGATCCTTCATCCACTCAAGTTGAGCCTTCCATATCCACAACACCAAACCAAGTTCAACCCATTGATGTGGATGACGAGGAAGATGCTCAACAACTTCAACCTCTACCTCAAAGAATTCATCATGCGATCTCCAAGGATCATCCAATATATCAAATATTGGGTGATGTCAGTAAGGGTGTTCAAACTCGATCTCGTGACGCTTCTTTTTGTGAACATTACTATTTTGTGTCTTCTTTTGAACCCTCTCATATAGATGAGGCATTAGGTGATCCAAATTGGGTGAACTCAATGCATGAAGAGCTCAACAACTTCGCCCAGAATGATGTATGGACGCTAGTTGAAAGACCCAATGATCACAACGTCATCGGCACAAAATGGGTATTTATAAATAACCAAGATGAGAACGGTATTGTGGTAAGAAATAAAGCAAGATTAGTGGCACAAGGTTTCATACAAATCGAAGGACTAGATTTTGGTGAAAACTTTGCACCCGTGGCTAGATTAGAAGCCATTCGAATCTTGCTTGCATTTGCATCTTACTTTGATATTAAGTTATTTCAAATGGATGTGAAGAGAGCATTTCTAAATGGACAAATATCCGAGTTGGTATTTTATTGAACAACCTCTAGGTTTTGAAAATCATAAACACCCAAATCATGTATACAAACTCTCCAAGGCGCTATATGGTCTTAAACAAGCTCCTAGAGCATGGTATGAGCGACTTAGAGATTTTCTACTCTCAAAGAGATTCAAAATTGGGAAGATTGATACAACACTTTTCACTAAAATAATAGATGGAGAATTTTTTGTTTGCCAAATTTATGTTGATGATATTATATTTGGCTCTACTAATTAAGATTTTTTACAAAGAATTTGGTGATATGATGTCTAGGGAGTTTGAGATGTCCATGATTGGGGAGTTGAGTTTCTTCCTTGGACTTCAAATCAAGCAACTCAAGAATGGGACATTCGTAAGCCAAACTAAGTACGTAAAGGATCTACTCAAGAGGTTTGACATGGAGGATGCGAATCCCATCAAGACTCCAATGGCATCCAACGAGTATCTTGACCTCAATGAGGGAGGTAAATCGATAGATTTAAAACTTTACCATTCTATGATTGGTAGTGTCGGCGTTTTCAAGCGCCGGCAAGTAAATTTGTAAGTCTAGGGGGTCGCGCGTTCCACTCCCTGAATGGTTAGACTCGTGAGTCCAAGATGTATCTTGGTTGGTGAAAGTCCCTACTCGATTCGGATGGCCGTATTGTATTGCTTTTTTGCCCTATGTTTTTACAGACGAGGCCCCTAAATAACTTAGTCTCCTCGTGTTCTTATGTCTCTCCTCTCTCTCTGAATCGTTTAGTCCTGCTTCCTTTTATACAGAAGGAAGGGCGGGTTACATCGAGTTGGGGGAAAGCGAGGTGACCTATGTTAGGAGAGCGGTCCTTAAATCACGTGGATTGGTCGCCACCGTCTTGCCCATCTTGGGTTGATAGCCTTGGTCGTCGGGGAGGTTAGGTATTCCCAGGAAATAGCGTACTTGCCCTCTGTGATCCTTGCGAATCTTGGCGTCGCGATGCGTGGCGTTAGTCTTTGCCTCGGGAGGGCGTGCGCTCATCTTGTCGTGGCGGTTGATGGGGTTTGAAGCTTTGTCTTCTGCGATCACGGATCTTCTTGGGAAGAACCACTGCCCTTGTATAGTCACTCGATTGACCTTATTCGGAAGTGCGTGGCGGTAGGCGATGAGGACGACACGCGGCCCTCGGCGTCCGCCACCTTAGTTCGGTTGGGTCGGGATCCGCCCGCCAAGAGTCGGGGCTGTCGGTCCGGTCAGTCGGAGATCCGCCCGCCAAGAGAAGTCGGGGCTATGCTGATCGGTCGCTTCCTGGCGGTCGGGGCGGATGTCTTGTCTTGATCTTGCGAGCGATCCGGTCGGTGGCGGGCGAGCGCGCTTTGTTGGTGGGAGATATGCTTGAGGCGGCTCGTCGCTTGGCTGTTAGGTACCCTGTTATTAGTATTCGTCGATAGCCCCGAACTCCGGCGATTTGTGGTCGGTTGGGGTTGAACTTGGGCGAAAGTGGTGGCGGGCACAGTCGGTCGGTCGCCCGTCCGGTTAGCGATTTACATCGGTGTGCCTCGTTAGATCCGGCGGCTGCCTGGAGCTTGGCGGGGGCATTTGAACCGCGGAGGCTTTACTCGCCTCGTTGCGCATGCAGAGTATAGTTTGGCGCGCCACGCTTTGCTCGTCTTCTTAGTTGCTTTGGGTTACGGTGAAGGGCGGCCGTTTTACGGCACCGCATTTACTCGGAGGCAGCTTAGCCTCCTTCGTCGGATATATATATATGTGTGCGTAGCTTGCTTGAAGGGATGAGCTCTTTCTTGTTCTTTCAAATGGCTTGAGACACCCTCTAGTCTTTAGCCGGCGATGGCGTCGTGGTGGAAGAAGCTGCGGCCGTGTGGCCATACATTGTGTATTTGCTCGAGGCCGTTCAGAGGCTCGAGGTGGTAAGGGAGCCCTTACGGAGGCGATGGCGCAAAGCGCCGGCCGTGGTTAGTCTGGCCGCGTCGATGTCGGTGAGCAGCGTGAAGCATCGGCGTGTTACCAGCGGCGCGCGGCTATCCGTCGACGAGCAAGGCCTACCGACATCTGTCGGTGCCACCGATGCGCCGCGGATGTTTGATAGGTTCTAAGCGCGGGTAGAGTCTGCAGTAGTGCGGCGTGGCCACTCTTGTATCATCGGTCTTGTGTGTAAAGTCGTGTAAAAAGTCAGAGCTGTTGGCCTATAATGAAATTTTCTTTTTCTTTATGAAAATGTCTTCACGATGAGTTTGCTTTAATTTTAATCGTTGTGGGCCCAGCGCCTTGGTGGCGAGGCGGCCGGATGCCTCTGTGAGGTTGGTGTTGAGTGCTCGTTTAACGTCGTAGCAGAGCGGTGCCTTGGTCGGCGGGGGCGGCCGGATGCCTCTGTGAGGTTGGTGTCAAGTGCCTTGGTCGGCGGGACGGCCGGATGCCTCTGTGAGGTTGGTGTCCGGCGCTCGTTCGCGTCGTAGCTAAACGAGTGCCTTGGTTGGCGAGGCGGCCGGATGCCTCTGTGAGGTTGGTGTTCGAGTGCTCGTTTAACGTCGTAGCTAAACGGTGCCTTGGTGGCGAGGGCGGCCGGATGCCTCTGAGGTTACGGTGTCCAGCGCCTTGGTCGGCGAGACGGCCGGATGCCTCTGTGAGGTTCTAGTGTGCGAGTGCCTTGGTGGCGGGGCGATCGGATGCCTCTGTGAGGTTGGTGTCCGCGCCTTGGTCGGCGGGGCGGCCGGATGCCTCTGTGAGGTTCGGGTGTCCAGTGCTCGTTTACGTCGTAGCTAGAGCGATTGCCTTGGTGGCGGGGGCGGCCGGATGCCTCTGTGAGTTACGGTGTCCAAGCGCCTTGGTCGGCGAGACGGCCGGATGCCTCTGTGAGGTTGGGTGTCAGAGTGCCTTGGTCGGCGGGGCGGCCGGATGCCTCTGTGAGTTACGGTGTCCAGCGCCTTGGTCGGCGGGGCGGCCGGATGCCTCTGTGAGTTGGTGCTCGAGTGCCTTGAGTCGGCGGGGCGGCCGGATGCCTCTGTGAGGTTACGGTGTCAGAGTGCCTTAGTCGGCGGGGCGGCCAGGAGGCCTCTGTGAGGTTGGTGTCAGTGCCTTGGTGGCGGGGCGGCCGGATACCTCTGTGAGGTTGGTGTCCGGCGCCTTGGTCGGCGGGGCGGCCGGATGCCTCTGTGAGGTTACGGTGTCAAAGTGCCTTGGTCGGCGGGGCGGCCGGATGCCTCTGTGAGGTTGGTGTCAGTGCCTTAGTCGGCGGGGCGGCCGGATGCCTCTGTGAGGTTGGTGTCAGCGCCTTGGTGGCGGGACGGCCGGATGCCTCTGTGAGTTGGTGTCCAGCGCCTTGGTGGTGGGCGGCCGGATGCCTCTGTGAGTTGGTGTCAGCGCCTTGGTCGGCGGGGCGGCCGGATGCCTCTGTGAGGTTGGTGTCGAGTGCTCGTTTACGTCGTAGCTAAACGGTGCCTTGAGTCGGCGAGGGCGGCCGGATGCCTCTGTGAGGTTACGGTGTCAGCGCCTTGGTCGGCGAGACGGCCGGATGCCTCTGTGAGGTTACGGTGTCCGAGTGCTCGTTTAACGTCGTAGGCTGGGCGTGAGTGCTCGTTCTGCGTCGTGGCTGGGCGTGAGTGCTCGTTTGTCGTGGCTGGGCGTGGGGCATCCTTCTCGAGTCCTCGTCGGGCGAGGTAGGCTGCGGAGGAATGGCGCCGTCTATCCCACATGTATACCCCATCGCGGTGTGGGACACAGAGGATGGCGGCGCGTTTACCTCGTTGGTTTGAGCAGCCGTGCTCGTGGAGCTAATAGCGGGTAGTCAGAGTGGGTCTGGGAGGTCCCGCCCAAGGGGACCCTTAAGCGCGGACGGTCCCGGTAGGGTGTCACAGCCTGCTGTGGGCGACCCATAAAAACCTTTCTCTACTCAATCCGTATGGACTCTGGGTCGTCATGGGCCAGAAACCTGACTGGTGTCGCTCATTGATGAGCTCCGGGAGAGTGTGAAGTATGGTCTTGGGCCAGTAGAGGTGATTAGGCCGTCGGTAGGCCTAGCAGGGCCCAGTGGGGCTCACCTCATACACGCCCCTTGCTCAAGTTTCTTTGGGGCGGCCTTATACCCATCTGGTGGGGTAGGCCTTTTTGAACACCTGACTCGTCATTTGGGCCTGGCGCAAGCCACAAAGCTTTGCCGTCTTGGGGCGCGGCGGCCAGATGGGCTTCTCGCGCGCCGAAACAGTTCGGCCTAAAGGCGGAGGCAGAGAGGTTACGGGACCGCGTTGTTGAGGCGGCGTCTTTATGGCCTTATCGCTGACATGGCGAGGATTAAAGCGGAGTGGTATTAGGCCCAGGAGTTACGGTGGCGCCTTGGCGAGGTGGTATGCGGCAGCAGCAGCGGGGTGCACTTGGCGGTGTTCGCTCGATCCTCTAAATCGCCCGTTAGGTGCTCTCGGGTGGTCACGCTTTCTTGCCTTCTCTGTCTACGCCTGCGAAACAAGAAAAGCACGAGAGCTAAGGAAAAAAAACCCGACCTTTCTTTCTCACCTTCGATCGTCTCCCTGTGAAGATGTCGTGGCGGAGTGCTCAGCGCCAAGACAGTGCGTCTTCGGCTTAGTGAAGAAGGGCTTCCTCATGCCGCGAGGACCTTCCATTTGGAGGGTGCCGGCCGGGGCTACCCCAGCGCCCGTGGCGGCAGATCGTGGTGCCGCCTCGTTCTTGGCCGGTTTTGGCTGCCATTGCACCGTTCGTCAGGGGCTGTTGTCTCATTACAAGGTGGAGGTGCACCATCTCAACCCCAATAGGGTCCTCCACATCGCCATCTTCATCCACATTGTCGCGAGGCCTTCTGAGGATCGAGCCGCCTTGGGCGTTGTGGAGCACTTCTTCGAGCAAGGCTGCGGAAAGGCAGGCCGTCGGGCGCCGTGGCGTCCACAGGTGGCTGGCCCTCGGCTCGCCCGGTCGAACCGCAGTACACGGAGGTAAAGCGCCCTCGTCCAACAAGAGTGGCGTTCGAATGGCTCTCGTTCAAAGCGTCGGCGGCAGCGCCCTCGTTTCACCGGCGAGCTACCCATGGTGGAGGCGGTGGAGGCTGAAGCGCCGAAAGAGAAGAACAAGCTGGCCACGATCGTGGAAGCGGTCGGGGCTCAAAGGCGAGGGCTCACCAGGGGCGTGGTTGTGCGGCGCCTTTATGGGGATCGCGTGCAACCACTTGTGCGAGCCGCACCCCATTCCCGTCTGTGAGGCCGTCCGTGGCGAGGATAAGCGAGAACCAGGTGGCAGCGTCTGAGGTGGAGGCGGGTGGCGGCCGTTCTGGCGAGCGCCACGGTGGCGCGGATGGCCACCGGAGCCATTCTCGGCTTTTCCGCCGTCTGTAAGCGGTGAAATTCCTTTACCTTCTCTTTTCTTTGTCCTTAGCACTTGGCCGACATTCTGCATCCTCTTAGGGGCTCATGGGGATGTCTTCGGTGCCGCTCGAGGATAAGGAAGCCTGACGACCGCCCGGCGAAGGCAGCGGTGACTCCTCCATAAGCGGAAGGAGGAAAGGAGGAGGAAGAAACATAAGGCAGCGAGCAGGCCTTGTGAGAGATGTGTCGGAGACCACCGCCGTGGGGACAACCTCCCAGCAGTGGCGGGAGTGCCTCGGCCACCCCTATGGTGGGTTTTTCACGACTGCCGTGGCGGCGGCCGGCGCGGACTTCGGCGAGGCGGCATCCGCGGGCCCGTGGCCACGGATCCCAGCGAGGCGATCTTGCGCTTCCTGATCGTCGCGGCGTCTCGGTGAAGGTGGCCCGGGAGGCGACCGGCCGACTGCCCCTGGCGGCGGCGGCAAAGAAGCGCGCGTGCCGCGCACCCGCTCGGCCTTGTAAGTGTATTCTTTCTATTGGAGCATTTCTCTTTTTGGCAAAGCGCCCGGCGACTCTTGAATCTTTGCAGCGTCTGGCGCCTATCTTTGGGGTGGCCAGTGGGGCGTCTGCATCGGCTCCATAAATGCTGGCCGGTGATTCGGTGACCCGTCGGGTCGGTGGAAGTCGCGGCGTCGGCGTCAGGCGCGATCGCCTTGAGGGCGGGGCCTCACCGGTCGTGGCCAGAAGAAGAACTTCCGCCGCCTCCGTGAGACCCCCCGACAGCGTGATCGTCGTTTTGGAGATGAGACAATGGCGCGCCCGTGATCGCGCCCGATCGTGGCGGAGCCGACGGCGAAGTGCTCGACCCTCGTCGAGGAGGTGCGGCCGATGCTCCTCGGCGCGGTCGCAGGCGTTCGAAGGTTGACCTCGTCACCCTTGCCCATAGTGCTGGGCGGGCGGCGTCCCGCCCGAGCAGCGGCGGTAGCCGCCGGGTGTAATCCGGGTCGGGCGTCATGGGTCGGCGGAGGAGGCGAGTGGGCGCCCTTGGCAAAAGCGCGGGCGGGCGAAGCGAGATAAGGCGAATCCGTGAAGGTCGGCTCTTGCTCACGAAGTCTTCCACGAGGTATTGGAATCGATGGTCGAAGTCGGCCGGTCGCCGGTAGGTCGGTAGAAAAGTTCGACTCGTTGCACATTTTGATAGTTCTTAGTGCGACTAGCGGGTGTCCACGTTTTGCGGCCTGCGGGCTCGCCGTGCGCGAGTTGAGCTCTGCGGTGCTCAAACGGTCGTAGGCGAGGCTGCGGCCGAAGGAGTGCGATCGGCTGCGCCTTGGTGCGCCTAGCCGAGGCCACAGGGCATTAGCGATCGGGGCGGTGGTGATCCGCCGAGGGACTTGAAGAGGCCACAAGGCCCTTCATGATGGCGCCTAGGGCCAAAGCCTTGAGGCGAAGTGGCGGAGCTATAGTCCTCCACAGCGGAGTTCACGAGGCCAAGGATCCGCCGTTGCCCGGAGGGACCATGTGACGCGAGTAACACGTCTGCGGACAGCGAAACAAGGCTCGAGGGCGCTTGCGGGATTCGTTCGGTGACGGCTACTCAAAGGCTGGCGGTGAAGACTTCATCTGGTGAAGTCGGGCGGCAATCGACCAACTCTGCGGCCGATAAGTGTCTCAATTCTTCAATTAAGTTTGGGGTGCGACCCGGCGAACTTATCAAAATCTCGCAATCCGTAGTAGCGAGAAGAATCGGCGTCACGTGGAAGCGCGACGGCCGGATGCTCGCGGCGTGGCGATCGTGGCGGGATGAGGCGGCGGCGTTAAAGGTTCGCGGAGGCGGTCGGGCGAGATGGCGCGAGCGGAGCCCTCGCAAAGGCGGTCGGGAGTCTGCGGCGCATCCTTGGGCCGGGGCGGGCAGTGCCCTTGCCTCCGTCTTGGCGAGTGCGGACTTAAGAAAAAGCGGTGGTCACCGTGCTGCGCTTGGAGCCGTCGTGGCCCGGTCAACACCATCTCGTACTCTGACGGCATCGACCTCGCGGTGGTGGGCGGGCGTGGCGGGAGCCGGATCGGCGAGGAGATCGGCCGGTTCGAGCTCTGGTCGAGCCGCCGCCCGGGAGATCGCCGGCCGCATCCGCCCGCGAGCCGCCCTCGAGGAAGCGAGGCGACCAACTCTCGTCTCTTGCCGGTCGCGCCAAGAAGAATAAAAATATAGTTAGCTTTATCCTTTTTAGATTGTAAAGACCGCTATTTAAACAATCTTGAATTTATCAAGTTCGAAATGCGTCCCTCGTCCTTTTTCGTATTTAGGGTGGCGTTTGGCCGACCATAGCCTTAAGGACCACGGGGTCACTTATCGTGGGTCGGTCGTTTTGGGAGGGCGAGGTGGATTGGAGACTTGGCTATCACGTGGTTAGGCGCACTTGTGAGGATAGGATTGTTCTAGACCGGCGGGGATCTTTCCACTCGGGCACTTCCTTCTTCAGCGAGTGCTACTTTGCAACCATAGCCCGTGGGGCGTAGGTGTAACACTTGGGTTGAGAGGGTTCTTGCTCGGGATGAACATCATGACCCGGTCGGGTCCGTGCCCTCATAAGCGCGTGAGGCGGTGAGTTCGTGCGGGGGAGGAGTGTTCCTGCCGGCCCAAGGTCACTCCACTCGGTACTTCCTTCTTCCAAAGTGTTAGCAACCATAGCCGCTGGGGCGTATAGTACAGTAACACTTGGGTCGAAGGGGTTACGCTCGGGAAGGACCTTGTGGTCGGTCGGTCATCAACCAGCATAGCGCCGACCGGGGCGACTTGAGCAGGGGGCAGAAGGGCATCCCAGTCGTCGCATGGCGACGGTGCTCGGAAGGAAGAAAGTAAAGAGCATGCTAGGAAGAGGAAAGAGTTTAGGGATAGAATCGCCTTAACTTTTCTATATTCCATGCATTTGGAAGGATCGACCGTCGGTGTCCTTGGCGAAAGGTGCGGTAGGAGGATCTGCCGCGACGGTGAAGGGCCTTCGAGGCGACAACTTGTGCTTATCCTTCTGATGCGGACCCGACCACGAGGACGGTCGCCCGACCTTGAAAGACCGCCCTCGAACTGGCGGTACGTGATAGCGTCGCGAGCTTGTTGATACGGCGATCGCGGGGCGGCCCGTCATCGCCTCGTCGATCACGGTCGTGAGTCTTGTTGTCGGCGAGCCCCGAGCCTCCTCGAAACTTGCGGTCTTGGGGCGCCATACTCCAAGTCTGTCGGCAAGGCGGCTTCAACACCGTATACCATAAAAGCGGTGTGAACCGGTCGCCGGGTAGGCGTGGTCCGTAGACTCGGAGGGCGGAGGGTAGCTCGGTCGCCCGCGCCCAGCGAAGTGCTTGAGCGGCGAAGATCCGCGGCAGGCCCTTGAAGGATCATGCCGTTTTGCGCTCGACTGGCCGTTGGTCGCGGATGGGCCACGGCGCCCAATCGGCAGCGGATGTTGAAGTCATCGCGAGAACTCGAGAATTCCTTTCCGTGAGCTGCGTTCGTTGTCGGTGATGATGGGTTTGGGACTCGAATCGAAAGACTATGTCGCGGAAGAAGATGGCGCTTGTGCTTGGCGTGGCGCTTACGGCCGGCAGCCTCTATCCATGGTGAACTTGTCCACGACAGCGAGCAAATGGGTAAAGCCCGGCGCTTTCTTGAAAGGCCCGACGGATCGAGTCCCCAAGCGCAAAAGGCCACGTGATGGGGATTATGCGCAAGGCTGGTGGCGGATGTGTTTGCTGGCAAAGAATGGCATCCTTAGCGGTCGTGCGATGTGCTCTGCGTTGGAACTGTGATCGGCCAATAGAAACCTTGCGAAAGGCCTTTCCTACCGAGATCGGGCGCGCGTGGTGACCGCAAATTCATTTGTGTATGTCGTCCGTGTTGTTTTCCTTGGTCGGCGGAATGCACTTTTGGAGGACCGGAGAAACTCCTTTGTAAAGTCTAGGCAGGCCGGGACGAAAGACTTTGCTCGTGGGCGGTGCGAGACCTCGGTCGGTCGGGAGAGGCGACCGTCCGTCAAGCGATCTATGAATGGCTTTCTCGGTCGGACTCGGTTGCTAACGCGCGCGTGGCTCGACGACCAAGTCTCGCCCGACGCGCGGCGATCGGCGGCCGTGCTAGGTAGGTCGGAGGACCGTTCGACCACCGAGCCCGGTGGATGGAAGGCGCGAGAGGTCGCAGACGAAAATCCGGCGGGACCGGCTCTGCTGGAGGCAGTTGGCGGTAGTCGGCGTCGCTATTGTAGCGTCGGTAGCTATGGTGGCTTCGAAGCCCTTGAACGCGCCGAGCCACGCGCTTCTCGGCGATGCAGCGGCCATACAGGCGTCTCGGGGCTCGCGGCCTTCATGACTTGGTCGACGACAAGCTTGGGTCCCGTGGGCGTAGACTTCGGCGAGCAGAGTCGGCGGCGATCCGGAGACCGTTGGCGAGGCCTGCGTGCTCGGCAGCGTTGTTGGTGGCGTCGAAGCGGCTGATGGCGTCTTGGAGCTTGTTCCCAAGTGGGAGATGATGACAACTCCGCGCCGCGCCATTCTTGTTGTAAGACCCATCGAAGTACATTGTCGATGCTCGGGGTCTTCGATCCTTTAGTGGTGCTGAGTTTGATCCACTCGGCGAAGTCGGCTAGAACTGCGATTTGATCGCCGTCAGGGGCGTATGTGATGTCGTGGCGCTAAGCTCGAGTGCCCACTTGGCTATCCTTCCCGGCGTCGCGGTTGCGGGCGATCTCGCCTAACGAGGGCGTGGTCACCACGGTGATGTTGTCTTGTCGAGTAGTGGGCGAGCTTTCTCTTCGCCAATGAGCACCGCGTAGGTAACCACGCACTGTGGTGCAAGTCTTGGACTCGAAAAGGACCTCGCTAATGAAGTAAAGCGGCGTTGTACCTTAAGTTCGCGGCCTTCTTCCTTCGCTCCACCACGAGGGCCCGGCCGCGACTTGGGTAGTGGCGGCGATGTAAAAGCAGCGGCTCCCACAGTGCGGGCGACGAGGACTAGGCGAGGGCAGGAAGGCCTTGAGCGGGTGAGGGCCTCTGAGCTTCGGGGTCGGCTAAAGCGGTCGGACCTCTTGAGTAACTGTAGAGTGGCATTTCGCGCTCGCGGCGAGACACGAAGCGGCTCAAAGGCTGCTAGGCATCGGTCGACCTCTGGACCCCCTTGAGGTTCTTGATTGGGCCCATCCTTGCGATTGCTAATATCTTCTCTGGTTGGCCTCGATGCCTCGCTCGGAGACAATGAAGCCAAGGAGCTTCCTTTGGGGACCCAGCGCATTTCGGGATTGAGCTTTATGCGGAATCGTCGAAGGTTCGCAAAGGTCTCTTCGGTCGGGGACAAGGTCGTCGGCCTTCTTGGTTTCGACAATATCGTCGGCGTACACCTCAGCGTTACGGCCGATCTGGTTATTGAAGCACGTTTGCATACATCGGCGGTATGTAGCGCCGCGTTCTTTAGGCGAGCGGCATCGTAGCGTGCGAGAATGGCCGAGCGGGGTGATGAAGGAAGTCGCGGTGGTCGGACTCCTTAAGCGCAATCGGTGGTAGCAGGAGTAGGCATCCGAGAAAAGAGAGGACTCGCACCTGCGGTGGAGTCGATGACTTGGTCGATCGCGGGGCAAAGGAGCGGATCCTTGGGACATGCTTTGTTGAGACTCGTATAGTCAGCGCACATCCT
The DNA here is from genome assembly GCA_036346275.1 of Otatea glauca. Classification (NCBI taxonomy): domain Eukaryota; kingdom Viridiplantae; phylum Streptophyta; class Magnoliopsida; order Poales; family Poaceae; genus Otatea; species Otatea glauca. Next base: position 33,265,665 of record CM070719.1, read on the forward strand.
CCATTGCCCATTTTCTTTTTACAAGTACAAGGTTGGCTAGCCACTCGGGGTGGCGCACCTCTTTCTGAACCACTGCGGCGGAAGTTTGGCGATCTCCTCCCCTATGATCCTGCGCTTCTCCTCGTCGAGCGGCGCGGCGTTGGGCGGCCGGTTTTGAGCACAGTCGGATGCTCAAGGAGTGCTCGGCGACTTCCCTTGGGATTCCGGCATGTCGGAGGACCTCCATGCGAAGCGTCTTTGTTGGTGCGGAGAGTCGGCGGCGCGCTTTCCTATTTGGCGGGGCGTGGCTCCGATCCGCCGGTCTTGGTTGGATCACGAGGATCGTACCGCGACCTCGCCGTGTCCTCGGCGGACTTGAAGGATCCGCCCCGACTTCTTTGGACTCGGCGGATTGGGCTTCCCTCAGAGGTTGTCGAGCTCGGCGACGCGATATTTGCCTAAACAAGCTCACAGCTATTGCGCTTCGCGATTGTAGGCAAGCTGGAAAAGCGATGCCACAGCGATGACTCCGTGGCCTGGCATCTTGACGAGGTAGGCGTGGTGGGGACCGCCATGAACTTGGCGTAACATGGCCTTCGGGATGGCATGGTAGAACAAAATCCACGACCTCAAAGCGAGGTTTCGGTGCGGAAGTTTCGGTTCCCCAAAGGTAGCAGCGGTCGATCGCCCGAGTGGATGGGCTGCGGCGGGAATGACGCCATGGAAGGCGCCTTCTTTGGGTCGAAGGGTTGGCGCGGATCCCCATAGCGTCGGCGTCTCGGCGTAGAGGATGTTGAGGCGGCGCCTCCGTCCATAAGCACCTTTGAAAGCGCTTCTTCCCCACGGCGGTGACCACGGGGTATCTCCTGGCGTGGGCGTGGTCGGGGTGGTCGGTCGATTAAAGGTGATCGGGAACTCAGACCACCGGAGGTATTGGGGGCGCATGGCGCGGCGGTATGGACCTCGCGATAAGCGAGCAGGCGGCGCTTATCGGCATAGCGGTAGGTCCTCAAAGATCATGAGGTAGCCGTCGGGTTCGGGGAACTCGTCGTGCGCCTTTCTCTGCGGCCGCGAGGCGCGTGAACTCTTCCCTTGCCGCGGCGTTGCGGGGGCCGGGAGAGAGTAGCGCCCGAGGACCTCGCGATCCGGTGCTTGTGCAGCGGAGAACCCGTGGTTTGGGCGCGGGCGTCCATCAATTTCTCGAAGTGGTCGGGCGCGGCGGTTGGTCGCCTTGGCTTGCTGGCGAGGCGGTCGGCGATGGCGACCACCAGGGCTCGCGGATCGCTTCCGTGCGTTTCCGTTTGTCGGAGCGGTCGAGAAGGGACCCGATCGCGGGCCGGGTTACGGCTGGGCCTTTCCTCCCTCGAAGATGGCCCCACGGCCTCCTCGCCGGGGCGTGGTTGAGTGGCGATGTCGAGGAGCTCCTTGGTAGTTACGGGCTTGAGGCGGCCTAGTTTGTGCACCAAGGCCTTGCGGGAGTGCCGTAGATGAATGCTCCCACGACATCGGCGTCGGAGATGTCGGGAGCTCGTTACCTGGCGGAAAACCGGGATGTAGTCGGAGGGTTTCCACTGGCTGCTGTTTGCGGCCCCAGTCCAGGGAGTTTCGAGCGCTTGTAAGTGCCACGGAAGTTGCCGACGAAGAGGCCTTCAAGTCGGTCCGAGTTCGATGGTTTTGGCGGCAAGTACTCGAGCCGGGCTCGGGCGAGTCTGCGAGGTAGATGGGAAGGTATTGGATGATGAAGAGGTCATCAGTTGCTCCTCCTTGCCGACATGCGGTCGGTAATCTTGAGCGGACACAGGTTTGTGGCCCGGTGTATTTGGCAATGTTGGTAGGTGCCGGAATCGGCGGGAAGTCGCTGGCGGATCCACAGCGAGCGCTCGTGGTCGGGACCGTCGGGGCTCGGGCTGCGGTGGTGGTGCCGCCGCCCGCAACCCGTGAGTGGGCGGCCTCCTCCGCCATCTTTCTCCGCGCCTCAAGGGTAAGCGCGAATGTCGTAAACATCAGGCGTTAGCGCCCGGGCGCGCGAGGCTGGTGTGGCTCGCGGTGCGGCGGCGCTGTCTTGGGACCATCCGACCGTCTGTGATGCGGGCGGTGGCGAGGTGGCTCGGGCGATAGGGCCGGGCGTGCATGTCTTTGCGGCGCGTGCTCTACCGACCCACGAGGTTTGGTAAGTGGCCTTGGCCTCGGGTCGATCGGCTCGGGAGGCCTCGGCGGCATTGCGGCGCGCCGCGTTTTGACTAGCGTGGGGAAGAAGTGAGGACCGTCGGACCCTTCCGCTTTCTTTGGGGTGTGCACGGCGCCAGCGTGCTTGTGCGTCGCCGAGCACATCGCGGGCCTCGAGCCCTCTTGCTCGAGTTGGCACAGGCGGTCGAGCTTCGATTCTTCGTTCCTCCAACTCTTTGCTTGTTGTTGGGCTCGGCGCGGCCGAGTCGGCGCGTTGATGCGCTTCATGGCCGGGTACTCCTCCTCCTGCGCTGAGTCGCGCCGGACGAGAGGCCCGCGGCGCGAGGGCCACGGGCAAATCGGCGGTGCCCGCCATGTTGCACTCGCGAGTCCGCTGCGGCGGTACTCCGTGTCGGGGCTGGAGTCGTGGCGGAAGAGTCTTCCAGCGGCTCGTGGGCGGAGGCGGCGGTAGCCACCATCGCCACGGTCGCGAGCCTACGGGGTGACATGGTCACTGCCGGGCCTCTGGGAGTTTCGCCGGCCGTGGCGAGCCCTCCTCGGATTCGGCCGGGGCTGCGAGCGCCCCAAGCGGAGCTTAGCGAAATCGCGGAGAGGGCGCCCAAGCTCTCGATGGGCGCTGTCCTCGGGAGGCGCGGGCGAGCGTGAGCCCTCCCGTCGGGGTGGCGGCGAAGTCGAGGCGAAGCGGATCCGGTTCCCGGTGCGATCATGCCGTCGCGGTGGGTGGATGCCATCGGGGAGATAAGCGGAATCGGAGATGGTAGCGAGCGAAGCCCCTACAGCGGGCCAAGCGTCGGCGTTTTGGCCGGCAAGTAAATTGTAAGTCTAGAAGTCGCGCGTTCCACTCCTGAATGGTTAGACTCGTGAGTCCAAGATGTATCTTGGTTGGTGAAAGTCCCTACTCCGATTCGGATAGCGTATTGTATTGCTTTTTGCCCTATGTTTTTCTGAGGCGAGGCCCCTAAATGACTTAGTCTCCTCGTGTTCTTATGTCTCTCCTCTCTCGAATCGTTTAGTCCTGCTTCCTTTTATCTGAAGGAAGGCGAGTTATCGAGTTGGGGAAGAAGCGAGGTGACCTATGTTAGGAGCTCGGTCCTTAAATCACGTGGTGAGTCGCCACCGTCTTGCCCATCTTTGGGTTGATAGCCTTAGTCGTCGGGGAGGTTAGGTATTCCCGGAAATAGCGTGCTTGCCCTCTGTGATCCTTGCGAATCTTGGCGTCGCGGTGCGTGGCGTTAGTCTTTGCCTCGGGAGGAAGCGTGCGCTCATCTTGTCGTGGTGGTTGATGAAATGGAAGCTTTGTCTTCTGCGATCACGGATCTTCTTGGGAAGGAGCCACCGCCCTTGTATAGTCACTCTGATTGACCTTATTCGGAAGTGCGTGGCGGTAGGCCGATGAGGACCTGACACGCGGCCCTCGGCGTCCGCCACCTTGGTTCGGTTGGAGTCGGGGGATCCCGCCCCGCCAAGAGGGTCGGGAGCGCTGTCTGGTCGGATTCGCTTCCCCTGGCCGGTCGGGAGCGGATGTCTTGTGCGGTCTTGCAGGCGATTCGGTCGGTGGCGGGCCGGGCACGGCCTGTTGGGCTGGAGATATGCTTGAGGCCGCTAGCTCGTCGCTTCGGGCTGTTGGGGTACCCCTGTTATTAGTATTCGTCAGGTAGTTTGCTTTATCTTACCGCATCTAGGCTCGATATCATGTTTAGTGTTTGCATGTGTGCACGCTTTCAAGCTTCTCCTAAAAAGTGCCATTTAGTGGCTGTTAAGAGAATTCTAAGAAGCATTCCTCAAATATAGGCTTATGGTATCCTAAGGGTGCTAAATTTGATTTAGTTGGATATTCAGATTATGTGGGTTGTAAAGTGGATAGAAAGAGTACCTCGAGAAGTTGCCAATTCCTAGGTAGATCCCTTGTTTCATGGTTTTTCAAGAAACAAAACTTTGTAGCCCTATCCACCGCCGAAGACGAATATATATCCGCCGGTAGTTGTTGCGCTCAATTATTATGGATAAGGCAAACATTGATGGATTATGGAATTAATTTCAAAAATGTGCCTCTCTTATGTGATAATGAAAGTACCGTTAAAATAGCCAATAACCTGGTCCAACACTCCAGAACCAAACATATAGATATCCGCCACCATTTCTTAAGAGATCATGTGAGTAAAGGTGACATTATGATTAGTCACATTAGAACCGAAGATCAATTAGTGGACATCCTCATCAAGCCCTTAGATGAAGCCTGCTTTTGCAAATTGAGGAATGAATTGAATGTCATAAATATCTCAAATGTTGCTTGAATGTTTGCACCATGGTTAATTTCTATTGGATATTATTTGACTCTTATTCGATTTTTCAAATTTCTTGATTAGCAACACATTTAGGGGGAGTATTATACCAATTTATATGTATTATACATTCCTAAAATGTGAAAATATCAAATAAGTGCAAATATCTTTTAAAGAGAGTCTCTAGACCATGATAGTTCAAAATATTTGAAAATTATCTTAATTTGAGTACAAAAGTGTTGATTTCTAAAAATCTTCATTGTCAAAATATAAATATGTAGACCTCATCTTTTGTTTATACTTAATCAAATTAATCCTCTTTATGTTTGAAAAATAACACAAAATGTTTTGGGACAAAACCTTGTTTTTCACAAAAACTCTATAAAATTCAAAACTTGGTCTATATTGACATAATTAAATGCACATTATGAGTAATTGCCTTGGAACTAGATTTTTATCATATCTAGTGTCGCAAAAGGTGTTTTACACTCATATATGCCAAAATGGCAAAGTCATTGCTTGTCAATGTTTCAATTTTCTAAAATTTATTATTTAATCAAAAGAAAACTATTTTTAGTAAAAAAATTATTTGAAAAGATTTTTTTCTTGATGGATTTACATAATTGAAGTGCTGAAATATATTTTTCATCCAAAATGAAATTATATGAGCTGTTTGCTATTTTGGATTGTTTGCCTTTTGCTGGTTCAGTCAAACCGGTAGCACCGGTGTGTCTTCTCGGGTAGCTCCGGATGTCGGCACTATCGACTCAATAAGAGTAGTAGTACCACATCTGTCGGGTGGGAGTGATTCAAGTCAATTTCTCCCAATCAGTTGGTCTTCCCCCAACCCGGCACTACCGCCTCCTTCCTCTCTTCTGTTCTATCCCCCGTGCGCTCAAGCCTCTTCTTCCTCAAATATTTCATCGATTCTTTTTGTTTTTTGTCCGCTCAAATCTAATTCTCCTCATTTCCTCCTCCAAAGGTAATCATATTTTCCCTCTTCTCTCTTTCTTTAAATCTATAAGTCCCTTTGCTCTCCTTTCTAGGGTTTTGTGAAATGCGGCAAAATATGTGATTTTGATTGGAATTAAATAATGAATATGATAGATTGGTGTCTAGAGAAGTCCATCCAAGAGGATTTATTGAACCATTTTAGCATGTTTATGCATTTCCTTTAGCATGAGTTTTTTGGGTACAGAAAACCCGGAACTACCGCATTCTTAATAGCGGTAGCTCTGAGAATCGGTACTACCGGCGTTATCTCAATGGTAGTTTTGAACTGCAGTACTACCTGCTTTATCTAAGTGGTACTACCGAGTTTCCTGTACTCACCCGAAACTCTTCCATTTTCAATTGCCGTATTGTCATAAAATCTTAATTGGAATCCTTTGTTCATCTAACTCATCTATCCTTGTTTCTCGTATCCCTTGTCTCAGTTATCATGCCAAAAACAAGAAACCTCTCTAAGGCACCACGAGGTGGAGGAAGTGTGCGAAAGTCAGCGAAAAATAGAGATCCTGTTGACAGCAACAGAGAGGACTCTACCACCTTGGCAAGGAGAGACAAAGAGGCTAGACTTGCTATCCAGCAAACTCTAGCAGGAGGATCTCATGCAAAAAGAGGGAAAACTCCTATGGTTGAGTCAGAATCTGAAAAGGAAGACGATGAAGTGGCAGCCACTGAGACAGAGAGTGAGGAACAAAATGAAAATGAGGAAGAAGAAGAAGCTCAACCCTCTGAGAGTGGGATTTGGAGTGATTTGAGCCAAATGAAGGGCGACGACTATTTCGCTCTCAGGGATCAAAATGAATATGCAAAATCAAAGAGTGCCACTAAGGACAGATTCCACACTAAATTCCAATAGAAGGTATATTATGAGATATATAAAGAAAAGGACTTTGTAGATCAAAAATGGGTGAACTAGGATCATATATGCAAGTTGCCTCTATTCGTAGTTGTTTCAAGGAGCAAGGCTCATGGAGTTCTTGAGCTGAATGAGTGATTATCATGAAGACATCATTAGGCAGTTTTATGCCACAGTTCACATCTCTGATGATATGAATCAAATCACTTGGATGACAGGCTCTGAGATCTTCACAGCAACTAAGAGTGATTTTGAGTATGCATCGGGGATTTTTCATAATGTATATCCAAGGATTCATGATGACAACACTATCAGCCTCGCACAACAGTGTACCTTCTATGACCCAGCTACTAGAGTAAGGAAGCCCGGCAAGCTGACAGGTCTCCTACCTCAGCCTCTGTTAATAAACAAGATCGTTTGAGTCTCCATTCATCCCAAGAGTGGAAACTTCGACGACATCAAAGGATATGCATGGAATCTGATTAGTAAAATCATGCAGAGGCAGAAGTTTGACGTGGTGGATTTCATGCTAAGGGAGATTGACTCTTCTTCCATGGATCGTGGCAAGAGGATCTATTTTGAAACCTATATCATGGCCCTCATCAGGAGGATGACTGGGTACAGCGGCCCTCTGCCATATGTTCACAAACCATACAAGCCCTGTGAGGCTCCTCCATAAGTCCTTGGTGGCCCTCATCAGGAGGATGACTGGGTACAGCGGCCCTCTGCCATATGTTCACAAACCATACAAGCCCTGTGAGGCTCCTCCACAAGTCCTTGGTCATTTTGCGTAGTAGCACCAGTAGCAGGAGCAGCAGGCTCAACAGGCCCCAGTGCCATCTCACGATGTAGTTCTCGAGAGTCTAGCCAGTCTCCGTGCTGATCTCTTTGCCAGACTAGATCTTGAGCATACTCAGATGGAGAGCCACTTCGCCAGAGTTGATGAATATCAGGCTCAGACGCGACAGATGGTTCAGGAGGTCAGGAGTAGTGTGGATGCTTTCAACACTTCTTTCTCTCAGCACTTAGATGATCTCAGCTCTTCTCTTGCGCCTTCCCATGACTCTGTCGAGTTCGTCCTCGTGCCTCGACTCCTTCTCCTCCTCTGTCCCAGCCTCCGTCGTCATCTCAAGGGTTGCCCAAAGAAGAAGCAGCGTGAAGACTCTTTGAAGACTTTTTTTTGGTAAATTGATGCCAAAGGGGATAAGTGGAAGAAAGTGGAAGTGTCGGGACCCGAATTTGCAAATCCGGACCCTCTGTGTATAACGCACTAGTCCAGGATCACGCTAGTGCACACAGGCTCAACATAGATGTTATCACAGTCACACACAGCGGAATATAGCATAAACTTCAATAATTAATGATAACTGTTATCTTACATGAATAATGCCTCACAGGGCTTAAATAAGAAACAGCAAATAAGTAGCAGCGGAAAAATAAATAAGCGTAGCGACTTCCCGATTTACCACGAGCAACCGCGAGGCTCGGACCCTAAGCATTCGCATCCAAATAATCCTCTTCGATGAATGGCGTAGATTCTTCCTCTTACGAAGTTGTGTTGTTGGGGTGAGTACATAAAGCACCCAACAAGTTGTGCACGATAATGCAAGTCTAATATTCTATATGCTTTGGCTTAATCCAAAGGAATGGCTAATATGGCTATTTTGCGATAAAGCGACATTTAACAAGAATACTGATAAATAGATTGAAAAGATAAAACAATAACATAATTAATAGATTCAGCATTTATGAAGTAAACCAAGTTTCCAACCTAAATCAATTTTCCACTTCCCATGGCACCTGCCATCCGAACAAGTTTTGTTTAACAAAGTCTAACCCTTAATCAGTAATTCCCGAGCTTTGCTCAATACCGTGAAACACGGCTATTCGAATAGATTGTACACTCTGCGGAGGTTATGCACTTTACCCACACGATACAACCAAACACCACCAAGGCGAGTGATCGTAACAAAGCCTTTACAATGCTACACCTAGACCAAGATCTTTGCTCGCTAAGGTTTCAACATCAAGGGTTAAACCACCACAACAGGCCCCCTCTTGCGCCATGTGAGTTAAACGTAACCGGGACTCACTATTCACCACGACGATGATCAAATCTAGGTTTCACAGATTATTGACTAAGTTTGTCCCATTCGGACATGTGGTTGCAAGAGAGACTCAGGTCAAAGGCTTGCAAGGTTAAGTCCTTAAAGTGATTAAGGCAAGACTTCCACATACCCCAGCCAACCTTGGCCCACCATGGCACACTGCCCCTTGCCACTTGCCCCAATCTAAATCATTACCACCCCAGTTGATTACCAAGCACCACATGCCATCAACATTTCCATCTAGATGTGTGACCTCCTCGCCACGACAACTTGATATCACTGTGTGACGACACATGACACACCAATTCATAAATATTGTTCCATATTCCATTAGTCAAAATTAAGTATCAACATTCGGACACATGTGATGACGTGGCATGGCTAAGCAATCTACGACGGTCTAACTAGTCCCATGTTGATTATTAATATTAACCAACTATAATTCCACATCCTAGGGTGACAAATAGATCATGGCATAAAATTGACAAGGTATGATTTAATTCAAATAGGCATATTATCTAATTCCCAGTTAATTGAAATCATTTATACATATAAAATATCATGCATAAAGTTTAAGAGATAAAATAGAAATTTGGTGAAAATTAGGTGAAACATGATCAAAGCACAACTTGCCTTGGAGTAGGTGCTGGTCTTGATCTGAGCTTGGGTCTTGGGCGACGAATCTTCCTCCGGATCACCGAAGCGGTTCAACGTCTACGCGAAACGATGCCAAAATAGCAAATAAACACCAAACTAGAGAGCAACCAAACTCCAAAAATAAAATAAAATTCACCAATAAATAGATCTTGATTTTACAAATTTTTAGAAATTTGAATCACTCAAATCCGAGTTAAAATGCAAAAGATATAGCCTTTTGAAGTTTGAATAAATACTGAAAATACAGAAAATAGGATTTCTGATTTTTACGAATTATTTTCTATTGGAAAAGATTTTATTGCGCAACGGCGGCGTCACCGACTCGGACCAATCAGCGTTAACCGTCGCTGGTCCATGGACTCGGTCCATAGAATCGCCTCGTCCACCGTGGGCGCGCCCACGGCGCCTCGCGCCGCGCGCCGCACGCGGCGCACATCAGAGTGGCGATCAACCGAACAAACTGATCCAACGGCCGGCGCTTACCCGAGCCGTTTCTGCTCTTCACCGAGGCGTGGCGCGATCGCGCGGTCCGGCGAAGATCCAACGGTGATGAAGCTTCCCGGCGAAGATGGCGGCCGGCGGCGATGCAGCACCGAGCGGAGGGCGGCGACCACCGAGCGGCGTTACGGCGTGACTCGGCGGGATGAAGTGGCTGCCTCGGCGCGTCTTGAGCGGCGACCGGATCTGGAACCGATTCGCGACGGCGGCAGCGGACACGCAAACTAAAGAAAACGGCCGTGGCGCTACGAAAAAGCTGCGGCGAGCTCTCAGCGAGCGACGGCGACTCGGCGGCGAAGACTAGAGCGATTAGGCGCAAGGTGATGAGAACCTCGAGTGCGGCCACGCCTTTATAGCCTCGGCATGCGCGCTAAAACGGCAACCCTAGACAATCCCTAGCGGAGGCGGCGCGGCGGCGAAACCGGATCGGGGGCGGCGGTCGCGGCCGTCCGATCCAAGATGGCGCCACGATTAGATCGAGCGATACGATCCGATCCGCCCCTTCCAAATCCAGCGGCGAGATCTAAACTTACCAAAACAACGCGAAGCGTCCGACCACTTGATCTCGATCCAGCGGCTCGCGGCACTAGGGTTCTGCGATGAAGCGGACCGCCGATCTTCATCCAACGGTCACACGCAGCGGCGGCGAAAGCGGTGACGGGCCGCACGCGATGGGCAGCGCATGCACAAAGTCTTGGCTTGGCCCAAGATCTTATTCACTCGATTTCAACGCTTTTCGATTTAAAATAATTCCCAAAATTAGATTAATTCATTTAAGGCAATTAAAATATCAGGAAAAATCCAAGAAAATTCTCATAAATACTTTGAAACATTCTGTACTCAAATAAAATATTTTTGACAAAACTTCATATTATTCTTATCTATATATAATTAGTTTTCACCAAAGGTTCAATATACTTAATTAAAATAAATTCAAATAATTTCTAGGAAAATCCAATAAATTCAGAAAATCACAAAAATGCACGTGAGCGAAATTATAAGTCAAATTTTTGGGATGTTACAAACCTCCCCCCCCCCTTAACAGAATCTCGACCCCGAGATTCAAGGCTGACTAGGGAATAGGTTTGGAAATTCTGACTTCAGATCCTCTTCACGCTCCCAGGTTGCCTCATTCTCGGAATGGTTGCTCCACTGAACTCTGCAAAAACGAACTGACTTGTTCCTGGTTCTACGGTCCATGACATCCAAAATTTTCATTGGATGTTCTTTGTAGGTCAAATCCTTCTGCAACTCAATCTCTTCCATAGGCGTCTGCTCTGCTGGCACCCGAAGACACTTCTTGAGTTGTGACACATGGAACACATCATGCACGCCTGCCAGCAACTGCGGCAATTCCAACTGATAAGCAACCTCCCCTCGACGGCTCAAAATTTTGAACGGTCCAACATATCTTGGGGCAAGCTTTCCTTTAGCGTGGAACCTTTTAACTCCTTTTAGAAGGGTAACCTAAGATACACGAAATCTTGGGTTGAAACTCAAATCACGGCGTCGATTATCGCATAACTTTTTGTCTTGATCGCGCGATTTTCAACTTTGTCTCTTATCATGGCAACTTGCTCTTGACTTCCTTAAGAATATTAGGGCCAAATATCATACGCTCCTGTCTCATTCCAATTCGTTAAGTACGACAGAGCACGACCATATAAAGCCTCAAATGGCGACATCGCAAACTAGCTCAGTAATCTGTTGTTATAGTGAACTCTGCATATGGTAAGCATTTGTCCCATGAAGTGGTGTAGGCTAAAGCGCAAGCTCTTAACATATCTTCTAAAATCGATTTACTCTTTACATCGACCATCGATTCATGCGGATGGTAATAATTCCCATGTTATAATCCTTGATTAATTCCAACCATCTCCTTTGCCTCATATTGAGATCGATTGAGTGAAAATATATTTCAAACTCTTATGGTCCGTATATATCTCACATCTATTTCCAATGAGATAATGGCGCCACAATTTCAAGGCATGCACCACGGCGACCAATTCCAAGTCATGCGTAGGATAATTTCCTTCATGTGGTCTTAAGCGCCTTGACGCATATCGACCACTTTACCCTCTTGCATCAATACGCATCCAAGACCTGTCTTGACGCATCACAGTATATATCAAGCTGTTCTGAACATTAGGCAAAACCAACACGGGGGCTGTTGTCAAATGCTTCTTTAATTCCTCAAAACTCTTATCACAACCTGGTGTCCATGAAAATTTCTTTTCCTTTTCAACAAGCGAGTAAGAGGTCTCGCAATCGTCGAAAATCCTTCTATGAACCGCGATAATATCCTGCCATTCCCAAAAACTACGGACTGAGTGCGGACTTTGGTTGCTCCCAATGCAACACTGCCTCCACTTTGCTTGGGTCGACAACTCCTTCTGCAGATCATGACATGACCGAGAAATTCTACCTTTTCCTTCCAAAAGTCGCATTTCTTGAATTTAGCATACATTTGTTGCTCACGCAGACTTTTCCAACACTAGCCTCGGATGATTTGCGTGCTCTGCTTGGTCTTTGAATATACCAAAATATCATCTATGAACACAACAACAAACTTGTCCAAGTATTCCATGAAAATCTTATTCATCAAGTTCATGAAATATCTTTGGCGCATTGGTCAATCAAAAAACATGACCGTGAACTCATAATGTCCGTATCTTGAAGAGAATGCGGTCTTTGGAACATCTCACTTGAATCTTTAGTTGATGATATCAGGACGAAGGTCTATCTTGGAAAACTCCACTCCTCTCAAGCTGGTCGAACGGATCATCAATCCTTGGCAGCGGATACTTATTCTTAATTGTCACTTCATTAAGTGCACGGTAATCAATACACATTCTAAGGCTTCCATCCTTTTTCCTGACAAACAAAACTGGCGCTCCCCATGGCGACGAACTTGGTCTTATAAAACCTTTCTCTAATAACTCGTCGATTTGTTTCTTCATCTCCACCAACTCATCGGTAGGCATCCGATAAGGTCTTTTGCTATTAGTGCGGTTCTGGTGCTAACTCAATGACGAACTTCGATGTCACGGTGCAGCGGCATTCGGCGAGATCTTAAAATACGTCTGGATATTCCCTGACTACTGGCACGTCCTCTATGACGACGGTTCTCATGCTATTAACCATTAATTGACCACCACAAACTGCTGTTGCTTGAAATTTCACTTTCTCTCCTCTAGGGCTCTCAATGGATACAACCCTTCGACCACAATCCAAAACTATCTTATGCTTGGTTAACCAGTCCATTCCCAAAATGACATCTAAAACTTGGGCATCTAGAATAATCAAGTTCGCTAGGAACTCTATCCCATTAATTATTAGCTTCACCCCCCAAACACCCAAGGTTAGATCTTAACTCGGATCACGGGCTTAGACTAGCATCACACACTTAAGATTTTTCATGCTCAAACCATTTTCGATGCAAAAGCTCGAGAGACAAAGGAATCTGAAGCTCTGAATCAAATAATCTTATTGCAGTCTCGAGTTTACAAAAACTTACCCGGCCACGACGTCGATGCTTCACGGACTCCATTGGCGGTGATGTGGTTGACTCTGCCTCGAATAGTAGCTTGAGGCGTCGCTCCTGCCTGTCCAGCTCCTCGATTCGCTCCCGTCATCGGTGCCTTAGCAGGTGTCGTTCCTAGGTTGAAACGCACTGGCGTGATACCTCCTTTCTGGGGACATCTATTAGCATAATGCTGACTCATTGCAATCATAGCACCTTCCGGCGGTGACTCGCATTCCTCCTTGAGCATTGTTACCTTGGGCGGTGTTTGATAACTCGTCACGGTGGTCGCGGTGCGGTGTTCTTTGGTTTGTTAACGACTTGCGGTTGGAACTTAGCAAGCCGCGGGGTCATCCTCATTCGCGGTGATTAGGCGTCCACTGGTTAGTCATCAAGCGCTTGCGATTTTCCCCAAGCTCCCTGCGCTTATCCTCCAGAATCAAAGCCTTGTTTACCAATTCTTGAAAATCTAGAAAAGTGTGGGTAATCAGCCCCACTTGCAGTCCTGAGTTTAATCCCTTCATGAATCGGGACTGCCTAGCCTTGTCCGTCGCTACATCTTCAGGAGCATAGCGAGCTAACTGCGTGAATTTGTTCAAGTAATCAGCCACCGGTTGGCCTCCTTGCTTAAGCGCCCTGAATTCTTCCTTTTTCAGGTCCATCATTCCTTCAGTGCGTGATGCGGCGGAAGGCCGTTGCGAATTCTTCCCACGTGATTTCCATGGGTGCCTCATGAGTAGCACAGTAGTTCTCCCACCATTCTGCAGCTGTTCCCTCAAGCTGATGGGATGCATAAAGAACCTTCTCATGCCCTTCACATTGCGTGATGTACAACTTCCTCTCAATGGTTCTCAGCCAATCATCCGCTTCCAAGGGTTGGCGTTGCGAGAATGTTGGCGGTCGGGTCCTCATAAAGTCGACAATTTGGAATAAGGGCGAGGTTCGCCGTTATTAATCTGGCGGCGGGGTTGTTGATCGCAGACCATATTGGTCATCTCACGCATCATTATGCGCATCAAGCGAGTCTGCAAGCGAGAAAAGCTCCCAAGTTACGCATATCCATCGGCGGTGCTTGATGCGGTGGTGCTCCTTCGTTGGGATTGTTGCACGGGCGCGGACCACTTCTGAAGCTCCGTTGTTCTTTGCGGTGTTCACCATCCGCTTGATTGCTTCTTGGGTTAGGAAAGATAGATGTAGCATAGATAAGATGCAAGAATTTCTAAGGCGGGAAACAGGTTAAACCCAACTTAAATAATCTTTATTGATACTTGGTATGGTTGCTTACAATGCCTAAGGGCTTTGCAACACATCTTCGCACACTCAACAAACAATTAAGAACCAAACTAAACATGCAACCTTAACGTCTACTAAAAGGTAAAGGCTAACTTAAAGACGCGACTCAACACTCGAGTCTCAACACAACTCTAAGATCGACTCTCACTCATCCAACCACCACTGGTGAGGCGATCTGTGCATACACCGGTGGGTGGGTGGCATGGGTGCGAACCTATCTGGTGACCCTCTGCTGGCTCCTCGGGCTCCCACTCACGCTCTTAGGGTGTTCTTCTTGGCGACCTCATCCGGCTCTGGGCGACCTGGTGCGCTATCTCCTCGGCTACCGCAAGGCCTCCTCCAACTCATCGATGACTCGGCGCGGCTTCACGGGTCTTTTGAAGCTCTCGCCCGCCACTCTCGGCGCCTCACCGCTGTCCCGGCTCTGCGCAGTGTCCCTCGGTGATCCTCTGGCGGTGGCAAACTCGGCAAGGTGTCTGCGATAACACACTCCCCTCCACGATCCGTCGACGCCGCACGCCTTTCTTCGTTGGGTGAAGTCGAAACACGGTGTCGCCAAGCTCGTAAGCGTAGTCGTGGCGGATCCGTCGTGAAACAAGTCCGCGACCTCACGAACTCCGCCTCGTAAGTGAACCTCCGGGCGGTGATGTGGATCGATCTGTGGTCTCGTCGCACTCTCGGCGAAGATGATCGACTGCGTAAGAACCCCGATGCACACCGTTGGCGTTCGCTTGCTTCCTCGGTAAAGCGGACGATCAAAGCCTCCAATCACTTGAAGAACTCTCCACGGCTCCATGGCGTAGCCACCACCTTGACTCGAAGGATCGGAAGATCGGCATCTATTCAAAACAAAATTTTGAATAAGATCTCCACTCAAACAACAACAGCGAAAAGAAGGTAATTTAGCAAGGATGAGAGTAGAGGGATGAGATAAGCCAAGAGTTTCTTATTAGTAAATTTTACCTTTTCTTTAGAAAATAATTTTGGACACTCTAAGAGATACCAACTACCTAGGGCAAAGACCTATAGTCGGTATGGCTCGATACCACCTCTGTCGGGACCCGAATTTGCAAATCCGGACCCTCTATGTATAACGCACTAGTCCAGGATCACGCTAGTGCACACAGGCTCAACATAGATGTTATCATAGTCACACACAGCGGAATATAGCATAAACTTCAATAATTAATGATAATTGTTGTCTTACATGAATAATGCCTCACAGGGCTTAAATAAGAAACAGCAAATAAGTAGCAGCGGAAAAATAAATAAGCGTAGCGACTTCCCGCTACCACGAGCAACCGCGAGGCTCGGACCTAAGCATTCGCATCCAAATAATCCTCTTCGATGAATGGCGTAGATTCTTCCTCTTCTGAAGTTGTGTTGTTGGGGTAAGTACATAAAGCACCCAACAAGTTGTGCACAGTAATGCAAGTCTAATATTCTATATGCTTTGGCTTAATCCAAAGGAATGGCTAATATGGCTATTTTGCAGTAAAGCAGCATTTAACAAGAATACAGTAAATAGATTGAAAAGCAGTAAAACAATAACAGTAATTAATAGATTCAGCATTTATGAAGTAAACCAAGTTTCCAACCCTAAATCAATTTTCCACTTCCCATGGCACCCTGCCATCCGAACAAGTTTTTGTTTAACAAAAGTCTAACCCTTAACTGTAATTCCCGAGCTTTACTCAATACCGTGAGCACGGCTATTCGAATAGATTGTACACTCTGCAGAGGTTATGCACTTTACCCACACGATACAACCAAACACCACCAAGGCGAGTGATCGTAACAAAGCCTTTACAATGCTACACCTAGACCCGAGATTTGCTCGCTAAGGTTTCAACATCAAGGTTAAACCACCACAACAGGCCCCCTCTTGCGCCATGTGAGTTAAACCGTAACCGGGACTCACTATTCACCACGACAAGATCAAATCTAGGTTTCACAAATTATTCACTAAGTGTCCCATTCCGACATGTGGTTGCAAGAGAGACTCGGTCAAAGGCTTGCAAGGTTAAGTCCTCAAAGTGATTAAGGCAAGACTTCCACATACCCCGCCAACCCCGCCCACCTTGGCACACTGCCCTTGCCACTTGCCCCAATCTAAATCATTACCACCCCGCTGATTACCAAGCACCACATGCCATCAACATTTCCATCTAGATGTGTGACCTCCTCGCCAGACAACTTGATATCACGTGTGACGACACATGACACACCAATTCATAAACATTGTTCCATATTCCATTAGTCAAAATTAAGTATCAACATTCGGACACATGTGATGACGTGGCATGGCTAAGCAATCTCGACGGTCTAACTAGTCCCATGTTGATTATTAATATTAACCAACTATAATTCCACATCCTAGGGTGACAAATAGATCATGGCATAAAATTGACAAGGTATGATTTAATTCAAATAGGCATATTATCTAATTCCCAGATTAATTGAAATCATTTATACATATAAAATATCATGCATAAAGTTTAAGAGATAAAATAGAAATTTGGTGAAAATTAGGTGAAACATGATCAAAGCACAACTTGCCTTGGAGTAGGTGCTGGTCTTGATCTGAGCTTGGGTCTTGGGTGACGAATCTTCCTCCGGATCACCGAAAGCGGTTCAACGTCTACGCGAAGCGATGCCAAAATAGCAAATAAACACCAAACCAGAGAGCAACCAAACTCCAAAAATAAAATAAAATTCACCAATAAATAGATTTTGATTTTACAAATTTTAGAAATTTGAATCACTCAAATCCGAGTTAAAATGCAAAAGATATAGCCTTTTGAAGTTTGAATAAATCTGAAAATACTGAAAATAGGATTTCGATTTTTCCAATTATTTTCTATTGGAAAAGATTTTATTGCGCAACGCTGACGTCAGCCCTGACTCGGACCAATCAGGCGTTGACACGTCGCCTGGTCCATGGACTCGGTCCATAGAACCGCCTCGTCCACCGTGGGCGCGGCCACGGCGCCTCGCGCCACGCGCGCCCGGCACGCGGCGCACATCCGGCGGCGATCAACCGAACAAACTGATCCAGCGGCGAGGCTTACCCGAGCCGTTCTTCGCTCTTCCGAGACGTGGCACGATCGCGTGATGCGGCGAAGATCCAACGGTGATGAAGCTTCCCGACGAAGATGGCGGCCGGCGGCGATGCAGCACCGGAGGCGGAGGGCGGCGACCACCCGAGCGGCGTTCGGCGTGACTCGACGGGATGAAGTGGCTGCCGACGCGTCTTGGAACAGCGACCGGATCTGGAACCGATTCGCGAACGCGGCAGCGGAGCGCAAACTAAAGAAAACGACGGCCGGCGGCGCTACGAAAAATCATGGCGAGCTCTGCGCACGGCGGCGGCGACTCGGCGGCGAAGACTAGAGCGATTGAAGCGCACGGCGATGAGGAACCTCGAGTGCAGCCACGCTTTTATAGCCTCGGCATGCGCGCTAAAGCGGCAACCCTAGACAATCCCGGCGGAGACGGCGGCGGCGAACGAAGCCGGATCGGGGCGGCGATCGCGGCCGTCCGATCCAAGATGAGCGCCACGATTAGATCGAGCGATATGATCCGATCCGCTCCTTCCAAATCAACGGCGAGATCTAAACTTACCAAAACAACGCGAAGCGTCCGACCACTTGATCTCGATCCAACGGCTCGCGGCACTAGGGTTCGCGATGAAGCGGATGCCGATCTTCATCCAACGGTCACGCAGCGGCGGCGCGGCGATCGATGGGCCGCCTCAGCGATGGGCACAAGATGCACGATCTTGGGCTTGGCCCATCTTGTTCACTCGATTTCAACGCTGATTTAAAATAATTCCCGAAATTAGATTAATTCATTTAAGGCAATTAAAATATCAGGAAAAATCCAAGAAAATTCTCATAAATACTTTGAAACATTCTGCACTCAAATAAAATATTTTTGACAAAACTTCATATTATTCTTATCTATATATAATTAGTTTTCACCAAAGGTTCAATATACTTAATTAAAATAAATTCAAATAATTTCTGGGAAAATCCAATAAATTCAGAAAATCACAAAAATGCACGTGAGCGAAATTATAAGTCAAATTTTTGGGATGTTACAGGAAGCATAGAAGATCTTCAGCTCTATTCATATACTTTTTATGCTCTATGTAATCTTGATGGGTGTGGCTTACTTAATATGCTCAAATGCTAAATGTCTATTATTATTGTGTTGATTATATCTATCACGTTGTCTTTGAACCACTTATATAGAGGAAACTCCGCCAAAATTTCCAAAAACAAATACTCAAATTGTGCATGAACTCCACTCATTATCTCTATGCACATATTTAGGGGGAGTTTTCAAAATATATGTGTTTGCTTTGAATATTATCTTACCTTAGCGCTCATCCACTAAATTTGAAAAAAGGTAAAATTCTATTCAAAGCAAATCCTCGAATATTCATTTTGTCTTGAGCTAAATGAATACTCAAATTCAATTTCTTAAAAATTTCTTGACTTGATTAAGATTGTCATCAATTACCAAAAAGGTGGAGATTGAAGCATCTAGGCCCCTATTTTAATTAAGTTTTGTTAATTAATGACAATCGTGTTAAAGGACTAACAATTTCTCTTAACTTTGTAAGAATAGTTTGGTCCTCACGTTGGCACCTTGAGAAGATTGAAGTTCATGCAAGAAAAGATGTTCATTGAAAGGAACCAAAAGATCAAGGACAAGGTATATGTGGTTTAAATACATTTTATTTAGCTTTTACCGATCTCGGAGCTAGGAGTAAAAAGATCGGGTTAATAGGTTGAATGCCATACTATCGAGGGGGATTAATGACTAATAGTTTGAATTTGAATAAAGTGTTATATGGCTCATATCTTGATAGAAAAATCATCACTTGTTGCATTGAATCTTGTGCCTCAAAGCAAAATTCATTTTTCAGCACAACCGATACTACCGTAGGTATATTCACGGTAGTACCACAAGGGCAGTAGTAACGCAGTTCATACTGCGTTACTTATTTTCCAAAGATGCGCTTTTTTAGGAATCACCCTTGTGTTTATTTTCGGAACTACCGATGTTAAAACTGCAGTACTACCGCAAGAACGGTAGTATCGATATGCATGATCGGTAGCTTATTTCCAGAAAGGGGTGTTTTGAGCATTTTTCTTTGAGCGGTACTACCGCAAGGCAAAATCCGGTAGTACTGACCTTTATGCAGCGGCACTCCTTTCCCAGAATGGATCTCTTGAGTTGATCTCTTCCTGAAAGTCGGTACTACCGCACATTGTGCGCTGGTAGTACCGGACCTTTTTCAACGGCTCTTTCCCACCGCATTAAATGCTCAAAATTGACTGTTGGGACAGGGGCAGTACTACCGGGCTTTGCACGCTGGTAGTAATGGATTTCCTAATTTGTTTAGTATCTTGCCCTCAACGGTTGGAAGGTGGGTGGGGGTTATAAATACCCTCACACCTGCATAATAGAAGCTCTTGGTGACTCATTGAATACATATTGAGTGCTAGCAAGTCTCCTTTGCTCACAAGTGCATTAAATTCTCATTTTTGAGTGAGTAAAAAGTATTCAAGTGTTGCATATAGATTTGAGCCATTTAGACACTTGATTTATCTTCAAGCAAGCGTCATCACTCTATTCTCTTGGAGGTTGTCGCCTCCTAGACGGCTTGGAGGTAATTGTGCACGCTGAGCTTCTCGATGAAGATTGTGAGAAGTCCCGGCAAGTTTGTGAAGGCCAGAGTTCGCCTACCCGGAGCGGGAAAGAACTACCTAGTGATCGAGGAAGGCTCAAGTGAATTGGAGCAACCTTGAAGTTGATCAAGCTACCTCAACATGGATTAGGAGAGACCGACAATTCTTGCGTCACATTCTCTCTTGTGGTTTGAATTTCCTATTCTTGTTTGCAATTTACTTTCCTAGCAACTTTAGTGTATTGATCTTGTGCTTAGGATTGTATTCTTGCTTAGACTTAGATTGTTGGTGCACTTAGTGAAACCTAGAGAATTTTAGGTTTTATTTGTCAAATTGCAAATCTTGTTTAGTCGTCTCATTAATTGCAATTAAAGCCGAAGAATTTTGAAAACCTCCTATTCACCCCCTCTAGTCGGTTATCATTGATCCTACAGGGGTGCGGTACTATCGTCTCCAGTGATGGTAGCTATTTTCCAGAGAGTGTCTCTCGGGGTTTTTGAGAGCGAGTAGTATTACTGGCCAACCAGGAGCGGTAGTATTGGACTTACGGTACTACCGGCCCTGTGTGGTGGTAGTACCGACTTTCCAGTGACTTTGTGCTTAATGTTTTCATTAATTGTTGATTAATGAATATTATTGTGAACAGTGCTATGTGATGTGTTTCTTGTCTATGTTGGTTGTAGAACTCTAGAGCTAGGTCATGATGAGGCGAAGGCGAGACCAAGACTAGGCTAGAAGAGCTGTGGTCTCAAACAGTTAAGGGACGCTGGAAGATGACTGAGGCTGGAAAGTGGTTGCAAGCCGGGAAGACAAGGAACCGGAGCGTGAAGCACTGGTGATGGACATGGCGGGCAACGGCAAGGACCGGGATTAGGCTCAGGGAGGAGTTGAGGTCCAGAACGGTCAAGGAAGCCGGTGCTACCATGGTGAAGCTAATGAGGACATGTGGCACGCCAAGTGACTTGGGCCCATTTACAAGCGAGGATAGTTTGGGGGAGTCCGCATGCGTTAGAGGCTTGGTGGCAAGTCATTGGGGCCACGTGAAAAGCGACGAAGCATGGGCGATGCTTCGAGGAGAAGGAAGACTATTCATTGGGGCAAATTAGTAATTTATCTAATACCGACGGTCGAGGCGGGTTGGAAAACCACGGAGGTGGCCTAAGTGGTTTGGGTCATGCCAAAGTGGAGTTGGATGCAAATTCAGGCTCGTGGAGCGGATTTGACGACAATGTAATGACCGCTTTGAGAAGCATGCTTGTGTGAGTGAAAAACCCGTTAAGAGTGTTGGGTTTTGGATTAACCCATATAAGAGTGGATGGTATCCACATTAGTATCCGGGTTTAGGGTTAGGGTTGCCTGCACTATATAAGGAGATGTAGTGGGAGGTGAGAACTTGAGACCTTAGACTTAGGGTCTGTTTGGTAGAGCTTCAGATCCTAGCTTCACCTGAGATCTGAAACTTGTAGGCTAAAATAAAGTGAATTAAGTTTATATTTTTGGTCTAAAATGTAAACAAGATGATTCATCTAAACACTCTTAATGTACTCACAGCTCCAACTCCACGGATCTGGTGGAGCTAGGAATACCCAGCTCCACCAGATCCACAGATCTGGTAGAGCTGAAGCTCTACCAAACACACCCTTAGTCACTAGGAGTTTTAGGTTTCCCACAAGATTTTGTGTTCTTGTGTGGGCGTGTGAGTGCTCCTTGGGAGCTTTTCCCTCAGAGAGGCTTTGTAAAACTCTCCTCATGATCTGAAAGCAAATCATCTCTTTGCTCAAGTTTTTGTCTCAAGTTTTAATCTTCTTCTTGTTTGGCTTACTCTCTTCTTATGGTTTCTTTCTTGCTTGATCTCATGCTACCAAGGATGTATGATTGGTAGATATATGCTCTGTAGACCATCTCCGTAGTCATCTAGGCAAGCTTCTTCTTGATCATCCAAGTCTCTCTAAGAAATCGATTTTTGAGTTGAGAAGGAAGTTCTTGAGGTAGATCTTGATCTTAGTCGTTTGAGGGTGATTTCTTCTATGTTCTTGCTTGCTATGACATGTGGGAGGCCATCTAAGATCATCTTGATCATCAAAACCCCACGAGCAAGCTTAGGGCTAAGTTTTTGTTTTTGAGCCCGTTCTTGTGCGCTTTTCCTTCGATTTGAAAAAGGTCAGAACTTTGACGTCAATCCTTGTGATTAAAGATTGGAATAAGTTCTTGACATCCATAGGAATGTGTCTACAAAGTTTCACGGAGTTTTGATCAGCCGATCAAAAGATTCATCGATTTTGGTTTTGAGATTGGGATGATTTTTACTATTCATTCGCATGATTTCACTGTAGCACGGTAGTACCACCCCTCGGGTGAAAAACTCCAGAAATTTGATTTTCAGCTCCTCTTTGATCTTGGGAAGTTTTGGTTGGGTTCTTTTAGGGGGGAAGCTTGTTTTGTGATCATTCACCCCCACTCTTATCGCCATTTTCAATCCTTCATGAAGTCGAGGGGAACACGATGCAGAACACGGCGTGGCGAAGCTGATGGTGTGGACAATGACAATGGAGCTCCACTAACAGTGGAGAATTGACAATGAAGGCATGAAGAACATCGGTGGGGAGGAAGAACATGATTTCGGTGAACAACTACGAGATTTGCCAAATTGATCAGGGAATTGAGATCATGTGGACCGGGAACACACTATGACACACTTTGGAACGGTCGAAGCTCACCAGAGGTGGCAGAACTATGAGGGAGAGGGAAAGGGAGGGTGTGCTTAGGGCTAAGGGATGAGCGAGGAGAGGCAGACTCGAGGATCCCTTTTATAACAGCTCAGGGGCATCATTGAGGGAGAATGGCAGCGACAAATGCGATGGTCGAGTGGCTTGCAGGCGGGTAAAACCAAGTAAATGGGGGGAAGAAACGGTTAACGTTAACGAGCTCATGTGGGCGGCAATGGTGGCGAAGTAGACGGGTGCAAGGAGGAAAAAGAAACTTGATGGGTAGGCCACGGTGTCGGAGAGAAAGAGAGAGAGACGGGTAGGACGAGAAAATGGCCGGATGTGCTGAGGGAAAAGGGAGAAAAAGGAAATAGGTTGAGGCTGAAAACAAGGAAAATGGGCCGGGGAAAAAGAAATTAAACCCGAAAAGATTAAGGAATTTTGATATTATTTTTGAATTTAGAAAAAAAAACCCATACAATCCAAAAAGGATTCAGAAAAAAAATACAAATAGAGTTAAAAAACTTTGGGAAAATTTATAGAAATTCCCTAGATCATTTTGAACATAGGAAAATCATTCCAACTTAAAGCTGACTTTTATTTTTACACACAAATTAGTTTTAAATTTTTGAAAATAGAAAAGCCATTTTTAAATCCACCAATTTAGGGAAATTCTCTAGAAATTCAGAAACCCAATAAAATAATATTTTAATTAATTAGGTTTTTTAACTCTAAAATATGACAAGGAAGTTGTGTGTGATGATATACCGATTATTGGTTGCAACATTTGATTAGGGTGCACATGGCTGGCGAAAGGCACTATAGTCTCTAGTGAGAGATCTAGTGTAAGAATTAGTGGATAGTAGTATATAGATTAAAATAGCTTCTTTATATATAATCAACTGCCATGTGAACCTTTAGAACATTTGTCGTCAACTTTATTTCTCTGGGTAGAGATAGGATCATTATTTTATACTACTTGTCATCTTTTGAAGAATTAGATGTGTTATTAGAAAACCCTAGTTTAGATTAGTTATGTTCCCTGTGTTTTGGATACCTTGGAATACTTCCTGTGAAAAGCTACAATTGATCCATGCATATGCGATTAGATCTAAATGTCACTGTCAACACTCCTACATTAGAAGTGCCTTCAGGAATCTCACAAAGAGTAATCCAAACCTCACGAGTGGTGTTGAGATTTCTCACTTGATTGAAGACTCCAATACTAAGAGAGCCAAAAATGGCACTCTTAGCTTGGGTGTTGAATTGTAAGCTTTTGACCTCCACATCTGTGGATGCAAGTGGATTACATGGAAGGTAAAAACCATACTCAACTACGTGCCAAACATGTAGACTCATGGCCTCGAGATAATGTGCCATGCGAACCTTCCAATAAGAATAATTTGTACCATCAAATAATGTGCCCTATCAAAATTTACACCATCTCTCGACATCCTTACTCAAGGTGGGGAATCCTTAATTGAGCAACCTTGCTTTGATGCCCAATAAGGGTGTGGATTGGGATTCTTTTTTTACAAAGGCTAAATTAAAAAATTAATCTTTACCAGGCAACCTAAGTACCTAGGGTTCCTAGTGTTGTTTTGCAACCTAGTTCCAACCTTACACAATTCTAGTGAGTTAGAAAATAAAAAAACAATAAAGTAAATACATAAATGACAAAAAAAGGCAAGGAACACAACCAAATTTTTTTTACCGATCTCGGAGATTCAACGATCTCTCCTACTCCTTATTGGAGCACTCTCACAAGAGTATAGCTCTGACTTGAGACTGCACAAGAGTATAGCTCTAATTTTCAAGTGTAATAAGGCCAAATAGGTCACTACAACCCAATAAAGTTAATCAAGTAGGACTGATGTACAATTTAGGCCAAAACTACTCTCTCAATCTCTTACAAAGCACTCGATATCTTCAATCTAAGCTTCAAAATTCCCTTGAGCTTTTTAATACAATAGAATTTGAAATGGAGTCCTAAAAGAGCTAACTTGAACACCCGCAAGGCCTATATATAGCTCCTGTTTTCATAAACTAGAAACTAGTCGATGGGCACAGATATTTCAAAATACCCATTTGAGTCGGATCATTTGACCAACTCGGATTATCTGGCTTGAACTCTTTCAACTGGTCAAAAATATAACCATTGCACACACTCAGATCTTTCGACTCAAGTCAGATAATCCAGCCTACTCGGACTATCCGCCTAGCTTGGATCATCTGGGCTAATGCAAAGTCTCAAGAACACATTCTCTGTGAAATTGATCTAGGATATTGCTCAAACCCACTCAAATCATACGACTTGCATAAACTTCTTATTTGTCAAATTGATCCAAGCCATAGTCCGACCTATCTCTTTGAAAATCCCAAAATATGCTCTCTCTTGAATTGATCTGACCATTGATCTAACCCAGTGGAATTACTAACTCAATGCTGATTTTTCTGACCAAGTATGAAATTTGCACACAACTCAAATCTAGCATCCTCACTTGGTGTCTTGGCTTCCTCTTACTAGATATGAGCTAGAGACACTTAGTGTGCATCACAAGTAGCTACCTAATCCAACAAGCTCAAGCTAGTAGATTTCAACCCCCCTTAACAATATGTCTAAAACAAAAACATATCATGTCACTAAAATAATCCAAACTTAGTTTCTTGTGTTATTTCTAGCCACAAAATTCTTATTCTTCATGTTTTGCCATCATTGACACCCTTTTTAGGATCCACCAATACCAAGAACTTCTAATATACTTATGTCAAGCACTAACTTCAACTTAAAACCTTGAAACATTGTTAGTCTTGACAAATAACCGTCAGTTTTCATCGAAACACTAAATTCACTGAAAATAAAAGGCCTAAATGCTTATAGTAGTAACTCTAGGTGATGTTAATCACCAACTATAGTAAAGGCGCTATCAACCAACAAATTTTGGTTGAAAATAACTATATGTTTCATTATGTTGGTGCTGACAACCATCAACTTTTGGTGTGGTAATTATCAATGCTATGTATTCGCAGCTAGCAACTCTAGATGTTGTTACATAGCAACTCT
The DNA here is from genome assembly GCA_036346275.1 of Otatea glauca. NCBI lineage: Eukaryota > Viridiplantae > Streptophyta > Magnoliopsida > Poales > Poaceae > Otatea > Otatea glauca. The sequence continues at coordinate 33,291,527 of CM070719.1, forward strand.
AAAGTGTTAGCAGCTAGTTAATCTCATCTGCTAGTAATTATAGTTATTAGTATCGTGCCCTTATGCACATATGACCTGGTCCGTGGTTGTATCCGCATGCATCCAACATTACTTGGTGCCGATGTTCAAAATCCCAGCGAAATTTTAGAAATCTTGGCCAAGATTTTGGATTTCGGTTGGGGACAAGATTTCAGATCCCGAAGAAATGATTTTTTTTTGAAAATTTTCAAAAATGCAAATCATAGACGGTTTTTATCAAAAACTGCCATCACAAACGGTTTTTTTACTAAAACTATCTGTGATGTGTATGAGGTATTTTGACCGGATTTTAAGTTTTTTTGGCCGAGATTTCGGTGTTTCTTGCCGAGATCTCGGCAATTTTTGCCGATATCTCGAAAAACCCGGTCCAAAAAAGCCGAATTTAAAATTTTCTTTTTGGATTTTATCCGGATTTCGTTCTAAATTCCGAGATCTCGCAGGGATTTCGGATTTTGGTCACCTCTGAGATAAGATCTGAAACAGAAATTTGAAACTTTGCTTGGTGCCCCGCTATCTTCTTGAGATTGCACGCCAATCCTTCGCTTCCGCCTATCACACGACTTGTCTACATGAGAGCGCGCGTACAATGTCTAACACGCTACTCCACATTCGATACATTTATTGTATAACTATATTACATTTAGAGTAGTGCTTTTATACTTTCTCTCCCAATAGAAGTTGCACAAATCTTGAAACAAACGAAAGGGTAAGTAATCATCATCTATTATTCATTCATTCTTTAATATCTGTGGAACTTAAAAAAACATAGAAGAACCTCTCTTGTATTTATTTGAGATATGTTCTAATTACGGATGGCAATCGGGCGTGGTGGGCACGGGTAGTACTCGTCCATACCCGTGCCCGCCACCCGAAATCTCACCCACAGGCATTACCTGCAAAGGGTGTTTTTTTTCAGCACAACAGAAGGTCTCAAAATGCTTCAGATATTCTTTGTAGTGCTCTAACATCAATAGTCTTGGTCTCAAACAATCCTACTTCAAAAATGAACTGCAAGACCATTCCAGACCAAATAAAAAATTAGTGAATCCTTGGTTGATCTATGAAGGACCATGTGGAGGTCTACCCAGATTTGTGATGAGTATTTGACTAAATTTGAGCTTGGGTTACTCTTGTTTGAGTTTGATTTGAAATGGATTTTCAATTGGAAGCAATTTGAGGTCTTCTCTATTTTCCCGGTGCTACCGGCCATGGTATCCCGGTGCTACCGGGCGAGCGGTAGCACCGGACCCGAGTGCGGTGTGGAAAATCCAGAGAAGGCATTTTTTGGGGTTTTTGCTGGCGGTGCTACCGGCCATGGTATCTCGGTGCTACCGGGCGAGCGGTAGCACCGGCCCAAGGAGTGGTGTGAGAATTCCAGAGAGGGGTGTTTTCTAATTTTGCGTTGTGCGGTGCTACCTACCTGAGTGCGGTAGCACTGGTCCAACATGGGCGGTGCTACCGGCCTGAGGGCAGTAGCACCGGCCAGAACGAGTAAAAATGAATTTTAATGAGCGGACTTTGATGAATTTATTGCACATCTTTGTGGGCATTGCTATGTGAGGAGTTTCCTTGTTTTTGATGGTTGCAGGACGACGGTGCTAGGTCATGGTGAGGCGAAGGATGGCCGGGACTAGGCGAGGAGCGTCGGAGGTCCAGACGGTCGGGGATCGCCGGAAGATGATCGGAGATGGAGTTCGTGCAAGCCATGAAGACAAGAAATGGATGCGATGCTAGCTAGATGCTGCTCGGATCGATGAGGGTCGTCGGATTGCGGTCTAGTTGATAGGATAGCGGGTCTAGTTAGTATGCTTTGAAAACCGTGCAAGAAAACCCATTTGTGTGGTGGGTTTTGGGTGAACCCTTGCATGGCTGGTTGAGTGGGTTAATCCTAGCCCTTGATGGATGCTCTAGGGTTTAGAGGCTCATCCAAGGGTGGTAGGTGGCCCAAGAGTTGTATAAATAGGGGTGGAGGGGTAGCCTTCCCCCCTTAAAGGTTTTGAGGTTTTTGATGCTCATTTGAGCTTTTCCCACATGAATGTGAGGCTTTGTAACCTCTCCTTCCAGAAATGAAATGTTCTTCATTTATATTCATGTTTCATTTCCTTTACGCATTTAAATTCCGCAATTTAAATTCCGCATTTACTTTCTTGCAATTTACATTTACGCAATTTGGATTTGCCTCCCCTCCTTCTAATTGCTTACGAATCTTTTGCTGAGGTTTATGATTGATTCTTTCTTGAAATCATGTTTCAATCATCTATGCTATCCATGCGTTCTTGTTGCAAGAAGTTGATCTTTTGCGTTCTTGAATGCTTGATCTTGTAGATTGCGTATCCTTGAGTTTCTTTATGTTCTCTTGCTTGCTGGGACGTGTGGGAAGTCATTCAAGATCACCTTGATCATCAAAACCCCACGAGCAAGCCTTGATCGAAGTTCTTTCGATTTTTGTCGAAACTTGGTGCGTTCTTCCTTCCTAGGCAAAAAGGTCGGGACTTTGACGTCAATCCATTGGATTGAAGGTTGGAATAAGTTCCTGACATCCCGAGGACCTTATCTACCAAGTTTCATTGAGTTTGGATCAATGGATCAAAAGATTCATCAATTTTCCTTTTGAACGCGTCTTTGAAACGCTGCTCATATGCACGATTTTATCAGTAGCTACGATGTCCTAGAGTACCGACCCAGTGCGGTTGCACCGCCTCGCATCGATTTTTGTGAAAATTGACCCTTTCGCTTCCATTTGATATCTAATGGTTTTGGCTTGGTTTCTTTGGGTGAAAATCTGCATTTGTGATCTTCCTTATGGGATATATTTTAATTTGGGATCATTTACCCCCCCTCTGATCGCCATCTCGGTCTTTCAATTGGTATCAGAGCTGGTTTTGCTATTTAATAGATCTTGACCGGTCTCAAAAGCCATGGCGATGGACAAGTATTCCACCAAGCCTCCTATTTTCTCTGGAGTTGATTTTCCTTTTTGGAAGTCTCGAATGGAGTCATACATCACTGCCCAGGGCTTCCTGATATGGCAGAAGGTGAAACTCCCGTATGAGGTTCCTGCTGATGAAAACGTTATGGCCGGCAATATGGCTGACATTAAGGCAAACGCTAAGGCAGGGAACATTCTCATACAGGGTCTAAGCCGTAGTGAGTATGATAGGATTTCTCACCTCCGTTCCGCTCATGAGATTTGGGAGACCCTCAATGCTTATCATGAGGGCACTACTCAAATCAAGACCGTGAGGCAGGATCAGTACAAGCGTGAGTACAACAAGTTTGAACAACAAGCTGGTGAGAGTATTGATGAGTGTTTCGGTCGTTTTACCAAGATCTTGAGCGATCTTCGAGCAGTTGGTTGCATATACCCTGACTCGAACAATACTCAACATTTCTTGATCGCACTCGATTTGCGTGTTTGGGAGATGAAGGTGACCACCATCAAGGACACCACCGACTTGTTGACTCTGACTCTTGACAGGCTTTATTCCCGCCTCAAGACTCATGAGATCGATGTCGTCTCACGGAAGACTAAATCTCAATCGATGGTCTTGGTCACCGATCCCATTGGATCTTCTTCTTCTGATCCTTCTATTGGTTTCTCTCTTTCCGCCCTTTGCGAGCTAAGCGATGACCAACTGGAAAAATTTCAAGAAAATGAGCTTGCTCTTCTCGCTCGCAAGTTTTCTCATGCATACAAGAGGGTGAGAGAGAAAGAGAGGTGGCATGATCACATGCTTTGAGTGTGGTGGCCCCAACCACATTCGGGCTAATTGCCTCAAACTGGAGAAGGCTAAGAACGATGCTGGCGGTTCGACAAAGAATGACTACATCGGCAAGAACCGCAACAAGAAGCCTCCAGTTCGTGAGCCGGCGCGTGAGAAGAAGTACCGCAACTTCTCCAAGAACAAGAAGCTCTTCCACCGCGTCCTCGCCGCGCTTGACAACATCAACCTCTCCGACACGGAGACATGGAGCGATGAGGGCGAGGATGAACCGCAAGAGAAGAAGGGCGGCGACGACTTCTCCGGCATGTGCTTCATGGCTGACGCCAACGGCATCAGCGACTCGGATGAGGTACCCTCCTATGACCAGCTCAATGAAGCTTTTTGCAAATTAGAAAAATTTCATGCTAGAGCTAGAGGTAGGTATGGAGCTAGAAAAAGAAGTAGGTACCTTGACTCAAGAGTTAGCTTCTCTTAGATCTTCTCCCTCTCGAGTCACTGATGACTGTTCTTTGTGTGATGCACTTCTTGTGGAGTTGAAAAACCTAAGGACTATGCATGATAGTGTGTTATCTGAACTAGATAGTCTTAGGTTGAAGAATGCTATTCCACTAGATGCTAGTTTTCTTCATGCTCACTCTACTACATCATGCTCTAATTGCCCTAAATTGCTTGCTGAAATTGATGCTATGAGCGATCACCTTAGACAGCTTTCTTCTAGAAATGATGAACTTGAAATACATGCTTCCAAGGACCAATTCAGCTCATGTGAGGGCTGTAGGCAACTAAAAATTGACAATGAATCCCTAAATATCAAGTGTGCTAAACTTGCTAAGGACTTACTAGATAAGTCACAAGAAAGTTGCTTGCGATGTAATGTGATCGAGGGGGACTTGATAAAATCCATGTCGAACTTAGGAAGAAATTAGAAAACCAAGCTCATAGGATTAGAAATGCGTCTTGCATTTCTTGTGAGGCCCTCAAGATTGAGGCAGTCGTGCTGAGGGAGAAAATGCACGTGCTGAGAGAGCTCATTTTTCTGGTTCTTCTTCCTCTCCTTCCCCCTGTTCTTCATGTGCCTCTTTCTTCTGAGATTGTGAATATCTCATGAGCATTCTCGATAAATTTGTTGGAGGCAAGAAGAAGCTCAATCTCATTCCAAACTAATCCAAAATTAGTAGATTTAATCAGGGTCTAGGATTTGACTACTTGGAGCACGCTCGGGCGCATCCTCCCACCATGGTGCGCGGCTCCAAGAGTGGTGAGATTGTGATAGCTCTTAGAGTGAGTACCATTGTGTTTAGGTCTGCTGGGGTTGTCCATGGGACTTTTGACCAGAAGGGCGTTACTCTTGTTGCTTCTGCCTCTAGCAAGGCGAAGTACACATGCATCTTCTGTAAGAAAGATGGTCACCTAGTAGATTTTTGTTTCAGGCACGTCAAGAACACTCGGCGTGAGCATGTTGCTGTTCTTAGGGGTATTCAGGGTCCTCCCCAAACTCAGAGTGCTCCAAAGGCATACACTGTTGTCAGACAGGTTAGAGAGTCGCCTGTTTTTGGGCAGCGTCCAGGACTCGGTTTTCATGTTGTTGCTTCAAGTTTTAGTCCTGGAGCTGTTCGTAGTCAGTCTTTCCGCCGTCCTCTTGATATTCCTCATTTTTTTCCATCGAGGTAGATATCAGCGGCGTGAGGTGTTTTCTGGTAGGAGATTTAGACAGCCTCACTGGGATGATCCAGCCTTTGTATCACGGCGGGCCAACCCAGTTCCAGCTCCTAGATCATCTACTAGAGTTGCTACTGATCTTGTTGGGATTAAACGTCAGAGAGACACTCGAGTTTAGTCTTCCTCTGTGGCTGGTACTCTGAGGCGTCGTGTGGTTCAGTATTTGGTCCTCAAGTCTTCACTCTATCCCAGTACTGAATCATCTTTCTCTCTTGTGTCTTGATCAGGTTCGTCGGATGGGGAAGGGAGATGTTTGGATAGTCGACTCCGGTTGTTCTCGTCATATGACTGGAGATTCTCGTTGGTTCTCTTCCCTAGTCCGAGCCCCCGGTGATGAGTTGACCACTTTCGGGGATGCTTCTTCAGGTAGAGTCATTGCTAAAGGTACCATCTGCATTAATGACAATTTCATTCTTAAAGATGTTGCCTTAGTGAGTAAGCTGCAATACAATTTGCTTTCTGTTTCTCAGCTTATTGATGATTCTTTCGAGGTGAGTTTTAAGAATAGCGCCCGTAGAATCCTCGATTCTTCAGGAGGGTTAGTTTGCAGGATTTCTAGATATGTGAGAGTCTTTCGTGCTGATTTTTTTGCTTCTTCTGGAGACTCTCTCCGTTGTTTGATTGCTTCAGAGTCCCGTGATCTCTCCTTCTGGTATAGGAGACTTGGTCACATTGGATTTGATCATTTGACCTGAGTTAGCAGTCACAACCTCATTCGTGGTTTGCTTAAACTTAAAATGGTCAAAGACTTAGTTTGCTCTCCTTGTCGACATGGCAAGATGGTTGCTGCTTCTCATCCCCCAGTCACTGTTGTGATGACTGATGCACCAGGATAGCTTTTACATATGGACACTGTTGGTCCAGCTAGAGTGCAGTCAGTGGGTGGGAAGTGGTATGTTCTTGTTATTGTTGATGATTTTTCGAGGTACTCTTAGGTGTTTTTCATGTCCTCGAAGGATGAGACTTTTACCCATTTTAGGGGTTTGGTTCATAGGTTGTCTTTTGAGCTCCCTGGTGCCCTACGAGCTATACGCAGTGACAATGGCACGGAGTTCAAGAACTCCTATTTTGAGAGTTTCTGTGTGGAGTCTAGTTTAGAGCATCATCTCCTCTCCCTACGTCCCTCTGCAAAATAGCGTAGTGGAAAGGAAGAACGGGACCTTGGTAGAGATGGCCAGGACAATGCTACACGAGTACAGTACTCCTAGAAAGTTTTGGGCTGAAGCTATAGCTACTGCTTGCCATGTTTCAAATCGTGTATTCTTGAGAGCACATTTGCACCGCACTTCTTACGAGTTGATGTATGGGCGAAAGCCCAGTGTTTCTCATTTCCGTGTGTTTGGTTGCAAGTGTTTTATTTTGAAGTCTGGTAACCTGGATAAGTTTAAATCTCGTTCTTCTGATGGTATCTTTCTGGGTTATTCGACTTCTTCTCGTAGCTATAGGGTCTGGAGTTGCGATGCGCATAGGATCATAGAGACCTGTGAAGTGACCTTTGATGAGGCTAGTCCAGGAGCTAGACCTGACATTTCAGGCTCTTCTTCTTCCTCCGAGACCATCTTTGTAGAGGATGAGGATGATGGAGATGATGGTGTTCCACTTGATCCAGTCCCCTCTGCACCTGAGGTGCCTCCTGTTTCCATTTCTGCACCTCAGGAAGGCCAGCCCTTACCTTCTGACTCTCATGCAGCTAGTGGCTCTGCTCCTACCTCTTTTGTGCATGAGGTAGAGGCCACTTCTACTTCTGGACCTCCTCGTCATATTCAGCGTTCTCATCCACCTGATCAGATTATCGGTGATCTGTTTGAGCGAGTCAGGTTTGTCCAGTTCTTGCCTTCACTCTGCCTTTGTTGCCTCATTTGAGCCGAAGGATGTGACTCATGCATTATCTGACGAGTCTTGGACTAATGCTATACATGAGGAACTTGAAAACTTTGAGAGGAACAAAGTCTAGCAGCTTGTAGAACGTTCATCTGATCATAATGTCATTGGGACCAAGTGGGTGTTCAAAAACAAGCAGAGTTAGGATGGGGTTGTCATTCGCAACAAGGTTAGGCTAGTTGCACAGGGCTTTTCTCAGGTTGAGGGTCTTGACTTTGAGGAGACCTTTGCCCTTGTAGCTAGACTAGTGTCGAGACCCGAATATGCAAATCCGGACCCTCTGTGTATACTGCACTAGTCCAGGATCACGCTAGTGCACACAGGATCAACATCAGTAAATATCACAATCATACATAGTGGAAATATTATGAAAGACATCATATGATACATACTACTAGTTGAATGACCTTATGGTCCACTTACATGACTATGCCTCGCAAGGCTGAATAATATATTAAACTGCAGCGGAATGAAAACGTAGATAACCCTCAAGATACCACAGTAATCGACAAGGCTTGCGCCCTAAACCTTCGTCTCATCCTGGAATCTTTCCTCCAGCATTGATGTAGACTCTTCAACTGGTGATGTTATTGTTGGCAAGGATGAGTACTTAAAGCACTCAATAAGTTGTGCACAGAATGCAGTTCTATGTAACTATATGCAAGGCTTATTCCAAAGGACAGGCTCTCATGGCTATTTTGCAATAAAGCAGCATTTATGACCAAATACAATAAATAGATTGCAAAGACTGTAAAACAAATAACAATAATGGATAGATTCAACATTTCTCAAGTAAACCAAGTTTCCAATCCTAAATCAAATTCCATCTTCCATATGGCATTCCGCCATCCCAACCAAGTTGTTCATTTTAATTAAGCTAACCCTTAACTGTAATTCCCGAGCATTGTTCAATACCGCGAGCACGGCTATCCGAATAGTTTCACACTCTGCAGAGGTTATGCACGTTACCCACATGACATGATCGTCCTTTGGTGCCATGCAATTAACACACTTCCTTTGGTGTGTCGGCGAAGAGATTATGACAAAGCCTTTACAATGCTCTGGCTTAATCCAGTACTACCCGCTAAGGTTTCAACACTGGTGGGTCTGAAAACCACAACCAGGGCCCCCCTCTTGCGCCATGTGAATTACACCATAACTCGGGAACTCACACCGACCAAGATAGTACCAAAGTTAAGACATTGCAAATTAATCAGCTAGGCTGGCCCATACCAGACATGTGGTTGCATGATTGACTCAGGTCAAAGGCTTGCAAGGTTAAGTCCTTATAGTGATCAGGGCAAGACATCCACATACCCTCTGCCCATTGGGCCCACCTTGGCATACTCGCCCCTTGTCACTTGCCCCAATCTAAATTATTATCACCCCGTTGATTACCAAGCACCACGTGCCATCAACAATTCAACATCGTTGCGTGACATGACTCGCCACAACAACTCAATCTCATCGTGTGATCCCACATGACACACAAGTTCATAACATTGTTCCATATTCCATTAATCAAGATTAATTATCAATGATTCTGACACATGTGACGACGTGGCATGGCTAAGCAACTAATACGGACTAACCTCCAATGTTGATTATAACTATTAACCAACTATATTTAACCAATCTAGGGTGACAATAGATCATGGCATACAAATGACAAGGTAGGGTATAAATCAATATGGTATATTAGCTAAAGCCCAATTTAATTTGAAACAATTGTATACTTGAAATATATGCAATAGGGTAAAACAACTATAGCAATTTTATAAACATGGGTTCAACATGATCAAAGCACAACTTGCCTTGGAATAGGTCCTGATCTGGTTCTGGAACTTGCTCTTGAGTTGCTGGATCTTCCTCCGAAGTGTCGCACAATTCAACGTCTACGCGTACCAAGAAGAAAAGCAAATAAATACCAAAACAGAGAGCAAATGAACTCCAAAAATCAAATAAAACTCACCATTAAATAGATCTCAATTTTACAAATTTTTAGAAACTGGAATCACTCAAATCCGAGTTACGATGCAAAAGATATAGCCTTTTGAAGTTTGAAATAAATCAAATCGAAAATCGAAATTCGAATTAACAGATTTATGTTTATTTCGAAAATGATTTATTGCGTCATCATGACGTCGGCGTGACGTCAGCCCTGATTCAGACCAACTAAACGCTGCCACCGGTCCATGGACTCGGTCCACGGAACCACCTCTGGCCCACCGTGGACACGGTCCACGGCGCCTCGCAACTCGTGCCGACACGCGGCTGCATCGGTTGGTCGCGAGCATCGCATGCGATCACGCGCCTCGATCACCGACGCGTGGCAGATCGAACGCGCCGCGGAAGATCGACGGCCTCGGATGATGGCGATAATAACGGCGCGCGGCTCAATCCGGCGCCCACCCTAGATCGGACGGTTAACAACGCTTCATCTCGAAGATGGCGATCGGCGCGCAGCTCACCGGCAAAAGAAGATGATGGCGGCGACGGTGCTTCGTGACGATCCGGCGGCAGAGGCGGCGAGCTAGATGCAATCCGCCCGAGGGTCACAACCGAATCCACACGGCTCGGCCCGCAAGACGACGACGGCGGAAAACGGCCAAAACTCCGCGACGGTCTCCTTCACAACTCCGGCGAGTTTGCACGGGAAGAGACGACGACTCGAGCCGAGAGCTAGGGCAAAAGGGCGGCGCGACTCGGCCTTCACGATGCACAGGGCTGCTCCTTAAATAGGGGGCTTGGGAAGGCATGCGCAGCGCGGAAGTCGGAGAAGGTCTCGTGGCGGCGGCGGACTCCGGTGGCAACACGGAGAAACGACGCGGCTCTATCCCGTGCGTACACGTGGAATCAACCGACGGATCACAAGCATCAGCGATGCGGACAAACCCTGATCGCACGATTAAGATTCATCGGCTGAGATCAGAAGCGGCAAGGGTGAGGGAGACGGGCTGATTGGGCCGCACAGAAAGTGGGCCGACCCGCAACAGAAATGGGCTACGGCCCGAAACTATTCATGAGGTTTTTAAAAGAGTTTTGATTTAAAATAATTACATAAATTCATTTTATTTATTTCAAGCGATAAAACTATTAGGAAAAATCCAAGAAAAATCTCAAAAATACTTTGAGACATTCCGGACTCAAATAAAATATTTTTTCAAATCTTTATTTTAACTTTGCATAGATTTAAATAGATTTGAATAAAAGGTTAATATTCTTAATTTAAAATTAATTCGAATAAATCCAGAAAAATCCAAATAAATTTCAGAAAATCATAAATGCATAAACAAGCAATAAAATAATATTTAAGCAAATTTTTGAGATGTTACAACTAGAGGCTATCAGGATCCTGCTTGCATTCTCTGCTTCCTGGGGCTTCAAGCTCTATCAAATGGATGTCAAGAGTGCATTCCTCAATGGCTATATTGAGGAAGAGGTTTATGTCAAATAAACTCCAGGATTTGAGAACCCCAAGTTTCCGAGTCATGTATACAAGCTTTCCAAAGCTCTTTATAGACTCAAGCAAGCCCCCTGAGCATGGTATGAGAGGCTCAAGTCTTATCTTCTCAGCCATGACTTCAAGATGGGTATAGTAGACAAGACTCTGTTCATCAAACACCATGAGTCACATTTTCTTCTCGTCCAGATTTATGTAGACGATATCATTTTTGGTGGCTCATCTCATTCGCTTATGTCTCAGTTTTCTGAGGTGATGAGCACAGAGTTTGAGATGAGTATGATGGGCGAGTTGAGCTACTTTCTTGGCTTCCAAATCAAGCAGAGTCGGGAGGATACTTTTTTGCATCAAGGCAAGTATACCCGAGAGCTCATGAGGCATTTCGATATGTCTGATGGAAAGCTAGTGATGACTCCTATGGCCACCACTGCTGTCCTCGAGCCCGATGAGGATGGTGAGCCTGCTGATCAAAAGGAGTTTCGAAGCATTATTGGCTCCCTCTTGTACCTCACTGCTTCGAGACCGAACATACATTTCACTGTGTGTCTGTGCGCTCGATTTCAGGCTTCTCCTCGCGCCTCTCACCGCGCAGGCGGTGAAGCGCATCTTCAGGTACCTTCGTGCTACTACTGATTATGGTATTTGGTACTCTTCCTCTTCTTGTCTGTCTCTTAGAGCCTTTTTCGATACCGACTTTGCTGGCTGTAGGATAGATAGGAAGAGCACTTCTGGCACTTGCCAATTCATTGGCACTTATCTTGTTTCTTGGTCGCTCAGGAAGCAATCGAGTTGCACACCCTTCACCGAGGTCGAGTATGTTGTCACACCCATTCTTTGTAGCAGTGTGCTCTAGATGAGATCGACCTTGCGAGACTTTAAGTTAGAGATAGAGAGTGTGCCACTTTTCTTTGACAATACTTCTGCTATTTGCATTGCTAAAAACCAGTGCAACATTCCCGAACCAAGCACATTGATATTAGATATCGCTTCCTTAGAGACCATGTGGAGAAGGGGGATATCGCGCTTCAGTTCGTAGAGAGTGACCTCCAGTTAGCCGATATCTTCACCAAGCCTTTGGATAGCTCCAGATTTGTTGCCTTGAGGAGTGGGCTTGGAGTCGTGAGCCCTTAAGGCTTATCGTGAGGGGGAGCTGGTTTGTATATTATGTATAATATGTTATTTTCCAGCTTTGCTTTGCTTTTCTTTGTGTTTCTTCTGGGTGATATTGGGCTTGTTTTCCTGAGTTGAGTTCACTCACTTAGACTTCTGGCATGTTTTGCATGGACCTCTTATCTTGTGCTTTAGGTTGCTATCTTGCGTGATTAGCTGTTCTCTCTTCTCTCTAGGTTGAGTTCCCTCACAGTCTTATAAGTCTAGCAGGTGTTGGGCCTCTTGGGTAAACAGGGTCTGTGTGCACTCTTTAGTTGGGATCTAGAGTCAGCTTCCCTATGTCAGTCACTGGGGAAGATAAGAGCGAGTCTGAGTCGTAGTGAGTCTCTTTTATCTTTTTTATACTCTATAGCCAACCAGTTTTGCAGTTTCTCGACTTCTTTTCCTCATTCTGTTTTTCTGATTGTTATTGAGTTCATTTGGGTTTTCTTTATGCCTAATCTTGATAATAACTCAACTTTAACCAGATTTGAGCTTAAAATTGATTCATTTGTTGAGGGGGAGTTTGGGAATCTGTTCATGCATTGCATTTAGACTGCATTTTCTGTTTTATGAGCTTTGTCTATTATGCAAATGATTTAATCTTCATGCAAAACACCATGCTACATCTTTTGAAGAAAGTCACTAGCTTAGATTTGTCCAATTTCATTTATCATGATAAGCTTGTTAAAATTTGAAAATTTAAAGTTCTGAATGAAAACTTGATGAAACATGTTGCTTTTACTTGCTAGGTTTCTTCTCTAGAGGTTTATGCCATGATTTGAGAAATTTTGGAGTTCTCTAGAGTCTTTATAACAACTTGGGTGAAACTAGTTTGATCCATACTAGAGTCCTTCAAATCGCTCATATATGCTTAAAATGAAAAACTGGAAAAATTGACTCGGTTTGTGCAAAATTGATCTCAACACTTTATATTCACAAGACTGTTTCCCATTGCACTTGGGATGAACTTGGAATGTATTGTGTATGACCAAGATCATTCTCTTAAGAGTTCCTTTTGAGATGATCGACAATGGCTTGAGTCAATCACTTGAAAAATACAAATAAAGAAAACATATGTGGGTAAAGAATGCAAATTATGTCAAACATTTGCACCCCGCTATGTCATTTAAAGTGTTAAAACCAAAATTTGCATCAAATAAAAATGAGCTCGAAGGACCTTGTATGCACTTCTAGATTCCCCTAAAGTGTTGAATAAGTTGAACTCTAGGTTCTCCAATTGATCCTATGAGTGGTTTTACTTCTAGCTTTGAAACTTTTGCTAAGTTTTGCACTTGTCAAATCTTTCTAGAATGAAATATTGAAAATTAAGCTTTTTTCACAAAATGTATTGATCTTGGACATGTTTTAATTGGATAATCTTCAAAGCTCTTTAGATTGCATTTCATGCATACATGTTGAGAAAGGGGGAGAAAATATGAAATCTTGATGCCTACATTGTCAAAAGGGAGAGAAAACGTAGAAAAGGCATCATTAAAAAAATAAAAATGTGAATGCTTATTTGGTTATTATGATCTTTATAAAACTTTGCTACTTCTTTTGGATCATAATCTTGACATGTATTTTTGGATTTTAGAGTTTTTGAGGAAAACTTGCTCTTTCTTGAAATTAAATTTAAAATCCATATCTTCCTTCTGGAATTTAAGCTCCAAAATCCTTAGTGTCAACTTGGTCATGATCTCAATTCTTATTTTTGGACCAAGTTTGACTTTGCAACTAAAAAGTGCTTTCTTCTTCATCCTCTTCAACCTCAAAACATGTGCTTTTTGTTGTGTTTGTCAATATACTCAACAAGGTGGAGATTAAAGGACCATGTGGAGGTCTACCCGGATTTGTGATGAGTATTTGACTAAATTTGAGCTTGGGTTGCTCTTGTTTGAGTTTGATTTGAAATGGATTTTCAATTGGAAGCAATTTGAGGTCTTCTCTGTTTTCCCGGTGCTACCGGCCATGGTATCCCAGTGCTACCGGGCGAGCGGTAGCACCAGACCTGAGTGCGGTGTGGAAAATCCATAGAAGGCATTTTTCGGGGTTTTTGCTGGGCGGTGCTACCGGCCATGGTATCCCGGTGCTATCGGGCGAGCGGTAGCACCGGCCCAAGGAGCGGTGTGAGAATTTCAGAGAGGGGTGTTTTCTGTTTTTGCGTTGTGCGGTGCTACCTGCCTGAGAGCGGTAGCACCGGTCCATCATGGGCGGTGCTACCGGCCTGAGGACGGTAGCACCGGCCAGAACGAGTAAAAATGAATTTTAATGAGTGGACTTTGATGAAATTATTGCACATCTTTGTGGGCATTGCTATGTGAGGAGTTTCCTTATTTTTGATGGTTGCAGGACGACGGTGCTAGGTCATGGTGAGGCGAAGGATGGCCGGACTAGGCGAGGCGCGCGGAGGTCCGACGGTCGGGATCGCCTAAGATGATCGGAGATGGAGTCTGTGCAAGCCATGAAGACAAGAAATGGATGTGATGCTAGCTAGATACTGCTCGGATCGATGAGGGTCATCGGATTGCGGTCTAGTTGATAGGATAGCGGGTCTGGTGGGTTTTGGGTGAACCCTTGCATGGCTGGTTGAGTGGGTTAATCCTAGCCCTTGATGGATGCTCTAGGGTTTAGAGGCTCATCCAAGGGTGGTAGGTGGCCCAAGAGTTGTATAAATTGGGGTGGAGGGGTAGCCTTCCCCCTTGAAGGTTTTGAGGTTTTTGATGCTCTTTTGAGCTTTGCCCATATGAATGTGAGGCTTTGTAACCTCTTCTTCCAGAAATGAAATGTTCTTCATTTATGTTCAAGTTTCATTTCCTTTACACATTTACATTACGCATTTAAATTCCGCAATTTAAATTTCGCATTTACTTTCTTGCAATTTACATTTACGCAATTTGGATTTGCCTCCCCTTCTTCTAATTGCTTACGAATCTTTTGCTGAGGTTTATGATTGATTCTTTCTTGAAATCATGTTTCAATCATCTATGCTATCCATGCGTTCTTGTTGCAAGAAGTTGATCTTTTGCGTTCTTGAATGCTTGATCTTGTAGATTGCGTATCCTTGAGTTTCTTTATGTTCTCTTGCTTGCTGGGACGTGTGGGAAGTCATTCAATATCACCTTGATCATCAAAACCCCACGAGCAAGCCTTGATCGAAGTTCTTTCGATTTTTGTCGAAACTTGGTGCGTTCTTCCTTCCTAGGCAAAAAGGTCAGGACTTTGACGTCAATCCATTGGATTGAAGGTTGGAATAAGTTCCTGACATCCCGAGGACCTTATCTACCAAGTTTCATTGAGTTTGGATCAATGGATCAAAAGATTCATCAATTTTCCTTTTGAACTCGTGCTAAAAACGCTGTTCATATGCCTGATTTTATTGTAGCTACAGTAACCCAGTAGTACCAGCCCCAAAGTGCGGTAGCACCGGCCTCAGACTGATTTTTGTGAAAATTGACCATTTCGCTTCCATTTGATATCTAAGGGTTTTGGCTTGGTTTCTTTGGGTGAAAATCTGCATTTGTGATTTGCCTTAGGGGTTATATTTTAATTTGGGATCATTCACTCCCCTCTGATCGCTATCTCGGTCTTTCAATCTAGATCAGATAGCACAAAGCAAAGCTAAAACTGCAAGCAATAACATTCAGTCAGGACTCAAGATAATGATCTTAAAAACAACAAGTACCGGTAGAACAACAACACATAAGCTTTAAGGAGCTTATTTTCAAAATTTTAAGAGCTTAAGGAGCATTTATAGAACAACAACTTTGTATCTTCAATGACAGATCCAAGTTAACAAGAATACTTTGGTTCAACACTAACTGAACCATCAGTCTAAATGGAAGCAAAGTTCAACCATGCAGACATACATCACATATTCACACATGCAGACAAATGATAATAGGGAATGACAAATGATAGTAGGGAATGATAAATGCTCAAGTTCAACCAAAGGATAGTAAATGAGTGATTAACATGTAGACATATGTCACACTTGAAGAAGGTATTGGAGGCTGCAACCAGTGTGCTATTCAGAGTCAGCAATTGAAATTTAACATGAGCCTTTGTGCTCCTCTTCAATGTCCTTAGGGCATGTCTATAAACCCTCAACTCCACATTGCATTACATCACTAGCTGCAAATCATATATAAAACTTAAATTATTTAGATCAATAACTAGAAGTAAAATAAGTGTGGTGTGTAATTTTGTAGAAGAAAATTTCTGAAGTAACAAGCTTGGTGGATGCACTAATTATTGATTACTTGACTAGCATACACTCGGGCCATTTCACCCATGCATGGACTCAAATCGATATTTCAAAGATGATGTCTATGTAGCACCTCAATCTAACATAGACTGGTGCATGGATATTTTTGCAGTCTGAAAATACAAATCTCGCAGAAAGCTTTAGGTTTTCATTTATATATAAAGAGTACAATGCATGTTCAAAATCACATAGCAGAACTGACTGAAAGCAAAGTATGCGAGAAATACCAAGTTCTTACAGGTACCGTGCAATGCAGGTGACAGGGCGTCTCTGGCGGCAGGGGCAGGGCAGGCGATCGGAGGTGGCTTAGGATAGGGAGGGTGACTGGCGACGGGGCAGGAGCAACGCAGGGCAGTATGGGGAAGGAGGGCGACCGGCGACCGACAGGACCGCAGGAGGCACCGAGGCAGGCAGATCGTCCGATCGGGAATTTGGGGAATTTTAGGATGGGGACTGGGGAGATTGGGGACACGTGACTGAGATTGAAGATTTTGGGATGGCGGCTGGGGGCTGGGGCGTTGCGCCGGGCAGAGGGCAATTTGGGCTAGGTTTTGCATGGCCCACCTGTTAGTGTTAGATCACGGGTAAACAGATATAACGGATACAAGTAAAGCTTACCCATATTCGTGCCCATTTACCTGTGGACAAAGAATTGCTCTTATTTCTGTACTCGTTGGCAAAAACAAGACTCGTATACTCACCTCCGTTAGGGTATTTATTCGCAGGCACGTAGATAATCGGACACAACTGACATTCTAGTTCTAATGTGTCGACTAATAAGATTTCGTAGTAAATGAGCAGAAAAATAGAACCAGCTACTCAGCTCCTCGTACGATGCATATCAAGCATCAATTAACTGTTCTCATAATGTCTGACCGCACGCGCACGGTAAATGAGATCCAGTTTACTATTGCTTCCATATGCGGTAAGCCCGTTTGTAGTTCGTACCCACCACGACGGACCACGTGAGCGAGTCCCTGATCCCCAACCACGCGGTGACCACACCGCAACAAACCGCCGGAGCCGGAATCTTCTCCGTCTTCGGCCACCCATCTCTCCACTCTCCCCCGCCCGCACGCTCGCGTTGCCGTAACCCTCGCCATGATGTCCTCCGCGCCACCGCCGGAGCCTACCGCCGGCGACGGCGATGGGGACATGGAGACGCTCCCCCTCTCCGCCGCCTCCGACTACGCCTCCGCGGCCTCCACCTTCGACCCCCTCCTCTCCACCGCCTCTCCCCCCTCCCCTCCCACCCCCGCCGCCTTCCTACTCTCTCCCGCCTCCTCCTCCTCCTTCGTCGACCCCCCCTCCTACGCCGACGTCGCCGCCTCCTCCCCGCGCTCCGCCTCCCCGTCCGCCTCCCCGAGATCCGCGCGCGCTGCGGCCTCCGATTACGCCCACATCTCCGTCTCCGACCCGGAGACCGAGGCCGAGCCCGCCGCCACCTCCCTTGTCCCCGGATCCGCCCCCACCTACGTCTCCTACCTCGTCACCAGCGGCCGCCGCGGCGACCACCGCCGCCACGCCGTCCGCCGCCGCTTCCGCGACTTCGTCACCCTCGCCGACCGCCTCGCCGAGGCCTTCCGCGGCCACTTCGTGCCCCCGCGCCCAGACAAGAACAGCGTCGAGAGCCAGGTCATGCAGCGCGACGAGTTCGTGGCCCAGCGCCGCGCCGCGCTCGAGAGGTACCTGTGGCGACTCGCCGAGCACCCCGCGATCGGGCCCAGCGACGAGCTGCGCATGTTCCTGCAGGCCGAGGGCAAGATGCCGCTGCCGAGCAGCACCGACGTGGCCTCGCGGATGCTCGACGGCGCGGCGCGGCTGCCACGGCAGCTACTCGGGGAGGAGGCCGTGGCCGCACCGCAGGACGTGGTGCAGCCAGCCAAGGGTGGGAGAGACCTACTGCGAATATTCAAGGAGCTGAAGCAATCGGTGGTGACGGACTGGGCCGGCGTGAAGCCGCCACTGGTGGAGGAGGACAAGGACTTCCTGGAGAAGAAGCAGAAGCTGCAGGATTGGGAGCAGCAGCTCAGTAGCGCATCACAGCAGGTAATCTCTCAAATACAACTGGAGCTACGAGCTAGCTGGATCTGTTGTGATAATTGTTGACAGTAAGGCAATGGGTTTTTACTAGTTTTCTCAAAAAAAAAGCCAATGTTATTTTAGTTAGGGATGATAAATT
Organism: Otatea glauca; assembly: GCA_036346275.1. NCBI lineage: Eukaryota > Viridiplantae > Streptophyta > Magnoliopsida > Poales > Poaceae > Otatea > Otatea glauca. Next base: position 33,309,952 of record CM070719.1, read on the forward strand.
TTGACCCCCCCCCCCCCACCCCCCAAAAAAAAACACTGATAGTAAGTCAATGTTATGTCCGTTAGTCCTAAAGACACAATCTGGGTAATCTAGAGGATTCATGTTGTATTGAGTATGTTCAATGCATTATCATGCTCATATCTTTATCTCTATTTAAGTTGAGTGCAAAACAAATCATAAGAGAATGCCACATCATTCAATCGTCCATTGTCGTGTGATTCGAATAGTACAAACAAATAGGGGTGGGCATTCGGTTAATCCGGTTCGGTTTAAAAATTAATCGGTTTTTGGAAACAGGAAACTGAAATTCACAGACCATGGTAGAAAAACCGCACCGAATTAACCGAAAAAATTTGGTTCGGTTTTTTCGGTTAACCGAAAAATAATATTAGCATGTCCCAAGACTACCCACTCATGCCCTCAGCCACAAACGATCGACCCAACGGCGGCACGAGTTCTGTGATCGGTGGAGGGCCGGTCGGGCGCCTTGGATCCCAACCTCCCCGCCTCCTCTCCTCGGCGAGAGGAGGGGCAAGCCTGCGACGGGCACCACAACAGCAACATCAGGGGCAGGCTTGGGGGATTCCTCGAGCACTGCAACGGTGGGTTCCTCCGCCCAGTCAGTGGTCGTGGAAGTGGAGGATGAGTGGAGTGGCTCCTTAGGAATGGGAGCAGGGATGGAGGGAGGTGCAGGGCACTGGACCTCGGGGGCAGAGACTTGAGTGGGCGACGGGGGAGGGGTCATCCACAGGAGGCGAGGAGATGAGACGGTAGTGGGGAATGAGGTCAGAGTTACAGCGGGCCTCCCAGGCGGCGATGGGGATAGCGAACTCGTTGGGCCCTGACAACCCTAGGCTCTGGCCGAGCTCGTTGACCTCCCCCTCCGCGCTGCTGCTGATGCGAAAGTCTGTGTCGCTGCCTTCCTCGGCGGCCAGGTCAAGTGAGCGCGACGGTCGGAGTCCCAGTGATTGCTCTGCCAACAAGGATGACCACAACGCACACACCGACACGAACGATGCCCCCGCCCTGCTTGGTAATCAATGTGCTTCACGCACTGGGTCATGCGGCTCGCCTGGGGATGAGCCGCGACATCGGGTCGAAGTGAGGGTGACGCTGCGATGGGGCCGCGACGATAGGTGGCGGCACCACTGGTTCGGGACCTTCGGGTGGCCAGGTAGGGTTGGAACGGGGAATGGCCGAATGGAATGGGGAATGGGATAGCGATTGAATGGGGAATTTGTGGAATGTGTGATTCGGATATTCACTTCTAAGGTTAGTTTGGCTTCCGAAATGAAACAACCGAACTGAAAACCGAAACCCGAATAGTGTTGAAATAAAAACCGAAGAATAAACCAAAAAAACCGATTTTTTTGATTAATTCGGTTTTTCGGTTTCGGTTAAAAATGCCACCCCTAAACAGAAATGCATAAAAAAAGGACACACAATAAAGCATATGTCGAGAACATACTAAGTGACACTCCATAGATCATACATGTAGAACCATCTGCATATTTCTGCGAAGCAATAGAACTTGATAATACGGATTTCCCCACCTAAAACTTGATAATATAAATTTCCCCCTTGTAAAATTGCAAATAGAGAATAGGATTACCGAAACATCGTGCATGCACAATCCTAGTTATACATCATTCTATGGTTCTATTTTTTTCACACTATTATGTCATACCTTTTCAAGACAAAATTTTACAATCTTTCGACCCAATGCCCATCTGATTGTAACATTCTTTCTGGAATTAATGTTTGTCTTCTGTCAACAGCCCAAACTATCATAAGTAGTGTTACCGCTCATCGTAACTCTCGTGTCAAGAACTAGAATGCCTTGTACTACTAATAGGTAATGGATGGAGTAGCATTAATGTAGTGTGAGGTCATTTAAGGCATTCCCAGTGCCATAGTACATAACGTATAGGTTGATACATATTGGGAACTTATTGTGTGCTCCAAGCAATTTTGTGCTACCCATGCTCCCATCTCTCAAAAAAATGGTTTAGATGGTCATGAAAAATTGCGAAAACAATTGTCAATATTGACACAAAATCAATTTACCACATCACAAAATTTCAAATCTAAATTTAATCTACACTGAAACAAAAAAAGATAAATTCTTCTGAAAAGTAAATCCGAAATAAAAAGGAAAAAGATAAAGCTAAATCCCAAAAAATAGGAAAAAGATAAAGCTACTATTCACCAAAAGTTGTCTTTTTTTTGTTTCTCTTCATATACATCTTTTTTTAAAAAAATTTGCAGAATGCTTGATTATGTCGTACTCTATCTATACAAATTTTTTCATGACCATTTGGACCAAATTTTGAGAAATGGGAGCATAGGTAGCACAAAATTGACTTGGACACAATATGTTCTCTAGGTTGTATCTAAATATAGCACATCATATAGAAACAATTCTAGATACAACATTCCCGGAGCATGGTATCTAACAACTACTGCACTCAATTAATTCCTTCCGTCCTACCCCACCTCTCTCTCTCTCCCAACCCTCATCCTCTAACTTCCTTGGTCTTCTCAAATGGGTCTTGCATGAGATACAACTCTAATCTCTCTCTTAACTCTCCTTCCGCATCAACTTTCATCCTACTTGGCATTCTATAGAAACTGCCTAGGTCATTTCATTGGGAGTGCCCTTAGTAGTACGGTTACATTCAGATTAGCACTTAATTATGGTATATGAGGGATAAGAAAGTTATGAAAAGGGAAGAAAAGTCACATCTTAAGAGGGAAAATTGGTGAAAACACAACAGGGAAACTATTAGCACACATTGAAACCAGCTAGTGGTCGAAATGGACACTTTGATAATTAATTTTGGAAAAGAAGGGTGGTGCTCCCTCCCAATTATCACAAACTGTTGTTTTGGCCTCCATGCTTGAGTACACAAAAAAGTGACGACTTGCATGTTTTAGTCTCGTTTGGCCACTTCCCCAAATAATCACAATTGCATGTGCATCTTAATGACAACTCCTTGTAAATGATTGCTATTCTCAAAGCTTCTTGGAATTAGATACTTTTATGAGTAAGACTACTTTATTGTTCTACCCTCCAAACTCATGAGCCAGGCAAACATATAGCACCAAAAATGTGAAGGAATATCAAAGGTCACCAACGAAATGTTTGGCGCCTAGATTTTTAGCCGTTAATACCATTAGGTGAGATTAAGAGGAACCTTTGCATTCAACTACAAGAGGTCATAATTCCAGTGGAGAGGAGTTAATATGGGTAGATGGTCGCAAACAATATTAATTGAGCACACAGTCACAAACACTATTAATTGACCTCACATTGTTTTGTGCAATGCTGTCTAAAACAACAATTTTTTATGACGGTAGGGGGTACAAGGAAAGCTTTTGGAATGAAAATTGTCTGTATGCAGCATAAGCTCTGTTTTGTTTGGGAACAGAGAAAAATACTTCCTTTGGTTACAAATACATATCATTTTGGACATCAACATGTCTCCAAAACACAACTTTGACTACTAATTTCTATTATAATATATTTATAAAACCCAATAAAATAAAATTATAATATTATGAAAGCACTTTTCGAGACAAATCTACGCATATGATTTTCGTGTATCTTATTTAAATATTTAGAAAGATATCGATAGTCAAAGTTTTGAAAGTTTGATTGCACCTATGTCTAAAATGTCATGTATTTGTGACTGGAGGGAGTAAAAGAACTATAATACTAGAATGAGGGAACATTAATCATTAGGCAAAGGTTCTTTACTCACTGAGCTAATTACCCTGTGTATGTCATTCTGTTGTTAGTGCCATCTCATGTCATCGAAAACTATTCGTTTTTTATAGCATTGCACAAACCAATGTGAGGTCAGTTAGTAGTGTTTGCGACTATACTACCCTAATAACTCATTTCCATTGGAATCATGACCTCTTGTAATTAAATGTTAATGTTCCTTGTAATATCACCTAATGGTATTAATGGCTCCAAATATGTCATGACTGAATGTTGTGACATTCGATATTCACTTTCTAGATTGGTTCATATAGTAGTACTAGTCCAGTAGTCCTATTAATTAAAGTATCTTATTCCAAGAAGCTTTGAGAATATCAGTAATTTAAGATGAGCACGCAAATACTAAGTGGTCAAATGAGCCTCAAAATTGCAGACATCATTTTTTGTGAACTCAAGTAAGGAGGCCAAAAAGACAAATTTTGAGGACTGAAGGGAGTCAAAATCACACGAGTCATACATCAGCGTGCACGTTCTTCTATTGTTCTACACAAAAGGTTCAATCAAACAAAAATGTGAAATGCTTTTGAGTGTAATGTTAATGTGTTAACAAGTTACAAATCACAAGGCTGGTCTAGTTGACTAGGTGGTTAAGGGTCAGGATTCATTTTCTTCTGGTTACTTTTTGTACTTATTTTTCTCTCTTGCATAATACATCACTGCAAAATGCTGCTGTCTTTGCAACATTAATTTTAAGACTAAGCTGCATATATTAATTGGGTCATGACCCATATACACCACCAAGGTATGTTGCAATGACACCAATTGTATGTTGAACTAGGTTAATAAACATAAAGATTTTGAAAGCTGTGACGTTGCTGTTTGTTCAATGATGAATTTGAGTAGTCTATCTCTAAAAAAGGAAGAGTACCAGGAACTCTGTAGTACTGAAATCCTGGCTTTAGAGTCAGCTCACTGCGGCCAATCTAGACTAAGATGCTTTTAATCTGACCTATACAATTTTTCTGTTTTCTATTTATAAAGGATATTTGTGGTGTTAATCTCTAGTATGCAGTGTTCCTTCTGTTGATTTCTGATAGCTATGCTTCAAGACGTATTTAGTTTGTTCCTATTTGAATGAAATAGTTTTGAAGGGCTCTTTTGGGGGCAATTTTTCCGTTTGACACAAGATTGGCACCTATGTGTAGACAATGGAGGGCAACGATTATGTCTGTTGGGTACAAAACCACACTAACAGGAGTTGTAAGTTTGTTTTTTTCATGATAGCATGAAGCAAATAGTTGATGGGAGATTGAACATACAAAAAATTGAAATCATGCTGATAAGTGAAAAAGCAGTGCAAAAGTTGAAACCATGGAAGCTATTGCTTGAGCAAGTATTGGTAGTAATGTGGTATACATCTGGATGCTAAGTATTAAGCTTATTGGTTGTGTTTGAGGGTAGTTTGACATTGGTGTCTGTCCGTCTTTTCCATAGGCTGAAGCACTTGTCAAGGCTCAGCAAGATATGGGTGAAACAATGGGAGCACTTGGATTGGCATTCATCAAACTTACGAAGTTTGAGACTGAGGATGCAATCTACGAGTCTCAGAGGATAAGAGCAGCTGACAGCAAACGTATAGCTACGGCAGCTGTCAAAGCTAGCAGGGCATGTCGAGACTTGAATACACAAACTGTTAAATATCTTGTAATACTCCAAGTCTTTCTATTAATTTTTATGATATTTCCTGGGCATGAAGTAGTCAAATTCTATGAGACCATGATTCGTTCCTTTTTGCAGGATACTCTACATGAACATTTGGGGATAATGCTCTCTGTCCATACTGCCTTTTCTGATCGGGCAAGTGCATTATTGACTGTACAAACGCTCATGTCAGACCTGGCATCATTACAATCAAGGATTGAGAAACTCGAAGCTGCGTCATCGAAGATATTTGGTGGTGATAGAGCTAGGCTTCGCAAAGTTGAAGAGTTGAGGGAAACAATAAGGGCTACTGAAGAAGCTAAGTGCTGTGCGTTAAAGGAATATGAGAGAATTAAGGTAACCAACATGTGTTCTGATTGGATGTTTTGATAACTAGCAATGAGCCAATGACAAGACCAATAGCTCTGCAAGCATTGCTACTATCATTTATTTGGTTTCCTTCACTAGAATCCCGTCAGGCTCGTAAAACTACCACAATTATTATTTTCTTTACTTTTATATGGAATCAGTTGATAGCAATGGTTGGTTCAACTTTGAAATACTGTTGTGCATTATATTACCCTCCTTTTAAGTTTCTTGTTAAGTTGGTTCACTGTATTGAAAATTGTACTTCAGTTGATGTTTTATGTTAGAGACAAAACTACTTTTCTGTCATCTCTACCATGGAAATCATTATTAATACATGGTGTTTTCTGTTCCTTTATTTACAAATTGTTTAACATATGTAACTCTGACCTGGTGTGCCAAATTTTAATGATCAAATATGGATTAATTGCACATTTTGCTCCTGTACGGTCGTGTATGTGACATTAAAAGTAGAATCAACATAGGTAATACTGATGACTTCATGCCAGGAGAGTAATGTGAAATTAAAAATAGAATCCGATACAGGTAATACTGATGACTTCATGTGTCATGTGGGGCCGGCATTACCAGTGCCGACCCCGCGCTCAAGAGCAACAACCACCAGCGCCCCCGATTTAGGAAAGCAACAGACATGCAGATCGGCATGCAAGGCAAGCTAGAATCGGCATGCAAGGCAAGCTAGAATCAGGGGGTTTGTTTCCTTTGTTAGCTGTTTCCTTTCTTAGCAGGCTACGTGCCTATATATTGGATAGAATAAGCACCCTTTGGAAGTTAGAAAGAATTATTCATCTCTAGTCTCCTGTTCTTTCTCCTCTTAATCTCATCCCTTCATCATCTGCCACGGGCAGAAACCCCGACGCCTACTGCGGTCGAGGCTACGGCCACGAGTCGAGGTCCGCTGCCTTGGGCGCCAACGCCCTTGACAACTTGGTATCACGATCCGCACTCCACTACACCGCCGGTCCCCGCCCACTTCCGCCGCCGCCGCCTCCCAATTCCGCCAGATCCACACCGATGGCCGAATCGACGATACCGATCTCGCGCCCTCATCACTGTGTTGACCGCGTCCGCCGAGACCTGCGCACTGTTCGACACGCCGAGCAACGCACCACCGACTCTCCTCGCCGGGCCACAATGGCCGCGTGGCGGCGCGCACCACAACGATCGCCACGTTTCGAAGATGGATTTTCCCAAGTTTGACGGAAATCCGATCCTGGCGCTCATCACTCGGTCACGAGTCCTATTTTCACCAACAACGATCCCGGAAGAGGAAAAGGTATGGATGGCATCATACAACCGGAGGCGGGTGCCAACCGTGGTTCATGCAGATTCGGTATGACGAGGGCACACCACCGTGGGCGCTTCACCGAGCCGCTCAATACCCGCTTTGGACCGCTCTGCGCTCCAACCCGCCGGCGAACTCGTGGCATGCAGACGACGCAGGCTTGCCGAGTACTGGACGGTTTGAGGCCTCGCTTCACACGGCGGCGACTCACGGAAGCCCGTAGTGCAGCTCTTCACCACGGCCAGCAATCGCCTCACCTCGACGCCGAGATCCACAACCCGCGATCCTCATTGCCGCCATGAGTTTCGCGACGCAGCCGGAGCCGCGCGATCGAAGGCGCGGGGCCTCCACGCCACAACCTCGCCACTCGCACCGGAGGCCTCCTGCCGATGCCCGTCGCGACTCGCATTGCTCGCGCCCGATCCCACGGCCGCTTCCAAAGAACCACCGTTGCCCGAGGGCGCCGGCCAGCGCTCGTCCCGACGGAGATGGAGGAGCGACGCCGCCGGGCCTCGCTTAATTGCAACGAAGTTCGGCGCGCCACAACCGTGTCGCTAACGATCTTCCTCCTCGACTTGGCACTCGAGGACGACGAGAGGACGCCGGCGACGAGCCGGCCACCGATGAGCCGCAGATCTCGGCCCACGCGACACGCAGATCCGCGATCGCCGAGACGATGCAAATGTGCATCCAACTCGGCGGTCTCTCCTCCTCGCCTCCTCGACTTCGGCTCCACCCACAACTTCATCGCTGAGGAGGCGGCCTCCCGCGCCTCGCCTCAGCCTTCACCCGGCAAACCGCAGTTACGGTGGCAACGGCGACCACGCATCGCGTTCCGGGCGCGTAGATCATGATCGCGCCATTCTCCATCAACTGCGAGGCGTTTCACGGACTTCTTCGCTCGCCACGGCCACGACGTGGTCCTCGAACGCAATGGCTCGCGTCTCGACCCATCCTCTCGACTTGGCGCCACCATGACCTTCGGCGCGGCGATCACCAAAGCGGGTTGGCGTGGCGGGCTCTTCCACCAAAGATCGCGGGGCGCACCGGCGACGATCTCCCGCCACTCTCCGACGAAGTTCGCCGCAGCTTTTTACCGAGCCTGCGGCATGCCGCCACGCCCCGCGACCACGGCATCACGCTACTTCTGTGGCTTCCGACCGGTGGCGATCCGTCCCTACCGATACCCCGCCGCGCACAAGGACGAGTTGAACGCTGGTGCGCCGCCATGCTTGAGAGCAGGCATCATCCGCAGGTTCTTCTACCTTCTCCTCACTGTCCGCTAGCGGAAGGCGATGGCACCGGCGTTTCGCGGCGACCGCGCTCTAAACGCGATCACGCCAAGGACGCGCACCCAATCCCAGTGGCCAACGAACTCCTCGACGAGCTCCACTACGCCCGCTTCTTCTCAAGCCGGATCTCCGCCCGCTACCACCAAGTCCGGACGCGCGACGAGGACATTGCCAAGACCGCTCCGCACACACGACGGCTTCTACGAGTTCCCGGTCATGCCGCTCGGGCGTAATGCCCCGACAACGCTCCAGCGCCATGAACGACATCTCGCGGCCGTTTCTCCGCTCGGTTCGTCCTCGCCTTCTTCGATGACATCCTCTCTACAAAGACCACGTGGACCGATCACCTTCGCCACGCGGCGCGCTGCCTCAACGTTCTCCACCAAGACCGCCGTCAGCGATCAAAGCGCGAAGTTCGGCGCCGACTCCATCTCCTACTCGGCCACATCATCTCGCCTCCGGCCGCCATGGATCCGACCAAGGTACAAGCCGCCGTGGATTGGCTTGGTTCCCGCTCGCACGGGCGGCGCGGCTTCTCGGCCTTGCGGGCTACTACCGCAAGTTCGTCAAAACGTTCGGCTCGACGCTACCCACCGCCTCTTCTCCGCAGGAGGATTCTCCGTCCACCGAGGCCGAGGCATTCACGCGCCAAGACCGCCACCACCACGCCGCTTATGCTCGCGCCTAACTTCACCACCTTTCGTCGCTGAGCGCGACGCCGACTCACGGGTTCGCGCCGCCTCATACAAAGGCGGCAAAGACCTGTCATTCTTCACGACCGCCGCACCACGCCACCGATCCTCGGCGCTTACGCGCGAACTCATTGGCCTCGCTGTCGCCATTCGCCATCGGGCGCTGCACCTTGGGGTCGCCGCTTCGCACGTGACCGATCATTTCGGTCTCAAGTTCTTACTCGACCGGCCCGCCACCATACCGCAAAGATCATCAGCGGGGCAAACCACTTGGCCGACTTCTCAGCTGAGTACAAGGCCAGAGCACTAGGTCGAACGAGCCGAGCCGAGCCTCGGCCACGGCTTGCCTTGGCTCGCTTAGGTAACAGCCAAGCTGTGCTCGGCCGGTCAATTTCACGAAGCGTAAGAACTGCTCGGCTCGGCTCGATGATGGCCATGAGTCGGCTCGTCCACGAGCCGCATAAAAAAGCACCAAAGACACAAAGCAGATTCGCTAGGTAATACAATATGAAAATTGACAAATAACACATAGAAGTATTTTTAGAGAAATTCAACTAGCAAGATGCAGACAGTGCTCTCTCGCTCGCTTCAAGTGTGTTGGGGACTTAGGTTTTTCCTTTGGGCCTTAATGGGCCGAAGCCGACGAGCGGCTCATGAGCCGAGCCGAGCCGGCCGCTTAAAAACGAGCCAACAAACAGTTTCGGCTCGGCTCGCCTCGAGCCACGAGCCCGTCCGAGCCGAGCCGAGCCTCGACCGAGCCCGAGCCGCGAGCCAATTTTCGACACTTAGTAGCACTAACACGTTGGCCGATGCTCGCCCCGACGTGACACAGACGAACCGCGATCTCGCCATCTCCGGCCTAAGCTTCGATTCGCGACCGCCTCGCCAGCCCACGCCACCGACCCGGCTCGGTAGCGCCATGAGGAGCTCGCAGCAGCCGCGCCGCCTCCCGGTCGCTTCTCGACGGCCTTTGTGGCGTTCAACGGCCACTTACATCCCGCCGCGCCGCCGCCCTTCACGAGCTCATCTCCGCTGCGGCACGACGACGGCCACGGCGCCCAACGATTGCGCACCGCTTCACGCCGCGACTTTCACTCCCAACCTCAAAGCGAAGCGGTCCAGACTACGACGCTGCCGCGCCACATACTAACGCTACAAGTCGGACCATATGCACCGGCCGCCCGCCTCGCCACGCTCGTGCCTACGGCGTCCGGATCGGACATTGGGCTTGATTTCGCCGAGGCGCCGCCACGCGCAGGAGGAAGTCCGCCATCCTCACGGTGGTGGATCGCTTCGTAAGTACCGCCACTTCATTCCTCGCACACCCGCATACCCGCGGAGTCGGTGGCGCAGTTTTCTTCGCGAGATCGTGCGCCTTCACTGTACCCTCACCATGGTTTCGGACGGACCCGCCTTCACCTCCATCTTCTCGGGGAGTTGATGCACCTCATCGCGCCAAACTACACATGACGCGGCTTTCCATCCCCAAATCCGACGGACAGACGAGGCCGCCAACAAGGTCATCGCCATGTACCTACGCCGCTTCACCGAGATCGCCTCGATAATGGTTGCGCTGGCTCTGGCGAGTACATTTACAACACCGCTTACCGATCCAAGGCTCGCGACACACCGCTCCGGGTGGTCACGCCGTGACTCCACCCTCCATCCGCTCCTATGAGCCCGGGCAAACAAGGGTCGCGGCGGCCGCCAAGAACATGGCGAACGGGACGAAGTTCTCGCCGACATCCGCCTCCGCTTGAGCAAGCCGGGCCGCCTGGCGCGCCTACGACGGGCATCACAGGATGTCCGATACGAGGTAGGCGCTTGTCCGCTCCGATCGCGCTTAACGGCCGCATCTTCGCTTCACGTGCCGACGCCGGGGAAGCTCAAGCGCGCTTCTACGCGCCGCACCGCATCATCGCCGCCATCAACGACGCCGCTTACTACCGAGTCGCTTCCCGAGCCCGCCCACGACGTGTTCCATGCGGGCCTCTTGAAGAAGTTCGTTTAAGACGCCTCGTCCGCACCGCCGCCTCTTCCTCCGATCCACAATGGCGCCGCCAGATCGAACCGAACACGCCCTCCGCTCGCTTGGCGGGCGTTCGCTACCATCGTACACTGGAAGGGCAAGACGGCAGCTGGCCGCCACGTGGGAAGATGCCAGCAGCTTCATCGATCACACTCGTTTCACGAGGACGAGCCGCTCATCGAGTGAGAGATGTCATGCGGGCCAGACACAACGCCGACCCGCGCCAAGAGCAACAACCACCGCCGCTTCCGATTTAGGAAAGCAAAGAACATGCAGACGGCATGCAAGGCAAGCTAGAATCCAGCATGCAAGGCAAGCTAGAACCGGGGTTTGTTTTTTGTTAGTCAAGCTTCCTTTCTTAGCGTGCTACGTGCCTATATATTGATAGAATAAGCACCCTTTGGAAGTAAGAAAGAATTATTCATCTCTAGTCTCCTGCTCTTTCTCCTCTTAATCTCATCCCTTCATCATCGTGTCACGGGCAAAACCCCGACGCCTCTACCAGCCGAGGCTACGGGCTACGTAGTCGAGGTCCTGCCGTCTTGGGCGTCAACGCCCTTGACATCATGCCAGGAGAGTTATTCTGCAATTGCCTTTTATTCATTCCCTGAACTTGCATACTTCCTTATTGAAAGAGTATGGCTGGGAAAATAGTAGATTGATTAAGGGAGGAGCCCAAGGCTCAAGTACATATAGGCAAGGATATCCCTAAGAATAGGAAAGATCTAATCTAGGAGATCCTTGCCAAACATAACCAACTAACCATGGCAAGGATATCCCTAAGAATAGGAAAGATCTAATCTAGGAGATCCTTGCCAAACATAACCAACTAACCATGGCAAGGATATCCCTAAGAATAGGAAAGATCTAATCTAGAGATCCTTGCCAAACATAACCAACTAACCACCGTAGTGGGAGTACATTACACTAACACGCTTCGCAGCGAACGCTTCGGTGGTTAGCCACGACATTCGGATCGACCAAACTCGGAGAACATCAAGAAGGCGCCTTTTCGTGAAGATGTCGCGAACCGGGATGTCGGGAACGTGGAGAACCCGCACAAGACCCATGGCTACCTTCTCACGAACGGCTAAGATCGATCTCGATGTGCTTCGTCCGCTGATGTTGAACCGGTCGAGGACATGTAGATCGACCGACGCTTGTCGCAGAGACAACCAGAGTACACGCCGGCCGGAATGTGGAGCTCATGAAGAAGCCGCCGGCCAAGAAGCCTCAAGAATACCATTGGCGACGGCACAGATTTCGACCTCGGCCGAGCGCGGAACGGTGTTCGACGCTTGAGGACTGTGAGACCAAAGTTGTCACCAAGGAACACAAAGATAGCCCGAGGTGGACTTGCGCGAATCGGACAAATAGCCCAACAAGATCGTAATAAACCACCAAGTCATCCCGGTCGACGGTCAAGATGAAGACCTGTGTAGAGCACCGAATGTAGCGGCGATGCGCTGAGGCGCCAGCGGGCTCTCGAGGGTCGTGTATGTAAAGGCAAACCTCGCCGCACGCGTGGCGATGTCGCCGTGTGAAGGTCGATATCGCAAGGCGCCGGCAAGACTCCGTGAGTCGATGGGTCAAGAACCGAGCTCCCGAGCCGGCAGAGACCTTGGGGTCGTATCCACGGCAAGCAGTATGGTTTGCACTCGCCATCCCAAAGACGATCCAAGATGTCAATCATGTAATCGGCGCCGAGAGAGAACCATACCGCTTGCATTATACCAACCCGCATCCCGAGGAAGTGATGGAGTTTGCCCAAATCCTTCATGGCAATCTCCCGCCGAGGGTCGAGATGACTCCGCCGCAGAGGTGTGTCGAGGAGCGCGAGGACGATGTCATCAACGTAGAGGAGCGTGTAGGCCGTGTCGGCGCTACGCGCGGAGACAAACAAATGGGCGTCCGACTTGGCTTCCACAAAAACAAGAGAGACCGACGCGTGGCGGCGGTGCATTCAAGCACGGAGCCCGCTGAGACCGTAGAGCGACTTGTTCGACGATGCATACAAGTTGGGCCCGGCAGATCCTCGAACCGAGGGGCGAGCCGCAAACACGGTCTCTGCTAAGGTGCCATGGAGGAAGGCGTTTTGACATCGAGCCGTGAGTCGCCATCGGCGAGAGAGTCGAGAGAGCACCAGGCGAACTGTGGTGGGCTTGACGACCGATCAATGTCTCGGCAAAGTCGATGCCCGACGTCCAGGTGAAGCGCGCTGAAGGACCTAACGTGCCTTGTAGCGCTCGAGAACCGCTCGCGTGGAACTTGTGTTTGAAGATCCACTTGCCCGTGACAATGTTGGTATGTCGCGCGCGAGGAACCAACTCCCAAGTCCGGTTCGAGAAGGCAAAGATGTTCTTCCTCCATAGCACCGCCAATCGGGATCGGCAAGCGCGCCACTAAGGTCTTGAATCGGGACAAGGGCGCAAAGATGGTACAAGGATGGTACGCGAAACCGCCTTGGCCCGAGTCGCTCGTCAGGCCGGTTCACCGTCGGGAATGGCAATGGCACCGAGCACCGGCCGCGCCGCAGAGGCGATCGTGTCGCTTGAGGACCGCACTGCTTGGGCGCCGAGTAGACGCGCAGCGCGTGAGCGCGCGGGCGCGCGCCGAAGTCAGCGGAGAAGCGGTGCATGCGTGGCGCGCAGACCCGCACGCGGGAGCGCGAGAAGCCGCCGCGCCGCAGGATCGTGGCCGCGCGCGGGCGCGAGGACGGCTGACGGACGCGCGCGACCGGCTATGAGGACGGCACCACCCGTCTGAGGAGCGCGGAAATCCCGGTGGTATCAAGGCGCAGAAGCGGCCGACGCGTCGGCACGGGGCCAGATAGCAACAAGGTGGCGCGGAGGACTGCAGAGACATTGGCGCCACATGGGAAGAAGGGCCGGGTTAGGGAATTCATCGAGGAAGGTGAAGTCCAGAGAGCGATGGGAGGAGGTATGCTTCGGCAAAGAGAAAAGCGGTCTCACAAAGAGAACATGGCGGGAGATGATGATTCTATTTGTGGTAGGATCAAGACATCGGATCCCTTGTGGTGAGCGTAATAACCAAGGAAGATGCAGAGGCGCGCGCTGGGCAAGTTTATGGGAACAATGGCGTAAAGATCGGGGTAACATTTACGCCAAAAACACGCAGATTATCGACAACGGCACCGCCAAGAGAGAGAGCAAAGTCGGGGTTGAAAAATCCAGGTCTTGGTCGGCAAGATGTCGAGGAGGAGAGTTGCAAGGTGCAACGCCTCACCAATACTGAAGGTGGCATGCTCGCTCAAATGTAAGAGAGCGAATGACATCGCAGTGGTACGAATAATCCGCTCACCGACTGCTCGCGAGGACGTGTAGGGACACGACATGCGGCCCAACGCCATGTGTGAGGAAGAAGGCGCGCTACCGAGTTGTCGAACTCCCTACCGCTGTCACTCGACGCCTTGACGCATGCGCCAATTGGGTAGACACAGCGAAAAAGTTAGACAGGTGGAAAACGTGTCGATTTAAGCCGAAGGAAACGCCCACGGTGATGTGAGCAATCATCAAGAACAACTAAGTAATATTTGTAACCAGAGACACTAACAATGGGAGATGTCCATAAGTCACAATGAATAAGATCAAAGTTGTTTGACGCCGAGATATCAAGGATGAAAATAAGACGAACATGTCGCCCTAGTCGACACGCATGGCACAAGGATTCCAAACTTTTATTACGCCGGGGATAGCCGGGCGAGTTTGGAGAGGGCCTCGCGACTGTGGTGGCCGAGGCGACGCCAGGGAGGATGACGTGGAGTTGGCAACAAGGAGCGAGCCACGGCAACCGCAATGGGTAGAGCTGACCGAGCTATTGCACTGATGATCACGCCCGCGAGAGAAGATCCTTCACGTAACAACCATACGGGTCAAACTCCACGTAACAATTGTTATCGAGTGAATTGATGAATGTAAATAAGATTCTTGATAAGTCGAGGCGAAACAAGAACATTATTTAGAACAAGAGAGCCAAGGTGCGCCGAGCCGGTGGCGGTGACAAAGTGAGCGAACCATTACCGGCAACAATGGAGGTGGGAGAGGATACCGAGGGGTCGAGGAGCGAGAGAGGTACCATCATGGGAGGTCATGTGGGAAGAGGCACTCAGATCAAGGTACCGGTCGTTGTTCGCCGCGGAGCGAGGGTGACGGCCTTTGAACGTGGAGGCCGAGAATTCTCGTCCCGAACCAGACCCCACCATGGTCGGCATCGCGCCATTCTGCTTGCCATTAGCTGTTAGACGACACCGGCAGAAGGCTCGCTGTTGGGCGCGTCACTGGCTTTGGGCAGCTACCGTTGGGATTGTCTTTGCCGGGGCCGACGCTACCGGGAAGCCGGGCGAGAGGAGGCACACGGGGACCGGCCACATTTGATGGACCTGCCCACGGGTTGAAGAACGATGGCTACCGCCGCCACCACGCCAGCGCAGCAGTCGTGCCGGCGTAGAGGAGTAGCCGGAGGAGGAAGCGCCACGCCAGCGCAGTGAAGGTTACCGAGAAGGTGCGCGGTCCTTCGCTTCTTCTTCTTCTTCTTGGCTACGGCCGGACGAGGAGGACCGTTGTTGGTCAGTCCGGGCGCGACGAGGTAGAGCCGATGGCGACGAGGGCGATCGGAGGAGCAGAGGAGTTCAGACCATGTTGATCTCCTCGCGAGGAGTTCATTGCGGACGGCGGCGAAGGAAGGAAGGCGGCGATCACGGCGAGGTGGACCCCGATGTCCTCAGATCGCTGTTGAGCCCGCGAATCACGCTGAGGACCAGAGCGCGGTCGACCACGTGTTCGCCGAGGTCGCGAGGTCGTCGCCATCTTCTTGAAGTGTTTGCAATAGTCGGTGACGGAGAGGTCACCTGGGCAAACGCGCGAAACTTGGCGCCAAGGCGGAGACGCACGGTCTCCCGATTGCCAAGGAAGTGATCCTCGATGGCGATCCAGCCGTGAGACGGTGGCGCGGGGTCGATCACGCGCGTCGGCAAGGTCGGCGGCCGCCGTCTTTGCATGACCATGATTTGACGACGGCGCTCATCCGAGCCCAATCGTGAAGTGCCGAGAGGGCGAGTCGCGACGTGGTCCCGCAGCGAATACTTCGTGACGGCGAGTAGGAATTGCTCGCGCCAACGTGGGTAGTTGCCGAGGTGTCGAGGACGAGGGACCAGGTGCCGGGCGCTCGCACGGAGACACCGGGCGTGGAGGTTGAGAACGGCGGCGCCTCGTGGAGGATCATGGCGCGGAGATGTCCGTATCATCCTCGTGGTCGCCGCCGCCGGTCGGCGGATCGCCGCAGCAGCGGCGTCGGCCGCTTTGGCCGCTTTGGCGATCTGGGCGTGGGACGCTCGGCGGGCTGCGTCGTGTGCAGCGGATGCTGCCAGCGCCTCGCTTTCGGCCGCTGGGCTTCAGCCGAGGGCGGCGGGCGAGTCTCGGCGAGCCGCCGCCATGGCGTCTGTTGCGGCGCGAGCTCGCCAGCAGGTCGACGACGGAGGCGGCAGGGTCCCGACCATATCTTGCGGTAGCAGAGCGCGTAGCAGGGCAGCGGAGGGCGAGAGGAAGATCCCGGTCTCGTGATACCATGAAAGAGTATGGCTGGGAAAATAGTAGATTGATTAAGGGAGGAGCCCAAGGCTCAAGTACATATAGGCAAGGATATCCCTAAGAATAGGAAATATCTAATCTAGGAGATCCTTGCCAAACATAACCAACTAACCATGGCAAGGATATCCCTAAGAATAGGAAAGATCTAATCTAGGAGATCCTTGCCAAACATAACCAACTAACCATGGCAAGGATATCCCTAAGAATAGGAAAGATCTAATCTAGGAGATCCTTGCCAAACATAACCAACTAACCACCAGAGGGGGGGAGTACATTACGCTAACACTTATCATTTGTGAGCAAGCCGTAAGGTATTTCTTTTTTTGCTTGCTTTGATCATACCTGAGATGAAACCCTTGATACTAGGCGCCCAGGTGGCCAGTATTAGATAGTAGCAGCAGTAGTACATCTTCAGTCTAAATTGTTTTGATCAGCTTGTTGTAAGCAGCGTGCTTTTGTTTGTATTTTGTACTCTCTTCTAGAGTTATAGCTGAAAACTCACTGTAGTTAGGCAACTGAGGTCTATATCTCACATTCTTGGCAAATATTTCACATTGTGATTATTTAATATGCAGGAAAACAACAGAAGTGAACTCAACAGATTAGACAGAGAAAGGAAGGAAGATTTCCTGGAGATGCTAAAAGGATATGTTACAAGCCAGGTATTATTTCAACTTCCCATCGTTTGTTGTGCTAATGATCCTAGAAAACCTTTGTAGAAGTCTTAATTATATGTCATCACTCTGTACCTTCCACAGTTATCTAGTAATACTCTACGGAATAAGTGCACATGTTGATCTTGCTGCACAGATATTGAAGCTTGTGTTTTTATCAAGAGCTTTTTAACCAGACTCATTTTAAAAGTAAGTTGTTTTTTTATATCCTAGTCTTTGTTTTTAGTTAAAATTGGTTTCCTTTCATTTGCTCAATCCACCAAGCTGTTTTGAGATGTTACTCTTCAATCTACAGCTTATTTACTAGAGACATGTCTGTAGCAAATAGCTTTTGTATATCCTTGGCTGCATTTTAGTTAGAATTGGTTTTTCCATACATTTGCTCCATTTTCGTATCTCGTTTGACGAAGCATATCCCTCCCATCCCCTCCCTCTTAAAGATGTCTACAAAGAAACTTATCTTGTATCTACACAGGCTGCGTACGCGGAGAAAATTGTCGACGGTTGGGAGACACTGGCAGAGGAGACGAGTGGATATGCCCGAGGAGTTAATAACTTTACTTTTTAGTTTGAGACTTCAATGCTTTTCCTCGTAATACAAGTTGCACAAATTTTGAAGCAAACGAAAGGGTAAGTAATCACCATATACCCTTCATTAATATTTGTGCAATTGTAAAAAAGAAAAGCATGAAATCACATCTCTTTTAGTTTTCCGCCGTTTGGATACATGTATGTGCAATGTAATCTAGGATGAATTGCAAAATAGAAGAGAGATAAACCCTAATTCAATTTGTTTTTCATTTATTTAAATTGCACTGGCTTAGATTCACCGCCTCACATTCCGTGTTTTACCCCTCTGCGTTGATGTCGAAAGTATCCTTATTCTGTGGTTAGGAAAATCATTGCTTGCAGAAACGTTGGAAAATAAGTAGGGAACACGGACAGGTTTATTCAGATCGGCGTGGTTTGTTTTAGAGGGGTAAGAAGCGTCTCGTGTTTTCGGTACGTACGTACATGCGATTTGTGCAGTGTGTGAATTTAAGCAGGAACTGCTTTTAATCTGTGTGGCTCCACCGGCACGCGGTTAGTTCTGAGGAGTGGCAGATTGTACTGCTGATCGTGAAGATACGTAAAATGATCAGATTGCTTTTCTAATTTAGATCATAGCACAGTTCCACTTACACTTGGTTACTGTATCTTGTTGTCGTCGTTCTTGTTGGGAAACCACGTGGTCCAATAGAAAGCCCACGGTGATCCCTTAGCCGAAACCCTAGGTAAGCGCTATAAAAGGAGGAGGGGGGTCCCCCATATCTACAAGTAGTCTGAAAGTAATAAAGAATTCAGTCGTCGCTCCCTATATATCTGTGTCTCTCTCTTTCTGTTCTCCAATTTTAAATCTGTTCGGGAACCCCGGACTATTCGATAGTGAGGTTCCTTAACACGTTATCAGCACGAAGCTCTATCGGAGTTCAGAATTGAAAGGTGAGTTTTCGGCGATTGAATCTAATCGCTGTTGTTTTCTATGCATGCATCTAACCTACGCATCTAGTACTGTCCGTCACGTGGCAAGAAGCTACTCGACATGAAGCTACGGTACAAGAATCTACTGTTCATCCGAAAAAAAGGGAGAAACAACAGTATGGCGCTCGAAGCGTCGCCGCCTCGGCTTTCGCACCCGCAGCGAGTCGTCGCCTCGGCGGCGCAAGACGGCCGCCGGTCCGTCGTGACGGCGTGCACGGCCGCCGGCCGTCCGCCTCGGCGCTCGCTCGCGACCATTGCGATCACCAGCGCTATTTGTCGGCAACCCCGCCGGCGCCATCGCCGCCACACCCCACCGGCGCGCATGAAGTTGCGCCGCCCTCGTCGCCGCGCTCACGGCCGCGCGAAGCCGCAACGCCGCCGCCACCGACCAAGAACGCGCCTCGCCACGGGCGCGCGCCGGCTTCGATCGCCGGCCCGCGCCGCAATATTGCCGCGCCGCCGCAGCGCCACCGCGCCCACCGTGGCCTCGATCGCCGTAGCTCGACCAGCGCGCCGCCGTGCCGCTTCGCCACCGCAGATCGCCGCCGCCGCCTCGGTTTCCTGCACGGAAGCATGGCCGACGCCGGCTTCCGAGCCCGTAATGCCGCCACAAGACGGCCCGAGCACCCGCAACGCCGCCGGCACCAGCGCCACCGCCGCTCACACCCGAAGACGCAGCCGGCCACAAGCGCACAAGATCGCCGGCCCGCGCCCTCGCTCGACCGCTCGGCTTATGCCGCGCTTCGCCTGCCAGCTTGCGCGAAGATGCGACGATTTTCCCAGCGCGTCGTTTTGGAGCATGAGCAAATGGCGGCTAGGGGATGGAACCCTAGCCACCGGGGGTCTTTCTTCAGTCGGGCGCGGGGCTTTGGGCCAGGAAGGCAGGTCGGATGAGCTGGTTCGGCCACGAAGGCCAGTAGGCCTAAGAGGCCAGCGGGAAAGAAAAAAAAAGGCGGCCCATAGGCCGTTCGGCCAAGAAAAGAAGAGAGAAAAGAAAAGAGAAAAAAATTGCTAGAAAATTTTGGAAAATCCAGAAAAATTGCCAGAAAATCCAGAAGATTTATTTGGCTCTGTTTTTAACTTTTCTAGCTTTATTTTTCTGTTTTTATGAATATTCTTTATGAATTTGAATCCATTGCTTTATTTTGAATACTGCAATGCATATCAATTTATTTTGTGTACTTTATGCTTTTGCAACCATTTTCTATTAGATTACACGTAGTAATCTAGTGTCGGAATTTTAAAATCATGCAGATGTCCGGCATCGTGGATCGTGAGTTTGAAGAACTGACCCCGCATGGTCAGAACTATCTCACTTGGGCATCGGACGTGAAGATCGTTCTTGGGGGCAAGAAGCTCCGCGCCGCGATTGGTCTAGGGTCCTCGCAGGACGAAAAACCTACCGCTGAGCAGAACGATCAAGCCTTGCACTTCCTCAGGCACCACCTCTCAGCCACTCTGAAAAATGAATATATGGCTAAGGAGAGTGCACTTGAGCTTTGGACTGCACTTCAGAAGCAGTTCGAGAAGCTCAAGTACACCATCTTGCCCCAAGCACAGCAAGATTGGGTACGCCTAAGGTTTGCAGACTTTAAAACAGTGGCCGAGTACAATTCTGCCTTGCATAAAATTTGTACCAATCTCTCCCTATGTGGCAAGAAGATCACTGATAAGGAGAAGATTGAGAAAACTTGAAAGTGCATCTAGGCACTTATGTTATTTTGGTGATTAATGACAAACACTCATAATGACAATCTATGCAATTAAGTAAATGCTTAACTTAGTGCTTAGCAAATGACAAACCTCTAATATGATTATATTGCTATGAGACTAACATGTTATTGCCTAGTTGAGTATCAGTCTCATCTTTTAGAGGAAAATCAAATAGGAAGGTTAAGCAAAGATAAGGTATGCAATTTTGGTATCTATTCTATATTTGTTATTGCATTCATTTCGTGCAAATGCATAGTGAACTCCAAGTAGCATGTTGATTTTATATATGCACATTGGTTCATGTCATATTTATTTGTGCATATATATTCATTTGAGTTCATTATGGTATGCATGTATTAACTAGAGTTAAACTTCATATTGCTATAGATTGACTTGGTGCATGCATGTTTTATTTGTATATCTTCTCATGCAATTCTCTTAGTGAAGTTTATCTAGTGTTGGATCACATATTTACTCTTACTCCAAATATTATTTGCACATGTACAATTCATGTATATTCTATCATGTGCTTCATTTAAATAAAGTCTGTGATCCTTGCCATGATTTAATTGATTCATCATATTGGCAATTATCTCTCTAGTGCATATAGATCAATTACACATTCATCATGATGTACTTAGTAGAGAACATTTCTTATGTCAAGTGTTTCCAGTTATGTTGTGCTTCTTTTTATGAAACACTTGTTGTAATCAATTGCTCACAAATATCAACTTGTTCATATCTATTGAGCTTTTGGGACTAATGTCTTTCATGAGCAGTTCGGAAAGAATTAGGTCCCGTCTGTGTATGATGACCAAGGTATCTTGGAGGATGGTCATTAAGCCGAGGTCAACAAGACGGCGGTGTCACCAAGAGCTGAGGACTAGGTCAAAGATTGACTTGGCGTGGAGATCGTCAGAGAGGATGATCAAGTCAAGGTTGATAGGACGAGAGTCTCATGAGGTGAATCGAGTCGAGTTGGACAAGGCGAAGATGTCATCAATTATTTGGTGAAAGTCTTCACGCATCGACATCAAGAAAGAAGACGGCAAGTGACTAGTTCTAGACTTATATTATCTTTGATTTAATTTGAGTCTAAGGATTGCTGTACTATTAAGAGGGATGCAATGTCGAATGACTTTTAGATGTGTCAAGTGCTCAAGTGATCCATTCTTGTGAATCTTAGAAAGAGAGTGGTGTTGGTAGTGCCGGAAAGTGAGGGTTGTAGGTCTCTCTTGATTTATTTGTGAAATCTGTGGTTATCCTTTGAGTTTTGGATAGTGAGACTTTGTTGGTTGTATAGCCCTCGTTCTTAGCTTTTGGTAGAGTCCAAGATCTCTGGAATCGGAGTCCGGAGTCAAAAGTTATTCTCGTTTTCGTCGGGTTGCTCAGTGCTGTTCGGACAGTCCGGAGTATCCGGACATTTGGTCCGAACACTCCGGGTTGGCACCCTCGGTGGCTGCTCTCGGTTGGTCCGGAGTATCCGGTGTTTAGTCCGGACATTCGGGTTGAATTAGTCCGAGTGTCCGGTGTTTGTCCGAGTCTCGGGTTGGCTCTCTCGGGATGAGATGATCCTTCCAATCCGAGTCTCCGGTAATGTCCGAGTCTTGGGTTGTCTGCACCGCCTCCAACGGCTAGTTTTTGGGGAGTTTTATTTATAGCCCCATCCTCCCTCATTTTGAAGAGGCTTTTCGTGTGGATTTTTGAGAGGCTTTTGGGGGGCTGTGTGGGGGCTTTGAGGAAGCTTTTACCCTTAGATCTAAGTGATCCCCTTGTGAGAAGGGTTGGGAAGAGTTTGGGGAGTGAGTGTTGAGTTGTTTGAGCACTTGATTTCATCTCCAAGTTTGTTCTTCGTGAGCATTTGTTACTTTTGGAGGTTGAGGACTCCTAGACGGCTAGGAGGCCGCCTACGAGCCACCGGAGCTTTGTGTGGTTGGCCGTGGGAAGTTTGTGAAGGCCAATTCCGCCTCCGTAAGGGAAGGAATCAAAGGAGTGAAGACCGGCGAGTGCATTTGTGCAACACTGGGAGGAAGAGGGTTGAAAGAGACCCCGGCTCAAGTGTGACCGAGCCGCCTCAACGGAGACGTAGGATCCCCTCAAGGATCCGAACTTCGGGTGAAAAATCTTTGTCTCAAAGTTTGCTTCTTCTCTTGCTTTAACATTTGGTTTTGAATCTTTGGGAGCCTCGATCTACTCTTTTGTTGTGTTTGGCTCCAGATCTACAATTTCCCAGGTACCTGATAGCATTTAGATCTTTTGTATTCAAGTAGATTGTTGAAAAATTGCAGGGATTTAAAATCTCATTTCGAGGTCTTAAATCCGGAGTATCCGGACTTCTGAACCCGGATAGTCCGGACATTTCGGAGTATCCGGAGATAAGTCCCGGACACTCCGGTCTGAGTCCCTCGGGTCCAGTCCGGAGTATCCGGACTCCTGAACCCGGACAGTCCGGACATACCGGAGTATCCGGATAAAAGTCCCGGACACTCCGGACTTAGATCATCGGGAGATTTTATTTAGCTGCAATATTTTTATTTCGCTGCATTTGAGCTTTAAAGTTTTTAATCCGCCTATTCACCCCCCTCTAGGCGACATCCCCTGTCCTTTCAAAACTCTCTCCACCTTCCACCCAAATGCTATCCAGAGTGCACGCAGCTATCGTCAGGACGCATACAAGGAGTATAGCGAACTGATTGATGTAATGCAAGTTGCGGAATCGCAAGACGATGTTCTATGCAAGAACTATGTCTCGTAGCCACCTAGACGAGACACTAGCACAGAAGTCAATGCCAATAGCTACAAGGTGAGAAAGCATTAATAGAAAGAAGGGCAAGTAGGGTGGAAAAGAGAGGACTTAGGCCAAAGGAAAGTCCAAAGCCCCAGTGAAAAAGGATGACAAAGAAAAGGCACACGCCAAGCGGTATGGACAGCAGAACCAAACGTGCTTCAAGTGTGGCACTTGGGGACACTGGTCGAAGATATGTCGGGAATCCAAAGAAGTGATCAACGCATATCAGGCTAAGAGGAAGGCAAAAGAAAACGCCCCGTAGAGGCGCACTTCGCCAACATCGGTGATGATGATGCCATGGATGTAGATACCCCACTTGTCTCATCCTCACAGAATAGCCTGGACATCGATGCTGCAGCCAAGCTTATGGCAAATGAAGAGAAAACTTCTGTCGATGACATAGAAGCAGAAGTTAATGCATATTTTATAGATTCTGTTTAATGCAATTTTTTTTAGATTATGGTTGTTAGCATTTTCTTTGAATAATGAATTGTAAGTTCTAGAAGAGCATACTTCTTTCATGAATAAATATGCATTTTATTCTTTATTCCAGTATTCTTCAGATTTGCAAGCAATATTTGGTTTATTTTGCCTCTATCTAATTAGAATTATATTTCTTTTATCTAGAAATTGTGTAGCGCCCAAATGGAAGAGATATGCATTGTTGATAGTGGCACAACAAATACCATCTTAAGAGAGTCTAAATACTTCCAGTCGATCACGAAGAACGCTGGAAAGATTACTACGATCGCAGGAAGCGACTCGTATGTAATCGCCTCAGGAAGAGCCACTATTATATTGCCTATGGGTACAACTTTGGTAATTGAAGAAGCCCTTTTGTACCCGGAATCAACGCGCACTCTCTTAAGCTTTAAAGACATCCGCGCCAATGGTTTTCACATAGAAACCAATGAAGAAAATGGCAAAGAATACTTGTGCATTGTGAAGCACGCGGTATGTGGAAAAATGGTATTAGAAAAATGTCCCTCATATGAATCTGGGTTGTACTACACGAATATTCATGCACCCGAAGTGTATACTTCCTTAAAAACTGTTTTTAGAAGCTCTGAGTTATTTTCTTTATGGCATGGTAGATTAGGTCATCCTGGTCTTAGAATGATGAGAAATATAGTGAACAACTCACAAGGTCATGGCATTAATGTTAAAAATTTCCCGAATCATGAAGATTTTGTGTGCCCTGCATGTGCCACCGGGAAATTAATAACTAGACCCTCTGTTATGAAAGTGCAAAGTGAAATCCTGCATTCTGAACGCATCCGAGGATATTTGGCCCGATTCAGCCCTTGTCGGGCCGTTCGATACTTTATGGTGCTCATCGATGCTTTCTCGAAATGGTCGCATGTATGCTTATTATCAACAAGAAACCATGCTTTTGCAAAGCTGATCTCGCAGATCATAAGAATTAAGAATGCTTTCCCTGATCATCGCGTGAAGTCCATTAGAATGGACAATGCCGGAGAATTTACTTCAAAGGCATTTGATGATTATTGCACGCAACAGGGATAGCAGTTGAACACTCCGTACCGCACGTCCATACGCGAATGGACTAGTGAAGCACTAATAAAGAGGATTAAATTCATTGCCGGACCGCTTTTGCGAGTTGTAACTTGCCCAACACTTGTTGGGGACACGCGATCTGCACGCAAGATCTCTTATCAATTTTAGACCGTCGGCCTACAACATCCATTCTCCTATGCGACTTGTGCACGGATTATCCCAAGATCTCCCATCTTAGAAAATTTGGGTGTATGGTATATGTACCTATACCACCCCCTCGTGATCGCAATGGGCCCTCTCCGCAAGTCCGGGATATCGTTGGTTATGAGAGTGCATCCATAATCGTATTTGGAACCCATGATTGGAGACTTTCATCTGAACCGATTCATTGATTGTATCTTTGACGAGGATTGTTTCCGTCATTAGGGAGAAATCAACCTTTGGATGAAAAATGCCGAAATCATATGGCATTCCACCGATCCCGCACATGACCCCGCACTAATGAAGCAAATCAAGAAGTCGAAGATAATTGATTTGCGAATTTAGCAAATGAACCGCTGGTCATTTTGTGATCGAAGGGCGTGGTTAAGTCGCATGTACCCGCAAGGAATGCACCGAGAGGGTGGAAATACCAAAGAAAATAGAAGGTATCCCTCAACTGCTCAGAGGCCTCAAAGAAAGAGAGCGAAAATCGGCTCCTCAAACCCAAAGTACACAGAGACGTCTGGAGAAAATCAAGCGAGAGAACTTACCACAACCAATCACGAAAATGCCCCAAGGAAAGAAGGGGGCGATTGAGACACACTGAAAGAAACCAACAGAAAGGCAATTCGGACTTGAATCTTCCACTGCAGGAAGCCACCGGAAATAATGTGTGCGCACACATAGGCGATGAAAAACTAAAGGAACTTGCTCCTGCGATAGGGAATAGCAGCGAAGAGCAAGTAGAAGTGCATGAAGCACCCCATGAAGAAATGGCCATAAACTTTGTAATAACGGAGAATCCTGAATAGAGCAACACCAGCGTTGATGCATACTTTGCAAAGAAGATTGCCTCGATCATTGATCATGATCCCGAGCACGCATCTCTCGCGAGTGCAAGAAAAGGCTAGATTGGGAAGAATGGAAAAGGCAATCATGCAGAGTTAGTCTCTCCAACAAGAGAGAGGTGTTTGAGCCCGTATGCCGCACACCTCCCCATATAAACCACATAGGTCACAAATGGATCTTTGTTCGGAAGAGGAATGAAAACAACGAAGTTGTAAGGTACAAGGCAAGGCTCGTAGCTCAAGGTTTCACTCAACGTCACGGAGTTGATTATGAAGAAATCTATTCTCCGGTCATGGGAGGAATTACCTTTAGATATTTGATCTCAATGGCGATCAACTTGAAGTTGAGAATTAAGCTAATGGATGTTGTCACAATATTTGTATGGAAACTTGGATTCGAGATATACATGAAAGTACCTGGAAGGAATCCCTATCCCAACCAAGGCGGACAAATAGAAACCTATACAATGTGAAATTGGAGAAATCACCGTATGGGCTAAAGCGATCGGGAAGAATGTGGTACAATCGCTGAGTGACTTTCTCTGCAAGAAAGGCTACACAAAGCAATAAGATTGTCCATGTGTGTTTATCTGAATGATCCCCTAATGGATTCTGTATAATCTCCGTCTATGTAGATGACTTGAACATCATTGGGACGGATGAAGAAATTGAAGAAGCATGCTCATACTTGAAGACTGAGTTTGAAATGAAGGATTTGGGTAAAACCAAGTTTTGTTTAAACTTGCAGCTTGAGCATGTCCAAGGAGGAATCTTGGTACATCAATCAACCTACACGCAGAAAGTGTTGGAAAGGTTTGGATTTGAAAAGGCATATCCTGCAAAGACTCCAATGGTCGGAAGTTCACTCCAAGCAGACCTAGACCCATACAGACCTAGAGAAGAGGGGGAGGAAGTCCTGGGAGCAGAATTCCCATATCTGAGTGCAGTTGGAGCGCTCATGTACCTTGCGAATAGCACCAGGCCGGATATTGCGTTTGCCGTGAATTTGCTAGCCCGGTACAGTGCAGAACCCACCAAAAGGCATTGGAAAGGGATCAAGGACATCTTCCGTTACCTCCAAGGAAGCAAAGATCTTGGTTTGTTTTTCAGAAGAAACAATGAATTGAATTTGGTTGGCTACGCCGATGCTGGGTACCTATCAGACCCACATACTGGTAAGTCCCAAACTGGCTATGTTTTCCTATGTAGAGGAACAACAATTTCTTGGAAATTGTCTAAGCAGACTCTCGTCTCGACGTCGACAAACCACTCGGAAATCATTGCTTTGTATGAAGCATCTCGTGAATGTGCATGGCTCAGAAGAATGGTTCACCATATCCAGAAGTCATGTGGCTTGAACATTGAGCAAACTCCCACGATAATCTATGAAGATAATGCAGCTTGTGTTGCTCAAACACAGATGGGTTATGTGAAGAGCAATCTCACGAAGCATATCAACCCCAAGTTCTTCTATGCTCATGAATTGCATAAGATGAACGAGATCAAGATATTGCATACTAAGTCATGTGAAAATCTTGCAGATTTGTTCACTAAATCACTCCCAGCATCTACCTTTGAAAGGTGCGTAAAAGGAATCGGGATGATGAGACTTAGAGAAGTGCAGATTTCAGGGGGAGATATTTCACATACTCCCACATAAATCTCGAAGATGAATTATGAATACCCAACATAAATCTCGAAGATTAGTGATTGAAGTTTGGGTGAATTGTACTCTTTTTCCTTAGCAAGTTTTTCATGAAGTTTTCTTGCATAAGGTTTTAAAGAGGCAATTCGTGCAACATAGTAAGCGTATGCTATATACTCTTTCTCCAAGTATTTTTCTCACTGGGTTTTTCTGGAGTTTTAATGAGGCATATGCATCTCGCGGCAAAGGGCCCAAGGGGGAGTGTTAGGAAACTACGTGGCCTAATAGAAAGCCCACGGTGGTCCCTTAGCTGAAACCCTAGGTGAGCGCTATAAAAAGAGGAGGGGGTCCCCCTATGTACAAGTAGTTTGAAAGTAATAAAGAATTCAGTCGTCGCTCCCCATATATCTATATCTCTCTCTTTCTGTTCTTCAATTTTAGATCTGTTCGGGAACCCCGGACTATTCGATAGCGAGGTTCCTTAACAGTTCTCTTCCCCCTCGTGTTGGTGCGTCCAACTTACACTTAGGAAGGTACCGATGGTTCCGTTGCATATCGGTCTGTTCCGATGCTCGGATATTTTATGCGAAGGAAAGTCCGTTAGAGAAAGCTATCGGTGTACTAGATCTGTTAGTTAATTTAATCTTACATTGCTTATCGAACTATTAAGAGAGATCTCCATTTATATTATAAAGTGGTAAAGGACTCTCCTTATACATACAACCGACTAACAGAAAGACAAATATTATATCTTTAAGTTCTTGTCCACTTGTCTCTACTACTAATTAGGAGTTGGTGACAGTTATCCGTTCTACTTTAGAGTGCCTGATCCATTGAATCTGACATAAGTCCTGCTCCTTCCTCTCGTCTTCTCACGCACTCACGCAGCCCGAACCACTTCAGCTATGATGTCTTTCATCCCAAACCACTTTGACCCCGCATCACCTCCTCCTCCCTCGATCCGACGCGCTCAGTTCTCCCTCTCAAATCTCTTCAGAGGAAGAGGACTTTCCTAATATTGAAATATAACTAAAGTTGATGCTTTTTGCAAATAATTTTTTTTATCGCAAGTTTCTTGTCTACTTTTTACTCTTGTTTGTGAGTTGAGTTAGGAGCTTTGTTCATCAGTTACGTGACCGCAAATATACAACAGAATCCACTACAGTACAAGCGCATGACATGAACGAACAAAATCCACTACAGTACAAGCGCATGACATTGAACGAATGACATCTAACAACAATCGTTAGCTTTAGCGTCCAACGAAGCATACAGATTTCACGGGCAAAGCTCATTTCACATAATTCAGATCAATTAAGTTGAATGGCAGCCACATGCTACAGGAAAGGAAAAATGGCACAAGTCTTCATGCCAAGGCAGATATTCCACTATCACGAGTATTTACACATTTTTTTTGTGGCTTAGATGCCTCTCCAAAGGAGATGATACACACAAACAAGGGATCTTAAATTAAGAAACATCGAAACGGAGCTTAAGGAGTTCCCACGCCTACATGCAGCCCTTCTTGGAGCCCTTTGCAGGTTATCCAGTTCTTCCAAGGAACCCAATCCGGTTCACTACAACAATCACCTCATTCTCGCTGCAACGCCAAATACTAGAAATTTAGTCTGGCCGTGCCCTCAACGAACTCAACGTCCTGGAAGCTGGAGTTGTACATGGATGGATCCTGCGACATCCACATCGGGGCTGCCTCGTCTGACTGGAGCATGCTCTCCAGCATGCCTGGATCCAACCCATCGAAGTAGAAAGGCACCTGTTGGCCAAGGAGCATGTCCATGCCAGTGTTAGCCCCATCTCCATTGGCTTCAGCATCCTTAAAACACAAGCCCTCGTTCATGGGATCAGCTTCCATCATTCTCAGCATTTCATCAATATCAAACCCATCATCTTCCTCATCTGGTAGCTTGGCTATAGGCTTTAATGGCTCAAAGACTTCGGCATCAGATGTGCCCCTGCCATTGCTTGTTCCAGCATCAGGAACAGGCAGCTGGCTGCCATGGTTCTGATTATAGGTGACAGATTCTGTCTTTGCCTCATGTGAGCCATCTTCCAGCACTTCTGGTTGAGTCTTCAGTGGACTTGATACCTCAGAAACTTCTGGCTTATGTGAGGTAGAGGCGATGTCAGAGTGGTTAGAAGTTGTGGTTGACTCGCATGACTTGGACCAACCAGGTAAAACACCTTGAGCAGCTGCTGGTGCAACCAAGGCAGAAGTCACTGCATCCTGTGTGGGGAAGTTAGTGCGAGCCATTGGACCATACATTGCTCTGGCTGCCTCATCATAAGCACGGGCTGCATCTTCAGCAGTGGGGAAGGTCCCCAACCAGAGTCTGTTGAGCCGATTCGGCTCCCGGATTTCAGACACCCACTTCCCCCAAGTGCGCTGCCTCACACCGCGGAATCCACATTGGGTATTCTCAGGTCCTCCTTTCCCCTTCATGCAGCCCTTCTTGGAGCCCTTTGCAGGTGCTTTTCCTGGCTGCTTCGTACCCTCTGGATCTTGCTCCAGCTGTAGGTTGAGTTCAGCCCACCGCCTGATTGTCTCTGAGACTGAATTAGGCCCATCACGCGATCTCCGAGGTCGCTTTTTCCTGCTGAATAAGGAGGAAAAGTTAGTAACTCGTTCATCAGATTCAGGCAGAAGATTCACAACATCAAGCAAAAATTAAGCAATATAATCAAAGGTTCCTGCAAAAGGACAATCTCCACAGAAACATATATTATTTAACTCAAATGACCAAACTGATATTAATTGTCCTACGAAGATTATAAATCCTACGAAGATATACAATTTCGATTAACAAACCATCTCCACAGAAAGTGATGCCATGTTATTCATCAACACAACTATCGTTTATCACAACTGCCATTTATCGTCCCTTGGACCAAAAGATATTCACAACTGACAGGAAACCAAGTAACCACAGAAATTAAAAAACTATAGGAAACCAGCCAACAAAAGGACCAAGTTTTTATATTGACAACTGATAACGCCAGTTAGACTGCTAGTCATAGCTCTGATGCTCTAATACAGAGCAGCCAGACATAGAACGATTAAACACACCACAGATTAGACACCACTGGTGGCGCATCTCCCTTGGGGGTTTGCTGGGCCAAGAGTGCGTACTCATTACAGGGAAGAGCGTACTCATTACAGGGAAGAGCACGGCCTCCTGCTAAAACACAAACAGTTAATTTTGTGCGGCCTTTTCCAGTACGACACGTAGGACTCAATCTCAAGTCAATACTTCCTTGATTACAAGAGGTGTTCAAAGCAGTCATACCTATCAGTTCGTCGGAATCAAGTGTCCCAGTACTGGCCTCTTCTCCACATGTTCTAGTTACCGAAAAGACAAGACAAATAGGCACAACACGTATGAGAGACTGGATAAGCCAAGAAAAAAATGACAACAATACGACAATTTGACAACAAAATGCAGCAACGAAGTAAAACTTTACAACATTACAGCAAGTTAGATAGGCCATACGAGTAACATAGCACACACGTTTCTGTGGAGATGGTACTGACTGAAACCAAGCAAGTAAAATTGATGCTAGCCACCTAGTAAACAATGCTCATAACCCCCAAATCCAAAATTTATACTTATGTTCATACTCAAAATACGCAATTTGCCCTAGATATGATCCAATAGATATAACTCCATGTCAGCTACCAATCATGAGCATGCAATTACCCCCAAACGAGCAATTCATTCCATTCCACACAGAACGGACCACCGAACGTCACGGAGACATCCAATTAAAGGAAATCGAACTTCCCCAATCATCCTCCTTACATCAATTCCGAACCCAAAAGACCTCAAACTCCAAGATCACAACTGCCCCAATTGCCCGCCTTTCCCCAATCGGAACCCTAAACGACCGCGAATTCGCTGCATCTGCAATACTAACTAGCATCTTCTACAATCCCTATGAAGCTCGCCCATCCGAGCAACACAAACTTGCCCCCCAATTGCACGCAACGCCACCCCAAACTGAAACCCTAATCCCCAAATTCCTACAACACAAGTTCCCAGTCCGCCCAATCACCACCAATTCGATCCCCCAAAACCCCAACTCTAAAACACCCAAACCGATCAATTCCCCTGATAAATCATACAATTCCCCAACCCCCAAACCCCAGATCTTACCGAATTCGAACCACCCACCCCCCCCAAATCACAAGGAAACCATAAAAAAGAGTTACAGAAAAAAGATCTCACCTTCCGGGCTGGAGCGCCGGAATCTCCACCGGCACCGCCGCCGCCTTCTGATCCACCGTCATGGCCGATCGGAAGAACCCCACTAGGTCTCTAGGGTTGGCTATCTCGTCGCCTATTTTCTTCGCGAGGAGGAAAAGGGAGGAGTGAGAGAGGAAGAGGAGAGAAAGTTCGGAAGCCAAGAAGCCAGAGATGCGGCGCGAATATATAGGCTCGTTCTGGATACTTCGTGCTCCCGCCTCACGGAAAATCTATGTCGCTGGTCTACGGGTTTAGCCGCGTGGGGCCCGGCTGTAAGTGAGGTGGTCCATGTGGGCGCGGCTCTGGGAGGAGCAGTAGGCGGCGCGTCACGTAAGCCGTGCCGTGGACTGTGGTGATTGGAAGCTTCGGGAGACTTGGCCCTTAAGCAAACTTGGCCTCACCTTTTCCGTTACTAACAATTTAATTTTTTTTATACCTATACCCCTTTATAATGCACCTAAACATTCTTTTCTACGTCCACCCTAAATTATGCACCCCACTAGAGATGATCTAACCTTCATGCACCCAGCGAAACGTCCCCAGAAACTTGCCTCCGTCAAAATTAACCTCTCAGATTTTTTCTCAGCTTTACTCACCCACATCCGATGGCCATTGTTTAATGTGTCTAACTCATCCTCTGGCCCACAACAGATCTCCCCACCTCCAAATCATCTCAAAGAAAAGGAAACAAATATCCTGGAATTAAGAAAAAGAAAACAAACGTTCTAGAAAAAGAAAAGACCATATATTACGTGCTGGGAAAAGAAAACCGGAAGACAGGGCACTATACTATTATTATTAAACATACGCCGCTGGATGGTTGGACGGGTAGGTGGAGGTGTGGCTTTGTGGGATGGAGGTCACACATAGCGGGTAGCGGGTCGTGCAGGGACCGATTGTGGCAGTTAGAATTGCTACTAAATTGTAAAGGAATGGTTGTGTGTTTGGTTACTAATTAAGGTATATTTTCTGCTCCTTTGGTTTTCTAATACATGTTATTCTAGCTTTTAAATTTTATCATTAAATACATATCATTCTACAATTTTAAGATAAGTTTTTTTCTTTATGTACTCTTACCATTCATTATTCGCAATATTATTTATTACTGTCGAATAGAGCAGCACATACTATCCAAGGACTTTTTTTTTCTTTAATATATTTTTTTAATCTTTTTTTCAAAACTAGGCGTCAGGGCAAGGCGATTAGTGCCTGCGATTTTTCCTCCGTCTGCGGTTAATTTCTAAAAAAAATTATAACTTTTTCATATGATGTCGGATGGAGATGAACTTTATATGAAAATTGTAGCTCTCGACGGGATCTACAACTTTTGTATACAAAACTTTTCAATTTGAATCCATTTAGATGATTAAAAATGAGATAGAATGTTCAGATCTAAAAACAGATCTATTTTTAGATCTGAACATTCTATCCCGTTTTTTACTATATAATGGATTCAAATGAAAAAAATTTGTATACAAAAGTTGTAGATCCCGTCAAGAGCTACAATTTTCATATAAAGTTTATCTCCATCCGACATCATATGAAAAAGTTATGATTTTTTTTAGGAATTGACCGTAGACAGAGGAAAAATCGCGCGTTCAAAGCTGCACTAATCGCCCGTATGTGCGGTGATCGCCTGTATATAAGGCGATCGCCCCATTACGGGCGACCGGCGCCTAATTCTGCAATTTTTTTCCCTGATGCCTAGTTTTGAAAAAAAGATTAAAAA
Source organism: Otatea glauca (assembly GCA_036346275.1). NCBI lineage: Eukaryota > Viridiplantae > Streptophyta > Magnoliopsida > Poales > Poaceae > Otatea > Otatea glauca. The sequence continues at coordinate 33,343,570 of CM070719.1, forward strand.
AAATATTAAAGAAAAAAAATATTCCTATCCAAGATCAATAAGTGAACGAGGACGATTTGATCACTTTTATCCGTATCTTGGTTAAAGTGTAAAATCTTAAAATATCATCTGTTTAGAAACGAATGGAGTAGTTCTGGTTACTTCAGTTAATTTCCTAGGGCATGCGTTGGTTAATTTAATTAGCAAATTTCACACCTTTTTTGAGACAGAAGGACTCCTAGTAGGTTTATGAATAGTGAAAAATGCTGGATATTTATTACATTAGTGTATCTATTTGCTTTTTTAAAACAGCGAACCTATAAATTCGGGAATACCTGCAAACTTCAAATTTTCAGAACGAAGTATTTCCTTGCTAACTTACAGATAACATGGAGGGATCGCAGCACGCTAATTCTATTTTTTCATTCATAGCAGGCTAAAAAAAAGGATATATCTGGTGTGAACCATATTTACTGTATAAACTCCGTAAAAACTACACGTACAAGTTTTTAAAATTTTTTAGAAAATACCATACGTGAGGGAGGTAAGATTTTACACCTCTGTAAAATTTAAAGATCAAACTCAATCGCATTTTGTTCATCAAAATTTACAGGGCTGTAGAAGCTCACCACACCTCCATATAGCAATTTTTTAAGAACATTTTAAAATTTGCACATATAGTTTTACAGAGTTCACACGAATGGTTTAGACCGAATACGTTGCCTACAAAAGGAGCAGCGTCTGTTCTGTTGATAGTTGCCGAGTCCGTCTCAGCTTTCATTTTTTCTTCCTTTCGCTGACCTTGTTGTTCTCTTTTCTTCTCATAACTGATTCAGCAATCAGCACCGCACAAACCGGAAATATTGTGTGTGTATGTATAATTTTTCACATCTCAACAACAGGCAACGTTGTTCAATAATCACATGCCTGGAACGCTGACATTGACATTGATTCGCACGTTAATTACCAGTATAAGACATAGCTACAACTGCAAGGCAAAACAGCGGTACAATGTACAGTATTAGGGATCAGATCTGCATATCACCGTGCTGTCAAAACTTCCTGCATGTAGGGAAACACAGGGCAATCTCTTTCAGCGAATGGAAACAAGGTTTCAGGATTAAGCAGCTGCTAACAAGAGAAGGCGCCTCACGCGCTCTCAGCCACAGGGTAGTCGAACACAACATCCTTTCCACAGAGCCTCCTGTAGACTGAGCTAAAAGTGTCGAGCTTGTACTCGGTGTAGTTGCGCTCCTTCGGGTCCAGGAAGATCTGCCACATAAGAATGCATATTATCAGGGTTGTTGAATTCAGCATGAATATCAGAAAAAAAGGATTCAGCAAGAGAAACATGTTAGAGAACCATGATTATAGTTCTGAAATACAGAAAAAGTAAAACAAATGGATCGACTATGCCAATATTGAGCTAGATTAAAAAGTATCCCAAGAAACAAAGACAGATGATTGCATCAGTAAACCCAACTGGACGAATTAAGCATTTGCAGTGATATCTTGATTTCAAAAGAAAAATGCAGAAATCAACGCACCCTTAACGTAGAATACAGTGCCATCTAATGAATATCAGTTACAGAGGAAACATTATTTTAGACACATCTCTAGTTTTTTAAGGGAAAAAGGCTTTCCGTTTGTTTCCTTTTTTAAGGGAAGGTGCATTTCTTCTACACTGGATCATCAACTAGAAAGTAAACACCACAGATACTTCATACTAGAAATGCTCTAGAGATTACATGCAGCAAGGGGAGAACAAGAAGCTGTCACAATTTCCAATTAAGGAAACACTAATGGCACGTCTATGGTTCATATGACCATATATCATGGCAAGCACAGACCTTCATGACTTTTGCACCATCCAAGTGGTATCTAACACGCTTCCCAACAATCCCTGCTGGATACACAACATCCTCCAAAATGCCATCATGAACAGCAGCCAGAGTGCGGGTGCGAGGGCGAACAACAGCTGAACCTTTCTTTGGGGGCCTCACTATTCTTCTAGTTGCAACCAGAACAACGTCCTATATCAAATTGGCATAAATAAAAAATATTTAGTCATGACAGCCGGACGACAGTGTTAGCAGTAAATATAGTAAGTACTAAAGTAATCGTTCTCAATGAGTTGTAATGCTCTACACCAAATCAACAGTATGAGGATTAATCCCAAAGCTGACACTTAGCTAAATGTTCTTCAATCTCAATACTTGCAAAGCTCCCAATAAAATTGACAAGACTCCAAACAAACATGCATGGCTAGCCACTTAACTATAGGCACATTTTAGCACAAACAAACGGAGGAGGAATCTTGAGAAAATAAATAATTTTATTGAGCACAATTTCCATCAGCTATGCTCAAAGAAATCTCGTACATACTTTCCCTATGTAACAGAAGTTGGAATTTGGCTTCCATGGTCCAAATATATTAAACTGCATATTATCTAACAAATTAATCTCTCTTCTTTACATGGAAAACATAGCAACATAAATGCTCAGGAGTCTTCATATAACTCCATCGGCACTTCGACCAATTTTCTTTCATCTGTCTATAGTTTTCTTCTGCAAATTCCAATGATTTTGTATTTAGTTGTATACTTTTACCAGGATAAAGTAAGGTGGCTACTGTTTTTGACGTTTTGTCATCTTCAACCAGGAAATCATATCAATTCAAACAATGATGACACACTTATTAATAACTTTCTAAGAGAAATGCTCATATATGTGATTTGCATCAAGTGAAAATAAATCTCAGAAATAAGTAAAAGCAAATCATGGGTCATGCTTTCACAAATTTACCTTCCCACTGAACTTCTTCTCAAGTTCCCTAACAAGCCTCTCATGGATCTTCTTATATGCCTTCTGCAGCCTGTATGGAACATGGATAATAACAGCCTTCCTGTTGCTAGCTACATCCATCTGACTGCAAGAAGCAAGAACGGATTCAGAGCCAACTTAAATAACACCAACATCCTCAAAACTTTACAAATAAAATACTGTCAAAGCACAAACATTGCTCCATTGATGTAAAGGTCCTTCAAGTCACTCTTCAGCTCCTGATTCCCATTCTCCAGGTCAAAGAATGCCTGCCACCCATAGATGGTTAAGACTTGAGAGTTTCAATTGCTAAATAGAGAAGTGAGGAACTCAAAGAAACAATTGCTAAATAGAGAAGTGAGGAACTCAAAGAAACCAACCTGAGCAACAGTGTCCTCAAACTCAGTTGACTCCACATCCTTGTCCTTCTGGATCTTTGTCCTTGCCGTAAACATCTTATTTAGCTTAGCTAGCCCTAAAGATAACCCAAAGTCAACCTCTGAACCAACAGAGCTTAAAATACAGAAATATTCAATTAAATCAAGAGATCTTAGCAAGTGTCTCTTCTTCCGAAAATATGCATCACGTCTTGGAAAAAAAGTATCACCAACACGCTATTGGTCGATTAATCAGGCATTCAAAGGGAAGCAAACACATTATTTGCTGCCAATCGTTGACCACTAAAAATGCAAAAGGAGAGAAAAAAAGAAGCTGGAGACTTAGAGCGACCAACATCTTTAAAAGCTAACATGTATCAAGAAAATACTTTAAAAAATAAAAAACAAGAGCACTATAGAAGTTTATCATGAAAAACAACATATTATAGCCATGTAAATTTTAAAGAATATCAATAACGAAAAATGTGACAGAGTGTTTGTCGAAATGCTGGATATTTTGTGTAATGGCATGTAGACACTAATTCATACATGCTGAAGTACTGTCGCCATTTTCTCCCTTTGGCAAACTACCGGAACCTAAAAAGCAGAGAGTTAATTACTGACGTAGCATCAATATTACTTGACCACGGAATTTCTCTGTAAAGTAAAAAGATAACACCTGCCCTGGTTCTCGACTCTCTGACTGTACTTTACAAATGTACAATATCACTGGTATTTCAGGAGTAGCTTTGATTTCTTTTTTAATACAATCTGGCAAAACTGAAGTTCAGGAAATATACATTTCTTTGTCAAGCTTACACTAGAGAGAAATATCTGAAATATGACATGCCAGAAAAAAAACCCCCTAACATTTGACAGTCTACTGAACTACTGAACAATAAATACATCAAGTCAACGCCGAAAGCGAGGACATCAAGAATCCACGAGTTCTTGCAGGGTGATAAGTAACTAGAAACCATCCGCTTATATCATCCCAAAGCAAGGCATATCTATCGCAAAAACATACAAAGAAATGGATGACAAAACATTAAACTAGCAGGTCAGGAAGGCAAGATATATCAATTCGCTTAACCGAAAGGATCTAGGTTTATTTTTCCTTTTACCTTGGCTGATTCGCGCGAGCAGGGTGGCGGCAGCGGCGGCGGGGGTCGAACGAAGGTTTCCTCGTGACGGCGTTTTACAGGACAAAGGAACAAACCTCGGTGAGGGTTTTGGTTTGTGCTTCGGCGCTTAATTACGGTTGTGCCACTGATGGGACCACGGTGGAATAGGTTGGGTTGGGCTAAGCCTTGATAAATCCTGAAAAATCTTAGCCCAGTAAAATTTCGCGGTTATCAAATTTTTTTGTTTGAAATTCCGGTGGTAAGTTGGAGCGTCTGTTAGATGCCACGTCACTTTCGTGGCATCCTCCGTGACGTGTTACTGCCGCAATCATTTGCTTACCTCGCGAGGAAAAAAACCCTAGCTGTTCCGTGGTGAACCACGTCGTAACTAAGGTGGATATCGAGCTAATTTAACTCGACTCAACTCGTTAAACTCGTTACGATAACGAGACAGCTCGACTCGACTCGTTATCTTACCGAGTTCAAACCTCAGCTCGACTCGTTAAACTCGTGAGTTAGCTCGTTAAACTCGATATTGCTATCTGAGAGGAGGATTGTTGTTGAAACTATACAGTATGCTATGTGTTATCATCCTCGTCTTACATATATACAGTTATACTTGCTGACTTGAAGGACTCGTTAAACTCGCGAGTTGACTCGTTATAGAAACGAGTTCAAATCATAACTCGACTCAACTCATTAAGAAACGACTTCGAGCCGAATCCAGCCGAGTTTGCGAGTCCACATGCCACCGACGGCCACACGAATTGACGACACGCTATCCAACGCTCGTAATCGTTCCGGGTCCACGCACCGGGTGCACGTAGCAGACATGGAGGCGACACCACCGCACGATTTTCTTCTACCCATCACTTGGAATCGTTGATAATCCGGTAGGGAGTTGGAGATCCCCAATTTGATTCGATTCGAGCAAAAAGCTCGAGGCGAGTTGGGGATTTGGCTTTGGGCAAGAGGAGAGGAGGGAGATGGACCAGGTGCTGAACAAGGTGGGGAGCTACTGGTTCAGCAAGAGGGCCAGCAAGGAGATCGACTCCATCGGCGACGACCTCAACGTGCGTGCGGCCTCTCGGATCCTTTTTCCCTGCGTGTTTCTCTCGAATTCTTGGCCTGCATTGTTTCGATTTTTTCGTGTCCTGTTGGTTCCGCATCTGAGGCCTCATCTGCGTCGCGGTGATTAGGGCTTTTCTTGTTTTTTTTGGTTGATTTGTTGAGAGAGGATAGGTGTTCTTCTCTTGGCACCTGAGCTTAGCGGCTACAGCGAGAGGGATTACTTTTAGGATCAGCTTATTCGCTTGGGTGTATTTTGAAGGGCCTGTCCTCAAGATAGCCAATGTAGATTCATCAATCGTGTTGGGGTTTTAGTTTGAATGGATTTAGGGAAAGGCATGCAAAGGAAATCAGTCAGTGATTCATTGGCTACTGGCATGCAGATTGTGCTGCCGGTGCCAGAGGGTGGATGGTTGATGGTTACACCGTTGCTACCCCGCGGTATTTCTTGACTATCCGGTGAACTGCTCATGTTCTTGGGAAAGTTTCAGGGAACTTCTTGTGTTGCCGTGTTGTATTAGTTCATTCATCTCCTAATGAGTAATTAGTCCGCTGCCATAAAATTCTGTTTTTATTTTGTGGATAGTTGTTAGCCGGAACATTACTCGAGTCAAAAGCGGGTAATGTATTTGTCACAATGTTCCCCTAGGCGATAGGTGGAAGGCAGGCGGCGCGCTGCCTAGATGGCCAACTTGCAAACATGGTGGGAGGAGCCTAGGTGGCAAAATCCGGTGGAGGGGAGACGAAATCGATGAGAACAGAGGCGTACCAGTGGGGGAAATGGCATGGACACAGCGTGGAGGTCGATGTTGACGGTGCAGAGGTGATGTGGAAGTGGAATCGTCGATGGTGGAGAAGGCGGCAGCGAGGTGGATCTGGTCGGCTGCGGTGGCGACGTGGTGGATCTGGCCGGCTATGACGGTGGCGACACGGATTCGGCCGAGAGACCGCCTCTGCCCGCCGCGCAATGCCTCCTAATAGGCTGAGATTGAGAGAGGGATAGAGAGGAAGGGAGTGGTGAGAGCGGTGGAGGAATAGAACCCTAGGGCTTCTGTTCTTCGCAGGACAAGTTTGTTGGGAGTTAGTTGGGCCAGCCAGAGAGGGCCAAACGGGCCGCCTGACACGGCACAACTCGATTAAAAATCGGTACGGCCCGTTTAGGCTCGGCTTGTAAGCGGCGTCGCCGTCTTCGCCCACGTCTTGGAGTGCCACCCGAGCACGACCCGTTGGCCTCACGGGGCGTGGTCGTGCCGGCCGGTCTTCATGAGCCTAACGGTAGGGTTGGCGAGAGTCTGTTAGACCGTAAAAATTCAAAAAAATTAGAAAAATAGACAAAGTATGGCAAAAAATGCAGAAAAAGTATGAAAAAATTCAGAAAAATGGAAGAAATTTAGAATAATTAGAAAAACTCGAACGATGTAGAAAAACTTTTTAAATATATATATAAATTAAGAAAAAGCTAAAATATAAGATAAATTATAAAATGAGACAAATAATTTGAATTAAATAATGAGCTTTATTGATGTTTGGCTGTCTCGTTAAAAACTTTGCCAAGTAAAAACTCAACATGAGAAAACCTTGGCAAAGAAAAAAGAGTACAACCTATAGCTCAGTGATAAAAGAAAAAAGTGAAGATTACAATTATTCTTCCTCATTATCTAGATAAAGATTTTCGAACGTCTCCGCCAGCTCAGCACTTTCTGCAGTATGTTGAGCTCGTTGATCAGCTTGTTCCCAATCAGTGAGAAGTATTTCCACCATCTCACTTATCAGATTTGTTCTTCTCTCCTCGATTATTCTTTCGGATAGACTGAAAGCAGACTCCGAAGAAACCGTGGAGATAGGAACTGTTAACACATCCCGTGCTAATATGGAAAGCAACGGATATGTTATCTTGTGCTCGTGCCACCACTGCAAAATGCTTAAGTCCTCTTGCTGCTCTTGGTAGTTGGCAGTGTCGCTGTTGAGATAGGCAGCTAGCTCCCCACCACTTGACGTGTCCGCACTTGTCGTTGATGTAGTCGAACTCCTTGAGGAAGAGCCACCTGCACCCCATATCTTTCCCCACGTGGTTTTCTTCTTACCTGTTGTGGGTGCTGGTGGAGGTCGCTGCATGCGAATTCCAGCAGACTTCCGACCGTACTTATCATAAACTTGAGATAAGTTAGCACGGACAGTTGAAAAATAACTAGAATAATTAGTACCTACCGCATCACTTAGAAGTGAGAGAACATTTGAGAATCCTCGAATTTTAGCTCTAGAATCTAAAATAAATGCAAATGCATATAACATAGGAATTTCTTGCCAATATTTCAAAATTTTAGTTTTCATAGCATAAACAACTTCACGCAAGATATTATCATTTTCGTGGCTTTTTAAGTGGGTAGCAATTTCTAAAATATGATGCACAATTAAAGGAGAGGTTGCATAATAAATTCGAGATAAAGCAACAAAGAGATTCAAAAAAGTTCTAAAAATGATAGCAAGTATTTAGCAATATACCAATGTTGCTCTGTGAGTAGCGGCTGACCATCCCGTGTACGACAATGCGTGTTAATAAAACAGAAAATGTGCTCTCATATGGTATGAGATTCTTAAGCATCAAGTAAGTAGAATTCCATCTAACAGGCATATCCGAACCAAATTTACGCGGACACACATTCATTGCAATACAATAAGTCTTAAATGCTGCTATTCGTTGATTAGAATAATTTAAGTAAGATATTGCAGTGCGAAAAGGTTCAAGATATTTATCTAACCTCTTCAAACCAGATTTAACTATAAGATTAATAATATGGCAAGCACAACGCTGATGTAATAAGAAAGATTCAACATAAGAATTGAAAAGCGGAGTAAGAATGTTCATGGCAGAAGTATTTGTAGAAGCATTGTATAATGTTATTGCAAAAATCTTATCACTAAGACCAAAATCTTCCACAACTTTTACAATACAATCAGCAATATTTTCATCAGTGTGTGCTACATCAATTAATTTGAATCCTATAATTCTCTTTTCTAGTTGCCAATCATCGTTTACATAATGAGCAACTACACTAAGGTAATCCTCTTTAGCTCTACCACTCCTTATATCAGATGTCAAGGACACAAAAAGTACATGTACTAAAATTTTCTTTTAGGTTATTGCGACAATTATTGTATTATTTAATCAAATCTCTAGTTGTTGTCTGTCTAGAAACTGCAGAAAAGTTTAAAGGAGGATCTTGAGAAGCGATTAAACGACAAAGAGATTCACGAGCTACCTTAGGATTGTAGTCCCAGTTACGTACCGTACCGTCGGGGTTGTACTGCAGCTGCGTCTGTCTTAAAGCTATCCCCGTTTTTTTTCTACAGCTCTCAGTATGCCTCTTCAAGTGCCCTGTTCCACCTGAAGATTTCGCAGTTAATTTATGCTTACAATATTTACAAACAAAGATACCCGCCTGACGCCGCTTGATGTCTCAAAAATTTGCTCGAAATCTTTTCAGACTCCCGATGTACTGCGTCTTGTTCTTTTCGCCCCGGTGCTTGCCGACGCAGTAGCACTTGTAGAGCCTGAGGATGGCATAGCTCCTGCATCTTCTTGGGCTTGATATGATGCAAGAAGCTCCTCGGGTGAAATACCTAAATCAGAAGCTAGGAACGACGAAAAATCCCCGGGCTCCATAAAGCAAACTATAAGAAATAATTACGCTATTAATACTAAAATATGATTTAAAATACTAACAAAATGAAAAAATAAATCACAATTATCACCTTGATTTCTTGACTGAAGCCGAAAGCCGAATTTCGGATTATTGGATTTTTGACAAAACTATTTTGAATTTTGCCAAATTACCACCAAGAGCAAAAAAATTTCACAAGAGAATGAGTAGAAGAGAATGCAAGATTGCTGGTGTGGAAATAGGGGGGGCATCCACCTATTTATAGGAAAAAATTCGGGATTTTTTTGATTTTTTTCGGATTTGTTTTGAATTTTTTAAACCTCCAACGGCTATTTTTTTAAACAGGCCATGCCTGTGCCGTGCCGGGTCCGATCGTAAACGGGCCATGCCTTGCTGGCCCAAGCACAGCACGGGCTGGTGCGCCGTGCCGTGCTCGGGCCGGATCAACAGTGCCATGCCTCAAGCTGGCCCGTTTGGCCATCTCTAGAGCCAGCCCAACTTCTTTCTTCCCTTCCCCAGCCTCCTCCTTTCTTGCGCACAATGCCGCCACACCTTCACACACACCGCCACCACACCTTCACGCACACCGCCACCACTTAGCCCTCAAGTCAGATGCCCAGACAACTAGTCCTCCAAGTCAGCCACCCGGCTCTCCAAGTCGTCACTTGGATCTGCCGCGCCTTGCGCCGCCTAGGGCACCTACAACCGCCTTTGACCAAGGTTGACTGCCTAGGCGGGTGGAGCGCCTAGCCTGTCGGTTACTATGAAGGCCTGGCGGAGAGGCTGCACATAGTGCCTAGGCCGCCTAGGGGAGCACTAATTTATTATGTCAATCTTCAAACCAGCTGTTAAATTCCTTGGTAAATGACGTCGAATAGATTGAGTTTTACAAGGGAAGCTGTACTGAAGTATGAATCATCTATGACATTTACATGAAATTTAGATGTAACTTTGCGTCAGTAGTTGATTTGAGTCTGTTGTACAAGTTCTATGATCATGTATCATAGTTACCAGAAATGCGATTCGTCCGAGTCGCGGTACGAGATTCACGTTCGTGGTTTGCCACTTTTTCTTCTAATTTCCAGTTTTCCACTGTGAACATGAACCTCGTACCCTAAACTGGTTTGGGTTCGACGAATCCTATCGCGATTCACGGAGTATGACATGTATGCAGTCCATTTCGTGTAATTTAATTTAAGCTTTCGACCTTCACATTTTGAATGCCCATGTAGAGAAGACAGTTTGTGCTATAGTTCTACACTCATGTTTCTTGTTTCTAGCCACACTAATGGGAAGCAAAGGAACAGAATAGAAATGAGAAGCAGAAGATTTGCGACTTGATGCTTCTTCACTACATTTGTATGCAAACTTCTGATAATATATGAAGGGTGCCTGAGGTTTTCTTTATGGAGCTGCAAACAAATCTCGCTTCTTGATTCACATAAAAATGAAAAATTAACTACTTCCTTACAGCACAAATAGAACTAAGGACATAGTATTTTTTTTTCTTTACAGCTTATGCTACAGCTCAAGATAAGTTCGTGTGTCTGAAACTTTGACATGGTTGTTCACCGAGAGTAATCCAGCAAAAGACATGCAAAGCTCATACTAGATACGTCTTATGCCAGCTAAACTAATTGCTTATCAGAAAATGAATTAATAGAACTGTACAAACATTATTTATGAAGGTATTCCAGGCTGTTGTGGTGATGGTGCTTCCTATCAAATACACTTCCAGTTGAAAATGGATGCCTTCCTTTTTTCACTTTTCACGTTGTAAAAAAATACATCTTTGACATCCAATTTGTGAATTTATTAGACATTATGTAAGTTACAGAAGTATGATATTATGACAGCATTGTTATTACGAATCTAATTGTGTCATTCTCATGTGACCAATCTAAACAAAATATGTTAGTGGTTTAAAATACGAAAGTATTGGTTGCTTCTTCGATGGTCCTTCCGCTGGCAAGCAGGTATAGTGGTAACAATCTATGGGCTATTACTTGCATAATTCCTGGTTTACCGAGTAAAATATTTGAAACTGTGGTATGTACCCTACTCTTAACCCTACACAACTATTCAGTGCTGCATGATATCTACCAAGAAAAGGAGAAGCTGCTGTGATGAGAGGGACAGTTGCAAGTCCATAGTAGAGGCGTAATGTGGATATGATGGTCTGGTTATATCTACTGGAAGGTGCAATGCAGTAGCAGCAGAGGAAGTTGGTTGGTCATTGCTTGTGGGGGTGATAGACAGGTAGAAAGGGTGAGGGAGATTTTTTTATAGGCTATATATCCTTAGGGGAAGACTATGTTGGTCTATTTCTGGTCCTGCTTGTGCTCTGCATTAGTTAGTCCATAACTGGAGTGACTTATCTATTCTGCTTTCGATTGAGCCTAACACAGTATCATGGCTTATGTGGATCTTCCTAGAACATGCAAAACTTCTGATCGGTAAAGCATTTGTTGAAGTGTAATGCCTACCTCTCCTCATCAGTTTAGGCTTTTTGGTGAATTAGTTGGTGCATGTAACTCAGTATGGTATCAGAGTCAAAATTCAAAAGGTTATAAGTTCAAGGCCCAGATAACGCAATATTTTTAAAAAATAATTTCGACCCACTTCTAGTCCACATCTCAGGCTTGGCGGAGCCTAGACATGAGGGGGAGTGTGAAGTACTATATTGCCTACCTTCCCTCATCGGCTTAGGCGTTTGGTGGAACTAGTTGGTGTATGCAACTCAATAGCATTGTTAACTATGCTTTCTGTTATTAATATTCATTTTCTCAATTATGGCATGATGTAACTCTTCAACATTGTAGGATCGTATTTTTCTGTTATTAATATTCATGTTCTCAATTATAGTATACTGTGTCATAGTCATATTGACCATCTATTATGGCATGCTGTTAGCATTTCAGCATTGTAGGATCCTATTTTTCTCATACTGTATTTCTAATGGTTTTCTTTAATATGTTTTGTTCTCATCAATGTAAACATACTATATGAAAAATCTGTTGTTTACAGTGTTTTTCTATCTTGTTGCAGAACGGCTTATGATAAGCCAAAGTTCCATTATGTAGTTCTAACATTACATTATTTACATGTTGAACACAGTCCATCTCTACCAGCATTGGAGAGGGAGCTAAATGGATGGTGAACAAAATCAAAGGTATCTCATGTCTATTCTGTATTTTTTTTTCTAGTAGCAAAACTATGTTGTAGCAAATATCTGTAGTTCTGTACAACCCAATATATCATGGATACAGTATGGTATACTGCTGGTACAACATGTCAGCACTCAGCAGTATTTAAAAGTTCACTATTATAAGAATGACATTATATATTGCACAGTATATAAAATCTGATGAAGGATGTCAATTAATACACATCGATATCTAGTTTGTAGAGCTATGCAAAAAATACAATGTTTACACTTTCTTCATGACAAAATGTGACTTTTCAAATGCAGTTTGTTAAACTGCAGAGGAAGTTGATCTTCACATTTCTTATATTCTGAAAGCTGTGCCTTAGCAATATTGACCACATTGTTATTAAGTTGTCGACTAATCCACAATTAGTCGTCCAGTACATGGAGGATGACTAGGGTGATCGACTCAACTTAAGTGACTAGTCTTGCAGCTGGACAACTAATCCTCGACTATCCGCGACTAGTTGGGCTTGCCTAGCTGGCTGACTCATGGCCCACGTTTAGAGAGTGGAATGGAGAGACATGTATACATGGAATGGAGTCTGAAACCCTACAGTCGCCAGTCCCAAATTGATTTCCGCTCAGCGGCCGAGGGCGCTGCCGCCTTCGCCTCCTCCTGTCCGGCTGTCGATCCATCTCCGCCTCCTCCCGTTCGGGCGTAGTCGCCTTCGCCTCTGGCTCCACGTCCGCTTCAGCCGTAGCTCGTCTCTGCCTCCTCCAGTCCGGCCGCAGTCGCCTCTGGCTCCACCTGCCTCGGCCTCGGCCGTAGTCGCTCGTCTGTGTCGGCTGTCCCCCCGTCCGTGTCCGGCTGTCCGCCTCTGCCATTCCCCTGTTCCATCCGCCTTTGCCATCCCCCCGTCCGTATCCGCCTACGTCCGTCGGCCTTGGCATTCGCCTCCGCCTGCGTGTGCCCATCCGCCTCTGCCTCTGCCTACGTCCGCCTGCCTCCACATCTGCCTCCGCCAGCACCCGTCTGCCTCTGTCGTCCCCCCATCCGCGTTCGCCTACGCCTATGTTCGCCTGCCTCCGCCTGCCATCCCTTCCATCCGCGTCCGCCTGTCTACCTCCATCGGAGCCGCCTCTGCCCATTCGCGCCTAAGCTTTTCGACTGCCTTAGCCCTTCAGCCGTCGGACCGCCTCCGCCCGTCGGGTTCGTTGCTCTGTCTTCACGGGTCACTACTTTGTCTGTGCTACTTAGCTTCATTTTGCCAGCACATTTATGCAGTAATAGTCTAGGCAAAGTGTTCCATTTGTTGTGGATGCTTTGTCCGACCGTTTGATTCTTCTCCCTGAAGTCTGAATCTTCTCCCTTTCTCTTGTTCCTTCTCTACGTTTTGCTACTCTTTTCTACATCTAGGCATAATAGTAGGAGAATAGTAGCAGGTGGTAGATGGACTAGTCACCGACTAATCAGCAAGTTGGTACTATGGTGACTTGACTTGACTTTACGACTTAATAACCTTGATTGACCATCTACTCCCTCCGTTTCGCTATATTTGTTCACAGCCCACCATGCGCACAGACCAATGAAATACTAAATCTAAGAAACAGTTAACAAGAAATGCCTATACATAACCTATTAAATAACATGACACAGCCACCGAACTTTTTCTAAAGCATTTAACTAGGGGTAGTCAGTGGAAAAATTGCAATGACTACACTCTACATTCTCTCAATGGACAAATATATTGAAACGGATACTCCCAAGGCCATGGACAAATATTGCGAAACTGAGGGAGTATATTTTAAGGCTCTAACAAGTACCAAGAAAACTGATCATTTACTACTAATGCACAGTTTATTAAAAGAAAAAGAACAGCAGCTGCTTCAATTTTTTGAATGTGTAGATCTGGAAGGGGCAGCATTTGTTAATATTGGACCTGCACAAGGTTTTGACCGGGTGATGCCTTGCAGGAAAATGTAAACTCATATTTCCTGTGTGTCCTCTACCTAGTTCATGCCTGTTCCCTTTTGTCATAACCAGAAAAGTGGGGCGGTATAAATCTAGAAAATTATTTATTTTGATGAAATAAGGGATTTATTTGGATTGACCAAGAAACAAAGAAGCACTGTCATGATGACTGATGAGTTATTCTTGAAGATCAAAGGCATGCAAAAATCATTCTGAAACTATGTGAACTTGTGCCTTTATTGCCAACCCTAGTTGTTTGCGTTACTTTCTTTGCTCAAATTGTCATTACACTTCAATTTGAGGTGACATTTTGATCGCTCAAGTGGCAATTTCATTAATGTTCAAGGTGACATATGTCACGTATCCATGCAAACTAATGCTTAATGAGGATTCCAAGTTGAAGGCCTGTAGGCCAGCTTTTCTTATGTTTACTGATTTTTTTCTTCTTCTTTGAGAGCGCTTATGTTTACTGATCTGAGTAAAACACTTCTTGGTCCCAGGGAAGATGCAGAAAGCATTGCCAGACCTTCTGAAGGAATATGACATGCCGTCAGGCCTCTTCCCACGGGATGCAACTAATTACGAGTTCAATGAAGAGACGAGGAAGCTGACAGTGTACATCCCATCAGCTTGTGACGTCGGCTACAAGGACTCATCAGTTCTGCGGTTCTTCACCTGTGTGACTGGCTACCTCGAGAAAGGAATGCTTTCCGATATCGAGGGCTTGAAGACCAAAGTGCTTGTATGGACCAAGGTGACCGCCATCAAGACCGAGGGCTCGAAGGTCCATTTCACTGCCGGCGTGAAGAAGACCCGCAGCCGCGACGCATATGAGGTCGTCAGAGATGGTATCACCATATACAAGTTCTAGAGCGTACCTGACATGACAAATGCGGTGTAATTGATTAGATGATGCTTTCTCCTCTCCATTAGCTTATACCGAAATCTGTTCTGCTATCGACCTATTTAAGCAACAGTGTTGCCGAAAATTTCGACGTCGTAACTGTTTCTCTCTTACCTTAAAAATTTGGTGCTTATTTCATCGTGATTCTTATTCTTCAATCAATTCGGCAGGGGTTTAGAGTCTACACACCATATTCTAGCCGGCTCTTAATTATGAGTTGAAATTAGGTTATTTAGATAAATGCTACTGCAGAGGTACCATTTTTAAAATACTCTCACCAGTTACAAATATTAGTTGTTTTTGGATATAGCTGTAATCAAACTCTCGAAATTTCGTCTATCAATATCATTTTAAATATTTAAATTGGATACATGAAAATCATATATGTAGATTGTTCTCGAAAAGTATTTTCACAATATTATAATTGTTGCAAATAATACGCAGAAAATAAGGAACAAGAGATACAAATTTTTACGTGAAAAATCATTGCGAGAAAAAACTACGGGAGCTCGAAGGCGATCACTATATGAGGAGATGTTTACAATGGAGTGTTTGCTCTTGCTCTAGGCTACAGGGTTATATTTATAGTGGTACAAATCAGATTAGAGATAGAGTAGTTAATTAAAGATAAGTAGGAATTTGTATCATACTCCAACTCAACAATCTCCACCTTGAGATGAATTCTTCTTGTAGCCAAAATATAATGCAACTCCTCGAAACAAATCATTATGAACACCTTGTACGCCACAAGTCCAAAGAACCATTGAATGGTACCAACTAAGTCTGAGCAAAGCTCAAACTTAGCGGTTGGAACGGGCTTTGTCAGCATATCTGCTGGATTATCATGCGTACTTATCTTGCTGATTTTAATATCACCTTGAGCAATGACACCTTGAAAGTAATAATATCTAATATCAATGTGCTTTGTTCTCTTATGGAACATCTGATCCTTTGTAAGGTAAATAGCACTCTCACTGTCATAGAATATTATAGTGCAAGATATACTTTCACAAAGCTCATTAAATAAACCTCTTAGCCAAACGATAATTAAAAAATGTATCTTGCAATTTTCATTATTGAAAAATCCATCTACCATTTTTCATTATTTAAATATTCATCTAGCAATTTTCACTATTTAAAATTCATCTACCAATTTTCACTTTTTAAAATTCCACTAAATCACTAAAATGAATAATAATTGTAATTTATTCACTAAATTAGTTATATCTTAATTTGAGCTCTACCGACCTAAAATGTTCACACCATACAATCATTAATTATCAAAATCTAAAGCAATCTATAAAGTACAATCTAACTACAAGTATAATGTAGATCAAGTTACTAACATTGGAGAGAAATTCGAGATGAATTTTGGATCAATTTGTCAAGCAGCAAATCGCCAAAATTGTTGCCACCGATCAAAGATAGAGCCCGTCTGTTCTGCTCGGTTGGGAAAGGCAATTTCACCTATATAAAGTACTTATCATTGCCGATTCTGCGCAGAACCGGCAGTGATAAGGATTGCGCGGGAAAGTACTTACCAGTTTGCGTCGGAAAATACTTATCACTGTCGGTTCTAGAACACAACTGGCAGTGAAAATGCTCATATCACTGTCGGGTGAAAACCGAACCGACAGTGATACATCACTGCCGGTTTGGGATATAAACCGACAGTGATATCTTGTTATCACTGCCGGTTCTTTTCATGCACCGGCAGTGATATGTGCTCCCACGGACTTTTAAACTGGCAGTGATATGCCGTCAAGGATGGCCTGTTCTGTAGTAGTGCTAGAGTCGCCATCCTATCAACTAGACTGCGATCCGACGGCCCTCATAGATCTGAGTAGCATCTAGCTAGCATCTCATTCGTTCCTTGTCTTCTTGGCTTGCACGGACTCCGTCTCCGATCATCTTTCGACGATCCCCCATCGTCTGGACCTCTAACGCTCCTCGTCTAGTCCCGGTCATCCTCTGCCTCACCATGGCCTAGTACCGTCGTCTTACAACCATAAAAAATAAGGAAACACCTCATATAGCCTTGCCCACAAAGATATGCAATAGATTCATCAAAGTCCACAAATCGAAATTCAACTTCGCTCATACTGGCCGGTGCTACCGCCCTCAGGCCGGTAGCACCGCCCATAGTGGACCGGTGCTACCAGCCCCAGGTCGGTAGCACCGCTCTTACGCCAGCACCAGAAAACACCTTCTCTGAAATTTTTATACCGCTCCAAAGGGTCGGTGTTACCGCTCGCTCGGTAACACCGGGCTACCATGGGCGGTAGTACTGGACCGCCAAAATGCCCAAAAACGCACCTCTCTGATATTTTCACACCGGCCATTTGGGCTGGTGCTACCGCTCACCCGGTAGCACCGCGCTACCATGGCCGGTAGCACTGTCCAGCAAAATCCACTAAAACACCCTCTCTGAAAATATCACACCGTCCATTTGGTCCGGTACTACCGTCTGCCTGGTAGTATCGGGCTACCATGGCCGGTAGCACCGGGAAAAACAGAGAAGACTGAAATTGCTTCAAATTTTAATTCCAATTCAAATCAAACTCAAACCAAAGCATATTGTAACACCCTAAAATTTGCTTTAATTTAAATTTTGAAGTATTTTTGATTTTTGAGAATTTTTGAGAATTTATTAGAATTTAAATTGGATTTACTTATTTCTGACCTTTCTTGAACCCAATTAAATTCACGCAAAAGTTTATGCAAAGTTTTTCTAGAAATATTTTATCTGAGTTCTAAATGTTCCAAAATATTTACCAGAATTTTTCTGATATTTTTACTATTTTCTTTGGCCAAAACTATTTTCTCGAATTATTTTTATTCGAAAAAGAATTAAAATCCGTGGAATAGTGTTTGGGCCGAAACCTTTGGTCCGCCCCGATCGTGCTCGCCCACTCGTGTCGCCGCCCAGCAGCCTCGCCTCGCCAAAACCCTAGCCGCCGCGCGTCTCGCCTGTTGGATCGAGATCGTGCGGTTAAGAAACCACCACGTCACTTCGCCGTTTTCGCCCGTTGGATCGCTGTGCGCGGACGCTTGGGATTTCTCCACGTCGCTTCTTCCTCGCGAGATCGTCGGAGCAACGGCCGCCCGCATGTCCGCCTGTTTCACCGAGGATTGCGCGCACGTCGAGGCGCTATTTAGTGCGCCGCTGCCACCCCTGTGTTGCGCACACCTAGACACGTCTGTAGCCCTATCGCACACCTCCCGAAACGCCTTCGTTTGCCCGCAAAAGCTCGTCGTAGTTGTTCCCTTTGCGCCGTCGCTGTTTTTCGCCATTTCCCTCGCTGTCGGTCCATCTCCGCCGTCGCCAAGGCCACCGGAGTAACGCCCGCCCCAAGACGCGTCGAGCACGCCAGATCTTCACGCCGGAGAAGCCCCATAGCGCCGCGTTGCACGTCGTCTTCTTCCTCTCCGGTGAGATCTACGTCGCCGCGACATCACCGCCAACCGAGCTTCGTCCACCGTCCGATCGCCGCCGAACGCACCAGATTCATCCACGTCGCCACTCAACAGTAATCATCATCTTCACTCCTCAGCCGTTAGATTTAATCAACGGTCTAGATTGCTTCGCTTAGATTCACGTTAGTTTTACTTCAGCCGTCAGATCTAGATCGTAGGGTTTTTATCTAGCCACGTCACGTAAATATCATAGCCGACAGATGCACGCCGGTTGCCTTGGATCGCGCCGCGTGTCGCGCCGCAGTAGGCCAGAGCCGATAAGCTAGGCTCATCGCGGCCGTTTGTTTTGAATCGAGCGAATGGGATCGCACCGCGCATCGGGCCAGTCCCGTGTTGATGCGTGACGTGCGGAAATCGAGGAGTCAGCGCCGCCGTTTCTGTCGACGTCGCCCGATTAATCGTGGCCGTTCGATCTGGATCCGAGGGTCACGGTGAAGCCACGTGTTGGCTCCACGGTAGAGGTGAGGCAAAAAGTCGCATGAATCTCGGTCGTTCGTTTTAAATCAGATGGACGAGATCGAATCGAGTTTCGGCGATTAGTTTAACGCCGCGTGTCGCAATGGGATTGGTCGTGCTTGCGTCACCCGTGCACGCACGCAGTGCCGCCATCCACGGTGGACCGAGCGGTCGTGGACCCAGTCCATGGACCGGAGTGACGTGGCTGCACCGTAAGCGCCACGTGTCATGCCGACGCATCGGCGACGCCATAAATATTTTGTATATAAAAATATTTTGGCGAAATCCTTATAACGACCCCCATTTTTACAAACTTGCAAAATGGAAATCTAATGTGCATTTCGCACTAGTCCCATGATCGATAGCTAGTACGCACATACACCAATTGGAATCACAACCATACAACAAATAATATTAGCGGAAGCTATTACATAAAGAAACTCTTACAAATCGTAGATAAAGCAAGATAAGAAGCAAAGTCTTGTAGTGTGCCCATCCAACACCCGCAGCAACCGACAAGGCATAATCCTAGAAAGATTCGACGAAGAAAAATCCGCAACTGCGATGGAAGAAACCTCAAGCTTCGACAACTTAACCACCTAAAAACCACACATAAGCAAGGGTGAGTACATTCAGACTCGCAAGACTTGAGCAAGCCTATAATATATGCGAGCCATTTCAAAGGAGGCTACTACGCTTAATTTGCATAAAGCGAAATTGACATTGTGAAATAAGTTATTTGCAAACGGAATTTGTAAAAGCATAATTGATGATATGAAATAAGTAAAGCATAAGTAATATATTCACAACCCATCGTGAATATCGAATAATCCGTAAATGGAATCCATCAATGTCGATCCTTTGACATGAAAATAAAAGCTGCTAAACAAGTTCCAATCCACAACCCATTTTAGAAAATTAAACATTTAACTAGTGCAAGTTCACCAAGTTTCCCATGACCGAGGGACGGCTAATCGATTAGATTTACACTCTGCAGAGGTGTACAATCTGTACCCACAAGTCATGACCTTTTCTTTTTGCCGCAAGTTTCACGCGCTTAAAGCGTGTGGCCAGAATGTTCATGACGAAAACCTTTACATTACCTAATCTAACTTTGCACCAGCACCGGGACGATAAAACCCACGCTATAGCTGGGAGAACTCAGAGCATAAGAATGTTGGAACTCCCCATAGACGTGGCGCACACCGTTATATTGGTAAGTGTTGTTCCCAACACCTCGGTGTGGGCACCCGTCGAGCAAACCCGAAAGGAAAGCCCGTACTACTTGACCTACCAATGTGCAAAGTTAAACTAGATAACTTAATTGGTTTAAGGAAGCCCCATAACAACACTTGTGGTTTGCACAAATTATCTCGGATCATACAACACCGAAGTTCGGTCCTTAAATTGACACGGCGATACTCCACCCTACACTACGTGCAAATCCTCTGCACCTCCGGCTATCGCCAATAATCGCCGCATCGAAACCATAGTTTTATTTGGGTTTTAATCAAAATACCCATATCCAACAGCTATAATGACAACATTTTCCATTTCTCCAGGAACACATTTTGATCTGATCATCATCATCATTTGATCTAAAAGCATGGCTAAGCATGGATAAAAGTATTCGCATATACCCATGGCGACATTTAGTAATTGTCTAAGCTTAATCTAAGGTTATCAAGGTTCACATATTCATACTTATCAAGGAAGTTTCATGAGACAACAGGCATAACTACCAGTACCACAAAATAGCAATTTACAGAAAGTAAACGTATGCATGAAACATTTTAATAAACAATGCAAATTAAATTCTGGGATCAAGATGGTCAAAGGAGGTGCTTGCCTTGCTTATATATCGTTTACGACGAAGACACGATCACGGCTGACGGAGGCAACGATGGAGGAAGGGACGTCGAATTCTACACGTCGATTGATCGAAAAAATAAAGCAAATAGTAAACTTCAATAAGGGTGAAAAGAAGATAGACAGAAAATCAAATAAAGATTCATTGCAGAAAACAGGAACACTCTAGAGTTCGGATTATTTAAGAAATTACTTTATTCTTAAACTTGATGACTTAATGACAAACAAAACAGGGTTTCTTATATAGATTATCTATTCTTGAATTACGAATTCAAGAGGCTAAAATTATGAATTCTTGTATTTATAACTTCGAATTATAGATGCTAAAATTATTTGGATTAAAAGAAGTAAAACACAAATTAAAGCGGTTATGCTAATAGCACTTAGCCTTAAGATTTTGCATAAAAAGGTTTTAAATAAGTTATAACTGGTAGTTAGCTAATTAGATTTATTTATAGTTTTTAAGAAGGTTCTGGTGATACAATATATTAAGTACAAATTCCTTATTACAAGGTTCACTAATTCTTATTGAGACAAGGTTCATTAAACATAAAACGAAGGGTTATTTGACTACTAAAGTTTATATGTAAAACATGATGAAATGAGGTTATTTCTTCGGAACTAGATAGCATATACTTTGAATAACATATCTAGACTGATTTTATACATTTTAGCTTTTAGACAAGACATTATTTTCTTAGTTGAAAACGCTTATATGACATTAAAGGTTACGTAAACTATAATTTTTATGGGTATTCAACTAGCAAGATTTAATTGGAACACAGGTTGTAAATGAAATATTTTCCTAGAATATGGTAGTACATATCCCAAATATCATTTCTAAACTTATTTCTACTACATTTGCATTTAGACGAGAGGTTCTACGGATCGATGAAAAGGCTTGATAGTTCAATTTTTACTCGATAAGAGTTCAGTTTTTGATACAAGTTTGTGACTACACCGCCTAGGATAATCTATCTATTTTTCAGGCATTAACAGGGCATGATACTAGAAGTGATTTAAAGCTAGTTTCGAGACAAATGGCTTTTATCCGCGATACTTTTCCTATAAATGATCATTAGGGTCTAACATTATATTAATTCAACCTAGCACTAACATAAGATATTTTTGCCTAATCAGCAAGGGTACTATTTTTCGAGGTTATTAGATTTAGTTTCATCAAATTCTGAATTTATTCGCGAAGGTTACAACTATTCCAAATATGCAATTATTTACTTTTTGACCATTAATCATTTACTGTTTTATATAGCAAACTTTAAATATTATTTGATATCTGGAAACTTTATGATGCCAGGGGTATAACTAAACTGGTTTGACGATCATTTGAATTCATTTGACCTATTTTACAACCATTTGACTTTGTATGATATATGTATATGAACATTTTACATTTAAGTTATTTCATACTTTCCACGATAATTCAAATCAAGTTCACTTCTAAAATATTTTGGCAAACTCAGGTATACTACTGCCATGATAATATTTAGAAATTATATTTTACTTATTCTATGTTTCGTGTATTCAAATTATGTATATTTGAATTTCTAGTGTATTGAAAACAATCTTTAATAGAAAGTATTTCAAACAATAATGAAATTTAAATATTTTTATATATTTGAACTCCTGGAAACATGATTATTTCAATAAAATTGGTTCCATTTATTTTTAAGTTTGTTTACAACTTTTTAATATGAAGCACTTCTTTAAACCTTTTCTTTAAATTTAAATTTCAAATTTATCCAGTGAAGGTTCTCAAAATATTATTGCATATTCTAAGATAACTAGATTTTAGATGAATTTAGAATTTTATTTCACTTCATTTGGACGAAGGATTCAAAAGTTATCAATGTTTGAATCAATTCGGGTATTGAAAATAACTGTAAAATGAAAATAAGCTTTCACGCAGAGAAGGCGCCTTTTACCATTTGCACTGAGGATGATTTAACCGACCGATGAGGGGGTCCATCTGCAATGATCGAGAACAGAGGAAGAGGCTAGGGCTCGCCCACGCGAGCTACTGCGCGATTTCCTACGAATGGACAGAACAGCAGCACCGGGAGGTCTTAGCGCGATCCGGTCTTTGGGTCGCTCACGGCGGGATGGCCGAGGGGCTCGCCATCGGCGGCGGTGGAAGAAAGTGAAGCTCGTCGGCGAAGAAATAGAAGCGGGATTCGACGGAATCGGTGGCGTTCTAAGCATCCACGCAACTCCAGGGTTCCATTTTTCCGGTTGGCCGGGCCGGAGAAACTGCGGGCTGGGCTATCACCGACGGCCGGCCGTGGAGAAGAAAGACAGCGGTGGCGGCGGTGCTGCGGCAAGGAGAGTAAAAATTGGCGAGAGGGATGAGTTCGCCAGGTGTAACATCCCAAAAATTTGGCTTATAATTTCGCTCATATGCTTTTTGGTGATTTTCTGAATTTATTGGATTTTTTTCCAGAAATTAATTGAATTGAATTTAATTAAGTATATTGAACCTTTTGTGAAAACTAAATATATATAGATAAAGTTAATATAAAGTTTTACCAAAAATATTTTATTTGTGCTCGTAATGTCTCAAAGTATTTATGAGAATTTTCTCGATTTTTCCGATATTTTAATTGCTTAAAGTAGATTAATCTAATTTCGGAATTATTTTAAATCAAAAGCTTTTGAAAATCGAGTGAATAAGATCGGGCCAAGCCCGATCTTGTCGCGTGTCTTGCCCATCGACGCGTGCGGCCCGATCACCTGCCATTGCCGCCTCGCGCGCGTGGCCGTTGGATGAAGATCGGACGGCTGTCTCCTTTCGCGAAACCCTAGCGCCTTCGGCCGTTGGATTGAGATCGAGCGGTCGGGATCGTTTCGCGTTGTTTTGGTAAGTTTAGATCTCGCCCGTTGATTTTGGAAAGAGCGGATCGGATCGTATCACTTCGGATCTAATCCTGGCCGCTCGTTGCAAATCGGACGGTGTCGCCTTCGCTCGATTCGGTTTTCGAATCCGTCGCCGCTGCCGCCGCCGCGCGTGATTTAGGGTTGCCGTTTTAGCGCGCATGCCGAGGCTATAAAAGCCGCAGCCCGCACACCGAGGTTCCTCATCCCAGAGCGCATCCGCCAGTGCTAGCCTTCGCCGTTGAGTCACCGCCGTTTAGCCCCGAGAGCTCGCCGTAGTTTTCTAGCGCCGCCGCTTCGTTTTCGCTGCCGTTCGCCGCGTCAAGCCGCCGCTCGACGTGTGGGTTCCATTCTGGTTCGCCACGCCGAGCCGCACCGAGCGCCTACCTCTTCGTCGTCGGCAGAGCCGTAACGCCGTCTGGTCGCCGCTGTCCTCGTCTCCGGAACTCAGCGCCGCCGCGACATCGCCGTGCTTCGGAGCTTCGCACAGCCGTCGGATCTCCAGCGGACCATCCAGATCGAGCCACGCCGCTTCGTCTGCGAGAAACAAATCGGGTAAGCGTGACCGTTGGATCGTGGTTGTTCGGGTGAGATCGCGCGCGTGTCGATGAGAGCGTTAGCCGTCGGATCGTCGCGCAGATGCGCGCCGCGTGTCGAGCATCGGCACGGGCGCGCGTCGCAGCCAATCGATCTTGCCGCGTGTCGGGCGCGTGGTGCGAGGCGCCGTGGGCCGCGTCCACGGTGGACCAGAGGCGGTTCCGTGGACCGAGTCCATGGACCAGGCGACGTGTCAGCGCCTGATTGGTCCGAGTCAGGGCTGACGTCAGCGTTGCGCAATAAAATCTTTTCCAATAGAAAAGAATTCGAAAAATCGAAATTCTATTTTCGTATTTTCAGATTTATTCAAACTTCAAAAGGCTATATCTTTTGCATTTTAACTCGGATTTGAGTGTTTCAAATTTCTAAAATTTGTAAAATCAAGATCTATTTATTGGTGAATTTTATTTTATTTTTGGAGTTTGGTTGCTCTCTGGTTTGGTGTTTATTTGCTATTTTGGCATCGTTTCGCGTGAGACGTTGAACCGCTCGGTGATCCTAAGAAGATTCGTTGCTCCAAGACCCAAGCTCAGATCAAGACCAGCACCTACTCCAAGGCAAGTTGTGCTTTGATCATGTTGCACCTAATTTTCACCAAATTACTATTTTGTCTTTTAAACTTTATGCATGATATTTTATGTGTATAAATGTTTTCAATTAATCTGGGAATTAGATAATATGCCTATTTGAATTAAACCATACCTTGTCAATTATATGCCATGATCTATTTGTCACCCTAGGATGTGGAATTATAGTTGATAATCAACATGGGCTAGTTAGATCGTCATAGATTGCTTAGCCATGCCACGTCATCACATGTGTCCGAATGTTGATACTTAATCTTGACTAATGGAATATGGAACAATGTTTATGAATTGGTGTGTCATGTGTTGTCACACAATGATATCAAGTTGTCGTGGCGAGGAGGTCACACATCGGGATTGAAATGTTGATGGCATGTGGTGCTTGGTAATCAACCGGGTGGTAATGATTTTAGATTGAGGCAAGTGGCAAGGGCGGTGTGCCAAGGTGGGCCAGTTTGGCGGGGGTATGTGGAAGTCTTGCCTTAATCACCTTAAGGACTTAACCTTGCAAGCCTTTGACCCGAGTCTCTCTTGCAACCACATGTCCGGAATGGGACACTTAGTGAATAATTTGTGAAACCTAGATTTGATCATGTCGTGGTGAATAGTGAGTCCCGGTTACGGTTTAACTCACATGGCGCAAGAGGGGGCCTGTTGTGGTGGTTTAACCCTTCATGTTGAAACCTTAGCGGCAATCTCGGGTCTAGGTGTAGCATTGTAAAGGCTTTGTTATGATCACTCGCCTTGGTGGTGTTTGGTTGTATCGTGTGGGTAAAGTGCATAACCTCTACAGAGTGTACAATCTATTCAATAGCCGTGCTCACGGTATTGGGCAATGCTCGGAATTACGCTTAAGGGTTAGACTTTTGTTAAACAAAAACTTGTTGGGATGGCAAGGTGCCATGGAAAGTGGAAAATTAATTTAGGATTGGAAACTTGGTGTATTTCGAAATACCAATTTATTAATTATCGTATTTGTTTTATCGCTTTCCAATCTATTTATTGTATTCTTGTTAAATGTCGCTTTATTGCAAAAATACCCTTACTAGCCATTCCTTTGGATTAAGCCAAACATATAGAATATTAGACTTGCATTATTTTGCACAACTTGTTGAGTGCTTTATGTACTCACCCCATCAACAACAACTTCAAGAGGAAGAATCTACGCCACCATGGATGAGGATTATTTGGATGCGAATGCTTAGGGTCCGAGCCTCGTCGCTTGCGTGGCGAATCGAGCGCCACTGCGTTTATTCTATTTCCGCTGCTTCTCATTGATACTCTTTTTAAGCCCTGTGAGGCATTATTCATGTAAGACAACAGTTATTATTAATTAATGAAGTTTATGCTATATTTCGCTGTGTGTGACTATGATAGCATCTATGTTGAGCCTGTGTGCACTAGCGTGATCCTGGACTAGTGCGGTATACACAGAGGGTCCGGATTTGCAAATTCGGGTCCCGACAGAGGTGGTATCAGAGCCATACTGACTATAGGTCTTGGCCCTAGGTAGTTGGTATCTCTTAGGAGTGTCCAAAATTATTTTCTAAAGAAAACAAAAATTGACTAATATGAAACTCTTGGCTTATCTCATCCTCCTACTCTCATCCTTGCTAAATTACCTTCTTTTCGTTGTTGCTTCGAGTGGAGATCTTATTCAAAATTTTGTTTTGAATAGATGCCGATCTTCATCCTTCGAGTCAATACAGGTGGCTATGCCATGGAGCCGTGGAGAGTTCTTCAAGTGATTGGAGGCTTTGATCGTCCGCTCTACCGAGGAAGCAATCGAACGTCAACGGTGTGCATCGGGGTTCTTCGCAGTCGATCATCTTCGCCGAGAGTGCGACGAGACCACCGAGACCGATCCACATCACCGCCTGAGGTTCACTTACGAGGTGGAGTTCAGAGGTCGCTAGACTTGCTCTACGACGGATCCGCCACGACTACGCCTACGAGCCGCAGAACACCGTATTTTGACTTCACCCGACAAAGCGGCGTGCGGCGTCGACGGATCGTGGAAGGAGAGTGTGCTACTGCAGTACACCTTGCTGAGTTCGCCACCGCCCAGGAGGATCACTTGAGGGACACTGCGCAAGAACTGGAGACAGCGTGTGAGGCGTTGAGAGTGGCAGAGCGGGAGCTTCAAAAGACCCGCGACGCAGCAGCCAGAGTCATCGGCAAGCTGGAGGAGGCCTTGCAGGTAGCCGAGGAAATAGCGGACCAAGTCGTCCAGGAGCCGGATGAGGTCGCCGAAGAAGAAGAAGAAGAAGACCCTGAAGAGCGTGAGTGGGAGCCCGAGGAGCCAGCAGAGGGTCACCAGGATAGGTTCGCACCCATGCCACCCCACCCACCATGTATGCCCGGATCGCCTCACCCAGGTGGTGGTGGATGAGTGAGAGTCGATCTTAGAGTTGTGTTGAGACTCGAGTGTTGAGTCGCGTTTTTAAGTTAGCCTTTACCCTTTTAGTAGACGCGTTAAAGTTGCATGTTTAGTTGGTTCTTAATTGTTTGTCGAGTGTGCGTTATGTGTTGCAAAGCCCTTAGGCATTGTAAGCAACCATACCAAGTAATAATAATAAAGATTATTTAAGTTGGGTTTAACTGTTTCCCCGCCTAGAAATTCTTGCATCTTATCTATGCTACATCTATCTTTCCTAACCCAAGAAGCAATCAAGCGGATGGTGAACACTCGCAGCAACAATGGGGCTTCGAAGTGGTCTACGCCAGCAACAATCCCAATGAAGGAGTACCACCGCAGCAAGCACCGCCAAAGGATATGCAGAACTTGGGAGCTTTTCTCGCAAGCAAACTCGCTTGATGCGCACTATGATGCAGAGATGACCAATATGGCTGCGATCAACAACCCCACTGAAAGCAGAACAACAATGGCGGGCCTCGTCCTTACTCCAAGTTGTCGACTTCATGAGGACCCGACCGCCAACATTCTCGCAACGCGTCAACCCTTGGAAGCGTATGATTGGTGAGAACCATTGAGAGGAAGTTGTACATCACACAATGTGAAGGGCATGAGAGGGTTCTTTACGCATCCCATCGCCTAGAGGAACAAATTGAATGGTGGGAGAACTCATCGTGCTACTCATGAGGCACCCATGGAAATCACGTGGGAAGAGTTCGCAACGGCCTTTCGCCAGATTACCACGCACGAGAGGGAATGATGGACCCGAAAAGGAAGAATTGAGGCGCTTAAGCAAGGAGGCCAACCGGTGGTGATTACTTGAACAAATTCACACGATTAGCACGCTATGCTCCTCGAAGATGTAGCGACGGACAAGGCTAGACAGTCCGCTTCATGAAAGGACTAAACTCGTATCGCAAGTGGGCCGATTACCCACACTTTTCCGATTTCCAAGAATTGGTAAACAAGGCTTTGATTACGGAGGATAAGCGCAAGGAGCTTGGGAAAATCGCAAACGCTTGATGACTAACCCTGTGGACGCCTAACCACCTACGAATGAGGATGACCCATAGCAGTTTGCTAGGTTCCAACCACAAGTCGTTAACAAGCCAAGAACACCGCACCGCGACCATCGTGACAAGGTTATCGACGCCGCCCAAGGTAACAATGCTCAAGGGTCGGCAGATCGGCCGCCGAAGGTGCTACGATTGCAATGAGTCAGGGCATTATGCTAATAGATGTCCCGAGAAGGAGGAATCACGCCAAAGTGCGTTTCAACCTTGGAACGACACTGCTAAGGCACCGATGACGGAGCGAATCGAGGAGCCGGACAGCGGGAGTGACGCCTCAAGCTACTATTCGAGGCGAGTCAACCACATCACCGCCGATGGAGCCAGAAGCATCGACGTCGATCTTGGGTAAGTTTTGGTAAACTCGAGACTGCAATAAAATTATTTGATTCAGAGCTTCACATTCATTTGTCTCTCGAGCTTTTGCATCTAAAAATGGTTTAAGCATGAAAAATCTCAAGTGGGTGATGCTAGTTCAAGCCCCGTGATCCGAGTTAAGATCTAATATTGGATGTTTGGGGTAAAGTCGATAATTAACGGGTAGAGTTCCTAGCGAACTTAATTATTCTAGATGCCCAAGTTTTAGATGTTATCCTTGGTATGGATTGGTTAACCAAGCATAAGACGGTATTGGATTGTGGTGAAGGGTTGTATCCATTGAGAGCCCTACAGAGAAAAGGTGGAATTCGAGCGACATCGGTTCGCAAGGGTCAATTAATGGTGAATAGCATGAAAGCCGTCGATTGAGGACGTGCGGTGGTCAAAGAATATCCAGATGTATTTCGGAGGATCGCCAGAATGCCGCTGCACCGTGACATCGAGTTTGTCATTGAGTTAGTACACACAAAGACCAATAGCAAAAAGACCTTACCGGATGCCTACCGATGAGTTAGTAGAGATGAAGAAACAGATCGACGAGTTATTAGAGAAAGGTTTTATAAGACCAAGTTCGCCGCCATGGGGAGCGCCAGCTTTGTTTGTCGGAAAAAGGATGGAAGCCTTAGAATGTGTATTGATTACCGTGCACTTAATGAAGTGACGATTAAGAATAAGTATCCGTTGCCAAGGATTGATGATCCGCTCGACCAGTTGAGAGGAGCTGGAGTTTTCTCAAGATAGACCTTCGCTCGGATATCATCAACTAAAGATTCGGACGGAAGATGTTCCAAAACCGCATTTTCTTCAAGATACGGACATTATGAGTTCACGGTCATGTCTTTTGATTGACCAATGCGCCACCTATTTCATGAACTTGATGAATAAGATTTTCATGGAATACTTGGACAAGTTTGTTGTTGTGTTCATAGATGATATTTTGGTATATTCAAGACCGAAGCGAGCACGCAAATCATCCGAGGCTAGTGTTGGAAAAGCTGCGTGAGCAACAAATGTATGCTAAATTCAATAAATGCGACTTTTGGAAGGAAAAGGTGGAATTTCTCGGTCATGTCATGATCTGCAGAAGGAGTTCTTTGTCGACCCAAGCAAAGTGGAGGCGGTGTTGCATTGGGAGCAACCAAAGTCATCACTCAAGTCCAAGTTTTCGGGAATGGCGGATATTATCGCCGGTTCATAGAAGGATTTTCGACGATTGCTAGACCTCTTACTCGCTTATTGAAAAAGGAAAAGAAATTTTCATGGACGCTTGATTGTGATAAGAGTTTTGAGGAATTAAAGAAGCGTTTAACAACAGCCCAAAGTTGGTTTTGCCTAATGTTGAATACTTGATATATCTTGTGATGCGTCAATACAGGTCTTGGATGCGTATTGATGCAAGAGGGTAAAGTGGTCGATATGCGTCAAAGGCGCTTAAGACCGCATGAAGGAAATTATCCTCGATGACTTGGAATTGGTTGCCGTGGTGCATGCCTTGAAATTGTGGCGTCATTATCTCATTGGAAATAGATGTGAGATATATACGGACCATAAGAGTTTGAAATATATTTTCACTCAATCGATCTCAATATGAGGCAAAGGAGATGGTTGGAATTAATCAAGGATTATAACATGGGAATTCATTACCATCCGGAAAAGCAAATGTAGTAGCCGATGCCTTAAGTCGCAAGAGCTACGTGGCGAATATGATGGTGCGGAAGGACAATGAATCATGCGAGAATTGCAAAATTTAAAATTGGAAGTAGTTTTAGAAGGATTCCTAGCTGCTTTGGAAGTGAAGCCAATGCTCAAGATCAAATTCGGGAAGGACAAAAGATGATGAGAAAGTCAACCGAATCAAGGCTAAAAGGATGAAGGATTAGCAAAGGACTTTACCGTGGACGACCAAGGTACCATGTGGTTCAAGGGTCGCATTTGTGTGCCAAATGACTAGAACTTAAGCGATTGATTTTGGAAGAGGCTCATGATTCCAAGTATTCAATTCATCCAGAAGCGCTAAGATGTACCAGACTTAAAGGAGAGGTTTTGGTGGCGAATATGAAGCGCGAAGTCGCCGAGCACGTTGCCTTGTGCGATGTATGCCAGAGAGTTAAGGCAATACATCAGAGACCAAGAGGGTTTGCTACAACCGCTAAAAGTCCCAGAATGGAAGTGGGAAGAAATCGGTATGGATTTCGTCACTGGATTGCCAAGAACTCAAAATGGGTATGATTATATATGGGTTATCGTGGATCGATTGACCAAAGTTGCTCACTTCATTCTAGTCAAGACCACTTACTCAGGAGACCGGTTAGCAGAGCTATACATAGCCAGAGTCGTGTGTTTGCATGGTGTACCAAAGAAAATAGTGTCAGATAGAGGTACCCAGTTCACCTCGAGATTTTGGGATAAATTGCATGAAGCTATGGGAACGCGTTTGAACTTCAAAGACACATATCATCCGCAGATCGATGGTCAAACAGAAGGGTAAATCAAATTCGGAGGATATGCTAAGGGCTTGTGCATTAGCCTATACTACATCATGGGATAAGTGTTTGCCATATGCGAGTTCGATTATAACAACGATTACTGAGCTAGTTTGCGATGTCGCCATTCGAAGCTTTATATGGTCGTGCTCGTACCTCAACAATTGGAATGAGACAGGGAACGTATGATATTTGGCCCTAATATTCTCAAGGAAGTCAAGAGCAAGTTGCCATGATAAGAGACGGAGTTGAAAATCGCGCAATCAAGACAAAAAGTTATGCGATAATCGACGCCGTGATTTGAGCTTGAACTGATGATTTCGTATATCTTAGGGTTACCCTCCAAAGGAGTTAAAAGGTTCCACGTTAAAGGAAGCTTGCCCCAAGATATGTTGGACCGTTCAAAATTTTGAGCCGTCGAGGAGGTTGCTTATCGATTAGAATTGCCGCAATCACTAGCAGCGCGTGCATGATGTGTTTCATGTGTCACACTCAAGAAGTGTCTTGGTGCCGTAGAGCGAGCGCCTTTGGGAGAGATTGAATTGCGAAAGATCGACCTACAAGGAGCAACCAATCGAATCTCGGATGTTATGGACCGCAAGACCGGGACCAAGTCGGTTCGCTTTGCGAGTTCATGGAGCAACCATTCGAGAATGAAGCAACTTTGGGCGTGAAGAGGATCTCAAGTCGAATTTCCAAACCTATTTCCTAGTCGACCTTGAATCTCGGGTCGAGATTACATTAAGGGGAGGTTTGTAACACCCCAAAAATTTGGCTTATAATTTCGCTCATATGCTTTTTGGTGATTTTCTCAATTTATTGGATTTTTTCCGAAATTAATTGAATTGAATTTAATTAAGTATATTGAACCTTTTGTGAAAACTAAATATATATAGATAAAGTTAATATAAAGTTTTACCAAAAATATTTTATTTGTGCTCGTAATGTCTCAAAGTATTTATGAGAATTTTCGGGATTTTCCCGATATTTTAATTGCTTAAAGTAGATTAATCTAATTTGGGAATTATTTTAAATCAAAAGCTTTTGAAAATCGAGTGAATAAGATCTTGGGCGAAGCCCAAGATCTTGTCGTGTCTTGACCCATCGACGTGCGGCCCGATCGGCTGTCACGCTGCGCCTCGCGCGTGGCCGTTGGATGAAGATCGGACGGTTTGTCTCCTTCGCGAAACCCTAGCGCCTTGGCCGTTGGATTGAGATCGGCGGTCGGGATCGTTTCGCGTTGTTTTGGTAAGTTTAGATCTCGCCGTTGATTTTGGAAAGAGCGGATCGGATCGTATCACCGGATCTAATCTGGCGCTCGTTAAATCGGACGGTATCGCCTTCGCCTCTCGATTCGGTTTTCCGAATCCGTCGCCGCTTGCCGTCGCCGCCGCGTGATTTAGGGTTGCCGTTTTAGCGCGCATGCCGAGGCTATAAAAGCCGCAGCCCGCACACCGAGGTTCCTCATCCCAGAGCGCATCCGCCAGTGCTAGCCTTCGCCGTTGAGTCACCGCCGTTTAGCCCCGAGAGCTCGCCGTAGTTTTCTAGCGCCGCCGCTCGTTTTCTCGCCGTTCCGCCGTCGTCAAGCCGCCGTTCGACGTGTGGGTTCCAGTTTCGGGTTCGCCACGTCGAGCCGCACCGAGCAGCCTACCTCTTCGCCGCCGGCAGAGCGAACGCCGTCTGGTCGTCGTCGTCCTCGTCTCCGGAACTCAGCGCCGTCGCGACATCGCCGTGCCGAAGCCGCGACCGTCCGGATCTCCAATGGACCATCGGATCGAGCCACGTCGCCGTCTGCAGTAAACAATTCGGGTAAGCGTGACCGTTGGATCGGGGTTGTTCGGGTGAGATCGCGCGCGTGTGCGATGAGCGTTAGCCGTCGGATCGTCGCGCAGATCGCGCGCCGCGTGTCGAGCATCGGCGCGGCGGCGTCGCAGCCAATCGATCTTGCGCGCGCGTGTCGGGCGCGTGGTGCGGCGCGCCGTGGGCGCGTCCCACGGTGGACGAGGCGGTTCCGTGGACCGAGTCCATGGACCAGCGACGTGTCGGCGTCTGATTGGTCCGAGTCGGTGACGACGTCGGCGTTGCGCAATAAAATCTTTTCCAATAGAAAAGAATTCGAAAAATCGAAATTCTATTTTCTGTATTTTGATGATTTATTCAAACTTCAAAAGGCTATATCTTTTGCATTTTAACTCGGTTTGAGTGTTTCAAATTTCTAAAATTTGTAAAATCAAGATCTATTTATTGGTGAATTTTATTTTATTTTTGGAGTTTGGTTGCTCTCTGGTTTGGTGTTTATTTGCTATTTTGGCATCGTTTAGCGTGAGACGTTGAACCGCTCGGTGATCCGGAAGAAGATTCGTCGCTCAAGACCCAAGCTCAGATCAAGACCAGCACCTACTCCAAGGCAAGTTGTGCTTTGATCATGTTGCACCTAATTTTCACCAAATTACTATTTTGTCTTTTAAACTTTATGCATGATATTTTATGTGTATAAATGTTTTCAATTAATCTGGGAATTAGATAATATGCCTATTTGAATTAAACCATACCTTGTCAATTATATGCCATGATCTATTTGTCACCCTAGGATGTGGAATTATAGTTGATAATCAACATGGGCTAGTTAGATCGTCATAGATTGCTTAGCCATGCCACGTCATCACATGTGTCCGAATGTTGATACTTAATCTTGACTAATGGAATATGGAACAATGTTTATGAATTGGTGTGTCATGTGTTGTCACACAATGATATCAAGTTGTCGTGGCGAGGAGGTCACACATCGGGATTGAAATGTTGATGGCATGTGGTGCTTGGTAATCAACCTGGGTGGTAATGATTTTAGATTGAGGCAAGTGGCAAGGCGGTGTGCCAAGGTGGGCGAGTTTGGCGGGGGTATGTGGAAGTCTTGCCTTAATCACCTTAAGGACTTAACCTTGCAAGCCTTTGACTGAGTCTCTCTTGCAACCACATGTGCGAATGGGACAGACCTAGTGAATAATTTGTGAAACCTAGATTTGATCTTGTCGTGGTGAATAGTGAGTCCCGGTTACGGTTTAACTCACATGGCGCAAGAGGGGCCTGTTGTGGTGGTTTAACCCTTGATGTTGAAACCTTAGCGAGCGATCTTGGGTCTAGGTGTAGCATTGTAAAGGCTTTGTTATGATCACTCGCCTTGGTGGTGTTTGGTTGTATCGTGTGGGTAAAGTGCATAACCTCTGCAGAGTGTACAATCTATTCAATAGCCGTGCTCACGGTATTGGGCAATGCTCGGAATTACAGTTAAGGGTTAGACTTTTGTTAAACAAAAACTTGTTGGGATGGCAAGGTGCCATGGAAAGTGGAAAATTAATTTAGGATTGGAAACTTGGTGTATTTGAAATCTGAATTTATTAATTCTTGTATTTGTTTTATTGCTTTCCAATCTATTTATTGTATTCTTGTTAAATCTCGCTTTATTGCAAAAATACCCTTACTAGCCATTCCTTTGGATTAAGCCAAACATATAGAATATTAGACTTGCATTATTTTGCACAACTTGTTGAGTGCTTTATGTACTCACCCCATCAACAACAACTTCGAAGAGGAAGAATCTCGCCATCATGGATGAGGATTATTTGGATCACGAATGCTTAGGGTCCGAGCCTCGTCGGTTGCTTCGTGGCGAATCGGAGCGCCACTGCGTTTATTCTATTTCATTGCTTCTCATTGATACTCTTTTAAGCCCTGTGAGGCATTATTCATGTAAGACAACAGCTATTATTAATTAATGAAGTTTATGCTATATTTCGCTGTGTGTGACTATGATAGCATCTATGTTGAGCCTGTGTGCACTAGCGTGATCCTGGACTAGTGCGGTATACACAGAGGGTCCGGATTTGCAAATTTGGGTCCCGACACCAGGTCATGAGGAAGCTTCAGGATCAAAGAATTGAATCGATTCTTACCGAGTCACGTGAATTCGAGTTTTTCCCCTTTTCGGGTTGGCTGACAAAATGGCGAGAGAAAGAGCTTCAAGCTCTGATATTTGGTTCTGGGGGGGGGGGAAATGAGGGAGAAGGGAGGCCTCAATGTGATGCGTAGTTGGTACTTATAGCTGGAGAAACGCACGTCCACAAGGTTTGAACTCGAGAGGAACTTGCGGCTGATTTTGGCGTTTCCAGTGATGTGGCGCACGTCTTCTTGCCGGCAAGGAAATGACGCAAGGACGACAGGGCATGGCGCGGGAGTTCCCAGGATGAACGTGTCTGCGCTGGTTTGCTCGGGGTGGCGTGAATTGCGTAGAGGCGGCAAGAATCGGGAGAAGGGGTGAAGCTTCGGCTGACTCGGTCGGCAGAGAGGGAAAAAGAACGGGGAAGAGAGGGGGAGGTCTGACGAGCGGGGCCGGGACCACAGGGCGAGAGAGTGGCGTTTTCCACCGCTTCCAAATAAACGTTACGGAATACAGGGGTGGCCCACACGTCGGTGAGAGGAGGCAAGACGAGGGGATAAGCTCAGCCGGACAGCTCCATGTGATCATTCAAATCGCTATCAAATCAGTGTGTAATTTTGTAAAACTTTTTGACCGACCTCTAATGGTAGTCTTCTTACTTCAGTAAAATTTGTAGGCCAAAATATCTTGTAATTAATTATTTAAAATTCTGACACTGTTGACTTGTACAGGATTTGAATTTCGGTATTTTATTTATTTTAAGATGTAAATCATATTAATTATTTTCCAAAATTTTTATAGGTATTCATTTTATATTAAGGGTATCTCCACAAAAATTTCAAGTCAAAAACTCAAGTGAATATGTTATAGAAATTCTGACATTAGGATTTCTAGTTTTTGATTATTTTTGTTTTTGAATTATTAGAGGGCTTTGCCGACATGATCAAATCCTGATATTTTTACCAGAGATAAAATATACGATGAGGGTGTTGTGGTAATTTTTCCAGCTCCAGATAAACTTCGAATATTTTTCATTAATTCTGGCTTGTACTGTTTTTAGTCAAAAGAGGTGTCATAAATTTTATTTACCCATTTTTCTGTGCATAAAATTTTACATGTTGATTTTACTGACTTACCAGCATGGTATGGTTCCATGGTAATTTTTCCAAATTTTTATTTTTTTACCATTTTATCTTTTTACCATCATCCATTCTTTAATTCTAGTTGATTGATTTTTCATTCAATACAAAATTCAAAGAAAATCCAAATAAATTCCATTCATGTCAAGAAAATCAGAAATAATGATATTCAAATTCAAAATATTCATTTTCATTTTATTGCATTTTTCGGGATGTTACAAATCTACCCCCCTTACAAAAATCTCGTCCTCGAGATTTGCAAGGACTAAAAGAAATCTGGGAATTTCTTTCGCAGATGATCTTCACGTTCCCAGGTTGCTTCATCTTCGGTGTGATTGCTCCATTGAACTTTTAGCATTTTGTGGGATTTGCTTCTCGTATGGCGTTCTGCTTCTTCGAGAATGCGAACCGGACGTTCTCGATAGGACAAGTCTGGTTGGATATCGATGTCCTCTAAATTGGTGAATTCAGTGGGTACACGTAGGCACTTCTTAAGTTGCGAAACATGAAAGACATTGTGAACTTCGGATAATTGAGGTGGCAATTCCAACTTGTATGCCAACTCACCCATTTTCTCGAGAATTTGATATGGTCCGATGTATCAGGGAGCTAGCTTTCCACGGATCTGAAAACGACGAACTCCACGAAGTGGTGAGACTTTTAGGTAAACATGATCACCAACTTCGAAGCTAAGTTCACGCCGACGATTATCGGCGTAACTCTTTTGACGCGACTGAGCTTCTTTCAATCGGCTTCTGATTACATCCACTTGCTCTTGGGCTTCTTGGATAAGATCTGGGCCGAAAAATTTTCTTTCTCCAACTTCGGACCAGAAAAGAGGAGTTCTGCATTTTCTCCCATATAATGCTTCAAATGGCGACATTTGAAGACGGCTTGAAAGTTTGTTGTTATAGGAGAATTCAGCAAATGCAAGACTCTTTTCCCAATTAGTCTTGTATGAAAGCACACAGGCTCGAGCATATCTTCTAGGACTTGATTCACTCTTTCGGTTTGCCCATCGATTACGAGGATGATAGGTGTACTAAAGTTTAACTTAGTTCCTAACAGATCGTGCAAACTTTCCCAAAATCGGGAAGTAAATTGGGAGCCTCGATCGAAACAATAGTCCTTGGAACACCGTGCGGACGCACAATATTCTCCATGTACAATTCGCAAGCTTGTCTCCTTGATATGTGGTCTTAAGCGGGATGAAGTGAGCCACTTTTGTTAACCGATCAACAATGACCCATATAGAATCATTTCCTTTCCGAGTTCGGTAGACCGGTGATAAAATCCATACTAATATCTTCCCATTTCCACATGGGGATTTGCGAGGTTGAAGGAGTCCAAAGAGGCGTTGATGCTCGGCTTTAACTCACGGCATCGTCACACTTGGCAACATAGGCGACAATTTCCTTTTTCATGCGGGCCACCAATATTCTTTTTAGGTCTCGATACATTTTTGTGCTTCGAGGTGGATAGAAAGAGGAGATTCATGAGATTCCTTCAAAATCGACTTCTTGAGTTCGAGGTCATTTGGGACATATATACAATTCCTCGCATAATTACTTCATCTGGACTTTCAGAGAATTCAGATTCAACACCTTCTTTTAACTGTTTTCTAATTTTGACAATGGCCTCATCTTTAAGTTGTGCGGCTTTTATATGAGTTCTGAGGGTTGGTTGCAATTCAAGGGTAGCAACATAACCTTCTTCAACCAAATCCAAATTGAGTTTTTGGAATTCACTTTGCAGATCGGATTGATCGGAGATGAAAAGACAATGAATCTTTCGACTGAGAGCATCGGCTAAAACATTAGCCTTACCAGGATGGTAATGAATGCCAAGGTTATAGTCTTTGATCAATTCTAACCATCTCCTTTGCATGAGATTTAAATCTGGCTGGGTGAAGAAATACTTCAGACTTTTGTGATCTGTATAGATTTCACAACGATTGCCAATAAGATAGTGTCTCCAAATCTTCAGAGCATGGACAACGGCTGCTAGTTCTAAATCATGAGTAGGATAATTTTGTTCATGCGGCCGAAGTTGACGCGAAGCATATGCGATAACCTTTCTTTCTTGCATCAAAACACATCCAAGGCCGTGTCGTGATGCATCGCAATATACATCAAAACTCTTATGAATATCAGGCACAATAAGAATTGGAGTTGTGGTTAATCTTTTCTTAAGCTCTTGAAAACTTGCTTCACATTCTGGGGTCCATTCAAATTTCTTTTCCTTCTTCAGTAGTTGAGTCATTGGACGAGCAATCTTGGAGAAATTTTCGATAAAGCGGCGATAGTATCCCGCTAAACCAAGAAAACTTCGGACTTTAGGAACAGACTGAGGTGGCTCCCATCTGTAATAGCTTGGATCTTTCTTGGGTCCACTGCAATTCCACCTTCCGAAAGAACATGTCCAAGAAATGCGACTTCCTTTAACCAAAATTCACACTTCTCGAACTTGGCGTAGAGTTTATGCTCACAAAGCTTTCCAAGTACCATACTCAAGTGTTGCACATGATCTTCTTCAGTCTTGGAATAAATGAGAATGTCATCGATGAACACCACCACGAACTTGTCCAAATACTCCATAAAGACCTTATTCATAAGGCACATAAAACTAGCTGGAGCATTTGTAAGTCTGAATGACATCACGGTGTATTCATACAACCCGTAACGAGTGGTGAAAGCAGTTTTTGGAATGTCCTCGGGCTTCATTTTCAATTGATAATACCCATGTCTCAGATCAATCTTTGAAAATACATGAGCACCATTCAATTGATCAAAAAGATCATCAATACGAGGAAGCGGGTATTTGTTCTTGATAGTGACCTCATTTAAAGCACGATAATCTATGCACATGCGTAGACCACCGTCTTCTTAGGAACAAATAGCACTGGACTACCCCATGGGGATGAACTAGGGCGAATAAACCCTTTATCCAATTGTTCATTGAGTTGCTTCTTCAATTCAGCCAACTCATCCGGAGGTAAGCGATAAGGTCGCTTAGAGATAGGTGCTGTTCCAGGAACAAGATTAATGACAAATTCCTTGTCGCGGTCTGGAGGCATTCCTGGCAGTTCATCTAGAAATACATCAGAATACTCACATACCATTGGTACTTGACTCAATTCTGTAACTATGGCAGAACCAAGAAATGGTTGTTGAGCTGGAGTGCTACTGATTGAAGAAAACTGTACTTGAATTCCGTCTGGACTGGGAAGAGATATAGATCGGTTAGCACAATCAATATAGCCTTTGTGCTTAGATAACCAATCCATACCGAGAATTACATCTAGTCCCGGGGTCTCAATAGCAATAAGATTAGCATAGAAAGACACTCCGCTAATCTCGATGCATACCTCAGAACAAAGTTTCGTGGTTTTCATAGTTGCTCCTGGTGAATAAATTATCATCTTCGTGGGGAGCAAATCAGCTTGAAGTTCATGCTGCTTAATAAACTTGTTGGACACGAAGGAATGCGATGCACCAGAATCAAATAGCACCAATGTAGGTACAGAGTGAACAAGGAATGTCCCTAGTACCACATCAGGTGCATTATGAGCTTCTTCTGCTGTCTCATGGTGCAGACGACCAGGAATAGTAACTTGTTTTGAAGTAGAGGGTGACTTAGAGATTTTCACATTTCCAATTATCTGATCTCTACTTGAGGGCTGCTGGTGCGGACAAAGTTGTTCAGAATTCTTCTTAGGACAAGCACAAACCTCCTGGCACTGAGTGCTAGAAGATAATCTCGCTTGCCGCAGTGAATGAACTGTGGGCTGCTGAGGGTGAAGAGTTCGCCCTTGGCATTGCTGGACTTGAGAAACATGTGGCTGAACATTGAATGGCTGCAATAAACGCTGCTTTGGAGAATGATCATTTACTGATTGACGAGCTATCCATTTGCGCTTTCGGCTTTCCATCACTGTTCTCATGCCGAACTCCACTCGACTAGCCTTATCAACTAAGGTTTGGAAATCATGAATGTCGTGGGCGACTAGCATCCACTTGATTTCTTCATTCAGATGTTCTCTGAAATGCTCAATTCTTCGGGCTTCATCGACACTTGATGACATAGCGAGATAGATGGTTGAAGCGGTGTAAATATTCCATCAGCGATAAGCTTTCTTGCTTCAACTCCATAAATTCTCGCTTCTTGATCTCGATGACACTTGTAGGAATGTGAGTCCTACGAAATGCTTCTTTAAATGCTGCCCAAGATATGATTTGACCTTCAGGGAGCATCGCCTGATGGTTTTCCCACCAGATTGCTGCAGTTCCATGCAGTTGATGAGAAGCATAGAGAACCTTTTCATGGTCACTACATCGCGCAATGACTAGCTTGCTCTCGATGGAACGGAGCCAATCATCAGCGTCAAGAGGTTCCGCTGATGAGGAGAAAGTCGGGGGTTGAGTCTTCAGAAACTCTCCCAACTTGGAGTAATGTGGTGTACCACCATTTCCATCCCTAGCTTCGCTAAGGTGGGTGGTATTTTGCATCACTTGCTGGAGTAGAACTGTATCAACTTGATGCTCTTGTTCAAGCATTGCCAAGATTTGAGCCACAGCTTGAGGTTCAGGAGATTGTTCTTCAGGAATAACTTCACTTGGGTCTTGGGGAAGTGGAGGTGATTCACGACGAACATTGCGTCGAGATGTTCTAGCAGTTGGATATTGCGGACTAGATTGGACTGGAATTGGAATGTTGGCTCTTGCGGGTCGGGAATTTTGGGCGACCTCACACTCCAATAATTTCCTTAAGGATCTTGTTTTAGGCATCCTGCAGTCAAGAGGAGATTAATATTTAGGCGATATTCAGTTAGGTTACTAGGCAACTTTTCGTTCCTTAAAATCTTTTAATTAAATTTTCTTATTACATAAGGGTTAGCACATCGTAAATTTCAACCAAATGGTTTAGTCTTTGCGAGAGTAACCCGTAAGCAATACAAGAGAAAAGATTTCAACAAGGCACACAAAATAATCATCGACTAAGATAGCGGGGTTCTAAAATATCTTAATCTTAACATATTCCTATTCGACCTATCAACATAAGTCTTCATGGAGCGACATTTTCCTCTTCAAGATTGTTGATGCCGAAGTCGGAGTCTCCATTTGTTGAGGATTGTTTTAAGGAAAGAGGAATTTATTCATAAAACAAAATGAAAGTAGTGGTAAGGGGAGAATCTTAAGATAGAGGGAAGAATAGCAAAATCTACATTTTGCAAATATGGTAACTTTTGGACATAAGGTTTTGAATTTGTTTAGTCCAATGCTAACGACCATTCTATCTAGAGTTCATCCTACAGTCAGCATAGCTCTGATACCAACTGTAACGACCCCCATTTTTACAAACTTGCAAAAATGAAAATCTAATGTGCATTTCCGTACTAGTCCCATGATCAGTAGCTAGTACGCACATACACCAATTGGAATCACAACCATACAACAAATAATATTAAGTGGAAGCTATTACATAAAGAAACTCTTACAAATCAGAGATAAAGCAGTATAAGAAGCAAAGTCTTGTAGTGTGCCCATCCAAAACCCGCAGCAACCGACAAGGCATAATCCTAGAAAGATTCGACGAAGAAAAATCCATAACTGCGATGGAAGAAACCTCAAGCTTCGACAACTTAACCACCTAAAAACCACATATAAGCAAGGGTGAGTACATTCAGTACTCGCAAGACTTGAGCAAGCCTATAATATATGCAGGCCATTTCAAAGGAGGCTACTACGCTTAATTTGCATAAGCGAAATTGACATTGTGAAATAAGTTATTTGCAAACGGAATTTGTAAAAGCATAATTGGTGATATGAAATAAGTAAAGCATAAGTAATATATTCACAACCCATCGTGAATATCGAATAATCCGAAATGGAATCCATCAATGTCGATCCTTTGACATGAAAATAAAAGTCGCTAAACAAGTTCCAATCCACAACCCATTTTAGAAAATTAAACATTTAACTAGTGCAAGTTCACCAAGTTTCCCATGACCGAGGGGACGGCTAATCGATTAGATTTACACTCTGCAGAGGTGTACAACTGTACCCACAAGTCATGACCTTTTCTTTTGCCGCAAGTTTCACGCACTTAAAGCGTGTGGCGTAATGTTCATGACGAAAACCTTTACATTACCTAATCTAACTTTGCACCAGCACCGGGACGATAAAACCCACGCTATAGCTGGGAGAACTCAGAGCATAAGAATGTTGGAACTCCCCATAGACGTGGCGCACACCGTTATATTGGTAAGTGTTGTTCCCAACACCTCGGTGTGGGCACCCCGTCGAGCAAACCCCGAAAGGAAAGCCCGTACTACTTCAGCCTACCAATGTGCAAAGTTAAACTAGATAACTTAATTGGTTTAAGGAAGCCCCATAACAACACTTGTGGTTTGCACAAGTTATCTCGGATCATACAACACTGAGTTCGGTCCTTAAATTGACACGGGCGATACTCCACCCTACACTACGTGCAAATCCCTCTGCACCTCCGGCTATCGCCAATAATCGCCCGCATCGAAACCATAGTTTTATTTGGGTTTTTAATCAAAATACCCATATCCAACAGCTATAATGACAACATTTTCCATTTCTCCAGGAACACATTTTGATCTGATCATCATCATCATTTGATCTAAAAGCATGGCTAAGCATGGATAAAAGTATTCGCATATACCCATGGCGACATTTAGTAATTGTCTAAGCTTAATCTAAGGTTATCAAGGTTCACATATTCATACTTATCAAGGAAGTTTCATGAGACAACAGGCATAGCTACCAGTACCACAAAATAGCAATTTACAGAAAGAAAACGTATGCATGAAACATTTTAATAAACAATGCAAATTAAATTCTGGGATCAAGATGGTCAAAGGAGGTTCTTGCCTTGCTTATATATCGTTTACGACGAAGACACGATCACGGCTGACGGAGGCAACGATGGAGGAAGGGACGTCGAATTCTACACGTCGATTGATCGGAAAAATAAAGCAAATAGTAAACTTCAATAAGGGTGAAAAGAAGACAGACAGAAAATCAAATAAAGATTCATTGCAGAAAACAGGAACACTCTAGAGTTCGGATTATTTAAGAAATTACTTTATTCTTAAACTTGATGACTTAATGACAAACAAAACAGGGTTTCTTATATAGATTATTTATTCTTGAATTACGAATTCAAGAGGCTAAAATTATGAATTCTTGTATTTATAACTTCGAATTATAGATGCTAAAATTATTTGGATTAAAAGAAGTAAAACACAAATTAAAGCGGTTATGCTAATAGCACTTAGCCTTA
The DNA here is from genome assembly GCA_036346275.1 of Otatea glauca. Taxonomy (NCBI): domain Eukaryota; kingdom Viridiplantae; phylum Streptophyta; class Magnoliopsida; order Poales; family Poaceae; genus Otatea; species Otatea glauca. The sequence goes on from CM070719.1 coordinate 33,387,236, forward strand.
AGATTTTGCATAAAAAGGTTTTAAATAAGTTATAACTGGTAGTTAGCTAATTAGATTTATTTATAGTTTTTAAGAAGGTTCTGGTGATACAATATATTAAGTACAAATTCCTTATTACAAGGTTCACTAATTCTTATTGAGACAAGGTTCATTAAACATAAAACGAAGGGTTATTTGACTACTAAAGTTTATATGTAAAACATGATGAAATGAGGTTATTTCTTCGGAACTAAATAGCATATACTTTGAATAACATATCTAGACTGATTTTATACATTTTAGCTTTTAGACAAGACATTATTTTCTTAGTTGAAAACGCTTATATGACATTAAAGGTTACGTAAACTATAATTTTTATGGGTATTCAACTAGCAAGATTTAATTGGAACACAGGTTGTAAATGAAATATTTTTCTAGAATATGGTAGTACATATCCCAAATATCATTTCTAAACTTATTTCTAATACATTTGCATTTAGACAAGAGGTTCTACGGATCGATGAAAAGGCTTGATAGTTCAATTTTTACTCGATAAGAGTTCAGTTTTTGATACAAGTTTGTGACTACACCGCCTAGGATAATCTATCCATTTTTCAGGCATTAACAGGGCATGATACTAGAAGTGATTTAAAGCTAGTTTCGAGACAAATGGCTTTTATCCGCGATACTTTTCCTATAAACGATCATTAGGGTCTAACATTATATTAATTCAACCTAGCACTAACATAAGATATTTTTGCCTAATCAGCAAGGGTACTATTTTTTGAGGTTATTAGATTTAGTTTCATCAAATTCTGAATTTATTCGCGAAGGTTACAACTATTCCAAATATGCAATTATTTACTTTTTGACCATTAATCATTTACTGTTTTATATAGCAAACTTTAAATATTATTTGATATCTGGAAACTTTATGATGCCAGGGGTATAACTAAACTGGTTTGACGATCATTTGAATTCATTTGACCTATTTTACAACCATTTGACTTTGTATGATATATGTATATGAACATTTTACATTTAAGTTATTTCATACTTTCCACGATAATTCAAATCAAGTTCACTTCTAAAATATTTTGGCAAACTCAGGTATACTACTGCCATGATAATATTTAGAAATTATATTTTACTTATTCTATGTTTCGTGTATTCAAATTATGTATATTTGAATTTCTAGTGTATTGAAAACAATCTTTAATAGAAAGTATTTCAAACAATAATGAAATTTAAATATTTTTATATATTTGAACTCCTGGAAACATGATTATTTCAATAAAATTGGTTCCATTTATTTTTAAGTTTGTTTACAACTTTTTAATATGAAGCACTTCTTTAAACCTTTTCTTTAAATTTAAATTTCAAATTTATCCAGTGAAGGTTCTCAAAATATTATTGCATATTCTAAGATAACTAGATTTTAGATGAATTTATAATTTTATTTCACTTCATTTGGACGAAGGATTCAAAAGTTATCAATGTTTGAATCAATTCGGGTATTGAAAATAACTGTAAAATGAAAATACGCTTTCACGCAGAGAAGGCGCCTTTTACCATTTGCACTGAGGATGATTTAACCGACTGACAGAGGGGGTCCACTGCGCAGCGACTGAGAACAGAGGAAGAGGCTAGGGCTCGCCGGCGCCGGAGCTACGGCGGATTTCCGGCCGAATGGACAGAACGGCAGGCACCAGGAGGTCTTGGCGCATCTGGTGCTGGGGTCGCTCGCCGGCGGGGATGGCCGAGGGGGCCTGCCATCGGCGGCCGGCGGGGAAGAAAGTGAAGCTCGTCGGCGAAGAAATAGAAGCGGGATTCGACGGAATCGGTGGCGTTCTAAGCATCCACGCAACTCCAGGGTTCCATTTTTCCGGTTGGCGGCCGAGAAATCTATGGGTCGGCTATCACCGACGGCGGCCGTGGAGAAGAAAGACACGGTGGCGGCGGTGCTGCGGCAAGGAGAGTAAAAATTGGCGAGAGGGATGAGTTCGCCAGGTCATGAGGAAGCTTCAGGATCAAAGAATTGAATCGATTCTTACCGAGTCACGTGAATTCGAGTTTTTCCCCTTTTCGGGTTGGCTGACAAAATGGCGAGAGAAGGAGCTTCAAGCTCTGATATTTGGTTCTGGGGGGGGGGGAAATGAGGGAGAAGGGAGGCCTCAATGTGATGCGTAGTTGGTACTTATAGCTGGAGAAACGCACGTCCACAAGGTTTGAACTCGAGAGGAACTTGCGGCTGATTTTGGCGTTTCCAGTGATGTGGCGCACGTCTTCTTGCCGGCAAGGAAATGACGCAAGGACGACAGGGCATGGCGCGGGAGTTCCTAGGATGAACGTGTTCATACTGGTTTGCTCGGGGTGGCGTGAATTGCGTAGAGGCGGCAAGAATCGGGAGAAGGGGTGAAGCTTCGGCTGACTCGGTCGGCAGAGAGGGAAAAGAACGGGGAAGAGAGGGGGAGGTCTGACGAGCGGGGCCGGGACCACAGGGCAGAGAGAGTGGCGTTTTTCCACTGCTTCCAGCGAAACGTTACGGAATACAGGGGTGGCCCACACGTCGGTGAGAGGAGGCAAGACGAGGGGATAAGCTCAGCCGGACAGCTCCATGTGATCATTCAAATCGCTATCAAATCAGTGTGTAATTTTGTAAAACTTTTTGACCGACCTCTACTGGTAGTCTTCTTACTTCAGTAAAATTTGTAGGCCAAAATATCTTGTAATTAATTATTTAAAATTCTGACACTGTGGACTTGTACAGGATTTGAATTTCGGTATTTTATTTATTTTAAGATGTAAATCATATTAATTATTTTCCAAAATTTTTATAGGTATTAATTTTATCTTAAGGGTATCTCGACAAAAATTTCAAGTCAAAAACTCAAGTGAATATTTTATAAAAATTCTGACATTTGGATTTCTAGTTTTTGATTGTTTCTGTTTTTGAATTATTAGAGGGCTTTGCCGACATGATCAAATCCTGATATTTTTACCAGAGATAAAATATAAGATGAGGGTGTTGTGGTAATTTTTCCAGCTCCAGATAAACTTCGAATATTTTTCATTAATTCTGGCTTGTACTGTTTTTAGTCAAAAGAGGTGTCATAAATTTTATTTACCCATTTTTCTGTGCATAAAATTTTACATGTTGATTTTACTGACTTACCAGCATGGTATGGTTCCATGGTAATTTTTCCAAATTTTTATTTTTTTACCATTTTATTTTTTACCATCATCCATTCTTTAATTCTAGTTGATTGATTTTTCATTCAATACAAAATTCAAAGAAAATCCAAATAAATTCCATTCATGTCAAGAAAATCAGAAATAATGATATTCAAATTCAAAATATTCATTTTCATTTTATTGCATTTTTCGGGATGTTACAATCCTTTTCTGTGCTGACATCATCATGATGCGATGCTGACGTCATAAATGCAATTTTTCAGTATAAAAATAATTCGGAAAAATCGGATTTTCTAATTCCTGTATTTTCAGATTTTATTCAAAACTTCAAATGGCTATAACTTTTGCATTTTAACTCGGATTTGGGTGATTCAAATTTCTAAAAATTCATAAAATTGTGATCTCTTTAATGGTGAATTTTATTTGAATTTTTGAGGTCATTTAGTCCTCTGTATTAGTTATTTATTGCATATATTGTTTGTACGCGTAGACGCAAATTTGCCGGAAGGTTTCGAGGAAGAGTTCGTCGCTCAAGATCAAACTTCGGAACACGACCAGCAACTCTTTGAAGGCAAGTGATGCTTTGATCATTTTGATCCCAGATTTTTAAAATGTAATTTATGCTTTGGAATTATGCATGCTTATTTATTAAAAATGAATTTAAATTAATTTGGGATAATGTAGTTAATCAACCCATTTTGTTATGCCACCTTGAAATTAATGATTGTATGCCCTAAATCATTGTCACCCTAAGTTTTATTGTATTAGTTGGATGTTAATATTGTACAACACGGAGGCTAGACCTTGAATAGATGCTTAGCCTAGCAACGAATCATGAACGATCTTTCGGAAAAATGCTACCTTATTGACTAATGGAATATTGAATGTATTTTGAAAGTGGTGTGATGATGTCACATGATGAAATTGAAGTGTGGAGACCTGTGTGGTTCCATACCGATGTTGAGTTATTGCTGGCATGTGTTGCACAATAATCAACTGGGTGGGAAATGATTTAGACTGGGGCAAGTGGCAAGAGGCTGTGTGCCAGGTGGGCCTGTGTGGCAATGGGTTGTTGAGTGATGTGAGTCTGTGTACCACATTGGGCTGTGTGCCACTGTTTGAGTGTTGAAAGTCTTGACTTGGTCAGTTAAGGACTTCACCTTGCAAGCCTTTGATCTGAGCCACCCGTACAACCACATGTCTGGTATGGGACAGACCTAGTTGATTAGGGTTCTGATATCTTTCCTCTGATACCTCAGGGTGGCAGTACACAGGGGGTGTATCTGTACAGGGTACCTGTGCTACGGCTTGGTGCCCATCCAACGGTGATTGACCTGTCCTATACTTCGGCTCTGTGTGAGGGAAGTGATAGTGAGGGTAATACCGGAGAGGTTCTTTGGTTAAGGTAGAGGTTCTTGAAAAGCTTTGTTGCGGACAATCACCTGTGTAGTGAGCGGCTGTATCTTGTGGGTAAAGTGTACAACCTCTGCAGAGTGTCAAAACTATTCGAATAGCCGTGCTCGCGGTAATGAGCATTGCTCGGGGATTACAGTCAAGGGGTAGATCTTCATAAATAAAAATGTGGAAAGGGTGGTTGTGTGCCAATGCTAAAAATAAACTGTTAAGGCTGTGTGCCGAGAATCTTCAAAGAAAAACTATTTGAAGATATTAGTACTATCATAACTGTTTTACTGCTTTAATCTAAATAAAATACTGGTTTAAAATGTTGTTTGATGCAAAAGAACCAATTAAGCCAATCCTTTGGAATAAGCTTTGCATATAGTATTAGCGCTGCATTCCGTGCATTACTTGTTGAGTACCTTGTGTACTCACCCCTCCTTGTTTATCAACACCAACATCAGTGGAGGAGTCTACACCAGCCTGGGAGGAGGAGTACATTGAGGATCCGAGCAATTAGGGGGCAAGCCCAGTCGGTTGCCTGTGGCAAGATGAAGGCTTCCACGACATTTATTTTGGTTCCGCTACTATTTCGTTTACTCTGAATAATGTAAGCCCTGCGTGGCTGATTTTATGTAAGGAGACCATAAGGTCGTACAACTCAGTTTATATAAGTGTTCCACTACTTTTTTTTATATATCGCTGTGAATGTCTGTGATGTGCAACCCTGTAAAGACTGTGTGTGCTAGCGTGACTAGCACAGAATAGACAGAGGGTCCGGATTTGAAGATTCGGGTCCCGACACATATCAAGCTCAAGTTTAGTCAAAATACTTATCACAAACCTGGGTAGACGTCCACATGGTCCTTCACATTGAGAAAGATGTGCGACGGATTCTTCGAGAATAAGACTGGAGGCAAAAAAGGGGGGACGGCTACAGTTCCGAATCTGGAAATTTATTAGCCAAAATCTTCTTTCCAGGCGAACGGTTCACTTCCCCTCGGCGCGACGCCTTGATCAGCGAGAAAAGCAGAATGATGGCACTGCACCAATCTTGACATTTTAGATGAGAGCAATAAATTCTCAACTACCCAACATTTAGATTTTCTGGATTTTTTCTAACTCTTCTCAGAGTCGAGTCGATAAGACGACATCGAGTAACTTGTGGCTAACCTAAGGACTCGAAACGGGATGGCAGGGCGCTCGACCCGGAAACATCCCTACTCGATACTTAGCGCTTCTCAATCTACTCGAATCGTTCGACCACAAGCCGGTGAGGCATTACTCTACCAAGCCAGGCTTGGCAGTAATTGACCAAGCGCTTGAACGGACCCTCCGCTGGGCAGACTAGAACTCAACTTGAGGCTGGGCTACCCGACTATATAAGGCCGGGGGTAGGTATCCTCAAAGAGAGCTTTCGAGACAGGAGAAGAATTTTAGAGAGAGCTTCTACAAGACGCAGAGCAATCAGGAGCCGACAGACCACGCTTCGTCAACCTCTAGCCATAGTTTAGCCATTGCTTAGATCCAATCTTCATTGTAACTAGGGCTAGACAACTCGCTCTGTACTTGATACACCAAATACATACACCATCTGCATAGGACGTAGGGTATTACTCCATCCGCGGGCCCGAACCTGTATACATCGTGTGCCGCTATCTTCGTGCTTGACTCTAACATCGAAGGTACCCGTGATCATAAGTTTATTATTGAAATTCTGACCTTCAACAATATCCTGATCAAAGATCTATCTTGGAGAATACTTCAGCTCCTCTTAACTGATCAAAGAAATCATCGATCGTGGGTAGCGAATACTTATTCTTGATTGTCACCTCATTAAGTGCACGATAGTCAATACACATCCTTAAGCTTCCATCTTTCTTTCTAACAAACAAAACAGGCGCTCTCTATGGTGACGAACTAGGTCTCATAAAACCTTTCTCTAACAACTCCTTGATCTTCTTCTTCATTTTTACTAACTCATCAATAGACATCCAATATGGTCTTTTTGCTATTGGTGCTGTACTAGGCACTAACTCAAAAACAAACTCGATCTCTCGATCTGACGGCATACCAGGTAAATCCGCAGGAAAAACATTCGAGTATTCTCTAACAACTGGCACATCCTCTAAACTGGCCACTTTTGCACTATTAACCATTAACTGACCATCATGAACTGCGGTCGCTTGAAATTTCACTTTCTCGCCTTTAGGGCTTGCAACTGACACTACTCTTCGACCACAATCCAACAGAGCCATATATTTGGACAATCAATCTATTCGAAGGATAATATCTTGGGTCTGAGTATCCAATATAATAAAGTTCGCTAGGAACTTTACTCCATGAATGAGTAACTTAACCCCCAAACACCGAAGGCTAGATCGAAGTTCCGATCCCGGGGCTTGGACTAATAACATGCACTTAAGATTCATAACCTTCAATCCATTCCCAATGGCAAAAGCTCGAGAAACAAACAAATGCGAAGCTCTAAAATCAAACAAAACTGTTGCAGGTACTGAGTTAACCACGAACTTACCCAGTACGATGTCTGATGCATCTTGAGATCCATCAACAGTGATGTGGTTGACTCGACCTCTCACCATGGCTTGTGGAGTAGCTCCAGCTTGATTTACTCCACGATTAGCTCCACATGCGGGGGTCTTCGCAGGTGTTGATCCCAGGTTAAAGAGGACAGGAGTAATGCCTCCTCTTTTAGGGCATTGGTCAGTAAAATGTCCAGGTTCACGCCAATTGTAGTAGCGTCTTCCAGACAGCTATTGATCTCCTCCCGGCACATTGTTTCCTTGGGTAGGTGTTTGGAAACTCTAACCAGCAGGGCGTGTTACACGTGTTGCTATCTTATTTGCTGTCTGCGGTTGAAACCTGGCAAACTGTTGTGGAGTCATCCTCAACCTCAACTGATTTGGGCGACTTCCTTGATGAGGCATTCTATGCTTATGATCCTCACCAACTTCTTTGTGTTTGTCCTCCAGGATCAAAGCCTTATTGATCAATTCCTGGAAATCTGGAGAGTTATGGGTAATCAACCCAACTTGCAACCCAGATTTCAGTCCCTTCATGAAACGAGACTGTCTTACTTTGTCTGTTGCAACATCTTCAGGGGCGTAGTGTGCAAGATGTGTAAACTTATTCAGGTATTCAACCACTGACTGGCTTCCCTGCTTGGATACCCTCAATTCCTCCTTCTTTAGGTCCATCATTCCTTCAGGCACATGGTACTGATGAAATGCAGTAGCGAATTCTTCCTAGGTAATCTCTTGTGGCGCTTCATGACCAGCACAATAATTCTCCCACCATTCAGCAGCAGTCCCTTCCAGCTGATGGGAAGCATAGAGAACCTTCTCATTGCCTACACACTGCGTTATGTGCAGCTTCCTTTCTATTGTTCTGAGCCAGTCGTTAGCTTCCAAAGGATTGACATTCCCAGTGAATGTTGGTGGACAAGTACTCATAAAATTAGACAATCTTGAATAAGGATGAGGTCTATTGTTGTTGACTTGATTAGCATTGTTGGCTGTAGCTTGAGTTGTCACGTTCTACTTTTGCTACATTATTGTCTGCATCAACTAAGTCCGAGCAGCAAGAAAAGCTCCTAAGTTCTACAGGTCTACTAGCTGTGATGCTTGAGGGAATGCCCGTTCATTGGGGTTGTCATTGGATTGGGTACCACTCCTAGCGGCTCTATTGTTTCCACGATTGTTAACCATCTATTGATTGCTTCACAGGGTTAAAGGAAAGGAGAAATAGTGAAGATAAGATACAAGAATTCTAGTGCAGGGGAAATAGGTTTAACCCAATAAAATAAGTAAACTTTATTAATAATTTGGTATGTTGCTTACAAAAGCCTAGAAACTATGCAACACATGCTACACACTCAGCAATCATAAAAGAACCAACTCAACCTAAGCATACAAAACTACCGCCTAAATGGGTGACATTGTCTAACTTAAACAAACACGACTCAAACACAAGTCTCAACTACTAACTAACTCTCTCGCTCATCCAACCACCCAGGATGAGGCGCTCCCGGTGCATACACGAGTGGGTGGGCTGGTATGGGTGCAAAACGATCCTGGTGTCCTACAGCTGGCACCTCAAAGTCCACATGCAAATCATGCTCCTCTAGCTCCATCTCAACTTCCTCATGGTCTTCTTCCTCCTCTTTCTCACCTTGCTCTTGCCCAGCTTGATCACCATCACCATACAAGGCTTCCTCTAATTCCATGATCCTCTCAGTCGCTGCAATGTGCGTCTCATGAAGTTCCTCTTCAGCAATCCTCAAGGCTTTATACACTTGCTTCAATTCTAGAGTCGTGTCCTTCATGCGATCTTCTTGAGCAGCAGCGAACTTTGCCAAGTGCACCACAATAGCATCTTCTTCCTCTTCAATCTTTTGGCATTGAGAATCATGTCCAGATGGATGCAGTCTGAACACGGTGTCCTCCAACTCGTGAGCATAATCCTGACAAATCCATCGCAGAGCAAGACGTGAAGACTCCTGGATCCCAATCTCAAATGTATATCTTCTAACTGTAATGTTGATTGGTTTGCTGGCCTTGGTACCTCTCGGGCGTAGATGAGGATCTTGCAAATGAAGCCTCACTCCACACCATTAACAACTCAGCAGTTTCCTTTGCACATCGATCGAACAAAGCCTCCAAAGACCTGTAGAACCTTCTACAGTTCAGCAGCATAACCTCCTTCGCGCTCACCATAGGTCTGAGCCACGCTCATATGATAAATAAAGTTGGGTGAGACCTCCAATTAATCGGTAGAAAATTCCAACAAAGGGGCAAGAATAGAAGAATGAGAAGAGTCAAGAGCTTCTAATTAGTCAATTTAGATTTTCCTTTAGAAAAAAATTTTTGGACACACCTAAGAGACAACCAGACTATCTAGGGTCAAGACCTATAGTCAGTATGGATCTAATACCACCTCTGTCGAGATCCGAATATGCAAATCGCACTAGTCCAGGATCACGCTATTGCACACAGGCTCAACATAGATGAATATCACAATCATACACAGCAGAAACATAATAAAATACTTCATATATTAATTACTAACCTGTTGACGGACCTTATGGTCGACTTTACATGACTTTCCCATGCAGGGCTAAATTAAGATTAACAAAATAAATTACAGCGAAAAGAAAATGTAGATAAACCCCTCAGTATACCACAAGCAACTGACAAGGCTCAAACCCTAAATATTCGTCTCTTCTGGATACTTCTCCTCCAAAACTGGTGTAGACTCCTCTTCAGCTACTGATGTTGTTAGCAAGGGTGAGTACATAAATCACTCAACAAGTTGGGCACAGAATACAAAGTCTAACATACTATATGCATGGCTTGTTCCAAAGGAATGATTAATTTGTTTATTTTGCAGTAAGGAAGCATTTGTAAAAGAATACGATAATTAGATTTAAATGACAGAAAAACAAATAACGATAAATAGTATCTTTTAGTATTTCTCAAATAAACATGGCACCCAACCCTAACGTAATTCAACTTCAACCAGCACCCAGCTTTTCCATCCAAGTTTTTATTTTATAAAATTCTATTCCTTCACTATAATTCCTGAGCATTGCTCAATACCGCGAGCATGGCTATTCAAATAGGCTATACAATCTGCGGAGGTTACGCACTTTACCCACAAGATACAATCATCTCACCACACAGGCGAGTGACCATAAAAAAGCCTTTACATTGTTCTATCTTAACCCAGTACTACCCGCTAAGGTTTTAACATGAAGGGACTGGTTACCACAATCAGGACGCCTCTCTTGTACCATGTGAGTTTCATCGTTCGATCGGACCTCACACCACCACTGGTAGTACCAAAACTAAGATATTACAAATTAATCAGCTAAGTCTGTCCCATTCCAGACATGTGGTTTCATGTTTGACTCAGGTCAAATGCTTACAAGGTTAAGTCCTTATGTTGACCGAAGCAAAACTTCCACAACCTGTTTCGCCACATAGACCACCATAGCATACTGCCCCTTGCCACTTGCCCCATCTAAATCTTTACCACCCCAGTTGATTACCATGCAACACATGCCATCAACAATTTAAAATTAGTTGCAAAACAACGCATGTTACCACAACTAAACATCATCGTATGAAAACACACATGACACACCAATTTCAATAACATATTCCATATTCTATTAGTCAAACTTTGATATTTCGAAAGACATGTGTCATACGTGCCATGGCTAAGCATACTATACATGGTCTAGCCAACCCATGTTAATCTCTACTAACAACCAACTAGTAATGAACCATCCTAGGGTGACAACAATTATGGCATACAAATGACAAGGTAGGGTATAATTCAATTGGATGTATAACTAGATCCCAAACTAAATTTGGAAACAAACGTAGACGTTAAATAACACGAAGTAGATTGAAACAAAATATCAGTTAGTAAAACTGGGTTCTACATGGTCAAACCACAATTTGTCTTGGAAAAGTTCTTGTTTTGGCTCTGTACCTTGCTCTTGGTTCAACGATTCCTCCTCAGATGCTCTGAGCACTTTGATGTCTACACGTATCGAGAGAAAACATGAAATAAATACCAAAACAGAGAGCAAACTAACTCTAAAAATCAAATAAATTCACCATTAAATAGATCTCAATTTTATAAATTTTTAGAAATCTGAATCACCTAAATCCGAGCTTGTATGAGGGAGAACGGGCTCACAAAAGATTTGATAAATAAGAAAATAAGAAAATATTAAATACTTAATTCCCTGAATTAAATATATACTAAAAAATTGGATTAATGATGTCATCTGATGTCACCATCGATCTGGACCAATCGAGAATCGACACGTGTCTCTGGTCTATGGACTCAGTCCACGACCCCCACTGGTCCACCGTGGACCCGCCTACCGCATAGAACCGATGCTGACACATGGGTCCTGCAGCTCGATGACTCAGCACATGACGCAAGAGCCACCCGAGGAACACGTAGGCACAGACATCAGCAAGCCGATGACATGGTAGCCATGCATACCACACGCGTCAATGACTGGATCACGCCACGTAGACCGGCGGCGCACAAAAACCTATGGTCACCGGTGATCACCGATGATGGCGGTGCTAACAAGATCTCGGCATCGCAAACACGATGCTCCTCTTACCTTCTTCTTCAGTGCTCTAGAATGGCTGCGGCGAGCTAGTCATCTCCGGCGGGGATGGCTTCTTGACGCAATGTCAACTCGGTAGTTATCTAGGCGAACCAATCCACGCAGAAGGTATGCCTAGCGATAGTGAAACTGCTGGCACCGGTCTAGAGCTCTGAGATGCTCCGATGGTGACAAATCTACGACAAGTCCCTTGCGTTGGTGTTGGCGAACTTCCTCAAATTCCGGCGAATCCTCGTCACAATCCGGCAAAACAACTTGGGGCTATGGTTGCTTGAACCTCTACGCAGCCAATGCTTCCACTTTAATAGCACTAGATGACCGAGATGAGCATGACACGACGCATAATCCATGGCAGACATGGAAACGGAGTCTCACTCTATAACATCCCAAAATTTGAGATGAACTATTTGCATTTTTCTTGAAATAATCAAAGCTTAATTTGAATTTTTCTATCAATGAAAGGATTTAATTTGACAAAACTATTCATCAAACAAAAGATTGTGCTTCAATGAATTTTTCTGTATTTTTTTGGGATTTTTCTAAATTTATTTGCTTTTATTTGAATTTTTGGATTTTTCTTAATTCAGAAATGTTTTTATTTTCTAAATTTTTTTTCTTCAGGCCCATTTTTTTCTTCCACCCCGCCCTGTTTTTCCCTCGGCCCGATCTGTTCTATTCGACCTGCCTTTGTGCATCCCCGGCCCGCTCTGCCCGCGTCACGGCCACCGCCCACCTTGCCTTCATGCGCCAAATGCGCCGAAACCCTAGCTGACTCGTAGTTCCACTGCCGCACACCGCTGTCATCTCGGTTTTCGGATTTGGCACATCTCCCTAGTCTATTTAAGAACCCGAGGTGCCTCGCATTGCGTGCGCCGCCTTCCGTCGCCCCCTCTCCTGTCGCTCAAGCCGCCGCCGTTGCTTCGCCTAAGCTCATCGGAGTGCGCCGCCGCATCCGAGTGCTTCTTCCCCATCGTTTAACCGCTCTGGTTCATCTCTGCCATCCCCGCCTACCTCTCCTTGTTGCCTGTGGTGTCCTCTCCCAAATCTGCTCGGTTTTGCTTTCGATCCGGTAAAGATTCGCCGATCGCAATGTCTTCTTCTTCGTTCCCCGCTGCGAGCCGTGGCTGTCTGATCGCCTTAAGCGCTCCAGATTCTGCCACGTCCTCATTGCCCGCGGCTTTGTTTCCCAGGACGTCCGATCCGAACGTAACGCTGGATGCACGACACGTGCCCCGCCGCGTCAGCGCTCATGTGTGCGCTCGGTCAGCCACTCTGCCCTGTCAACCACCCCATCAACGATGACGCGGTGACGTCAGCCCTCCTCCTATACCTGTGAACCCAGTCCACCGTGGACCGAGCCAAATTCATGGGCGTGGTCTATAGACCAAGGGTCCTACCCATCAGCCTCTCTCAGCCTTTTTTGATTTATTTTTATTTTCTAAAAATCCCTGCTGATGTCAGCGTTGCGCATTAATCAGTTTTTCTTTAGAAAAATAATTCTAGAAAATTTTATTTTTCTTTTTCTCTGAATTTAATCTTTCGGAGGTCCGTTCTCTCTCATACAAATTCTAATTGAGGCGATTCAAGTTTCTAAATTTTTCTAAAATCAAGCTCTATCTTCGAGAGCCATTTATTTTTAATTTTGAGTTTATTTGAGTCTCTGTTTGGTATTTATTTGGTTTTATTGTTTTCTTTTTCGATAGACCCCAATTCCAAGGGAGCAAACGGAAAATTCGGAGACCAAAACTCAGCACTAGATCAGCAAGGTAAGTTGTAACCTTTGAACATATTGATCCTATGTTTACAAAAATACTTTGTTTTATACAATTGCATGCTATTTGTGTATTAATGATTATTTCATGGGAATAACTATATATCTATTTGACATTATGCCACCTTGATTATTAGAATGACATGTATCCATTATTAACCCTAGTTGGGACATTATTAGTTGGACATGATGATATTACCAACATTGGGTTATCGTAGCTATGCTTAGGCATACTTAGTTGTACGATGGGATCCATATCACATGTCAATTAATGTTAATCTTGACTTAATGACATATTGAATTGTGGCCGATAGCCACTGTTGTAAAATTTGTTGTACCATGGCATGGCTGCCATTGGTCTTGGTTGAATGAATTTGTTTTTGCCTGAGACAACTTAAGGACTTAATTTTGTGCACCATTGAACTGGGCCTAACCATACTACCATATGTCTGGTATGAGACAGACCTAACTTATTAATTTGCAATGTCTAGCCTTGAGTACTGCCAATTGGTGGTGTGGGTTCCGGGATGGATAGGTAGATTCGCAAGGCGCAAGAGGGGGCCCTAAGGGGCGAAACCTTAGCGGGCAGTACCGAGTTTAGACAGTGCACTGTAAAGGCTTTGTCATGATTTCTTGTGGGTAAAGAAGTACAACCTCTGCAGAGTGTAAAACTATTCGAATAGCCGTCTCTGCGGTCATGGACATGCCTGGGAATTTCATATGAGGTATAAAGTGTTTCGTAAATGTGGGAATGTGGAATTGTTGGGATGTGAATGGGGAGTTCACCCTTGTTTTGTTGTCTAAAGTTATACTGTTGACTTTAGTGGTTTGATAATTGTTTTGGATGGTGTAGGGTGATACCTCGCCATTCTGTTCATGTTGTCTACCATTGATTTACCAGTTATTTATTATCTTTTCGTAAATGTGGCATGTCGAATGGCCCAAGTTATTTCTTTTCCGCTGTAACAATTTATTTGTTTTTTAAGCCCTTAATGCATAGTGGTGTAAACTTTGACCATAAGGTCTGATACTTTATTTAATAATAATTTGTTTCTTCCTTAGTTATTTCGTTGTATGGAATGATACTTTATCTATGTTTTCACTGTATGCACTAGCGTGATCCTGGACTAGTGCAGTATACACAGAGGGTTTTGGATTTGCAAATCTGGGTCCCAACACGCTCGGCCACATGAAAACAATGACCATTAGCCACGCATGCATCGCGATGGACGGATCGATGAGATGCCTCCAAGGTGTGAGTCAATCCGAACCGCTCATGAGAAGCTAACAGCCAAGATACACTAGGGTTTCTAATAACCAGATCGATCTCAACTGTTCACTCACTCGAATCCAATGGCCCTGAACCAACCAAGCCTCCGAGATCATCACAACCGTCCACTCAAAATTCAACACCCATGGATCTAAAGATCACGGCTCATGGGCCATGCCTTAGCCGAACCGGGCTGTGGCGGTAATGGGCTTGCACAGCGGTAGGCCCAACACTATTTCAATCATTTTAAAAGCTTTTCCAATTTAAATAATTTTAGAAATTAAACTAATTCAAATAAAATAGTAACAATATCGAAAAAATTCCAGAAAAATTTTGAGAAATATTTTGAGATATTTGAAATCCAAATAAATTTTTTTGATAAAACTTTATTTAAACTTTCCTATTATTTAAATACTTTTCACAATAGGTTATATTAAAAAATAATAAATAAATCCGAATAAATTCTAGAAAAATCAAATAAATTTTGAAAATTCACAAGATGCGTATTAAAATCCAAACAAGTCAAAAATTAGGATGTTACACCGAAACACATAGGATTGGCTTCTCCGACAGGCAGTACATAGGAAAGATCAGCACCAGGGAACATTAACTAGGGGAACTTTAGCATTCCAGAAATGGAAAACAACGGAGAAATAGAAGTCCCGTCGGTTTGTCAAGACACACGGGGAAGTTTACACTACGCCAAAACCTGCAATAGGTGACGGTCTATTTGTGGCGGTTTTTTTCGAACCGCCACAAAGATAATTATCAGTGGCGGTTCTATTTTAAAAATGGCGGGAAACATATCAGTGGCGGTTCTATCCTCGAACCGCCATCGATAATTATTATCGATGGCGGTTCGAGGATAGAACCGCCATCGATAACAATATATTATCGATGACGGTTGGAGGATAGAACCGCCATCGCGATAACTAGGTTATCGATGGCGGTCTTGTCCTCCAACCGCCATCGATTCTATTGATTATCCGTGGCGGTTCTATCCTCGAACCACCATCGATAATGAATTATCGATGGCGGTTCGAGGACGAACCGCCACAGATAATGTTATCGATGGCGGTTCTAGTTAAAAACCGCCACTAATAATATCGCTTATAAATAGGTAGTCGATGCGCTCTGGTCTTCTTCCTCCCGAGAGCAAACCAAAACTTCTAAATTTCGATTTCGTTTTCTCAATTCTTGTGCTTGTACTTCCTCTAGTTGTTCCTTGGTGAGTTATTTTTTCTCCTCTCTTGATTTGTGTTAATCTTATTGCAATTTAATTTTTAAACCAAGTTTAATTAGGGTTTATATGTAGATGAGATGAAAAGTTTAGATTTTGTTTATTTTTATTTAGCTACCATTTTGTAGTTGATGAATTTATTTCCTAGCTAGGTTCATTAGATGATGTTGTGTTCCTTTTATAGATGATGAATTATGATTAAGCATATATTTAATATTAATTGCATTTTAAGTTAATTTGATACATGATGAATTTATTATCTAGCTCCTTTAGATGATAAGTAATTAGATTGGTTTTTTAATTACTATTAATTGGGTTCTATTAGTGTACGGACATATACATCTTGCATATATATGAACTTATTATCTAGCTCCTTAAGATGATAAGTAATTAGATTAGTTTTTTAATTACTATTAATTTGGTTCCATTAGTGTACGGACATATACATCTTGCATATAATAAATTTATTTAATTAAGATTATTGGGTATTAATATAAATGAAATTTTAGTTAATTTGGTAGTGGGTGCTCATCATTTTTAGATGATGAATTTATTATCTAGCTTCTTTACAGGAAAAGTATTCAGATTAGTTTTTTAATTACTATTAATTTGGTTCCACTGATGCGGACATATATTAAATTTATTTAATTAAGATTATTGGATATTAATATACATGAAATTTTAGCTAATTTGGTAGGTGGATGCTCATCATTTTTAGATGATGAATTTATTATCTAGCTCATTTAGATGATAAGTAATTAGATTAGTTTTTAATCAATTTTTATATTTTAATTAATTTTAGATGGACCGGAGATGGATGTACAATGCGAACTGCTTCTGTAGAGATTGTATCGATGGGGTATCTGCTTTTCTAAGAGCCGCTGAGGAGAACAAGTTGCACAAGAAGACGGAGTACATACATTGTCCATGCATTGATTGCAAGAATGAGAAAATGTTTTCAGACAAAGAGCACATCCACTTGCACTTGATTCGAAGAGGTTTTGTACTTGGCTATACACGTTGGACAAGTCACGGTGAAGAGGAAAACATACATGAAGGTGAGAACGTATTGGATGATGGAGAAGGCATTATGGCAGCTGACATCAGTTATGGATCTGATGAGGATAGGTTGGACATTAATGACGATAATAATCTTGCTCAGATGTTGCGCGATGCGTATGGAACTACACTAGTCAGAGAGAGTTTAATCAATTCAAGGGTTTGTTGGACGACTTGGACACACCTTTGTTCCCGGGTTGCAAGGAGGAATACACAAAGTTGCACACCGTGCTTTCACTTCTAAAATTGAAGGCAAGCAATGGTTGGTCCGATAAAAGTTTCACGGCGCTATTACATCTCTTAGCGGACATGCTTCCAGATGGAAACGTATTGCCGATAACCACTTATTTAGCTAAGAAGGTTGTATGTCCATTGGGATTGAAGTAGAAAGAATACATGCATGTCCAAACGATTGTATACTCTATCGCAAAGAGTATACTGAGACATGCATGTATGTCCGTGTGCAAATCATCGCGATACAAGCGTAAAGGCCATGACAATGAGGGCACCGTGGTGAAGAAAGGAGCTCCGTTAAAGTGGTGTGGTATTTACCGGTAATACCTCGGTTGAAGCGCTTATTTGGAAACAAAAGCATGCCCAATCGATGCGATGGCACTCGTAAGAGCGTAAAAGGATGGAAAGTCGAGACACCTGCCGATTACGCCAAAGGAGAACCATCGATAGGCTCTTTAGGATGGACTTTGGGAATGAACCGAGGAATGTAAGGCTTGGGTTGAGTACGGATGGAATGAATCCTTTCAATAACATGAGTAGTATTCATAGCACTTGGCCCGCGACTCTCTGATCTACAACCTTCCTCCTTGGTTGTGTATGAAACGAAAGTACATTATGATGTCGCCGCTATCCAAGGGCCGAGACAACTGCAATGATATTGATGTATACCTACAACCATTGGTGGAAGATCTTGTGATCTGTGGAACGAAGGTGTCTGGTATGGGATGAGTACAAGCGAGTACTTCACCCCACGCGCATTGTTGTTTTGCACCATCAATGATTTCCCGCCCTTGGTAACCTATCCGGTCGTCTTGTAAAAGGGGCCAAAGCATGCCCCATTGCATGGATGAAACCGCAAGTGTGTGGCTCAATAACTCGAGGAAAACGTGTACATGCATCACCGCAGTTCCTTCGCAGAATCACCCCTACCGCAATATGAAGAAACAATTGACGGGACAAAAGAGGATGGTATAGCTCCAAGGCCTCCTCGTGGGAAGAGGTATATGATATGGTTAAGGATATTAATGTTGTACTTGGAAAGGGAGAGAGTAATAATAAATCGAGGTCTCGTATTGAGAAGATCACGTGGAAGAAGAGATCGATATTTTGGAACTTGCCCTATTGGAACGACTTAGAAGTTCGACATTTGCATAGACGCCATGCATGTAGAGAAAATGTATGTGATGACTTGATTGGTATTTTGTTTGAATATCCCTAGCAAAAGTAAGGCGGATCAAGGCACGAAGGGACACGGAAGATATGAAAATCCGAGTGAGCTACATCCTCGAGACAACGGGAAAGGCCGACTTTACCTCCCCGACTTGTTACACTCTATCCAAGAAAGAGAGAATGACCTCGCAAATGCTTGCATGGTGTGAAAGTTCCATCCGGTTACTCCGCAAGCATCAAGAAACCGGTCTCGATGAAAGATTTGAAGTTAATCGCATGAAGTCTCATGATTGTCATGTGATGATGACACAAATGCTTCCTATTGCAATTAGAGGTATTTTGCCCGAAAAGGTCCGAGAGGCAATCATGAGGTTGTGTTTCTTCTTCAACACGATTTCACGTAAGGTCATCGATCCCATCGGACTTTACGAATCGCAGAATGATGTGGTCAAGACACTATGCCGACTAGAGATGTATTTCCCTCCATCATTTTTCGATATAATGGTTCATCTCATTGTTCACCTTGTGAATGAGATAAATGTATGTGGCCCCGTATTCCTGCATCAGATGTACCCGTTCGAAAGGTACATGGGTATCCTGAAGAAGTATGTACGCAATCGATCTCGACCGGAGGGCTGCATTGTGGAAGGTTATGCAACTGAGGAGGTTATCGAGTTTTGCGTGGATTACATGGAGGGGGTGGAACCGGTAGGAGTGCCTGTATCTCGCCATGAGGGTAGGCTAGCTGGAAAAGGAACGATTGGAAGGAAATCAACAAATTCGTACGATCATGGATTGTTCGAAAAAGCTCATTTCACAGTCTTGCAATAGTCAGTTGAGGTGTCCTCGTATATGGACATGCACAAGGATAAGCTACGAGAGGAAAATCGTGGACGATCGAGGGCTTGGGTAACAAAAGAGCATAACCGCTTGTTCAATCATTGGTTCAAAGAGCATATGACTGGAAAGAAACGAGTGTTGTGTTGAGGTGGTTGGCAAAAGGGCCATCAGTACAATCTTGACATGGCAAGGATAATGACATAAATGGATATACCTTTTACACGAGATCTCAGGATAGCAAAAACACTTACCAAAATAGTGGTGTCCGCATAGATGCCTATGACAACACAGGCAGTAAGAAGACTAGCTTCTATGGGTTCATAGAAGAGATTTGGGAGCTCGACTATTGTATTTTTAAGATCCCGATGTTTCGTATCGTTGGGTACAACTCCCAAAGGGTGTCAAGGTGGACAAGTGCGGCTTCACTACTTTGGACATCGAACATGTCGGATCTGAGATTTAACCATTTGTACTTGCGAAGCAAGTAGCACAAGTCTTCTATGTAATCGACCCGACAGATAAGAAGCGGCATGTAGTTCTTCAGGGAAAAAGAAGGATCGTCGGAGTTGAGAATGTCGTGGATGAGGATGAGTACAACCAGTTTGACGAGTTGCCTCCTTTCGTAGATGGCAACATCAGGCTCGAGGAAGAGACCACTCAGGAAGCTACCTATCATCGCGACGATCATGAAGAAGGGCAAATTGTGAAAGAAAATAATTAGCTATATACGAGTAATGGCAATGTGATGTAAACAATATGCATTTGTATGGAGTAATAGAAATATGGTGTTATGCATTTGTGTGTAGTAATGGAAATGTGGGTCATTAATATATTTGGATTACATAGGCAACGCGCCAGTCGTAACGCGAAATTCGGGTCTTTACGCGAAGAAAGGGATTTAGATGTTTACCGTTTCTAGGGACTTATAGGATAAAAAATAGACTAATATGTAAGTTTAGGAATTTTCAAAAAGACGGACTATTACGTAATCTTAGAAAATTTTGAGGCCCTTTACGCAAAAAAATGTAAGTTTGGGCCCATTTACGCAAAACAAACTGGATTTTCCATGTAAAATAGGACTACAATATATGTCAATTAACTGCATTGAATATATATAATATAATGTATTGCGCGAGATGGAGTCGAACCCAGACCAAATGGTGCGGTGACGCTCTAACCAACCGAGCAAACGAAATGTTTGTGAGTCGTGGCGATATTTAATATATAAGCTTGATTAACCGCGGTTCTTCAAATCCATTACATTTATGTTAGGATAACTTTATCGATGGCGGTTCGTATAAAGAACCGCCACGATAATATATGTTTGATGGCGGTTCTTGTGAAGAACCGCCACGATATCCCATTTATCGATGGCGGTTCGTATAAAGAACCGCCACGATAATATATGTATCGATGGCGGTTCTTATTAAGAACCGCCACAGACATTATATCGATGGCGGTTTGTATAAATAATCGCCACAGATAGTATCGATGGCGGTTCTTGTTAAAACCGCCACGATAACCCACATATGAAATGTCGCTTTTACCGCTGTGCCTAAACCCTTAGACTCCGCCGCTTCACTCTTCTCACAAACTCCCGCCGCTTCACTCTTCTCACCGAGCCCGACGCGCGCCGACGCCCGCGCCCACGCCCGACGCCGCGCGCTCGACGCCCGCCAGCGACGCTGTTCCCTACTCCGCCCGGACGCCACCCCGACGCCGCCCCTACTCCGCCCCGGACGCCGCCCCCGACGCCGCCCGGGACGGTTTTGCATACTTAGCAATACTAATTGGCTATCAGTAGAGGCTATTTTTGTTAGCCATCTTTATTCTCTCTCTTAGTTCATTACCTCAAACACAACACACAAACACACAAAATGCATGTGCACAACTTTTCCACCAACATAGTTCTATAAAAAATCTGTGAGATTCTACTTTGTTAGCACTATAAGATCTTTACGTGTTAATGATCTAAATAATTATGGTGTATTTTAAATTCCTTGCCCCCGACGTAACTTTTCTATAGTCAGGACTATTGCATTAGCACCAAAGGGCCTAATTATAGTGGGATTGCTTTTGTCTAAGTAGCATACAACAATCCAAACCAATAAAGTTGTATTTCAGCACTATAGGACTCGATTCTAATGGTCTACAATAATCCCAGTATCTAAACATGGCATGTAAGAATTTACAGAAATATGAAATGAAAAAACATATTTCCATACTTTACCTCTTTCAGTTTTCAGAGTTAAACTTCCGCACTTAACCCAAATGACCGCCAAATTGTAATGGTTCCATACTTTACCTCTTTCAGTTCGCGCATCCAAGGCTGATATGGAGGAGCAATCCACCCCGAGCTCGAGCCCTAGCCCTAGCAGGTTCCTCAACCTCCACCCAACCACCGCTGTTGTCGCCGATGCTGACATACCCGTGGCAAGACCTCGTGGCCGAGGAAGAAATAAGAAGCCCGAAGGCCGGTATACCATCTCGGAGGTCTCAGAAGCTGGGGCCCCTATTGCACCGCCAAAGTTCGTAGCAAAGTACAGAACAACCTGCGGGTATATCGCAAGGGAGAGAGTGCCAATCACCTTTTTGGATTGGCACAAAGTGCCCGAGACCATCAAAACGGATCTATGGACGGAGCTCAAACAAACCTTCGAATTCCCCGAAGAAGATGAACACCGCGTGCGTCGGGATGCGTTGATGACCATGGATGCGGCATGGAGGAACTTCAAGGCCAGGCTGAATACTACTTATGTGAAGAAAAACCGATCGGCCATCGGGGACTACCCAAACTTAGAACCATATTGGGATGATTTCGTGTCGATGAAGCAAAGTGAAGCAGCAAAGAAGTCCAAATGAGGATCACATAAACATCGGAAGAAGGAACATCCATCCACACGGACTTGGTGCGGGTGGGTACGCCGTAAAATCCTCAATGGGAGAGGCAGAAGCGTAATCATTACGGTCGACCGTACAAGTCAATTGGCCGGACTACCAGACCGAGTCAAGCACTACGTGCTAGCGAGGGCAAGTGTCACGTCTGGTGGGGGCTTATCCTTCAGAAATAGCGATGACGAAGCAATGTCGCAAAGGGTCCAGGAGCTGTACGTCGAGTCTTCCCAAGGAACATTCCAACCAGATAGGGAGAACGACGAACTAACACGTGCCCTGGGAAACAAGGAGCATCCTGGACGGACACGAGGTGTCGGGGTTAAGGTTCCGTGGAAGACAGGATTCCCAGAGCACCTTCACACTTACAAGAGTCGAAAGAGAGCTAGAGAAGCGTTTGTCGAAATAGAAATGATGAAGGAAAAGATGCTTCGAGAATTACAAGGCACAATAGAACAACAAGTACAACGACAAGTACAACAAGCCATGAGCCAGTCGCAAGCAACGAATATTGTTACGACCAGCCCTCCGAATTATCGCAGCAGTTGCGCATCCGCCCCACTTGTAGAACAGGACATGGGTCATTATCCTGTGGACGACATACATGACCCCACACCGTGCCAGCTCACTTTGCCCGTCATGAACATATTCATTCAGGCTGGTACAGGCATAGCGTACCCATGCCAAGAAGGAGGTGTATTGCACAACTCTGCGATAGCGTCGGGATATGCAAAGGTCCAGGTGGACACGGTTAATCCCCAGTTTGCCAACCTCGGGCTAGAAATGCCCCCGAACGACGAGGTTACAACTCTAGGAAGTGCCGTCCACTCATTCATCCAGTGGCGCAAACGTGACATCACCTTGGACCATCATGAAGTGCTGTTCCTCCCGAGGTGAGCACGCCACCCCTCCCGAGGTGACCTGCCCACCTCTCCCGCAGTGAACCTGCCGGCCTCTCCTGCAATGAACCTTCCGGCCTGTCCTACAGTAAACCTCGCACAGTCGTCACCAACACATCAGCGTACAAAAGTTAGTGCGACAACTTCAGTTGACCGACTTAAAACCCCTCCTCTGAAGGCATGGCAGAATAGACAAGCCATATCAGCGAGGTCAGGCGAAGCCAGAACAGAGTATGATGTTGTGTGCGAGAAAATGAAGGGTAAAGCGGTATCCAAAGGACAAGTCAAGAAAAAAGTGAAATACGAATTGGGGAAGCCGTTTGTCACCCCTTCGAAGCTTCATAGTCTAACAGTGCAGCTAAGGGCGATTACATGAATGGTATATGGAGCGATCGAACCAACATGTACTCCGAAGGTGATCACTGCCATTTTCAGAGAGGAACATTTCCACCATGAGGGATGGTCGCTTCATGATAGAATTCAATGACTTGCACAACATGTACTATCAAGATGCCCTCGACGTGTCTCTTATGAGATCTTTGGTCATCTTTGTAAGTGTACAATATAAAAATCATTGTCTACATTCATGTAATACTGGATAAATGTGATGTCTAAATGATTTGTTATGTAGATACGAGTTGATCGAACTAAAAAGAACCAAAGGGCCAGTGGCGTTCCTCGATCCGGGAACGGTTTGCCAGCCGGAAGTCCAAAGAGTACCAAAGGAGGTCGAGGACTACGTATATAACGCTCTCATCAAACTCCAAGACAAGGAGTTCATACTTTTACCGTACAATTTCAAGTAAGTGGCTCACTAGCTAGTTCAACTACTTGTTGATCTCGTTCTTTGCTCAGGTTAGGACTAATGACTACGGCATCATACATGTGTATGTAGTTTCCACCGGATTCTCGTAGTAATTACTCCGGATAAAAGCAAGATCTCGATCTTGGACCCAGCGGGACAAAGATCCAAAAGACTACAAAGATATGACAAGTCTAGTGAATAGGGCCTTCAAAGCATATTGTAAAAAGTGCTCGAGACACCGTCCTTTCCATAAATCACTAACAATCCGTACTAAATTTCCGGTACGCACAAAAACAATTTTCCTATATCGCACCTCGAAGTCAATAACTCCTTCAATGTCGTATAAGTTTATTCAATTTTTGCGATTGCCAAGCGGCCGCCAGAACAAATTTATGTGGGTACTTATTATTGCCAATACATGCGCGAAATCTTAGGCTCTACAATAGTAAACAATGACGTAGAGGTTTGTCACGATAACATCACACATTGATTTGCACATCTCATTCTCTATATAAGCTCTTAAGACAAACTTTTTCTATCTATAGCGTTTGAAGTTGCCTACGGGAGGACTGGTTCCAAATGAAATCCAAGGCATTCAGGGACAGCTCGCCTACTTCATCATGAAGGAAGTAATCAACAAGAATGGCGAGTTTCATGACCTAGATAATAATGATGAAGTCTTCCATACTCATCTGCCACCTCTAGAGGCCCCTACCAACAGTGAAGACTCGTAGGCTTATAGTTCACAAAACTAGTTAATTTTTTTCTTACGGTGGTGTAAATTGATGTTTCATTGAATGTCAAGTTTAGTATTGGATGGCATGGCTTGCACATGTTCTAATTTCTATCATTTGATTTAAGAAGTTGTGATTGATCTGCGCTTGTGTTGTTGCCCTTCTCCCGTGCGTGTGTGTGTGTTGATGGGTGGTGTGTGTGTGTGCGTGCGCTCTAGACGAGGAGCGCTCCCTTTATTGCTTTTCTTCGTGCCCTTTCATGATGGCTAGTAGAGCTTTTTATAGGCGTGGGTGATGGATGAATACTGAAAAGAGCTCATTTCAAAACTGCACCATTACAAAGAGTTTATTTGATTGCTTGATTTAGTTGCCGAAGTTTCCTTTTGCATCTTTACCGTCCATTCATAAGAGATTTGATTACATGGTCCTTATATTTTTAGATGGTGTGTTTTACTCTAATGTATGATAGTAAATACCATTAAAAATAGCTAAATGGAGATTATAGAAGGAAAAATAGTAAAAAGTAGGATCAAAATTGTAGAAAGATATGTATTTAGGAATAAAAATTGAAAAATAGAATATCACATATTCAAAAATAGAGGGACTATAAACTAGCTAATGCATGTACAACATCTGGAGGATGCCACGGCATTCACATGGAATAAGACGGCAATGGATCGGCTAGATTTGTGATACAACAAAAGTGATCTATTTAGCGTTCCATAGTATGATATATAATGACTTCATTTACATACTCTGAGAAATATTGATGCAAAGATGACTGAACTAGAGAAGGGAGCAGGTCCAGCGGAAGGCATGCCCTACACCATCACCATGATCGAGCGCCTCATGCATGAGACACTTTAATTGTACATTGTAATTGTGTATATTGTAATTGTGTATATGCAAAATCTGTGATTGTAATTGTGATTGATGTATTATATGTAATTGTGATTGATGTATTATATTGTAGTTGTGTATATGCAAAATCTGTGATTGTTGTACATTATAATTGTGTATATGCAAAATTGCAATTGTGATTGATGTATTATATTATAGTTGTGTATATGCGAAATCTGTGATTGTTGTACATTGTATATGCAAAATCTGTGATTGTTATGTTTGAGGGCATGGCTAGCAAAGACACGAGGCTAGCCCAAAATGCAGTTTTTATTTTTTGGTCGGTATTATCGTGGCGGTTGGTGGATAGAACCGCCACGTATAATATAGTTATCTGTGGCGGTTGGTGGATAGAACCGCCACAGATAATATAGTTATCTGTGGCGGTTGGTGTATAGAACCGCCACAGATAATATAGTTATCTGTGGCGGTTGTAGGAAAGAACCGTCACAGATAGTGTAGTTATCTGTGACGGTTGGTGGATAGAACCGCCACAGATAGTGTAGTTATCTGTGGTGGTTGGTGGATAGAACCGTCACAGATAGTATTGTTATCTGTGTCGGTTAGTGTGTAGAACCGTAACA
The DNA here is from genome assembly GCA_036346275.1 of Otatea glauca. Lineage (NCBI taxonomy): Eukaryota > Viridiplantae > Streptophyta > Magnoliopsida > Poales > Poaceae > Otatea > Otatea glauca. The sequence continues at coordinate 33,413,383 of CM070719.1, forward strand.
GATAACACTTATCTGTGGCGGTTAGAAAACCGCCACTGATAATCCTCGATTATCAGTGGCACTATATCTGTGGCGGTTCAATAACCGCCACTGATGGCAGTTATGAACCGCCATTGATGACCTTTTTCAGTGTAGTGTTAGCACACGGGAACTGAGATGCTGTCTATAGCTATCAATCGGATAAAGGCGTAGCACGCATATAAATTTCTTGCAAACATGTAGACAAATCAATTAGTTAGTTAATGTAACGAGTAAACTTCACAAACCTACGAGGTTTTTTTTTACAACACAAAACTACAAGTTTTTTTTACAAACTATCATAAGACATATGTTTTAGCTTCTATTTAAAAAAACTATAGATTTTAAAAGAACATGTATCACAAAATTAAGTATATGTTTTAAAATCAACTATTTTTTGTAATGGTCTGACAGTATAGCGCCACATGTTTGCCACGCGCACGAGTGAAAAGGGGAAATGAGTGCGTGCGAGGTTGTTATGTGGGCTCATAATATCAGACACGTTATAAGAAATGGTGAGCTCTAAAACTTGTAGATTTTTGAGACAAGTTCTCCTAAATTCTGTAGTTTTGTGAAATAGAAGATAAAATATGTAGTTTTATGATAGTTTGTCTAAAAACTTGTACTTTTGTGAAATTTATTCTAATGTAATTGAGCTCTTGCTGCGCACGTGGCACACGCGTGAAGGTGAAGACTAAATGCAACGAAGAAGAAAAATAGGGAACTTAATTAATCAATGAAGTACTACTATAGTAATTATTAAGTTGACCACGGGAGAAACACCGACCCATTTGGAGAATCGGAGGGAGGGGGACAGTTGTTTGTCTGACAATGAAGACTTGGTCACTCTTCTAAATTAATCACTCCATGTGACGATCTCTTAGATCACATGCATGCATGCTACTGCCTAATATCCTGATTTACTAATTAGAACATATTTATTTATCTAACAATCAATCCCGAATTATATCTCTCCATTAATTTTCTACGTTTTTTTCTAGGATACTTGGCAAATACATGTACTTCCTTTGTTTTCAAATAGATGTTATTTTAAAATAGGGGGAATTTCCTGTATGCCACTGAAATTTGGCTAGGTTGCATATTTATTTATCTAACAATCAGTCCCGAATTATCTCCTCCATTAATTTTCTATATTTTTTCTAGGATACCAGGCAAACACATGTACTTCATTTGTTTCCAAATAGATGTCATTTTAAAATAGGGGAAATTCCCTGCTCTATGCCACTCAAATTTGGTCAGATCTCTTCCGTGCCTCCTATACCACCGAGTTTCTACTTTAATCCCTTCTTTGCCACTACCATTAGGTCCATTAGTTTGCTCTACCGTTAACTCGTGGAAACTTGTTAGATTTTTCCTTACATGCTAGTTATACCCCAACTCTACCTCCACCACTACACGAATATACATCACAATCGGTTATTTTTTATCATCACAGTCGGTTCTGATGGCGACACAAAGTCATTAGACAGAGATGAGACAACGCTATTACAATTGGTTCTTGCTCGATAGAGATGAGTATGTCATCTCTATCGGTTCTCATAAGGAACCGATAGAGATGAGCATGTCATCTCTATCGCTTATTCTAAAGAACCGATAGAGATGACCCCTTTATCTCTATCGTTTTCTTCTCAAAACTGATAGAGATGAGGGGGTGCTGTTTTTCAATTCACTCTCCAATCAGCACATATTTCACACAGTATGCACATATCACATTCATAGAATAGAAACACATTATTACAACACATATCACATTCTTTCACAAAACAGAACTTAAACATGCTTCCCAGTCAGTACACATGCAATCGCATTTACATATATAATATTGTTCACATATGGACTAGAAGGAGCTTTCAGGATTTGTAAACCAAGCCATCTGCGAGATAACTTCCATCTAGTACCATTGGCAAAAGTGGTCTCATAACTTGTTGAGTGCAGAGCTGTCTAAGCTCTTCTAGGGGATATTGATACGCTGCATAATAGAAATGAGTGCTCTAGTTTAAGTTTTGAAATTTCTATGTGAAAGGCTAATTGTATTATTATGCATGTACATATACCCTAGGGAAAGGTCTGAGCCGCCGACCACGATCAACATGTGCTGCATGATGTACAAACCGCAGTAGTCATTGTTGCCCTGTGGATGACACTGTGAAGAAAGGAAAAGAAATTAAGAGACGAAGAATAGATGTCATAAAATATTAATCTTATATATGGTAGGCACTTGTACCTTGAAGCGTATATACTCCAGATTCGAGCCCTTTTTGTCATCGTGTATCCCTCCTTCAGCGACGTAGTTCGAGAAACCCCTATATACATTGGAGAAATGCCGTTGAGTAAAAAAAATTTAATGTAGTTAAATACAGAAAGGGTTAGGTAAGAGTAGTGTACTTACTGCTCCAAAGGATGCTTGATCGCGTAGGCCATCAGTCTCTTCTCGATCGAGTTAAAAGTGTAAACTATGTTGTCACTCGAAACGAGCACGAGTAGAACCCAATGGTTGCTTATTAAATGGTACACAGTGAAGGAAATAAGTTCACATACGATTTAAGTGCATACAAGTAATTGAAGGGTAAAGTAATACTTACTCCTCATGGTACGGAAGTAGAATGAAGTTCTTCTTCGACTCAGCTCTCAATGCCCCCTTGATGTAGCTAGCAACCCATTTCGATTGAAGCCTAGCCATGGTCACGGACACAAGCTCAGTGTCGACGAACCCAACTCGTTGTTGGTTCGTCACGACTCGCTGCCTCATTGCTCTACAACTTGTGTTGAATGTTAAAAAACATACTGCAAAATCCTATAGAAGTCATAAGCTCGTGCTATATGGTGCGATACTCACAACGTCCAGGATCGTACAGTAGAAATGTCGATGGCTATCAGTTGGTACAGACGGAACAAATCCCCAAAACTGACTGGGAATATCCCATCCTCCTTGGTGGAATGTCCCTTTCTGTATTTAACATTGAAGTCGACACGCCGCTCGCCCTCTTTCATTTTGTCAACGTACCATCCATGTAGTTGTCAAGTCCACTTGCCTAGAGGATTCAATTTGCTGGAAGGTAGAAGGGGCTTTTCATGTACGTAGGCCTTAAAATCATAAGGGGTCTCTGTGGCCTATGCCAACTTTCCTTTCATGGCAAAAGGAGTCTTCGAGGTCGGGACAGTGGGCTTTTCATGTACCTCAGGGGGCGCTATGGCCTCTGTAAGCTTTGCCTTCTTAGCAGATGGAGTATCCAAGGCCTCTAGTGGTTCTATGGCTGTCGTGCTAGTCCTTTTACGTGCCAGCTCTACACTCTGCGGAGGACTCATTACGGTGGTGGGAGCAGGAGTAGGTACGGTAGGAACCTACGAAGCATGTGCATATGTAACTTGTTGCAATACTACTGGAATGGTAGAGAAGACGCGAGGGATTTTTACCTTGACCAGTACGACGTCCGTTGTGGGCCACTTGATGAACGACATCCGTGCTTGCCCGAGAGTGGTGATATCTTTGTTGGGGGGACTCAAGCACATGTGATAAGAAGGCTTCGGGATATAGTCCACCTGCACCCTCATGTAGCCCTTCCCCAAAGGCTGACCATGCATCATGACAGTCTCCTTGTATGGAAATGCAACCCCACGTGCAGCCTCTACGGGAAATCCGTCCTCCGTCAGGGTGAGTTGGCACTTGGTAGGCGCCTACAAGAAGTGCGCAACATGAGAGAAAACATTGTGAGAGTTACACTCGTACCTTATATGTCAGGAAAAATTATTTATTACTTTCAGCTGGGGACCAGACTTATCATTTTTGGAACTGCAGCTACTGGGTCGGGGCACAGGCTTATCTACAACAAGCGAGGGCACCTGGCTTTGACTTTAGGAGATCATCGCCATCATCTCGGCCCTCAGGTGCTCCTCACGTGTCAGCATCTCCTCCCTCAACTCCTCCTCACGTGCTGTCATCTCCTCCCTCATCTCCTCCTTGATCTCCTCCCTTAGCTTCTCCCTGAGTGTGTCCTTGAGGCGCTCCGTACGTGCCTCCCATGATCTTGATCTAGCACTCGCAGCGTAATCTTGGAAGTAGGACTTCTTCGTATGCCCCACCCCTGCGGCAAGCACCTAGCCCTTATGGTCGGACTTTCCGATCACAGAGGATAGGATGTCCTTCGACCCTTAGCCCAGAAAGGTCCCCTACTCTTTTCGCTAGCTTACCTCCTCTTGCAAGAAGCGAGTACGAATTAGATCTGAAATACAACAGGAATGGTCAACAACAATGTACTAAGTTAGATGTCTTACGATGGTGGAGATGACGAACGCGGTAGCAAGGTTTGGTACTACGAGCTGCCCATCACGTGTCCGCTTCTCACATATGTGTGAGTAAGGCATCGCAGTCCCGGAGGACGCGCACTCCTCGGCTAGTCGCGCCTACTCTACCTTCTTCCCTTCATAGCCACCTGAACCGAGGTGGTGCGCATGCGTGTTCTGCCTCTTAGTAGCAATGTTCTTCTGTCTCAACTCCTCCGCCTCGGGCATACTCGTGATCCTTGAGAACTCCTCTCAAACACCGGGATTCACAAATGGATACCTCTCGAATGGTGTATGGCCTTTCAACACATACTCACCATGCATGAAGACCCTGAAGTGCCTCAAAGCCACACCCATCCTCTTCAAGGCGTATCGCCTGGCATTGTTTTCATCTTCCTCTTCTATAATCCATTTGCCCTTAACCTCGTCCCATAGCCGATTCTTCTGCTCGGCGCTGACTTTCTTTCTCCAATCCTTAACCATTATGGGAACTCTCTCCCTCACCAATTGACTGAGGAATGACCGGTATCACCCCTTGTACTTGGGAGGACCCGTGCAAACCCCCGTGGCATTGAAGTGGAGAACTTGCCGCGTTCTCCCAATGGCCCCTTTGTTCGGACTTCAGGCCTTCCTCACCTTACTCGACCCCTCAACATTTGGAACTTAGCTCAGCTCAACACTTGGAACTTGGCTCGGCCCCTCAGGAACACCTTCTACTCTGTCTGGCGATGAGCCGATGCTCTCTAATTGCGATATTTTGAGTTTTCTTATCTAACATGGTCATATATTTGACATGAGAGAAAGCAATTCGTAGCTATTATGTGAACTTGACAATAAATCATGTAAAGCAACAGCTGAATGGATAATTCGTAGTATTTAATTGTTCTAGCATATTGCAGAAGAGTAACAGATGAACGAATGATTTTCAAGAAAAGTCTATTTGTTGACCAACTAAATGCATACCAACGATAATTCCTAATCTATAAATAGGTTTGGTCCTAATCCCATTCGACAATATGTGGTTCGGGCAAGTTCCTAAGCCGTTGTACAACTCTAAAGAAAATTTTGACAGCATCTCCCCGCTGTTCTTCAGATACACGTCTGAACAAAAAGTCAAGTGGGGTGTGTATCCAGAGAACACCAGGGAGATGCTACCGAAATCTACTCTAGAGTTGTATAACAGCTCAAGAACTTGCCCGAACCACACATCCTTGAACTATCCAAAAAAAGTGGACAATCCGAGACTGCTTGCTTTTGAATATGCCGAAATGGCATATTCATAAACAAGCACCCTCGAATAGGAGACGTAGGTTACGCATGGTGAACTCTAACGTTGATCATATTACAACAAAAAAAGACATGAAAATAAAAAGACATGTATGTTTAAAGTAACATGTATATTTTACTACTTTGTTGCAGAACCGAAAGGAAAAGTAACATGTATATGTAAAGTCTTATATTAAGATCAACAACTGCACAACTTGTTAAATAAATGAAGCATAGTGTTATCAATTTTACCTAGTTTGGTTCCTACAAGAACTACAGGAACACTTGGCGCAAACCTGCAAAGCTCAGGCGTCCACTGTTGAAAAGAAGAGTGGATGATCAATAATCGGTTGTTTCCTTGATAAATTAACAAAATATAGACATGAAAGAAATTTACCAAACCCAAATAAACTAATGCCTGTCGCAACCAAACCCAAATTAATCCTTCCCTAAAAGGAGAAATATTTCCACATTTGACATCTCTAATGTCACCCACCTGTTGTGTGGTGTGGTGTGGGCCTACATACCAATTGATGCAATAATTTCCAAATCAATCTATCAAGTATGAATGATGAAGTCTATAAGCTTGAAACGCATTCAATTCATACATACAGAACATACATCAAACGCAAAAGACTGTATTTGTACTTATCAGGATCATATGTCTAGTTTGAGAGTAAGCAACATATATTTTTGCACATCACAATCTGTAGTACTTGAAGCACTGGTATATATATATATATTTCTTGATATCAAGGTGTCACAGAAACATCACAATCTGCAGTCGTAAGATTATTAGACCGTCGATTTCATCTGTGTATATACCTTCACTGTCTAGTGTATGTACTAAAAAGTTGCTCAATTGAATTCTAACCTGCTGTAAAGGTAACTTTATTACAGAGACATGGAATATAACTGATATTGAACCGAATTGTTTGACTCATTAGTACTTATAGGCATAGAGATCATAGTCAAAGTCGTAAAAGTTACTCCATAGCTTAACATGACAAAATAAGCAGAAGCCTAAATTCAGCATGACATAAGGGCACTCGGTCTGCTTCCACAATCAAATTCAACATGTGGTACAACGATCACAAAGGCAAAAGGCATGCTAAGAGACAACCGAATTGACATAGGATGGAATGTACATTTTTAACTTGTGCTTGTAGTAATACAGGATCATATTTATTAAGCATAGCTCTTGAAATTCTGAAATGTATAGTTAACTCATTTTAGATGGCAAACATGTAGAAACTAAAGAACAAGAACATAATGCATGTATCATATTATAAAAGGTTTTCATTGCTGTTAATTCACCAGGACGAGTTGCGGCGGCGAGGTCGGTGGGGGCAGGACGGCTGCGGCGATGAGCCCCACCGGGGCACGACGGCAGTGGCGGCGAGCTCCACGGGGGTCACGACGGCAGCGGTGGCGAGCTCCACTAGGGTGAGGACGGCAGTGGTGGCGAGCTCCACGGGGGTGACGACGGCTGCAAGGGGAGGGGGCCTGTACCTAGGGTTTACTGCTGTGGGGGAGCGAGTGATGGGGGAGACAGTGAGCGGCGTGGGAGGGAGGGAGTGGCGGGGGAGAGGGAGAGGCGGAGGCGGAGCCGACGGTGGAGGAGGAGGCAGAGAAATCGCGGTGTGGGAGCTTGAGGCGCGGGAGCTAGGGAAAAATAGATTTGCCAAGGCGCACGTGAGAGCTTCACCAAAAAATATGACTTAAAAGAGCTAAGGGGTATTTGAAGGACCATGTGGAGGTCCATCCATGTTTGTGATGAGTATTTGACTTTATTTGAGCAAGGTGTGCTCAAGTTTGAGTTTGATTTGGATTGATTTTCAAAATGAAGCAATTTGAGTTGTCTCTGCCAGAGTGGCGATCTGGCCGTATGGGCGCAGAGTGATGAGTTGGATGGGTTTATTGCATATCATTGTGGGGATTGCTATGTGATGTGTTTCCTTGTCTTTGATGGTTGCAGGACGACGGTGCTAGGTCATGGTGAGGCGAAGGATGACCGGGACTAGGCGAGGAGCATCGGAGGTCCAGACGGTTGGGAGATCGCCGGAAGATGATCGGAGACGGAGTCCGGGCAAGTCAAGAATACAAGTAAAGGAGATGATGCTAGCTAGATGCCGCGTGGATCAATGAGGGCCGTCGGATTGAGGTCTAGTTGATAGGTTAGCGGGTCTAGGTAGTATGCTTTGAAAACCGTGCAAGAAAACCCGGTATGTGTGTGGGTTTTGGGTTAGCCCTTGCATGGCTGTGTGTGTGGGTTAATCCTAGCCCTTAGATGAGTGCTCTAGGGTTGAGGGACTCATCTAAGGGTGGTAGGTGGCCCAAGAGTAGTATAAATAGGGGTGGAGGGGTAGCCTCCTTCCCTCGAAGGTTTTGAGGTTTTTGATGCTCCTTTAAGCTTTGCCCACATGAATGTGAGGCTTTGTAACCTCTCCTTCCAGAAATGAAATGTTTCCTCGAATCATTTCTTTTCTTTGTGCATTTACATTACGCATTTAAATTACGCAATTTACATTATGCACTTAAATTCCGCAATTAAATTCAGCACTTACATTCTTGCAATTTACATTTATGCAATTTGGATTTGCCTTCCCTCCTTCTAAATGCTGTTCTTCTAGGATGTCTTAAGGGTGTTCATTTGATTTTACATCTTTCTTACACCCTTGGATAGACTAGAGATCAAGTTTTTTATCAATTTGCAAATCTGTCCAGAACTTGTTCATCACGCAGCAGTCAGTATTTGATTTGTATAAAAATATATAAAAATCATTTTTTAGTGATTCTTTTTGGATAAGGTGCAGGACTCATATACACATCTGTATAAAATTTCTTGAGTCCACTGGTTGCACCGTTTGAGAGCTATGAAGTGAAAACCGAGCCTCAAACTTTCTGGTCGAAGTTCCTGACCTTCTGTATTGCTTGATTTTTCATTCTTATTCTACAAAGCTTTGTGAGTTTATTTTTGGTGGAGTGTTTCACGACTCTACTTCTCACAGGGAGAAATCTCCTCTGGAACAACAACAGAGGAGAGTTTAGCTCGAGTGGTGTAAAGTATTGCTTCCAACCACAGAATATGAGCTATTTTTTCGGGTGGCAGCGGAGAAATCTCCTCTGGAACAACAACAGATGAGAGTTTATGTAACATCCCAAAAATCTGCCAAATATTATTTTATTGCTTAAATGTGCATTTGTGATTTTCTGGAATTTATTTAGATTTTTCTGGATTTATTTGAATTAAATCTTATTTCAAGTTTATTGCTTTTATCCAAAAGTATTGAAATCTGTGCAAAGTTAAAATAAAGTTTTGGTAAAAATATTTTAATTGAGTCCAGAATGTCTCAAAGTATTTTTGAAATTTTTCTTGGATTTTTCCTGATTATTTTATTGCCTAAAACAAATTAAATGAATTTTTGGAATTAATTTAATTGAGAAAACCTTTTGAAAAATCCGGAACGATAATGGGCCCGCCCGTGTCTTGTCTTGCGCGCCCAGCAGAAGCGCCCATTTGGCCCATCTCGGGTAAACCCTAGAGCGATTGAATCTGCGCCGTTGGATCAAGATCGGGCGGGTCCGATTGCATCGTACCGATTCGGGAAGGATAAAGATTGCGCCGTTGGATTTGGAAAGATCGGTGCAGATCGTGTCGTATCAAGAGTGATCTGGGCCGTCGGTAGCGGATCGGGTGGCTGAGGGTTGTCGTCTCCGCGAAGGACTCGGAGTCCGCCGCCGACACGACTTCGCCGCCGGGGGAAGCTAGGGTTCCGTTTTTAGCGCGTTGGCCGAGGCTATAAAAGGAGGGGGTAGCGCCCCGAGGTTCGTCTGTATGCGCCGCATCTTTTGGTCGGTAAGGTTTCGCGAGAGCCGTCATCACGCATCCAGAGGAGCTCGTCGGAATTGAAGCTCTGCAGCCGCCGAGGTTTTTGCTAAGGATCGCCGCCGGTTCGTCGGTTTTCGACGTTTGGATCTCGGAGTTGGACTCGTCGGGGTGTGCCGCGTCGACCAGTCTACTTCTTCACGCCGGGAATGCGCCGAAACGCCGTCGCCGAAGCTTCTTCTTCGTCTCCGGTGACTTTCTTCACCGTCGTCTCGCCATTAGTCTCGGGTAAGCTTGTGGCCGTCGGATCTGGATGAACGGAGGGGATCGAGCCGCGTTGCGCGCATCTGTCGCCGTTCGATTAGATCGGGCCGTGGATGCGTGCCGCGTGTCGTGCATCGGCGGGGCGGCGCTGCAACCAATCGGGTCAAGACGCGTGGCACTACGGGTTTCGGCGTCGTCTGCGGGTTCGCGCGATGGACGGATGAGGTCTCGTGGACCGTGTCTATGCACCGAGGCCACGTGTCGAGCTCGTTGGTTCGGTTCATTGGCGTCATGCTGACGTCATGATGACGCGATAATCTTTTTTTTGAAATAAAAATAAATCATTAAATCTGATTTTCTGATTTTTGCAATTTCAAGATTTATTTCAAACTTCAAAAGGCTATATCTTTTGCAATTTAACTCGGATTTGAGTGATTCAAATTTCTAAAAATTTGTAAAATTGAGATCTATTTAATGGTGAATTTTATTTGATTTTGGAGTTCAATTGCTCTCTGTTTTGGTATTTATTTGCTTTTTTCTTGATGCGCGTAGACGTTGAATTGTGCGACGCTTCGGAGGAAGATCCAGCAACTCAAGAGCAAGCTTCAGATCAAGATCAGGACCTATTCCAAGGCAAGTTGTGCTTTGATCATGTTGAACCCATGTTTATAAAATTGCTATATTTGTTTTACCCTATTATATATGTTTCAAATATACAATTGTTTCAAACTAGATTGGGCTTAGCTAATATACCAGATTAATCTATACCCTACCTTGTCATTGTATGTCATGATCCATTGTCACCCTAGATTGGTTTAATGTAGTTGACTAGTAATTATGATCAACATTGGAGGTTTAGACCGTATTAGTTGCTTAGTCGTGCCACGTCATCACATGTATCAGAATCATTGATAATTAATCTTGATTAATGGAATATGGAACGATATTATGAACTTGTGTGTCATGTGGGATCACACGATGAGATTGAGTTGCTGTGGCGAGTCATGTCACGCAACGATGTTGAATTGTTGATGGCACGTGGTGCTTGGTAATCAACTGGGTGATGATAATTTAGATTGAGGCAAGTGGCAAGGGGCGAGGAGGCCAAGGTGGGCCCGATGGGCAGATGGTATGTGGATGTCTTGCCTTGATCACACTAAGGACTTAACCTTGCAAGCCTTTGACCTGAGTCAATCATGCAACCACATGTGCGTATGGGCCAGCCTAGCTGAGTAATTTGCAATGTCTTGATTTTGGTACTATCGTGGTCGGTGTGAGTTCCCGAGTTATGGTGTAATTCACATGGCGCAAGAGGGGGGCCCTAGATGTGGTAACCAGTCCCACCAGTGTTGAATCCTTAGCGGATAGTATCGGGTTAAGCCAGAGCACTGTAAAGGCTTTGTTATAATCACTCGCCTTGGTGGTGTTTGGTTGTATCACGTGGGTAAAGTGCATAACCTCTGCAGAGTGTGAAACTATTCGGATAGCCATGCTCGCGGTATTGAGCAATGCTCGGGAATTACAGTTAAGGGTTAGTTTAATTAATTGGACAACATGGTTGGGATGGCGGAATGCCATATGGAAGATGAAATTTGACTTAGGATTGGAAACTTGGTTTACTTGAGAAATCCTGAATTTATTTACTATTGTTATTTGTTTTACATTCTTTACAATCTATTTACTATATTTGTTCATAAAATGCTGCTTATTGCGAAATAGCCATGATAGCCTATCCATTGGAATAAGCCTTACATATAGATACATAGAACTGCATTCTGTGCACAACTTGTTGAGTGCTTTAAGTACTCACCCTTGCCAAACAACAATAATCAACAGTTGAGGAATCTACACCTGTGTTGGAAGATGAAGTCCAGGAAGACACGAGTCATTAGGGTCCGAGCCTTGTCGGTTGCCTGTGGTGAACTGATGAGTTATCTACGTTTTCTACTTTCCGCTGCTTAATTATTAGTTTATATTTTTAGTCTTGCCCTGCGTGGCTTAATAATGTAAGTTGGTCATAAGATCATACCTTTAGTTATATCAATAAATGAACTATTATTCCTTTATCGTTGAGTATGATGTGATATGTACCAATGTTGAGCTGTGTGCACTAGCGTTGATCCTGGGAATAGTGCGGTAAACACAGTGGGTTCGAATCAGTGGATTCGGGTCCTTCTGAGAGGTGGTATCGAGCATCTTGACCGTAGGTCTTGGCCCTAGATAGTATGGAGGTGTCTTGTGTGTGTACAAACTATTTTCTAAAAGAAAATCTAAACTTGACTAATAAAACACTCTCGACTCATCTCATTCTCTACTTCTACGCCTTTGCTGAATTTACCGCTTTCTTGGCGTTTGGGTGGAGAACTTATTCAAAGTTCTTGTGAAGCAGATGCCGATCGTTCCAACCTTTGAGGAATCAGCTGGTGGCTACGCCATGGAGTTGTGGAGAGTTCTTCAGACGCTGAGAGGCTTCTACCGTCCGCTTTACCGAGGAGGCAGCTGGTCAGTTAATGGTGTACACCGAGGATTTATTTGCAAGCTGATTATCTACGCTCGGGAGAACGAGGAAGCTAGCAGGCCAATCAACATCTCCGCCAGAAGATTCTCGTACGAGGTTGCGATTCAAGAGGTTGCTCGACTTGCTCTTCGCCGTGTCTGCCGCGACTACGCCGACGAGCTTCAGGACTCGATGTTCGCCTTCATCCGGATGTGCAAGCATGCCGACGCCGACGGATCGTGGAGGACGAGTGTGCCACACCACACACCTTGCGAGTTCGCCCTTGCCCGGAGGATCATATGAGAGATTCTACTCGGGAGCGGGAGATCGTGTACGAGGCACTCGAGTGGCGAGCAGAGCTTGAGGTGACCGTGCTTCACTATCGGGATGATCACCGAGCCGGAGAGGCCCTAGAGGCGGTCGAGGACGAGTGGAGCGCGTGACTAGAGAAGTTCAGAGCCAGTTGAGGAATCCGAGAGGATCCCGAGGAGCGAGAGTGGGAGCCGAGGGGAGTCACACTCCCGTGGTTGCAGAGGACCCGAGTAGGTCACGTGATAGGTTCGCTCCTATGCCCGCTCATCCGCCGGTGTATCGTCGGATCGCCCTCGGCCAGGTGGTGGATGAGTGAGTGTCGACCTTGAGCGTGTTGAGACTCGAGTGTGAGTCGCGTCTTTAAGTTAGTCTTTACCTTTTGGTTGGCGTTAAGGTTTCATGTTAGTTTGCTTCTTTGTAATCTTGAGTGTGCGTTATGTGTTGCAAAGCTTGTAGGCTTAAATAAGCGACCATACCAAGAATAATAAAGAATTATTTCAGTTTGGGTATAATCTATCTCCCCGCTTTAGAAAGTCTTACTTCTTATCTATGCTACATCTACCTTCCCTAACCTAAAAGGCAATCATCAAATAGTGAATACTCGAGAAACAACGGAGCTTGAAGTGGATCGCGCGTAACGACAACACCAACGCAGAGGCAGCCCTCAACCACCGCCGGTGGACATGCGAGAATCTGGGAGCGTTTCTTGTCGCGAGACTCAACTCGATGCAGACTATGATCTGGCGGATCGGCGAGATGACCAACGCTGCAGACCAACAACAACAACCACAGAGCTCGGAACAACCATGGTGGACCCGACCTCACTCAAAGCTATCGATTTTATGAGGACTAGGCCACCAACTTTTTCAGGAATGTGAACCCTTTGGAAGCCGATGGTGGCTTAGGACAATTGAGAAGAAGGCGCACATCACTCGGTGTGAGGGCAATGAGAAGGTGCTCTCGCCTCTCATCAATTGGAAGGAACCGCCATGAGAATGGTGGGAGAATTATTGTGCCGCTCATGGAGCCCCACAAGAGATCACATGGGAGGAGTTTACTAATGCTTTTCGCCATATCATGTCCTCAAGGAATGATGGACCTCAAGAAGGAAGAGTTCAGGGCTTTGAAACAAGGAGGCCAACCAGTGGCCGAATACCTGAATAAATTTACTCAGTTAGCTCGCTATGCCCCTGAAGACGTAGCGACAGATAAAGCTAGGCAGTCTCGTTTCATGAAGGGACTGAATTCAGGACTGCAGGTGGGACTGATCACCCACAATTTTCCAGACTTTCAGGAACTAGTGAATAAGGCTTTGATCCTAGAGGACAAGCGCAAAGAGCTGGGTGAAAACCGTAAGCGCTTAATGACAAATCAGGGTGGACGTCCAAACCATCTACGTTTGAGGATGTCACCACAACAATTTGCTAGATTCCAACCACCAGCTGTGAACAGGACATCAACCCCTGCACCTCGCCCTGCCAATCAGAATTTTCAGACACCAGCACAGGGCAACAATGCACCAGGAGGGAATCAACAGTCTGCCGTGAAAAGATGCTATACATGCAATGAGCCAGGGCACTTTTCTAATAGGTGTCCACAGAAGGGAGGCATCACGCCAGTTCGTTTCAACTTGGGAACCACACCTGCCAAAGCACCAGCCTCAGGAGGAAATCGTGCGCCAGGTCAAGTGGAGCAACCCGCAATCAACGGTCGTGGAAGGATCAACCACATCACTGCGGATGGAGCTCGGGAAGCTACTGGGCGTCGTCTTGGGTAAGTTTCGTCAACTCGACTGCACCTTTCTGATTTGTTTGATTACGGAGCTTCGCATTCGTTTGTTTCTCAAAGTTTTGCAACCAAGAATGGATTTAAAGTGGTGAATCTTAAGTGTGTGCTCTTAGTCCAAGCCCGGGATCCGAACTTAGATCTAGCCTTGGGTGTTTGGGAGCTAAGTTGCTTATGGATGGGATAGAATTCCTAGCGAATCTTATCTTGATAGATCGCAATCCTAGACGTCATCCTTGGAATGGATTGGTGTCTAAGCATAAGGCCGTTTTGGATTGTGGCGAAGGACCGTGACTTTGGAAGGCCCTAGTGGCAAGAAAGTAGAGTTTCAAGCAACCGCATTCGAGATGGGCGCTTAATGGTCAACGGCGTGAAAGCCATCGGCATGGAAGATGTGCGATGGCAGGAATACCGGATGTGTTTCGTAAGATTTGCGGATTGCCACCGGACCGTGATATCGAGTTTGTGATCGAGTTAGCGCCGGGGACAAAGACCGATATCAAAGAGACCATATCGGATGCCTACCGGTGAGTTAGTGGAAATGAAGAAGCGATTGAGGAACCGCAAGAGAAAGGCTTCATTAGACCTAGTTCATCGCCGTGGGAGCCCCGATTTTGTTTGTTCGCAAGAAGGATGGAAGTCTTAGAATGTGCATCGATTATCGTGCACTGAATGAAGTAACGATCAAGAATAAGTATCCGTTGCCCAGGATCGATGACTTATTTGATCGGTTAAGAGGAGCTGGAGTTTTCTCAAGGTAGATCTTCGTTCGGGATACCATCGCTTGAAGATCCGAGCGGAGGATGTGCCTAAGACTGCGTTTTCTACGCGATATGGACATTATGAGTTCACAGTCATGTCATTTGGATTGACTAATACCCCGGCATATTTCATGAACATGATGAATAAGGTTTTCATGGAATATTTGGATAAGTTTGTTGTAGTCTTCATAGGCGATATCTTGGTTTACTCGAAGACAGAGGAAGAGCATGCGAACATCTCGAATGGTTTTAGAGAGGTCATGAGAACATCATCTATATGCTAAGTTTAGCAAGTGTGAATTTTGGAAGGAGAAAGTAGAATTTCTTGGTCATGTAATGACTACTAAAGGAGTAGCAATGACCCAAGCAAAGTGGACGCATGTTGCATTAGGAGCAACCAAAGTCATTACCAGATCCGTAGTTTTACGGGAATGGCGGGATATTACCGTCGGTTCATAGAAGGATTCTCGACAATTGCTAAACCCCTTACGCAGATTGTTGAAGAAAGAAAAGAAGTTTGCATGGGCGCCAGAGTGCGAGACAAGTTTCATGGAATTAAAGAAGCGCTTAACAACAAACCGTATTAGTGTTGCGGATGTGCGTAATGGATTTGATATTTATTGCGATGCTTCAAAGCAAGGCTTGGGATGCGTGTTAATGCAAGAAGGCAAAGTCGTTGCTTATGCGTCGAGACGCTTAAGACCGCATGAAGTGAACTACCCAACGATGATTTGGAATTAGGCGTCGTAGTGCATGCTTTAAAGATATGGCGTCATTATCTCATAGGAAATAGATGTGAGGTATATACGCACCATAAGAGCACAAATACATATTCACTCAAGCGGATCTGAATATGAGACAAATGAAGATGGCTAGAGCTAATTAAGGATTATAATGTGGAATCCATTATCACCCCGAAAAGCCAATGTGGTGGCAGATGCTCTGAGTCGAAAGAGCCGTAGCGCAAAAACATTGACAATGGAGGATCAACCAGAATTATGCAAGGAATTTCAGAAACTAAGGTTGGAAGTTGTTCCGCAAGGAATGGTAGCTGCACTTGAAGTAAAGCCAACGCTGGAAGGTCAGATTAGAAGGCGGAAGGATGACGATAAAATTTCTAAGATCAAGGTTAAAAGGAAGAAGGCTTAGTGTAGATTTCACTCTGACGAGCAAGGAACCATGTTCTTCAAAGGCCGAATTTGTGTGCCGGATAAAAAGGAACTAAAGCAATTGATTCTGGAGGAGGCTCATGATTCTAAGTACTCGATTCATCCAGGAAGTGCCAAGATGTACCAAGATTTGAAAGAGAGATTTTGGTGGCCTAACATGAAGCGTGAAGTGGCTGAGCATGTTGCTTTATGCGACGTATGTCAGAGGGTAAAAGCCATGCATCAAAGACCATTTGGTTTGTTGCGACCATTGAAAATTCGGAATGGAAGTGGGAGGAAATCGGAATGGATTTTATCACCGGTTTACCTAAAACTCAGAGAGGTTACGATTCCATTTGGGTAGTTGTGGATCGTCTAACCAAGGTCGCTCACTTCATCGATAAAGACCACTTATTAGGAGATCGTTTAGCGAGTTGTACATGTCAAGGATTGTATGTTTGCATGGAGTGCCCAAGAAGATTGTGTCGAACGAGGTACCAAATTTACCTCAAGATTACGGAATAAGTTGCACGAAGCCATGGGAACTCGTTTGAATTTTAGCACAAGACATATCACCCGCAGATGGATGGTCGACCGAAAGGTAAATCGATTTTGGAGGATATGTTGAGAGCTTGTGCTTTAGCTTATCTTTGCGACATGGGATAAGTGTTTGCCGTATGCGAGTTCGATTATAATAATAGTTATCAAGCTAGCCTGCAGATGTCACCGTTTGAGGCGTTGTATGGACGTGCTTGTCGTACTCCATTGAATTGGAACGAAACAGGAGAACGTTTGGTTTTCGGGCCAGACATTCTTGAGGAAGCCGAAAGTCAAGTCGCAATGATCAGAGAGAGGTTGAAGATAGCACACCAAGACGGAAAAGCTACGCAGACAACCGTCGTCGAGATTTGAGTTTTGAACCAGAAGATCATGTGTATCTCAGGGTTACCCCTCTTAAGGGCGTTAAAAGATTTCATGTTAAAGGGAAGCTTGCACCAAGATATGTTGGTCCGTTCAAGATTTTGAGCCGTCGAGGAGAGGTGGCTTATCAGTTAGAGTTGCCTCGGTCCTTGGCAGAGTGCATGATGTATTCCATGTGTCGCAGACTTAAGAAGTGTCTCAGAGTACCAACGAGCAAACCCGTTAGATGCAATAGAGCTGCAAGAAGATTTGACTTACAAAGAGCAACCGGTCGAATTTTGGATGTTATGGAACGCAAGACCGAAACAAGTCTACTCGCTTTGCGAGTTCATGGAGCAATCATTCAAAGTGAAGCCACATGGGAGCGAGAAGAAGATTTGAAGTCGAATTTCGAACCTATTCTCTAGTTAGCCACAATCTCGGTCGAGATTACATTAAGGGGAGGTTTGTAACATCCCAAAATCTGCCAAATATTATTTTATTGCTTAAATGTGCATTTGTGATTTTCTGGAATTTATTTAGATTTTTCTGGATTTCTTTGAATTAAATCTTATTTCAAGTTTATTGCTTTTATCCAAAAGTATTGAAATCATGCAAAGTTAAAATAAAGTTTTGGTAAAATATTTTAATTGAGTCCGAATGTCTCAAAGTATTTTTGAAATTTTTCTTGGATTTTTCCCGATTATTTTATTGCCTAAAACAAATTAAATGAATTTTTGGAATTAATTTAATTGAGAAACCTTTGAAAAATCCCTAACGATAATGGGCCCGGCCCGTGTCTTGTCTTGCGCGCCCAGAGAAGCGCGCCCATTTGGCCCATCTCGGGTAAACCCTAGAGCGATTGAATCTGCGCCGCTGGATCAAGATCGGCGGTCCGATTGCATCGCATCGATTCGGGAAGGATAAAGATTGCGCCGTTGGATTTGGAAAGATCGGTGCGGATCGTGTCGTATCAAGAGTGATCTGGGCCGTCGGTAGCGGATCGGGTGGTGAGGTTGTCGTCTCGGCGACTCTCGAGTCCGCCGCCGACACGACTTCGCCGCCGGGGGAAGCTAGGGTTCCGTTTTTAGCGCGTTGGCCGAGGCTATAAAAGGAGGGGGTAGCGCCCCGAGGTTCGTCTGTATGCGCCGCATCTTTTGGTCGGTAAGGTTTCGCGAGAGCCGTCGTCGCGCATCCAGAGGAGCTCGTCGGAGTTGAAGCTCTGCAGCCGCCGAGGTTTTTGCTAAGGATCGCCGCCGGTTCGTCGGTTTTCGACGTTTGGATCTCGGAGTTGGACTCGTCGGGGTGTGCCGCGTCGACCAGTCTACTTCTTCACGCCGGGAACGCGCCGAAACGCCGTCGCCGAAGCTTCTTCTTCATCTCCGGTGACTTTCTTCACCGTCGTCTCGCCATTAGTCTCGGGTAAGCTTGTGGCCGTCGGATCTGGATGAACGGAGGGGATCGAGCCGCGTTGCGCGCATCTGTCGCCGTTCGATTAGATCGGGCCGTGGATGCGTGCCGCGTGTCGTGCATCGGCGGGGCGGCGCTGCAACCAATCGGGTCAAGACGCGTGGCACTACGGGTTTCGGCGTCGTCTGCGGGTTCGCGATGGACGGATGAGGTCTCGTGGACGTGTCTATGCACCGAGGCCACGCGTCGAGCTCGTTGGTTCGGTTCAGCGCTGGCGTCATGCGACGTCATGATGACGCATAATCTTTTTTTTGAAATAAAAATAAATCATTAAATCTGATTTTCGATTTTTGCAATTTCATATTTATTTCAAACTTCAAAAGGCTATATCTTTTGCAATTTAACTCGGATTTGAGTGATTCAAATTTCTAAAAATTTGTAAAATTGAGATCTATTTAATGGTGAATTTTATTTGATTTTGGAGTTCAATTGCTCTCTGTTTTGGTATTTATTTGCTTTTCTTCTTGATGCACGCGTAGACGTTGAATTGTGCGACGCTTGAGGAAGATCCAAAGAACTCAAGAGCAAGCTTCAGATCAAGATCAGGACCTATTCCAAGGCAAGTTGTGCTTTGATCATGTTGAACCCATGTTTATAAAATTGCTATATTTGTTTTACCCTATTATATATGTTTCAAATATACAATTGTTTCAAACTAGATTGGGCTTAGCTAATATACCAGATTGATCTATACCCTACCTTGTCATTGTATGTCATGATCCATTATCACCCTAGATTGGTTTAATGTAGTTGACTAGTAATTATGATCAACATTGGAGGTTTAGACCGTATTAGTTGCTTAGTCGTGCCACGTCATCACATGTATCAGAATCATTGATAATTAATCTTGATTAATGGAATATGGAACGATATTATGAACTTGTGTGTCATGTGGGATCACACGATGAGATTGAGTTGCTGTGGCGAGTCATGTCACGCAACGATGTTGAATTGTTGATGGCACGTGGTGCTTGGTAATCAACTGGGTGATGATAACTTAGATTGAGGCAAGTGGCAAGGGGCGAGGAGGCCAAGGTGGGCCCGATGGGCAGATGGTATGTGGATGTCTTGCCTTGATCACACTAAGGACTTAACCTTGCAAGCCTTTGACCTGAGTCAATCATGCAACCACATGTCTGGTATGGGCCAGCCTAGCTGAGTAATTTGCAATGTCTTGATTTTGGTACTATCGTGGTCGGTGTGAGTTCCCGAGTTATGGTGTAATTCACATGGCGCAAGAGGGGCCCTAGATGTGGTAACCAGTCCACGGTGTTGAATCCTTAGCGGATAGTATCGGGTTAAGCCAGAGCACTATAAAGGCTTTGTTATAATCACTCGCCTTGGTGGTGTTTGGTTGTATCACGTGGGTAAAGTGCATAACCTCTGCAGAGTGTGAAACTATTCGGATAGCCATGCTCGCGGTATTGAGCAATGCTCGGGAATTACAGTTAAGGGTTAGTTTAATTAATTGGACAACATGGTTGGGATGGCGGAATGCCATATGGAAGATGAAATTTGACTTAGGATTGGAAACTTGGTTTACTTGAGAAATCCTGAATTTATTTACTATTGTTATTTGTTTTACATTCTTTACAATCTATTTACTATATTTGTTCATAAAATGCTGCTTATTGCGAAATAGCCATGATAGCCTATCCATTGGAATAAGCCTTACATATAGATACATAGAACTGCATTCTGTGCACAACTTGTTGAGTGCTTTAAGTACTCACCCTTGCCAAACAACAATAATCAACAGTTGAGGAATCTACACCTGTGTTGGAAGATGAAGTCCAGGAAGACACGAGTCATTAGGGTCCGAGCCTTGTCGGTTGCCTGTGGTGAACTGATGAGCTATCTACGTTTTCTACTTTCCGCTGCTTAATTATTAGTTTATATTTTCAGTCTTGCCCTGCGTGGCTTAATAATGTAAGTTGGTCATAAGATCATACCTTTAGTTATATCAATAAATGAACTATTATTCCTTTATCGTTGAGTATGATGTGATATGTACCAATGTTGAGCTGTGTGCACTAGCGTTGATCCTGGGAATAGTGTGGTAAACACAGTGGGTTCGAATCAGTGGATTCGGGTCCTTACAGTTTAGCTCGAGTGGTGTAAAGTCCCCATTTTTTATAATGAATACCAACAGTGGGTTCCCTGTGCATACTGTACTAGTCCCATGATCAGTGGCTAGTACGCACAGATTACAAATTGAAATCATATCCATACACAATAATATTACATACGCTAAGCATATGAGATTACATAATAGTATTACAAGACAAAACTTGAAAGCAGCAGCGGAAACTTTATTTCTCTTGTAGTATGCCCATTCACCCTCAGGCAACAGACAAGGTAAAGCCCTAGAAAAGATCGTCATCATAGCCCCCGAATCCTATTTGGTCGTAATGATCATCGGAGTATTCGATACCATCACCTAAAAACAACATTGATATCAAGATTAAATACATGGTGTACTCAATAAGTCTCATAGTGTATCGCAAATGCAAATATAAATAAATGCATGTTATAGCAATGGAATGGTTTCTACAGTTGTTTTGCATTGGCAAATTGAAGCATAATCATATACTAGATTGCAACCGAAATTTGTAAAAGAGCATCTGTTGTAATAACAAGTATTGACAGCATAAATTAATCATCATAATACAGTATACCCGACTGATTCAATCTATTCTCATGTCATCCCCTAACATGAAGTATATTCCAAAACACCATTTCTCCATCAAATCATTTTGGAAATAATAAAACTCTAACCATGTGATGATGGTACCAAGTGCCTTTGATCGTAGGCGCGGCTAATTAATTAGATTTACACTCTGTAGAGGTGTACAGCTTTACCCACAAGAAATGATCTGCCATTTTTGCCAGGTCAGTTGACACTCTTCCTTTGGAATGTCGGCATGGTGATCATGACATAACCGTTACATTGTCTAGACCTAACTTTGCACCAGCCCGATGACGTTAAATCCTTGTTATGGAGAAGAAGCATGACAGTGTATCCCTGTCATTAAAAGTGGTAATACAAGCAGTAATTTCCTGCGATAGAAGCAGTAAATCCCTGTGATAAGGGTTTCTTCCCATACCAAGGCGTACACCGTTATACCGATATGCATTTACCCACAACGAAGTGTGGAAGCCCCTCATAAGCAAACCTAGAAAGGAATGTTGGAAAGTCAGACCTAAGCAACTTAATAGGTTAAAGCTGCCCCATCCTAGCACTTGTGGTTGCACGGAAGTCTTGGCTTGAAAACAACCCATAGCTCGGTCCTTAATCCGACACGAGCAATAATCTCCCCTACACTACGTACAAGTCTAGCCCTTGCACATCCGGCTATTGCCAATAATTGCCCGCATCTAAACCATAATTTTATTTTAAGTTTTTAGTCAAAATATCCACAATTGATACTTAGCAAATCCAACATTTTCAAATTCCCAAGAAACAGTTTGATTTGATCATCTACTCCGATGCTAAATGAACATGGCTAAGCATGATTATTAACCGTATATTACCCAAGTTGACATTATGTAGTGTCTACCCCTTTTTCTATGGTTATCAAGGTTCACATGTCCATACTTATCAAGGAAGTTCCATGAAGTATCAGGTATATGTACCAATTCCAACATAGCATTTTTATGACAAATATGCGCATGCATAATAGTTTTGTAAGCATTGAAAGTAAATCTTTGAAGTAATGGGATCAAAATGATCAAGGGGGTGCTTGCCTTGCTGGTCGTTGTCAGGTATAAAGTCCAGGTCGTTGGCGAGGTCGTCGTCTATTAATTCACGCTTGTCGTAATCTACTCGTCGATCATCAGGAATAACATACAATAAACAGCAAACTAAAATAAGGGCAAAAAGAAGACAACTAGAAAATCCAACTAAAAACTTACTCACAAAAATAGGAGTGTTTATTAATAAGATTATGATTCTTGTTTATGTGGTTATACTGTCTTTTTGTTTATGTTTACCTTCACTATTTTTGGACTAAATGATATCGAGTATTTCTTACTTCATATGAATTATTCATTTTACTTTAACGAATTCTAGATGCTAAAATTATTTGAAGTAGAAAGATTTGTCTTACCGTGATAACATAAAGTAGCATGCTGTTAATAGGATTCAGATGCAAAGCAGTGTATTTATAGATTTTTGAATTAATCATTCATCACCAAACATCTTGCTGTCATTCTATTATGAATGCATAACATATTAGGTTATTTACTAGATCTTCATGTATTAATTATTAGATGCATGCATGTTCTTGTATGAACACCTGCCCACACACACACACACACACACACACACACACACACACACACACACACACACACACATATATATATATATATATATATATATATATATATATATATATATATATATATATATATTCATGCTCAGTTATACTAGGACACAATCTATTTGCATAATCCATTATTTACCCAATGTTTTTATTTAGCCTAACATCATACTGCTATCACGCTAAAAAGAAATATGTTTAGCAATCTCCTGAAATTCTTTTCTTATTAGTTTATTTATTATTTCATAATCAAACTAATAATATTAGACTTCAATAGAAAAGATCTAAAACAACTAGTTGCCTAAATATTTTTATACGAATGGGTTCCTAGCAGAATAAGGATCATAATAAAATTGGTTCCATACAAATTCAACTTTATTCGCAAAGTTTCTACATTTAGTCTACTTTCATATGTACTATTCACCTTTGTATTAAAATATTTTCCAGAATATATTTTCAAGATATTTTTGCATATTTTGGAAGCTCTTGATTTTATATGAATTTAGAAATTGGTTTCATCTCATTTGGATTTCAAATGCGAAAGATATTCAAGTTTGAATTTTTAACTGATTCAAAAATCTAATGAAAATAGCAAAATACGCTTTCGCTTTACCGAAGGCGCCTTTTGCTTCGCGCCACAGCGCTGTTCAAATCTGACCGAGCCGCTGACATCTCGGGCCCGTCTGTCAGCGAGTTCGAACAGGGCACGAGCTAGGGCTCACCGCCGGCGAGGATCCGGTGATGCTCCGATCCAGCTGACTATTGCGCATCTAATGGTGATACCCATTCCTACCGGCGACTACCCGAACCATCTCGCCACTGTGGACATGCGGCGGCGGAGGAGGCGGCGAGCCGTGCCGGTGTCAAAGAGCTTCTCCGACGGAATCGGTTCCACTTAAAGCATCTACGGGACCTAGAGATTCCATTTTTATCGATTAGGAAGTAAGATAAGTGACGGGTTAGCTCACCACCGGTATCTGCGGAGCTCCGATCGGAATTTCCTGAAAATGATAGAGGGTTTTTGATGATTGTGAGCTGGGAATGCTATAACAGAAAACAATTGAAGAATGGTTGCTTGTACCACCTTCAATCGATCACAAACCGAAAACTAGGGTTCTTCGGCTGATTCAGGAAAACGCGAAATTGGCAGTGATCAGTGGAGTAGGATGGACGAGACTAGGGGGGTTTTGAGGCACGGTCTTTGGCGAACTCAATCCGGTATTTATAGGCTAGGGGCGTCGCTGTAGAGAAGCTCACACCGGGTGTGAACTCGACTGAGTTTTGCGGCGCGAGAACAGGAGAAGGCATGGGCCAAATTGCGGATTTTCAGGGCGAGGACAAGTCGTGGCAAGCTAGTAATGAGGCGGTTTCCTCAGCGGCGCAAGCCATGCTGATGGTGATGCTACTGCCGTGGCCGCCCCGGCCACGCACGAGCTCTGAGCCAGCGAGGGAGCAAGAAGGCGGTGTCTGCGGCTGATAGGTGGGACCGCACAGGAGAAAGGGCCCGTGCGGCAGAGAGAGAGAAAGAGGAGGAGAACTCCGGCTTGAACTGCAAGAAAGCTGAATTGGGTTCACTGAATCCGTTGCCTATCTAATCGGTAAATTAATGAGGAATTTACTAAGTGTACCAGAGCTAGGTTAGGATCTACCATAAAAATTTTAGACCTATTGGACGCCTAAGGAATTTACAACAATTCTGACAGTGCACTGTGCACAAATTCATGCATTCGGTTTTATATTTACTGAGGTACTTACATCTTATTCAAAAATTTGGAACCTTTTGTGCAGGTTCCTTATGGGTACATTAACCTCCTGTAAAATTTTCATCTTCATATTCTTGATAGTTTATTTAATAAAATTCTGACATTGAAGTTTTCAGATTTTTAACTATTTAGTTTTTGAATTTTTATAAATATCAAACCTAAGGATTATCTACTGTTTTTTTTTACTGCAGATGACTATCTAGGGAGAAGATAATATAAAAATTTTCACATCGAAATTATGATAATTTAATTTCTGGCATTTTTACTATTGCTAGTCTTGATTCATTAAATTGCCTTTCTTTTCATCATTTAATACTTTGACATGACTTTAAAATTATATTTTGGTATTCTGGATGGCTTCACGAATTTTTCAGAGGTTTTCCTTATTTTGTTATGTTACAAATATTTTCTTATTACTTATATAATGTTTGGATGATTGGAAAAAGGAATCTTCCCTTTAAGCAATAATCAAAGGAAATCAAGAAAACTCAGAGAAAATTTAGAAAAAATCAGAAAAAGGCAAAAATAGAATTTGATTTAAATATTTACTTGATTTCTTATTTGAACTGGATTGGTAGGATATTACAAGTGGTATAAATTACCTAGCGAGGCACATCACAATCGGTTCTCAATTCTAAAGCGATAGTGATGAGCACGCACATCACTATCGCGTGCATGATCATCACTATCGCTTCTTTTGTGAGAAGCGATAGTAATATGCGTACTCATCACTATCGCTTCTCGCATAAGAACCGATTGTGATGTTCCTAGTGCTACATCACAATCACTTCTAACCTGAGAACCGATAGTGATTATTATTAATGCCTCTCCTAAGTCATCTATCTCAATCGTTTTTTCCTAAAAACTTACCAATATAGATGAAGCGATAGTGATGTATCATTCTGTAGCAGTGCTCCTTTCTTTGTTCTCACTCCTACATGTCCACTCAATGACAAGGCTGACCCTCATGTCATGTAGCACAATTGACCAAGTTTATTTATTTGGTTCTTGAGAGGACTGTCAGGTGGGTCTTGCTGTACAACAAGATAGTGAGAACATAAGAGGCACGGTGGCATGGCTCTAGACGGCGACAGCAGTGATGAGGCACGGATGGCATGGGCGACAAGCAAAATGGGTTCCTGGGACCTCTGGGATACTACTGTAAAGGGAAGCAATGGCGTAGAACACGGAATGGGTAGGACGATGGTGGTGTTGATGATGGTAGTGGTTCACTCGACGTGATGAAATTGGCGACGGCGTCAGTTTAGGCAACAAAGAGGACGGCAATCCAATTGCATCAAACAGCCACGATAATCATCAAATTACTTTAGGGGAAAGATAGGATGTTCGGGAACACATTGTGACGCAAACGGAGGAACTCATCAAAGAGGGACATCGGGTCAAGGGCGCGACCTTCGGACTTGGGGAAGAAGATAACGGCATTCCACAGGTCACTCACATGTTCATCCACCACCGGAGAAGAAGAGCGGCAAGAAGGAGAAGATAGACGGCAACTCCGCTATGCTAGACTTGGGAAGGGCAATGATGAATATGAGGCACCCTTCGCCACCGCCACTTCCATGCAGTGATGTGGAGGAGCAGACCAATGTCGACTTCACTACCAGGAAGAAGAAGTGCGGTGGTGCCATGAGCTCCTTCGACGCCTCTACTTCAAGATGGGAGGGTGGTATCGGCGGAGCCTGTTGGTGGGAGGAGCAAGGATGCTGGTGGCTTACTCCAGATCTGATGGGAGGGAGGTGGGGAGGAGGGTGGTGTGGGATCAGGAGGGAGGAGACTAGTGCTGGGAGGTGGGAGGAGGTGTATCGAGGAGGAGGGAGAAGGCTGATGGTGGTATTGGTGCTGGAACGCGAGTTGAAGAAGAGAGGAAGAGGGAGGAGGAAGATGAGGAAGTTTTGTGGCCCACTTAACCGTATTTTCTGTTAAGGAACCTCGCTATCGAATAGTCCGGGGTTCCCGAACAGATCTGAAGTGGAGAACAGAAAGAGAGAGAGACACGTGTTTAGGGAGAGCGAAAGCGGAAATTCTTTATTGCTAATGAATTCTTCTTGTACATAGGGGGGACCCCCCTCCTCCTTTTATAGCGCTCTCTAGGGTTTCGGCATAAGGGACCACATGGGCCTGCGATGGGCTTTAGGGTTTCTCAACACTCCCCCTTGGGCCCTTTGCCGCGAGATGCATATGCCTCATTAAAACTCCAGAAAAACCCAGTGGGAAAAATACTTGGAGAAAGAGTACATAGCATACGCTTACTATGTTGCACGAATTGCCTCGTTAAAACCTTACGCAAGAAAACTTCATGAAAACTTGCTAAGGAAAAAGAGTACAATTCTCCCAACTTCAATTGCTAATCTTCGAGATTCATGTTGGGTATTCATAATTCATGCTCGGATTCATGTGGGAGTATGTGACATATCTCCCCGAAATCTGCACTTCTCTAAGTCTCATCATCCCAATTCCTTTCACGCACCTTTCAAAGGTAGATCTTTGGGAGTGATTTAGTGAACAAATCTGCAAGATTTTCACATGACTTAGTATGCAATATCTTGATCTCGTTCATCTTATGCAATTCATGAGCATAGAAGAACTTGGGGTTGATATGCTTCGTGAGATTGCTCTTCACATATCCCATTTGTGCTTGGGCAACACAAGTGCATTATCTTCATAAATTATTGTAGGAGTTTGCTCAATGTTCAAACCACATGACTTACGGATGTGGTGAACCATTCTTCCGAGCCATGCACATTCACGAGATGCTTCATACAAAGCGATGATTTCCGAGTGGTTTGTCGACGCCGAGACAAGAGTGCGCTAGACGACTTCCAAGAAATTGCTGTTCCTCCACATAGGAAAACATAGCCGTTTGGGACTTGCCGGTATGTGGGTCCGATAGGTACCCGAAGATCGGCGTAGCCAACCAAATTCAATTCATTGTTTCTTCGAAAAATGCAGACCGAGGTCTTTGCTTCCTTGGAGGTAACGGAAGATGTCCTTGATCCCTTTCCAATGCCTTTTGGTGGGTTCTGCACTGTACCGAGCTAGCAAATTCACAGCGAACGCAATGTCCGGCCTAGTGCTATTTGCAAGGTACATGAGCGCTCAATTGCACTCGAGATATGGGAATTCTGCTCCCAGGACTTCCTCCCCCTCTTCTCTAGGTCTGTATGGATCTAGGTCTGCTTGGAGTGACCTTCCAACCATTGGAATCTTTGCAGGATATGATTTTTCAAAACCAAACCTTTCCAACACTTTCTGTGTGTAGGTTGATTGATGTACCAAGATTCCTCCTTGGACATGTTCAAGTCAGTAAGCCTAAACAAAACTTGGTTTTACCCAAATCTTTCATTTCAAACTCGGACTTCAAGTATGAGCATGCCTCTTCAATTTCTTCATCCGTCCCAATGATGTTCAAGTCATCTACATAGACGGAGATTATACTGAGAATCCATTCGAGGATCATTGATAAACACACATGGACAATCTTATTTGTTTGTGTAGCCTTTCTTGCAGAGAAAGTCACTCAAGCGATTGTACCACATTCTTCCTGACTGCTTCAGTCCATACAGTGATTTCTCCAATTTCACACTGTACAGGTTTCTATTTGCTCCATCTTGGTTCGGGATAGGAATTCCTTCCGGTACTTTCATGTGTATCTCCGAATCCAAGTTTCCATATAGGTATGCTGTGACAACATCCATTAGCTTCATTCTCAACTTCAAGTTGACTGCCATTGAGATCAAATATCTAAAGGTAATTCCACCCATGACCGGAGAATAGGTTTCTTCATAATCAACTCCAGGACGTTGAGTGAAACCTTGAGCTACAAGCCTAGCTTTGTACCTTACAACTTCGTTGTTTTCATTTCTCTTCCGAACAAAGACCCATTTGTGACCTACAGGGTTTATATGGGGAGGTGTGCGGCATACTGAGCAAACACCTCTCTTTTGTTCAGAGAGACTAACTCTGCAGTGATTGCCTTTTTCCATTCCTCCCCATCTAGCCCTTTCCTTGCACTCTGCGAGAGATGCAGCTCGGGATCATGATCAATGATCGAGGCAATCTTCTTTGCGAAGTATGCATCAACGTTGGCTGTTGCTCTATTCAGGGATTCTCCTGTTATTACAAAGTTTATGGCCATTTCTTCATGGGGTGCTTCATGCACTTCTACTTGCTCTTCGCTGCTTTTCCCTATCGCAGGAGCAAGTTCCTTTAGCTTTTCATCGCCTATGTGTGCGCACACATTATTTCCGGTGACTTCCTGCAGTGGAAGATTCAAGTCTGGAATTGCCTTTCCTTTTGGCTTCTTTCCAGTGCAGTCTCAACCGCTCCCTTCTTTCCTTGGGGCATTTTCGTGATTGGTTGTGGTAAGTCCTCTCGCTTGATTTTCTCGGGCGTCTCGGGTACTTTGGGTTTGAGGAGCCGATTACTGCTCTTTTTCTTTGAGGCCTCTGAGCAGGTTGAGGATACCTTCTATTTTCTTTGGTATTTCCACCCTCTCGTGCATTTCTTGCGGGTACATGCGACTTAACCACGCCCTTCGATCACAAAATGATCAGCGATTCATTTGCTAAATTCGCAAATCAATTATCTTCTGACTTCTTGATTTGCTTCATTAGTGCGGGGTCATGTGCGGGATCCCAAAGGAATGCCATATGATTTCCGGCATTTTTCATCCAAAGGTTGATTTCCTCCCTAATGACGGAAACGATCCTCGTCAAAGATGCAATCAATGACCGGGTCAGTATGCAAATCTCGATCATGGGTTCCAAATACCGATTATGGATGCACTTTCATAACCAACGATATCCCGGACTTGCGGAGAGGGCCCATTGCGATCACCGAGGGGTGGTATAGGTACATATACTATACACCCAAATTTTCTAAGATGGGAGATCTTCGGGATAATCCCGTGCACAAGCTGCATAGGAGAATGGATGTTGTAGGCCGACGGTCTAAAATTGATAAGAGCTGCTGCGTGCAGGACTGCGTGTCCCCAACAAGTGTTGGGCAAGTTACAACTCTGCAAAAGCGGTCTGGCAATGAACTTAATCCTCTTTATTAGTGCTTCTGCTAGTCCATTCTGCGTATGGACGTGCGGTACGGAGTGCTCAATCGCTATCCTGTTCTTTGTGCAATAATCATCAAATGCCTTTGAAGTAAATTCTCCGGTATTGTCCATTCTGATGGACTTCACGCGATGATCAGGGAAAGCATTCTTAATTCTTATGATCTGCGAGATCAGCTTTGCAAAAGCATGGTTTCTTGTTGACAATAAGCATACATGCGACCATTTCGAGGAAGCATCGATGAGCACCATAAAGTATCGAAACGGCCCTGATAGGGGCTGAATCGGACCGCAAATATCCCCCTGGATGCGTTCCAGGAATGCAGGGATTTCACTTTGCACTTTCATGACAGAGGGTCTAGTTATTAATTTCCCGGTGGCACATGCAGGGCATACAAAATCTTCATGATTCGGGAAATTCTTAACGTTAATGCCATGACCTTGTGAGTTGTTCACTATATTCCTCATCATTCTAAGACCAGGATGACCTAATCTACCATGCCATAAAGAAAATAACTCAGAGCTTCTAAAAACAGTCTTCAAGGAAGTATACACTTCGGGTGCATGAATATTCGTGTAGTACAACCCAGATTCATATGAGGGACATTTTTCTAATACCATTTTTCCACATACCGCGTGCTTCACAATGCACAAGTATTCTTTGCCATTTTCTTCATTGGTTTCTACGTGAAAACCATTGGCGCGGATGTCTTTAAAGCTTAAGAGAGTGCGCGTTGATTCCGGTACAAAGGGCTTCTTCAATTACCAAAGTTGTACCCATAGGCAATATAATAGTGGCTCTTCCCGAGCCGATTACATATGAGTCGCTTCGCGATCGTAGTAATCTTTCCAAATGTTCTTCGTGATCGATTGGAAATACTTAGACTCTCTTAAGATGGTATTTGTTGTGCCACTATCAACAATGCATATCTCTTCCATTAGGGCGCTACGATTTCTAAATAAAAGAAATATAATTCCAATCAAACAGAGGCAAAATAATTCAAATATTGCTTGTAAATGAAAGAATATCGAATAAAGAATAAATTGCATATTTATTCATGAGAGAAGTATGCTCTTCTAGAGCTTACTATTCATTATTCAAAAGAAAATGCTAACAACCATGATCTAAAAGAAAATGCGATTCATGCATTTAAATGGCGATCTGCGGTTTGATCGCTCGCTCGACGGTAGGTTTCAAGGCGTCCCGCGAGGACCCTAGACCGATTGTCGCGCGGAGCTTCTTGCCCCAAGAACGATCTTTACGCTCGATGCCCAAGTGAGATAGTTCGACCGGGGCGGGGCGATTCTTCAAACTCACGATTCACAATTCATGATTTCAAAATTTCGACATTAGATTATGCGTGTAATCTAATAGAAAATGGTTGCAATAAGCATAAAGAATGTAAAATAAATTTCCATGCATTGCAAGATTCAAAATAGAGCAATGAATTCAAAATTCATAAAGAAAATTCATAAAACAGAGAAATAAAGCTAGAAAAATTAAAAACAGAGCCAAATAATCTTCTGGATTTTCTGGCAATTTTTCAAAAAATTTCTGCATTTTTTTCTCTTTCTTTTCTTTCTTTTTTTTTTCTTTTCTTTTCTTTTTCCTTCGGCCGAAAGCGTCTCTGGCCTTCCTACCCATTTAGCGTCTTGTGTGGCTAGGTAAAACCCTAGCCGCCACATCCTCCCGGCGCCGCCGTTTTCTTCTTGCGGGCCGTGCGACGATCGAGTAATGCGCAGCCGAATCGGCGGCGCATGCATGCGAAGCGACGGGGCGGCGAGGTCGATACCGCGACCGAGGAGGCGTGGCGGCGACGCCACCGAGCGCCAGTCGCGAGCCGGAAGCCAAAGAGACGGCGCTTGGGCGCAAGCTGTGGAGAGGGCCGACGGCCGAGCGAAGGTCGCGGGTCAAGGTCGGGCGGCCGGCGGCGGCAGCGGCTTCGAGCCGAACCGGGTGGCGGCGGCGGCGGAGCGCGGAGGCGCAGCGCGTCGGCGAGGCGTCGCGGCGGCGTCGCGGTGGCCGGCCGGCGGCGCGCGGCGATGAGGCTTCGTCTGCGGGCCCGGTCGGTGGCGGCGCCGTCTGCGGCGAGCCGCCGAGCGGCGACGACGGCCGAAAAGGCGTCGGTGAGGGGAGCTACGGGCCGAGGCGTCGGCGTGAGGCGAGTGCCGAGGCAGCGCGACAAAGCCGAGGCGACGCCGGCCGAGGCTGAGCTTCATGCTCGGCGGTCTGGCCGGCGACAACGCTTCTTGCGCGGCGTTTCGGGCGACGGCGGCCGGTTTCTTCGTGCGGTGTGGCGGCGTGGCGCAACCCGGCGAGGCGGAGGCCCGGCGCGATCCGGCGGCGACGCCACGTGGGCGGAGGCCGAGGAGCGGCTGCGAGCCGAGCAACGGGCCAGGCGACGGTTGCAAGCGCGGGCGGTGGGAGGCGGCGGGTCAGGCGCGCATGGCAGCACGGCCGTCTGCGAGACGGGCGCGACGGCGCGCGCGCTTCGAGAGCGCCGGCGAGCGTCTTTGAGGAGCGGCGCTAGCCGGGTGGCGACACGCGGGCCGCGAGCCGGCGGGCGACACGCGTAGGCCGGCGGCTCTCCTTGTGCTTCGAGCGCGCAATCCAAGGCAACAATGGCGCGCGTGGCGGTGCCGGCGCCGCCGCTTCTTCTTCCGTCGGGCGGGCGGGCGCCGGCGATAAGCGCTTCAAGCGCCGCGACGGCGGAGCTGCCGCGGCGCGCCACCGTGGTGGCGGTCGGCGGCGGCGGGTGGGCACCGCAACGAGCCGATCTATGTGTCGCGCGATCGTCCGGTCGGCGCGGCGGCGCCGTCGGCGCGCCGGCGGCCGGACGGGCTACGACGGCGGCCGTCGGCGCGCACGCTGCGTCTTGCCAAGACCGAGGCGACGTCGATTTCTTTTTCTTTCCTGTGATGAACAGTAAAAAAACTGTAGCTTCGTGCTAGTAGTTTCGAGCGATCGCCGTGTAGCTTCGTGCCACGTGACGAAAGCGGTACAAAATCGTAGGATAGATGCATGCGAAGAAAACGACAAGCGTTTAGATTCAATTTCCAAATCCTACCTCTTCTCACCTTTTCAATTCTGATCTCCGTAGAGCTTCGTGCTGATAACGTGTTAAGGAACCTCGCTATCGAATAGTCCGGGGTTCCCGAACAGATCTGAAGTGGAGAACAGAAAGAGAGAGAGACACGTGTTTAGGGAGAGCGAAAGCGGAAATTCTTTATTGCTAATGAATTCTTCTTGTACATGGGGGGGACCCCCTCCTCCTTTTATAGCGCTCTCTAGGGTTTCGGCATAAGGGACCACATGGGCCTGCGATGGGCTTTAGGGTTTCTCAACATTTTCAAGGCAGATTGACGGAAGTGGCGTAGAAGGGATCAAAGCAGAAATTTGGTGGCATAGGAGGCGGCTCATTTTTTTTCTATGGCATGAAAGGAATTGAGCCAAATTTCCGTGGCATACATGGAACTTTCTGTTTAAAATAATGGAAGCAGTCAAATTTTAATACTTGGACCACTAACTAATATACACAAAACTAATTAGCATTTTGACGTAGAAATGGTATTATTAAATTTATCATAAAAAATACTTCCTATCATTTTATTTTTACAATATTTTATTAAATTATAATTATTAAAAAGTAATGGTCATACATGCGTATTGGGGTATTTGTAAACAGGAGGGGGTACTTTATTATAAATGACACAATAGTTTAAGTAAACTTGTGCCGGTTGATTTGCTTGGTATTGTCTGAAGTTTTAATTCATTACTAGTTGAAGGACTGCGAGTTACATTTGAAAACAATTCCGTTCTTCGAAAAGTTCCTGTGTTTAGGACATTATTGTGAGATGTTCCTTACTCTCCTAAATGACTTTACTTAGTTGGACAAACAACAGACTTGATTGCATCAACCTAGCCAATTATGAGATGAAAAAGGGGATAAACTTAATGGAGGGTTTATTGTCGAAGGTTAGAAATCGACAATAAACTTATACTTTCGGGTACCTTCGGGTTATCGGAGTTAAGCACAAAATCAGAGGCATACGATGTAGACAAGTTCAGGCCCCTCAACAGAGTAACACCCTACTTCCTGTGTGGATGATATATGTATATGGTGGATAGAATACAGAGCAACGTGTCTAGTCCTAGTTACAAGGAAGATCGGACTCAGGCTAAGGCTAAGCTAAAGTTGAAGGTTGACGAAGCGTCGGATCGTCTACTCCTGGTTGGAAGTCTTCTCTTTGTCTAGCATGGAAATCTTCTAGTTTTTTCTCCCGTGAAGACCCCTACCCCTAGCCTTATATAGTCGGGGTAGACTACCCTCAAGTCGAGTTGTAGTCAGTTTAGAGTATTAGATCGTAGCTGATGAGGAGTCCATCGTTGTGTAATCTTCGCAGCATATCCAAACTTTCCTGAATATCAGGCGTACTCGAGTTGGTTTTCTCGTAACGGGAATATGATCGAGTCCTTTCTAATATGGAATTATCCTTTCCGCGCATATCTTATCCCATAGAATTGGGTACATGATATTCGGAATCTCTGTACGTCGCTAGGAAATATCCTTCGCGTATTTTGCACGTGCTTATAACCCATATTTAGATATTCGATACTTATATTCAATCTTAAAAGAGAGTATAGCAAAGCAAGAAGAGGGA
Source organism: Otatea glauca (assembly GCA_036346275.1). Classification (NCBI taxonomy): domain Eukaryota; kingdom Viridiplantae; phylum Streptophyta; class Magnoliopsida; order Poales; family Poaceae; genus Otatea; species Otatea glauca. The sequence goes on from CM070719.1 coordinate 33,447,768, forward strand.
GTTCCAAAAAGTCATCCAAACTCCAAAGTGTGAAAAAAGTAGGTTTATTGTAAGGAGCATAGACAGGGATCAAGCCCTCACGAATTTTTGAAGTAGCCTTCGATTGATCGCTCCGCACACATATCAACGGTGTTACACTCAGATACTTAGGAGCAGGGAAGGAGAAAAAAAGGTAGAAAATAATTAAGAAGAACATGATGATGATCTCAAAAGCATTAGCATCAAGGATCTACTAGTTCCGGATCACAAGTACAACACAAGAAGAAGAAGAGGAGGAGGAAGAAGAAGAAGAAGAAGAGAGAGAGAGAGAGAGTCATCACTATGAACCTAACGCTAGCCCTACAGGTACGGCTACATCCATGGCAAGCGACACGCTAAGTCCTACACAAGCTAAGCGGAGTTGACTAGCTACGTCCAGAGGGACTCCCTCTTGAGGTGCTCCTGCGCCGCGTAGTGCACGCCGCCGGCCGAGGCGCCGTAGCTCAGCAGCTGCGGCTGGAGGTCGCCGCCGTTCTGCATGAAGAACGCCTCAGCTGCGGCGTCGGCATCGACGTTGACCATCTGCTGCTGGTGATGGTGTTGCATCGCCATGTCGTGGTCACCGCCTCCAGTGAGCTGGTCGGCCGCGCCATGCTGGCCGTCGCGCTGCTGCATCTGGATGCATAGGATCTCGGCTTGCGCGACGGCGAGCTGCATCTGTAGCTGCGAGACCTGGTTCTGCAGGAAGGAGATGGCCCCCACGCAGCCGTACACCGGGTCCCGCATCCGCGCGTTCGCCTCGTATACCAGGCTGCTCACCGCGTCACCGCGCTGCTGCACCGGCAACTCCTGACATGCCAATCCATGGACTTCCATTTGAGGTGCACGGTACGTGTGTGTGTTTGTGTGCGCGCATGCATGCATGCATGAATATTGCATTCATGTATCTACCTACCTGAAGCATCTTGCTGACGTTGCTTGCGCCGAAGACCTTGTGGACGATGGCGAACTTGTGGGGGTCGTCGGCCGGGAAGAAGGGCGCGAAGATGCAGTCCTTGGTGCACCGCCGCCGCAGCAGCTTGCACGACGCGCACGGCGAGCCCCCGCCCATGTAAACGTGATTTATGTATCGCCGCCGGATGCCGGCCGGAGATCTCTATCGATCGATCGATCCAACAACGCAACAAAGATAGCTACGTAAGCACAAAGTGGAACACTAGCCCCGCAGCTAGCACGTAAGTTCGCGAAGCTTAACTAGCTAGCTGCCTAGCTACGGCAACGAGAACGAAGCAAAGAATGATGGCGACCAGAAAGTTCGAAACGAGCGTTATTTATAAGCAACATCTATGCGTGTCAAGTATCAAGATGAAGACGAAGACGACGACGACGCATGTGTGGTGCTTCAGATTCAGAATCGAGACAAGGGTAATTACTTGCTGTCGGTTAGTTTCTCAAGAGATGCCCTGGATGCATGCCCCTGCCTGACCAGGAGAGGTTAATTAAGAAAATCTGAACCAGGTAAAAGTAAACACAACTTAATCTAGACCTGCTAGATACATAATTTGTCACTGACCGCTGCAGGACAAGGGGGTTCGATTAGATTAACAGAGGTGGCACAGGTGATGCTTCCATTGGACACAAGGGCATCAAAGTCACCGTTAATTAGCTAGCTAGGAATCTTAGTAAATTAACCAGTACAGCTGAACCAATTAATTCCTGTCAGATTGGGTGCGTGCAGCATGCCACCATCAATATATACTGCATGCATGTGATCATGACCGGATTGACCCGTGCTATGGCATACGAATACGTGTATGAAATACGGCAAGATAAAAGCAAAAAATACTACTAGCTAGATCGAATATATGTAGTACATATTTTAGGTGTTCATGCGTTTGTACACGGGTTAGTTGGTTAGATTAGAATAGGGGTGCATAGAACGTGATCAGCATATGAGATCGTGTGTACTCGAAGCAAAGGATCGATGGAGCAGTGTAGAGTTTACTCCTCCCGTCGCGTAAAACCAAGGGTGCAGCAACACTGCAGCAGTGCTAACTAGGCGTAGATAGTGCTACTATTTTATTCAGTTGCTGCTGTGGCAAGAATCCTCCAGAATTCCCTTCTCTCGAGACAATGTTTCTCCAGATCTCCATAACCCCTTTAATTAAGCTCCCCATTTGGTGTTCTGTTTCCAGAGACCCGAGTTTGCAAAACCTAATCTGGTCTGCTTAAAAGCCTAAGGTCGATGATTTATCACCAAACATCGACCGAGAAATTATTAGCATCAAGATTCGTGCTCCAATAAAGGATTCAATGAGATTTGGCTATAGTTAGGTTTGGAGGTTCACCAGGCAACATTGCGTCGATCAAGTGCGAGGAGTCAAGAACTGAGCTCAGTTGGCTTGAGCATGGGGAGGCTCGCCACCCACATTTCGACTCCAATCGAGGGTATATACACACGCGTACATGTTCGGTAGGATAGTGTGTATCCACACTCCGAACGCCAACTCCAAAAATTTTTTTCTTAACATGTGTAAGAACATGTATGTCCTTGTGTGCGTGTGAAGTATGAGTGTAGTGTACGTCCTTATATCCGTAAAAAAAAAAAGGGCAAGGAGTGGAGAGCTTTGTTTTTGTAGCGGCATACTACGCTAGACGGTAGCAATTACGGTGGTGGTGGCATCATCGATGTCCAAGAGTTGGTAGAGCAGCGGGCGAGTCAATCTAGGGTAAGGGTGACGGCTCATGGGTGCGGTGGACATGAGGGCGTGAGAGAAGCACTAGGGCTGGCACACGAATATTCTTAAAGTTACCTTATGGTAGGGAATTTAGCTGATTTTTAGGAAGAAATCAGCTGATATATCACTGAACGCTAAACTACCCACTTCAAGCCTAATTACACCGGAACTTGTTGCTCCGCGCACCACACTGTATTATAACTACGAAATGACGAAGCTATGCGGGGACGGGATGGGCATATACGCACCATTAATCACCTCGGCAAAGCTTGCAATTACCTCTTGGGAGCCCTAGACCCATCTGCAGGATATCTGAACTAGGCCTCTTGGCCCTTTTTTTCTCATGTCTACTTTAGTTAAGGGACCTAGAAATTATAAAGTGCCAAGTTTCTATATGATTATGGCTAAAACAACAGATTTTTCCAATTGGTGACAGTTTGCTGGGACTGGGAGATGTACGTTGAATTGCATAGCTTCATGCATGAGCTAGTTTTTAATTCCTACTTAACAAGTTCCAGACAATAAAACAAGTTATACACATCTAATATCCGATCGATAACCACTTGGATCTAGCGATCTGTCATGCACTAAAACATGACACGGTCGATTAACTATACAATTTTTGTGTGGTGTCCTTTTTCCTAGCAGATTGATTCGGACAAAGTACGAACTGTGATTCAATGGCAAGACAGCATCAATCCCGCGTACTGATCTCAGCTACACTACGCCAAAACCTGCAATAGGTGACGGTCTATTTGTGGCGGTTTTTTTCGAACCGCCACAAAGATAATTATCAGTGGCGGTTCTATTTCAAAAATGGCGGAAAAAATATCAGTGACGGTTCTATCCTAGAACCGCCACTGATAATTAATTATCAGTGGCGGTTCAAGGATAGAACCGCCACTGATAACAAATACATTATTAGTGGCGGTTGGAGGCTAGAACCGTCACTGATAACTAGGTTATTAGTGGCGGTGCTATCCTCCAACCGCCACTGATTCTATTGGATTATCCGTGGCGGTTATATCCTCGAACCGCCACTGATAATTCATTATCGATGGCGATTCGAGGATAGAACCGTCACAGATATAATATTATCGATGGCGGTTCTAGTTAAAACCGCCACTAATAATATTGCCTATAAATAGGTGGTCGAGCAAAGACCTGGTCTTCTTCTTCCCGAGAGCAAACCAAAACTTCTAAATTTGATTTCGCTTTTCTCCAATTCTTGTGCTTGTACTTCCTCTAGTTGTTCCTTGGTGAGTTATTTTTTCTCCTCTCTTGATTTGTGTTAATCTTGTTGCAATTTAATTTTTAAACCAAGTTTAATTAGGATTTATATGTAGATGAGATGAAAAGTTTAGATTTTGTTTATTTTTATTTAGCTACCATTTTGTAGTTGATGAATTTATTTCTAGCTAGGTTCATTAGATGATGTTGTGTTCCTTTTATAGATGATGAATTATGATTAAGCATATATTTAATATTAATTGCATTTTAAGTTAATTTGATACATGATAAATTTATTATCTAGCTCCTTTAGATGATAAGTAATTAGATTGGTTTTTAATTACTATTAATTGGGTTCTATTAGTGTACTGGACATATACATCTTGCATATATATGAATTTATTATCTAGCTCTTTTAGATGATAAGTAATTAGATTAGTTTTTAATTACTATTAATTTAGTTCCATTAGTGTACTGGACATATACATCTTGCATATAATAAATTTATTGAATTAAGATTATTGGGTATTAATATAAATGAAATTTTAGTTAATTTGGTAGGTGGGTGCTCATCATTTTTAGATGATGAATTTATTATCTAGCTTCTTTACAGAAAAGTATTCAGATTAGTTTTTAATTACTATTAATTTGGTTCCATTAGTGCGGACATATATTAAATTTATTTAATTAAGATTATTGGATATTAATATACATGAAATTTTAGCTAATTTGGTAGGTGGATGCTCATCATTTTTAGATGATGAATTTATTATCTAGCTCATTTAGATGATAAGTAGTTAGATTAGTTTTAATCAATTTTTATATGTTAATTAATTTTAGATGGACCGAGATGGATGTACAATGCGAACTGCTATGTAGAGATTACATCGATGGGGTATCTGCTTTTCTAAGAGCACGAGGAGAACAAGTTGCACAAGAAGACGGAGTACATACATTGTCCATGCATTGATTGCAAGAATGAGAAAATGTTTTCGGACAAAGAGCACATCCACTTGCACTTGATTCAAGAGGTTTTGTACTTGGCTATACACGTTGGACAAGTCACGGTGAAGAGGAAAACATACATGAAGGTGATAACGTATTGGATGATGGAGAAGGCATTATGGCGGTGACATCGCTTATGGATCCGATGAGGATAGGTTGGACATTGATGACGATAATAATCTTGCTCGATGTTGCGCGATGCGTAAGGGAACTACACTAGTCGAGAGAGTTTAATCAATTCAAGGGTTTGTTGGATGACTCGGACACACCTTTGTTCCCGGGTTGCAAGGAGGAATACACAAAGTTGCACACCGTGCTTTCACTTCTAAAATTGAAGGCAAGCAATAGTTGGTCCGATAAAAGTTTCACGCGCTATTACAACTCTTAGCGGACATGCTTCCGGATGGAAACGTATTGCCGATAACCACTTATTTAGCTAAGAAGGTTGTATGTCCATTGGGATTGAAGTAGAAAGAATACATGCATGTCCAAACGATTGTATACTCTATCGCAAAGAGTATACAGACATGCATGTATGTCCGTGTGCAAATCATCACGATACAAGCGTAAAGGCCATGACAATGAGGGCACCGTGGTGAAGAAAGGGCTCCGCTAAAGTGGTGTGGTATTTACCGGTAATACCTAGGTTGAAGCGCTTATTTGGAAACAAAAGCATGCCCAATCGATGCGATGGCACTCGTAAGAGCGTAAAAGGATGGAAAGTCGAGACACCTGCGATTCGCCAAAGGAGAACCATCGATAGGCTCTTTAGGATGGACTTGGAATGAACCGAGGAATGTAAGGTTTGGGTTGAGTACGGATGGAATGAATCCTTTCGGTAACATGAGTAGTATTCATAGCACTTGGCCCAGTAACTCTCAGATCTACAACCTTCCTCCTTGGTTGTGTATGAAACGAAAGTACATTATGATGTCGCCGCTTATCCAAGGGCCGAGACAACTGGCAATGATATTGATGTATACCTACAACCATTGGTGGAAGATCTTGTGATACTTGTGGAACGAAGGTGTACAGTATAGGATGAGTGCAAGCGAGTACTTCATCCTACGGGCATTGTTGTCTTGCACCATCAATGATTTCCTGCCCTTGGTAACCTATCCGGTCGTACTATTAAAGGGGCCAAAGCATGCCCCAAAGCATGGATGAAACCGCTAGTGTGTGGCTCAATAACTCGAGGAAAACCGTACATGCATCACCGTAGGTTCCTTCGCAGAATCACCCCTACCGCAATATGAAAAAACAATTGACGGGACAAAAGAGGATGGTATAGCCCCAAGGCCTCGTCGTGGGGAAGAGGTATATGATATGGTTAAGGATATTAATGTCGACTTGGAAAGGGAGATAGTAATAATACATCGAGGTCTCGTCTCGAGAAGACCACATGGAAGAAGAGATCGATATTTTAGAACTTGCCCTATTGGAAGGACTTAGAAGTTCGACACCGCATAGACGCTATGCACGAGAGAAAAATGTATGTGATAGCTTGATTGGTCTTTTCTTTGAACATTCCTAGCAAAACTAAGGACGGACTAAAGGCACGAAGGGACCTCGGAAGATATGAAAATCGAGCTGAGCTACATCCTCGTGACACCGAAAGGGCGACTTTACCTTCCCCACTTGCTACACTCTTTCAAGAAAGAGAGAATGAACTTTGCAAATGCTTGCATGGTGTGAAAGTTCCGTCCTACACTTCGCAAGCATCAAGAAACTGGTCTCGATGAAAGATTTGAAGTTAACTGGCATGAAGTCTCATGATTGTCATGTGATGATGACACAAATGCTTCCTATTGCAATTAGAGGTATTTTGCCTGAAAAGGTCCGAGAGGCAATCATGAGGTTGTGTTTCCTTCAACACGATTTCACAGAAGGTCATCGATGTAATTTCCCTCCATCATTTTTCGATATAATGGTTCATCTCATTGTTCACCTTGTGAATGAGATAAATGTATGTGGCCCCGTATTCCTGCATCAGATGTACCCGTTCGAAAGGTACATGGGTATCTGAAGAAGTATGTACGCAATCGATCTCTACCGAAGGGCTGCATTGTGGAAGGTTATGCAACCGAGGAGGTTATCGAGTTTTGCGTGGATTACATGGAGGGGTGGAACCGTAGGAGTGCCCGTATCCCGACATGAGGGTAGGCTTGGCCGGGAAAGGGACGATTGGAAGGAAATCAACAAATTCTTATGATCATGGATTATTCAAAAGCTCATTTCACGCTTTGCAACAATCGGTTGAGGTGTCCTCGTATATGGACATGCACAAGGATAAGCTACGAGAGGAAAATCGTGGACGATCGAGGTTTGGGTAACAAAAGAGCATAACCGCTTGTTCAATCATTGGTTCAAAGAGCATATGACTGGAAAGAAACGAGTGTCATGTTGAGGTGGTGGCAAAAGGGCCATCAGTACAATCTTGACATGGCAAGGATACGACATAAATGGATATACCTTTTACACGAGATCTCGTGGATAGCAAAAGCACTTACCAAAATAGTGGTGTTCGCATAGATGCCTATGACAACACAGCAAGAAGAAGAGTAGCTTCTACGGGTTCATAGAAGAGATTTGGGAGCTCGACTCATGTATTTTTAAGATCCCAATGTTTCGTGTCGTTGGGTACAACTCCCAAAGGGTGTCAAGGTGGACAAGTACGGCTTCACTACTTTGGACATCGAACATGTCGGATCAGAGATGAACCATTCGTACTTGCGGCAAGTAGCACAAGTCTTCTATGTAATCGACCCAGCAGATAAGAAGCGCCATGTAGTTCTTCAGGGGAAAAGAAGGATCGTCGGAGTTGAGAATGTCATGGATGAGGAAGAGTACAACCAGTTTGATGAGTTGCCTCCTTTCGTAGATGGCAACATCAGGCTCGAGGAAGAAACCACTCAGGAAGCTACCTATCATCGCGACGATCATGAAGAAGGGCAAATTGTGAAAGAAAATAATTAGCTATATACGAGTAATGGCAAAATATCAGAGGCGGAGCTAGCTCCTGGGCAAATTATGACCAGGCCGCACAAGTCTTCCTCTATGTAATCAACCCTAATGATAACCACTGTTGAAGATATCTTGTGCATGGTAGTTTAAAGTCTGTTTTCGGTTTTGTTTCCTAGCTATGTGCTAGTTTTTTTGGTCTTTGAGTCAGTTTCGGACTTTGCTAGTTTTGGTGATTGTTTCAGTGTCTGAAGAGTACTTGTTTGTTTTGCCGGATGACAAAATAGTGTTCTATCCGATTGAAAGTTTGGAGAGTTTGTTGAGTCCGTCAGGTGAAAGGAGTCCGGATTCTTTCTCAGAAAGCGCTTATGTATTTGCTTTACAAGTAATACACAAAATCGTAAAACGCCGCAATTGCGCAAAGACCAAAAACTAGGTCTTCGAACTCAGCCGCTATTCGACAATAGTCAGATAAGATTCGTAAACAAATTTCAAGGTATAGAGGCACATCGGTGGCGGTTCTTAAAAGAACCGCCATCGATAATATTATCTGTGGCGGTTCGTATACGAACCGCCATCGATAAAACATTTATCGATGGCGGTTCGTATACGAACCGCCACAGATATATTATCGATGGCGGTTCTTTTAAGAACCGCCACATATAATACATTTATCGCTGGCGGTTACGTATACGAACCGCCACAGATATTATTATCGCGGCGTTCTTTCTAAGAACCGCCATCGATAATACTCCATCTATAAATAATAGATCCACCGCTTGTACCCTTTACCCTTAAAACTCCCGCCTTCTCTCTCTACCCTAAAACCCTTGAGCTTCCGTGCTCGACACCGTCCCCGCCGCCGCTTCGCGCGCCCGACGCCGTCCCCGACCCGCCCCCGACGCCGTCCCCAACGACGCCGACCAGCCGACGCCGCCACGGTCGCCGCCCTCGCGCTCGCGCCGACGTCGCCCGACTCGACGCCCTCCGACGCCGTCCCCAACGACGCCGACCCCGCCGACACCGCCCCCAGGTGCCACATTTTCTACTGTGCTCTACTCGTCATGTTCTTGTGATTAGCATGCATGGTTGCCGTGCATTTTGGATGATTCTGCTGCTACATGCATCTCTTGATCAGCACACGGATCGCTTTGCTTTCTTGCGTTGCTCACGCCCAAAACACTTCCATCAGACACTATCATGTGTTTGTTGTGCCTCGGAACACTTAGTCATCAACTAATTAGGAATAAACATGTCAAACAAGCAAAAAGCCACCTTTTCGACGGTCGGAACAAAATAGTGCGGGCATGGAATTATTTTTGAGCAGTTTAGTACAAGATGAATACACCCATAGCACAAAACATCATTTTAGGAGTTATTGTCTATTGCAAACACTTTTCTGTGTCATGATTAAGACCATGGGATCCTAAAGAGACAAGTTTATATATATATATATGGTTACTGCCTAATTGTTTCTTTAAGCAAGCAATATGTGCCAATTGTTTCTTTAAGCAAGCAACAGGAACAAGAATTAATTAACTTGCCTAATTTTCTTAGAATATTGATCTAGACAATCGGAGCCCGCTCAACTTGAAAAATCTTGAAGCCTAACCCGTCACACCAAAATCTTGAAGCTCATTTATACTTATTAGACGAACCTGTTACTTCTTTCTTCGCTTCTACCATATTTTAGAACTAGCTAAGAATGCTACGGATCATCTTCCACTTGTTGCATCTGCATGCTTTGTTCTGTAGTCATCCACTTGCCCTACATGTTTTCATCTTCCACTTGTCCTACATGTTTTATTTAGATTGAGTTTCATTAATGCAAACCATGGGCGTTGCAAGGTGTATGTGTGTAGCATTTTAGTGCTCACTTTGTATGCACCATAGCTACATATTGGGTCCACAAAATTTACAACCAATCGTAACTAGTTCAAGAGTTAATGCTTGCTTAATTAGTTTTGTTCTGAGCTAATTAAGTATCTTGCTCTTGCAAAATCATTTTCATCTTAGCAACACACAATATGACACACAGGACAGTACATCTGTACTTTGAAATTCCATGAGATGATTCTGTAATAATTGACGAAAATTATGTTTCGGGTTGAACTGTAGTTCTAATGGAGCCCGAAACCGAGCCTATAGTGGAGGAGAGCCCGAGCAGGTACCTTACCCTCCACCCAACCACCGAATGTGCCGAGGCCTCCACCGCTGTTGCAGATGATGCTCTGTTGCAAGACGCCGAGGACGAGGAAAACTAAGAAGCTCAAGGCCGGTACACCATCTCGTAGGTCTTAGATATCTGGGGCCCTGTTGCACCGAAAATCAAGCAAGAAAATACAGTCAACATGCGGGTACATCGTAGGGATAAAGTGCCAATCACCTATTCGGATTGGCATAAAGTGCCCCGAGCCACCAAAGAGGATCTGTGGATAGAGCTCAAAGAAACCTTCGAATTCCCCGAAGGAGCCGAAGATCTTGTGCGTCGCGACGCATTGATGACCATGGATGCGGCGTGGAGAAACTTCAAGGCGAGGCTGAACACAAATTATGTGAAGCAAAACCGTCACCATCGGAGAGTACCCAAGATTGGAGCCATATTGGGATGAGTTTGTGGCGATGAAGCAATCGGAAGCAGAAAGGAAGTCCAGTGAGGACCACATTAGCATCGCAAGAAGGAATACTCACCCCCACAGACTTGGCACGAGTGGGTACGCGGGTAAAATTGCTCAATGGGAGAGGCAAGAATTAGAAGCGGTCCAATTGGCTGGCACAAGTCCCTTGATCGGACTACCAGACCGAGTGAAGCACTACGTGCTAGCGAGGGCAGATATGTTGTCTACTGGGGGTTTATCATCCAAGAGCGGTGAAGACGAAGCAATGACGCAACGAGTTCACGAGTTTCACGCCCATCCACCCAAGGATCTTTTCACCCGCACGGGAGAAAGACGAGCTAACAAATGCCCTAGGAAACAAAGAGCACCCTGGTCGGACACGAGGCGTCGGGGTCAAGGTTCCATGGAGGAGTGGATTCCCTGAGCACGGAGACTCTTATAGGAGTCGGAAGAGAGCTAAAGATGAGCGGGCTGAGAAGGAAATGGAAATGATGAAGGAAAGGGTTCCGCGAGAAATACAAGGCACCATTGAAGAACAAGTTGAACGACAAGTACAACAAGCCTTGAGTCGATCGCAGCCCACAACGCTTTTCTCCATCCTACAGTCGTCGCGCAGCAGCTTGCGCGTCCACGCCATTGGCGGCGGACAACAACCATTATCCCGTGGACGACATACGGACCCCACACCTGTCACCAACGTGCCTGTGATGAACATATTTGTGCAGTACGCTACAGGGTAGTCTATCCGTGCCAAGAAGGGGTGTCTGCACAATACCCCGATAGCGCCAGTTATGCAAAGGTCCAAGTGGACACGGTATTTGCACAGCTTCTTCGAGATCGGATTGAAAACCCACCAATGATGAGATAACTACTCTAGGAAGTGCCGCCCACTCATTCATCCAATGGCGCAAGCGTGACATCGTCTTGGACCATGCAAGGCCATCCTCTCTGCAGATACAATCCTCGCATCCGTCACCAAAGACTGAGAGTGAAATGGGAAGAAGCAAAATGAGGTAGAAAAGAAATGCATTGAGGACCCCATCAAGATGGCCACCGTTAGTACTCCAAAGCGTAAACCTATAACACCGGTACTTCAAATGACAAACCTACAACCTCCGATCCCAAAATTGGCACATTAGACAAGTCAGACGGCCCGGATCAAAGTAGGCCAGATCGAGTATGATGTCGTGCGACAAAAAGTAAGGGTAAGGTGAAGTCGATGACCAAGATGATCAACAAAGATTGAAATTGAGGTAGGGAAGCTCTTGGTCACCGCTTGAAGTTAAAAGTCTAACACCCATGATGCAAAGAATTACATGCATGGTACTTAGATCGATCCAACCAAGACGTACTCCCAAAGATGATCACCGCAATTTTCCGTGAGGAACATTTTCACCATGAGGGCCATGGCTACTTCTTAATAGAATTCGATAACTTGCACAACTTGTTCTATCACGACGCCTCGACATATCTTTTTGAGATGTCGGTCACCGTAAGTGTCTAATATATTAATCTTGGCCTACATTCACGTAATACCGATAAATTTCATGTCTAACTAATTCGTTATATAGATACGAGATGATTGAAGTACGAAGAACCAAGGGGCGTGGGATTCCTCGACCGGAACGGTTTGCCAACATGAAATCAAAAGAGTACCAAAGGAGGTCGAGGAGTACGATATAAAGTTTTGATTAAACTACAAGACAAGGAGTTTATACTTTTGCCATACAATTTTAAGTAAGTTGCTCACTAGCTAGTTAAATTACTCGCTTATTTCGTTATTTACTCGATGTAAGGACTAATGACCGCATCATGCATGTGTATGTAGCTTCCATTGGATTCTCGTAATAATTCATCCAAAAGAGCAAGATGTCGATCATGGATCCACTAGATAAACCTAAAAAGACTTTGAAGAGATGACACATTTAGTGAATGAGGCGCTCAAAAGATATTGTCGGAAGAGCTCGAGATACCGCCCATACCACAAATCCCTTACAATCCGTCACGAAGTTTCCAGACGCATACGAAGGGAATACTCTTATATCATATTTCATAGTAAATAGCTCCTTCGACGACATCTTAGTTCATTCGATTTTTGCAAAGGTCACAAGCAAATTAAAGGAACAAATTTATGTGGGTACTTGTGCCAAGACATGCGCGAAATCTTATCATGTACAATAAAAGACAATGACGTAGAGGTCACCATGCCGACATGACACATTGATTCACACCACTCAATTTCTATATTCTCTCTTAATTTTGTTTTTATACTTACAGCGCCTCAAGTTGTCTACGGTAGGATGCTTCCTTCCAAATCCAAGGCATTCAGGCCACTCGCCTACTTCATCATGAAGGAAATAATCAACAAAATTGCGAGTTTTATGACGAAGACAACAACGATCCAGTCATCCATACTATTGTCCCAAATCACATGTCTTCAACCTCCAAGACCCGTGAGGCTTCTAGTTTACCTCCACTAGTTTAGGCTTTTTACTTCAATTCTGCTTTCATTACAAAGTGTAAATAACTCTTTGTTCCTTTCAAATGGGAACCCTTCTTTTGCCAATGTCACTTATTTTGTCGGTGGTTGTGCAAGCCTTTTGGATGCAAGTACTCTTCATAGATATTTTGTATATTGTCTTATATATGACTGTTTGAACATCGTGTTATCATCACATCCTGATATTATGACTTCCCTGTAATCAGATAGGGACATTTATATACGTGAGCTATATGAACATTTTGCTGGTTATGGACTAACCACCTTGTATATCTATTATATAGATATATAGCCATACTATTTCAATATATTATTTTCTGGTTAGAATTGCGAATGATCTCACCAAAATACTAAAATAGCGGTCAATTAGAGGGGAACTACTACTGTAGCAAGCGGCCATCATGAACATGTATACAAAGAAGGTAAAATGGTGTTTTTTGTTTGTCTTGTCTTACAATATTATAGGTGTTTTTTGTTTGTCTTGTCTTACAATATTATATGTTTCCTGGTTTGCTATTACAGTTTTGCCTTGACTGAAATGAAACGATCCGATGTGCATATTCCTGGTTTGCTACCGCCAATAACTTATACAAGGTGTGACATACTCATTTCTTCAATATTCTTTATATTACTTCATTTTGCATGCTTTTATTGAACAAATGCTGCCCAAACTAATCTGTTCTTCTCGCAGATGGTTGACACTTTGCGGCAATTTTCTCGTACATAGCTCGGTTGAAGTATACAAAGCTAAATTCATGTTATTCTAGCAAGTTACCACCTGAATGTACAGTTATCCTTCAATATTTTTTCTAGTTCCTTGATAATACATGAGTATGTTGGTCAAATGATGGATCTGATTTGTTTGGTAACATCTTCAATGTTGGTCAAATGATGAAGATATCTTCGATGTCGTTATTTGGGAGGGTTATAGAGAAAGGAATGATTAGTTTGATTATTCTATTGTCAAGACTAATGTTTTGTTTGTGTTTAATGCAATAGCTACTCAGTTTGTTACTTCTTTTCCCTATTGCATATAAACGCTGCAGCTTTATGCCTGGTTGACTGCTAAGGTAGAGCTTTGTTGTTTCTCTGTCCAAATAAATCGAATATGGAGTTGTATTTGCCATTCTCTTTTAGTTCTATATTATATATTTGCTTTGTGGAGTAGAGAAAAATTTCTACATTTCCAAGATCACACTGAAGGAGCTAATGGAATAGCATGGTACAAGTAATCAAAATGCATCTTCTTATAGGTTATCTTCTTAATTATATAACAACCATAGGTATGGGCATACCATGTAGGGCATAGGTTAGTGTGTGGGTATGTTGTGCATATAAGATGAACATCTCTTATTTCATATTTTTAGTAAGCTACTTGGATGCTTTGATCTTCCAGATGTTCGCAATCCTCACATTTCAAAGTTTGCTATGTTTGTATTGTGGTTCCAAAACTGCGTTTGGTTACATATGTAAAATTGTTTTGGAGGCAAATAAGACAACTCAATCTTATACATGAGTGTAGATTTATAATTGTTAGTTGGTTTATGTATATCATGTCTGCGATATTATGTGCAAATAAGCCATACTTATATTACAAATCAGTGGGCTACAACCAAATATTATGTGTTTTTTATAGGTCTGTTTTTAATAAACAAAAAGAGGACTAGATCGGTTCACTTACTTAAATACAATATCTTTGACATGGCAATCCATATACGCATGTGCATAGGTCCTCACTGCTACATGAAATTTGTGTGCAAGAATTGCAAGCTTAGCGAGCATAGGAGGATTCTCAAAAGGACTTGTTGTGACAAGAATCATGCTTGGTTGTCTATTTTTCGTAACATCGTAACCAAAATTTAATGGCTATATATGTAGTTCCATAGGTTGAACCGTGTAAATTGTTATGTATGTAAACCATCAATTCAGTTTATGATGTATGAAACAATGGCAAACCATGTCACCAAAGTGGTCTCAGAAGGAACTCTCAAAAAGAACCTTGTCTGCTACAGAGGTATGGAATTTTCGATTTATCTCATGCCTCTGTCTTTCTTCGTGTGATATATTGGATTCTTCATCACTTTAATCGCTACCATGTACTATCTCCTAGATGCTTCATTTTTGTATTTCTAGAAATTTGTGTCTCATCCTCGCAAACTTTATCGCTCTGTGTTATCCATATCATTTATGAGCTTTGCACTATGCACTAGAGGTAAGCGACTCTCTTTTTCCTTCTTTCTTTCTGGATGGTTTGTATCAAGAATTAGCAATACATGTTATTTCGGATTATATTGGTTAGTCTATAACAGAATAGGTACTAATATGTATACTCAAATTTCAATAATTCAATGTATTCTTCTGCTGTGTACATAATGAAGAGGCATGGCTAGCGCTGCTGAGGCTAGCCAAAATGCCGCTTTTTATTTTCGTGTGTGGGATTATCGCGCGGTTTTAGCCCAAAACCGCTCTCAAGTAATATCTGTGACGGTTCTATCAAAAACCGTCATCGATATTATAGTCTATCGCTGACGGTTTTATATACAACCGCCATCGATAGTTGTATCGCGGTAGTTCTAGCCAAAACCGCCACTAATAGTCGTATTATCAGTGGCGGTTTTTGGTCTAGAACCGCTACTGATATTTGAGTATCAGTGGCGGTTCTATCCAACAACCGCCACTGATAATTGTATTATTAGTGGCGGTTTTTGGCTCGAACCGCCACTAATACCCGAATACCGATGGATCGTTTCGACCAAAAACCGCCACGATAGTGTTATCTGTGGCGGTTCTAGAACCGCCACTGATAATCCTCGATTATCAGTGGCACTAAATCTGTGACGGTTCAAAAACCGTCACTGATGGCAGTTATGAACCGCCACTGATGGCCTTTTTCAAGGTAGTGCTAGCAGCAGAGCGCACTCATGAGTGAAATAATTGCCAGAGATTGCAAGTTGAGGCAAACACTGCGGGCAACTAGATTCTTTTGCTGAATTAGCTTACAGAACCCATCATGTGCACTGCACGAGATGAAGCATCCATGGGTAGAAATGAAAACAGCAATTTGCTGGGACCTAATCAGAGTGGTTGACACAGTACGTGCTATACCACACTACTACACTACCGGAAAAGCCCCAAGTAGAGACGTTTTATTTGTATAGTAGAGACGTTATTTTCATGTCTCTGCAGTGTTGTACATATATTTTTTTAAAAACGCAACAAAAACGCCTTCTCATGCAGTGTCGCTACAACTAATTAAAGAGACGTTATCAATACATCTCTATATTCTTTGCAGCATTTTATAGAGACATTTTATTGTGTGTCTTCAAAGGTAGAGACATTACGTAATGTCGCTATAACTAGATGCGTGGGCGCCGTACACGCCGTGTCAGTCGTAACGTGAAATCCGGGCCTTCCCACGAAGAAAGGGACCTAGATGTAATTTTGGAAAGTTTTTGAGATAAATCGCATAATTTTCACAACGCGCGCTGTAATTTAAAAAAAAATCTAGGACAAATTTGAGAATTTTTGGGGGGCTTCCCGCAAAAAAGCAAAAAAATGCAGCCTCACGCGTCGTGCGGGGAAAAAATTCGGAATTTTTGGGGGCCTCCGAGTGAAAAAAAGGGACCTGGATGTAATTCTAAAAAAATTTTGGTACAAATTTCAGAATTGTTGGAGCAATTCCGGCAAAAAAATGAATTGTGGTGGGCCTTCCCGCAAAGAAAAGGATCTACATGTAATTCTGGAAAACAAATTCAGATTTTTAAGGGCTTTTCCACAAAAAGGACCTGTATGTAATTTTGCGGATTTTCAGGGATCTTTTCGCAAAAAAATCCAATGCCATGTGGCGGCCGAGCGCCCGCGCCACGTTGCCCCAGCCATGCGGCGGCCGCGTCACGCGTCGTGCAGAAAAAAATTCGCCGGGTGAAGCGAACGCGGTCGGGGACTCGAATGCGCGCTGCAGGCATCACGCGCGAAGCGCTTCCCGTTGCGCCATGCGTGATGTGATCATACCGGGCCAGCAAGCCATGCTTCTACCTCAAGCCAAGACAAGGACCCAACAACTTCTGACGCTCCAAGCCCAGCTTGAGATAAAGCCCAATTCGTTCACGAGTCCAGTTCGGCCTTCAAGAGTAGTCCAACTAAAAACGACCATATCTGGGTCATACAAAGTCCGTTTGAGGCGTTCTTAGACTCTACGGATAAGCCCACGATGAGAGCCTTCCAATGGAAGTGGTTTAATATCCAAACTACTTCTGGATCGAAGGAAATCGTCAAATCAATATGACGAACATAATCTGCTAGGTGTTGCGCCACCTCCACTTGGGCCCAAAGGCCTTGTACGATCTAGGGTTGCATAGCCAACCCCTTAGCCGCCTCCTTACCCTCTTCCTCATATATATTCAGTAGCTATCGCTAGAATAGATGGGTTTTGCTTAGATTACAATTAGACACTTTGTTAGTTTTTCGCCGTTCATCGGTTTGTGGAACCCCAACTCGTGTGCTTAATATAATTTCGTAATTCAGATTGCATCTTCTACGTTTTTGCTTGTGTTCTCGATTCGCATGCAGGGATAAGCCTTCTTGGCGAGGTCAATCGTGTTTGTGCGTGGTTGATAACCAAAGGAGTTGTGATGTAGCGATTGTAGGGTTTGAATCAGTTCTGATTGGAAGCCGGATCGTCAACGTCGAGTTCTCCACCAATCAATTAGTACTACCTATCGGAAGATCGGGCCACCGTTCCCATCAAGTGGTATAGTACTAATCTTCCGACAGGTAGTACTAATCGATTGGTGGAGAACTCGACGTTGACGATTCGGCTTCCAATCAGAACTAATTCAAACTCTGCAATCGCTACACCACGGCTCCTTTGGTTATCAACCACGCACAAACATGGTTAACCTCGCCAAGAAGGCTTATCTTTGCATGCGAATCGAGAACACAAGCAAGAATGTAGAAGATGCAATCTGAATTGCGAAATTATATTAAGCACACTAGTTGGGGTTCCACAAATCGATGACAGCGAAAAACTGACAAAGTGTCTAGTTGTAATCTAAGCAAAACCCATCTATTCTAGCTACGGCTACTGAATATATATGAGGAAGCTGGTAAGGGAGGTGGCCAAGGGGTTGGCTATGCAACCCTAGGTCGTACAAGGCCTTTGGGCCTAAGTGGAGGTGGCGCAGCACCTAGCAGATTCTATTTTTCATATTGATTTGACGATTCCCATCAATCCAGAAGTAGTTTGGATATGAAACCACTTCCATTTGAAGGCTCTCATCGTGGGCTTGTCAGTAGAGTCCAAGAACGCCTCAAACGGACTTCGTATGACCTAGATATGGTCGTTTTTAGTTGGACTGCTCTTGTGGACTGAACTGGACTTGTGAACGAATTGGGCTTGATCTCAGGCTGGGCTTGGAGAGTCATAAGTTGTTGGGCCCTTGTCTTGACTTGAGGTAGAAGCATGGCTTGCTGGACCGGTATGGTCACATCAATGCGGGCGTTTGAGTTTAGCGATGGGATCAATTACTTAAGCTAAATTAGAATGGGCGCAAATTCACTACTAGAGAACTGGCCATCACAACCGGTACATCACTCCCGGTTGTAACCGAACTGGTAGTGCCATTTGTAGCACTACCAGTTCAACGGCTATAGGCCCATGGCGCGTGTTGGAGGGGGGCGTCACTCCCAGTTTGAGCTATGAACCGGTAGTGATCCCCTGGGGAACTATCACGACCGGTTGGTGTCTCCAACCGTTAGTAAATCCTTGGATCCACTACCAGTTCAACAGCTACAGGGCCATGGGCAGGTTGGAGGGGGGCTTCACTACCGGTTGGTAGAACCAACCGGTAGTGTTAGGGGCGATTTAAACACTCTCTTCCTCCCCAAGCTCTCGCGCCCATCATCAAACAGAGAAGGAAGCTGCAGGGTGGTGTTGCCATGGCGATTTTCAAAAATTAGGGGAGGTGCTGCCCAATTTTTTTGGTGATTTTACTCCAATCCAAGTGCTTGAAGGTTAGATAAGATGCAGGATGACGTCGTCCAAAGCCTGGTGAGCCTTGAGATGATCTTCCCTCCATCCTTCTTTGATATTATGGTCCATCTCATGGTTCACATTATCAAAGAGATAGATATTCTCGGACCCGTGTTCCTGCATAATATGTTCCCTTTCGAGAGGTACATGGGTGTCCTAAAGAAGTATGTTCGTAACCGATCTCGTCTAGAAGGCAGCATTGCCCAGGGTGTTGGGATAGAGGAGGTGGTCGAGTTTTGTGTTGATTACATTGACGATCTCAATCCGATTGGCGTTCCTATATCACGCCATGAGGGGAGGCTCCAGGGGAAAGGGACATTGGGAAGAAAAGCAATCCTCATCAATGATCTTGTTTTATTTAAGCAAGCACATTACACGCTATTGCAACAATCAGCTGCAGTGGCTCCATATGTCGATGAGCACAAGAGGATTCTGCGGTCTCAATACGCTGGCGGGTCAGAGGATTGGATCACATGACAACACATGGACCGTTTCGGCGGTTGGTTACAAAAGCACATGATGGGTAAGGAGACTAACGATGAAGAGTTCGAACGCTTGGCTCGGGGACCATCTAGCAGAATATTGACATTCCAAGGGTATGAGATAAACAGGTACACATTTTACACAAGAGCCCAAGATAACAAGAGCACCAACCAAAATAGTGGTGTCCGTATAGATGCCATAGACAACAATGGAAAGGACACCTATTATGGTTTCATAGAGGAGATCTGGGAGCTCGACTATGGACCTTTCAAGATCCCTATATTTCGATGCCAATGGGTCAAACTGACAGCGAGCGGCGTGATGATCGATAAGTACGGTGTGACAATCGTAGACCTCACACAAATCGAATATAGGGATGAACCATTCGTGCTCGCCAATGATGTGACATAAGTCTTCTATGTAATGGACATGTCTAGCAAACCGAAGAAGCGGAAGGATAAGTCTACCAATAGCAAGATACAGAACGACAAGTGTAGCGATCAGCCAAAGCGCCATGTGGTTCTTTCGGGTAAAAGAAGGATTGTCGGAGTTGAGAATGTCACAGACGAAGAAGAGTATAATCAATTCGACGAGCTGCCTCCTTTTGCGGTGGCGGTCGACATAAGTGTCCTAGATGATATTGAGGATTCTCCTTACATACGTTGCGATCATTAGGAGGGAACACTTGTTAAAACAAAGTATGTAAACAGTTAAATCAATGAAATGATTAAATGCATTAATGGTATTTGATCATGATGAAAGATTTTACGGTAGTGATACATTACCATGAGTATAAACATTCTGTAAAAATATGAAAAATTAATAACTCGAGTTGGTCCTTAAATAAAATCAACTCTAAAATGGAAAGAACAAATGGAGAGACTTGGCCTCGGCCTTTCTCCGATTTGTAGCATCAGTACCGGCTGGTGTGAGAAACCGGTAGTATAGATATCTCTACTACCGGTTAGTGTATAGAACCGGTAGTGATAGGTGAATTCCCCTCCAAAACGCGCGCGGGCAAGGGACTTAACCCTATTCTCCCGAAATTTCAATCTCCCAAACCCGAGCGCCGTCGTCGTCCTCGCCACAGCCTCCAGCCCCGTGTGCTGCCGCCATCTCCGCCACAGCCCTCGGTGTCCTCCCCTCGACCGAGGTGTCCCCGTCGTCGGCCTCTCCCTCCATTGCGCCGCTGTCGCCTGGACCCGAGCGGACAAGAAGCCTTCCACCGCGCCGCCAGTCGTCCTCCTCTGCACCGGACCCGAGGGTAAGCCCTCCTCCTTGGGTACTAAGACAAAATTGTAGGGCAAAAAACCGGTACATCCATTGTGTAGGATGAATGTCGTCGATTGTGTAGGATGAATGTGCTCATTTCTTTATATGCATTGCAATATCAGCCTATCAAGGATGGCATCCTTCGAGGAGAACGAACAATTTCTATTCGACCAGATCGCGCAAGGTAGCACTGAGGCCGCCGGTGCCGTTAACACTGAGGCCGGGACGCCCGCCGAAGCAGTTACCACTGAGGTAATTCATATGTATACATATGTTGGTTACCCTTTGATGCTTAGCAAACATTCTGACCCGTCTTTCTTTATCTTATTTTAAGCCCGGTAGTTCAAGCAGCTAAGTGAAAACGCGAGGACCTAACAAGAAGCCGATGGTAAAACATGTGATCACTGAAGTCAACACTGAAGGGATGCCTGTTGCACCAGAGTCAGTGTTGGGTCCATACAACAACGCCTGCGGCTACCATGTCAGGGATCACGTGCCCATTAGCGTAAGGAAATGGAGTGGCAACGACGCGGTCTCTGACGCTACGAAGAACATGCTCTGGGCTGATATGAAAGAGACGTTCACCTTCCCTGAAGGGTCCGAAGAGCTCGTGAAGAATTACACTTTGAAGAAAATGGCAATCCATTTTCAGACTTGGAAGAAGTATTTGAACTCCACCTATGTGAAGAAGGGCCGCACGCCCGACTTTAATCGTTTCCAAAAGTTAGCAAATCAATGGGAAGCATTTGTGGGTCACAAGCAATCGGAAGAAGGCCAGGCTTTGAGTGCAAAGAACAAGGTGAATGCCGGGAAGAAGAGATACCACCACCACCTTGGCACTGGTGGTTACGTGAAGAAGATACCAAAATGGCAGAAGAGGGAAGACGAACTGATAGAGAATAGTATCATTCCCGTAACGCAAGACTAGCCCGAACGGTCGAAGAATTGGTACTTTGCCCATGGGGAAAGCCTTGGAGGTGACGGCAGCTTGGTGTATTCTGGGGAAGTGCAAGAAGTAGCCACAAGGCTTGTAGAAGCCCTCGAGCAGTCTTCCCAAGGCTCCTTCAAGCCAGATAGGGAGAAAGACGAGCTAACCAGGGCCCTACCAAACCCTGAGCACCCTGGACGAACACGAGGTGTGGGCGTGGTTCCATGGAAGTACAGCTTCGCTCACGACGAAAGTTATAGGAGTCGGAAGAGAAGCAAAGCCCAAGAAGAACTAAGGTACCGTTCATTGGAAGAACGCGTAGCTGCACAACAGGCAAGCAGGAGGAAAAAGTCAAACGACAAGTGCAGCTAGCCATTAGCCAGCTGCAAGCCCCTCCTAGTAACCCTGATGCCTTCATCAGTCCCTCTGGGCGGCGGAGCAGCTGCGCTTCCACCGGGCCCCCAAATGCGGACTTGGGCCATTACCCCGTGGATGATATCACGACGCGCCGTTCGTGTGAGCTGCATATCGAAGCCCGTAACCTCTCCCTCAAGGCTGCTTATGCCATGGCATTCCTTATCGAGTCAGGCCAGCTCTTTCATTGCAACGAGATACCGCCAGGCTGCTCTAAAGTCGCGGTTGAACAGATATGCGAAGGCTATGAAGAGCTTGACCTCGACATTCCTGGAGGTGACGGGGTTACCAAGCTTGGATAGGTCGTACATGATATCATTTTGTGGCGCAAGCGCTACATTA
This sequence comes from Otatea glauca, assembly GCA_036346275.1. Lineage (NCBI taxonomy): Eukaryota > Viridiplantae > Streptophyta > Magnoliopsida > Poales > Poaceae > Otatea > Otatea glauca. The sequence continues at coordinate 33,470,269 of CM070719.1, forward strand.
TATTTGAATCTAACGAGGAGATGTCCACTACTATTAGAGGCCGAAGTCCAACTCCACCATCACCCCCACGCAAGAAGTTGGCGGTCAAAAGAAGCCCGAGTCCTCCACCACCCCCAGTGCCTAAATAGAAGCCGGCCTCAGCTCCACGACCACGGCCTCCATCTAAGAAGTTGGCTCCACAAAAGGAGAGGTCCACCCTAGCTCAACCTAAGAAGCCGTACGACCTAACTCCCGAGGAGACCAAAAAGGAAGTGAACACAAGTGTAACTGCACACTTCAAACGTTCAGAGCCCGAGAAGACAGTTCCAATCGACGATGCAGTCAAAAAATATTTCTCAAGAAGTAAAGCTTCCCCGAAGAAGAAGTTGCCGTCGGACTACGAGCGCACAATAATAAAGGCTACAAAGAAGTCGAAGAAGTCGCAGGCTAGTGCGGAGTAGTAGTTGCAGATTGACCAATTCATGGCAGAAGCTAGACTGACGCACAGTCAAATTTATGGACAAGGTGAGATTGCAGTGGCACCTATTAGATGGCCATTTAAGTTGGGTGAACCATTAGTTCGGCCTGATGAGGTGCCCCTGCTACCAACCAAAATGCGGCAATTACACGAATGGTATATGGGGGAGTCAAGGAATGGCAGAACAATGTTGCCGCCAAGTTCAAAGAAGATGATTTCCTTCGCGATCATGGCCTCCTGTGGATTGATTTCGAGGAAGTTTACCAACTGTACCAACGAGACGCCCTCGACGTGAGCCTGTTGGGTTGCTGGACTCTGTAAGTGTCTTATTTGTAAAATTCACCGTGTGCATGCTTAATTAAATTACAAGTCTAACTAATTTATTCCTATGTAGAATGGAGATAAAAAAAAGCAGAAAGGAGTATATTTACAATACAGGCTACATCGACCCATTAGTTGTAAACGACAGTACTGTTAAGGGCAATCCAAAAGATACCGAGAACCATATTCTGAAAGCTCTTAACACCCAACACTACAAAAACTTCATAGTTATACCCTACAACTTTGGGTACGTGTTTTCATACTGTCTAGTTCTAAAATTTTTCCGTGACATGAAGTTAGGACTAATTAGATATGTTGACATATGTACAGATTTCACTGGGTCCTTCTTGTTATCTGGCTAGACTCCAGTAAAATCATTGTTTTCGACTCACAAAGGAAACCCATACAAGATTTGGAACACATCATACGGTTGCTTAACAGGTAATATTGTTTTTTCATTATTATTCTAGTAATATTTCCTTCGAGTGAGTCGACCTCTAATAATTACTATCCGTAATCACGCGCAGTGCATTCGCACGGTTCCGGGCACAGAATCGTGGTGAATTCAAGGAGGCATTTGATGTTATAACCGACTTTCTGGTACGTAGCGAATATTCGTGTGTTGTACCATTTTTTCATGCCAATAATGCTTTTTACCTTTCCACGGAAATAATGTTTTTCAATTTTTCTCACCGCAGTGTATGAGGCAGGAGTCGGGCAACAACTTGTGCGGATACTACGTACGTATGTGAGTTCATGCGTCTTTTCAACACCAGCCACAAGCAGCTGAGTAGTGCTGAAGAGGTGTGTACATATATACTTATCGATTCCTAATTGTCACTTACTACACAAGTTCACGGATTGATTAATTTCTTTCACTTCACCTAATGACAGCTCGCCAAATGTGAGAAAGGCATACTCTCACCGCACCGAGTCAAAGCAATCCAAGAACAACTCGCTGGCTTCCTTCTTGATGAGGTCATATCTACAAAGGGCGAGTTTTATGAACGTGCGGTCAAAGCGTGCCCTACGATAAGGACTAGTGAATTAACGAGCTCAACTTCGGCTAGAAAAAGCGATGGACATAAAGAATGAACTCTTTTGTATTTGAATTGCAAACTTGTCCGCTCATATGTACTTCATGTGAATATGTGCTTAATTATTTGATTTGAATATGTAATGCTTTGAATGAACTAGTGTTGTGAATGAATTAATTGTGTTGTTAATAAATTAGTTGTGCATTTGATTATTGAAATCTGTGATTTTATATGTATTGCAAACCTGATTTGGAGATTAAATAGGCCCTGTCGGACGGGCAACAGGGACTTCACAACTTCGGCTAGAAAAAGCGATGGACATAAAGAATGAACTCTTTTGTATTTGAATTGCAAACTTGTCCGCTCATATGTACTTCATGTGAATATGTGCTTAATTATTTGATTTGAATATGTAATGCTTTGAATGAACTAGTGTTGTGAATGAATTAATTGTGTTGTTAATAAATTAGTTGTGCATTTGATTATTGAAATCTGTGATTTTATATGTATTGCAAACCTGATTTGGAGATTAAATAGGTCCTGTCGGACGGGCAACAGGGACTTTACTACCGGTTTGTAATACAAACCGGTATTGAAGCTAAGAGATTTACAGGGACTTTACTACCGGTTTGTAATACAAATCGGTACTGAAGCTAAGATATTGACTACCGGTTTTAAATACAAACCGAAACGAGCGACGTGGCTCACGGCAAAGCGAACGCGTCGATCGGAAATGACGTGGACATTGTGCGTGCAGTGAAACTCTATGTGATATAATATACGTGGTATGTGCTACTAGCATGGTAAATTTGATATACAATAAATCCAAGAATGTGTACACTATGCAAGAGCCAGTAGTCGAACCCTTGACCTCATGGGAAAAGCATGTCACAGACAACTCGCAATAATCATCTCAACCTCAAGTCACAATTTGATTTTTTATATTTTTGCATTCTTTATATGTAATTTTTTAGCATGTACAACTACATCAAAAACATCTATAGAGTGGTAGAAAACTTCTCAAAACCGTCTTTACATCTCAAGTTTTTTTTTGTGATTTAGAAAGCGTCTCAAGAAACATCTCTACAAGACAGAAGCCTGTATTGCCTCTGACAATTCTTTAGAAATCGTTTCTAGATGAAAAACTTTGGGGTAATTTCTAAAGTGTCTTAAAAAAAACGTCTCTAGAATAGAAAAATATAGATTTTAGAGACAAGTGGTAAATAGCCTCTAGAAAAGCGCATCTAATAGAGGTTTTTGTTATAGTGTACTGCACTTGCTTTGTCTCTAGTACGTGCCATCAATTACAATTTGGAAGGGTCTAACACGCCGAGGTCAGTTGTTGGAGTGAGTTAATTAAGACTAAGCATAGGGAGTCTCGTAGGGTTAAACATTTTTCTTGCATGCCTTAGTGCAAGCCAGTGTTGTTGACATATAGTGGTATTTGTTTTTTAATTTGGCTTTTCCTTAATGTGGTCGATTGAACCATAAACATGGTTTTTTAATTTGTTACTTCTGGTCACTCAATAAGCCCTCCTAGCTAGTCCTAGATCAGGTGATTTTTTCTGGCAATTTCAGAGAAGTTCCATTCTTAAGAACACGATTTTGTCACTTGTAACATCAACAAACATGGAAACATAAACATGGTTTGATGTCTCGGTAAAAACAGTTTTAGTACTAGTGTCTCTTTTAGTTTCTACTTTCAATGGTACGAAGGACTGAACATATTTATCCTATTTGTATGCATGGGAGTAGTAATAATATGGGAAATACTAGCGTCTGGACGTCCGATACTGTTCATTTCATCGGACGCTCGCTGCAACATTTTTTTTCAACGTGTGCAACATTTTTTTTCAACGTGTGCAATATTTTTTTCTCCGCTCGTATTTTTACTGTTATTGAAGAAAAAATATTTCACACGTGGGAAAAAAATATTTCACACGTAAGAAAAAAATGTTGCAAAGCGTCCGAAAAAATCAGACGTCTGATCGCTAGCAATTCCGTAATAATATTCCTATCCTAGCTTGACATTGTGTGCTGCTCACGTCGCCATTTTGACCATGGGCTGACACGATTCCATCGCGTGAATTGTTTAGGCAGTTTTCGAGCACATAGTGAGAGAAAGTGTCCAAACATAATAATGGAACATGAGGATCGAGGGTGTTGTCAAAATTGACAGTGCCGATCGAGAAACCCTAGCTAACCCTAGCGAGGAAGAGAGAGAGATAGATCGAGTAGGGCTCGACGTGAATGTTTGTTTGGGAAACATTCACGTGGGCACTACGTCTCCTCTCTTCCCAATTAGCCTTTTGTTGGTCAAGTTCCAGTAGTAACCATTAGCCATATGAGTGTTTAATTTGAGTGGAATATATATATATATATAATGTAATTGTAATATATATATAGGAAGCCGAAATAGGGCATCATGGTGCCTGGTCAGCATGATTTCAAATACGCGAATTCAAGCTATATTCGAGTATATTTTTCAAAAATTTCAGTTTTACGGTATATACCCATCTATATAACAATTCAAATGACACACATACCTTTGAAAAAAATATACTCGAATTCAAAGATTTTGAACGAATTTGGATCACATGCTTTGCTGACTTATATATAAAATTAGCATATACCTACAACCAAACTATCATAAAAAAAGGGAAACTCTAGTTTGAATTTCAGTTCAAACTTGTTTTAATTAGTTAGTAAACTGGTTAAACTCAGCATCCTAATTTTTTTTAAAAATATTGCATGAAAAATACATAGGGGAAATACCCGTTTTGAATCATGGAGCCTGGGCACCATGGTGCCCTAGGTAATTGTACTATATATATGTATATATGTATATGTGTGTGTATATATGTATATACATATATGGTATAATTACTTGGGGGACCATGGAGCCTGGGCTCTATGATACAAAATAGGTATATTCTCCTATGTATTGTACGTTTAATTTTTTGAAATTTTTAGAATGTTGAGTTTAACTAGTTTACTAACTAGTTCAAACAAATTTGAACTGAAATTTAAACTAGAGTTTCCTTTTTTATGATAGTTTGTTTGTAGGTATGTGCTGATTACATATATAAATCAGCAAAGCATGCAATCTAAATTCGTTTAAAATCTTTGAATTCGAGTATATATTTTCAAAGGTATGTGTTTCATTTGAATTGTTATAGATGGGTATATACCCTAAAACTAAAATTTTTGAAAAATATACTCGAAGTTAGCTTGAATCCGCGCGTTTGAAATCATGGAGCCTAGGCTCTATGGTGCCCCATTTCGGCTCCTACATATATGTATATATACATGCATATACATATATGTATATATACATGTATATACACATAAATATACACATACCTATATATGTATACATGTATGTATATACATATATATATACACATCATATTTTATAGCTGCGTGTAGTCTAATCGCCAGCCACCGACCGAGCCACTTATCCCTGTACACGGCTCACCGAAATCAACTAATAAATGCATTGCCCCAGTTGACTAATCCCATTTGTACGTGGCAAAATTAACTAGTTAATGTGTTCCATTATTTGTACTAAAATATGTTTTTTCTTTGTTTTAGCTATAACATTTTATTGGCAACTCCAATTGATAAACGATTTTCACCAGTAGCTTACTAACGACGAGAGGAACAAAATGATATAAGTCTCGCTAATAAACGCCGTATGAATGAGTTTCTACTGCCAATTTACCGAATGTATCGTAAGATTTTACTACCGCGTGTGCTGCTGAACCTCGGGTATGATAATAAAATCTATGTATACTGATAGTAAAATCTATATATACGGATAGTAAAATCTGATTCATGCGGCGTTTATTGGCGAGACTTATATCAATATGTTGCTCTCGTTACAGTAAACTAATAGTGAAAACCGTTTGTGAATCGGAGGTTTCAATAAAAAGTTACGGCTAAATCAAAGAAAAAACAGATTCACGTACAAACAAGAAATGCATTTATTAGTCAGTCATGCTACGTAAACTAGTAATATCTTTCCTTGTTTCAACTAGGATATGTTTTTCTTCTATTTAGTCATAACTTTTTATTGATAGCTCTTATTCACAAACGATTTACGTAGATTTCATTTAGGTTTGCGACTGTACTTTACAAGATTATTCAACTATTTTTTTGGCATTAGCCATGGACGACCCTAGAAGTGTTTTAAAACTAGTTTCGCTTCATTTTGTTTTTAGCCGCGATAGTTTTTACATATATGAAATATGATAAATGTGTTTTCTAGTTTGTACATAATCTATGTATTCTTTGATTTGGCCATAACTTTTTACTGACGACTCCGATGCACGAATGGTTTTCACCAATAGCTTACTGACGATGAGAGCAACATAATGATATAAGTCTCGCTAATAAATGTTGCACGAATTAGTTTTTTATTGCCATTTTACCGAATGTATCGTAAAATTTTACTACTGCATATATAGGCTGCTGGACCTCTGGTATGGTAGTAAAATCTATATATACCGATAATAACATTATGTATACAGATAGTAAAATCTGTTTTATGCACCAAGACATATCAATGTGTTGCTCTTGTCGTCAGTAAGCTACTAGTGAAAACGGTTTGTGAATCGGAGCTGTCAGTAAAAAGTTATGGCTAAATCAAAGGAAAAACATTCATATACAAACCATGAAACACATTTATCAGTTAGCGCACGTATGCATTCACAGCAAGCGTTTGCATTCACATTGGCTAGTTTAGCGACATCGGATTATGGCTTGCACGTAGAATAGGCAGAGCTACGCGTAAGCGCAGATTAGCGCTACCGTGTGTGTATATATATATATATACACCTGCAAAAATATTTAATTCGTAGCTTGTTACATACCTGATTTGCCTTTTACCTGGTCCTCATGTTACAATCTTTTTTCTGATATTTTTTTAATGCCTGTGGACGGCCTTTAAGATTCAATTTTGACATTAACATTGATACCATATTATATTAGTACAAAGTTATAAATTATAGCATGAAACTACTTGTTAAAAATGTGCTTGCTTAATTTTCTTGTGGGAAATCTTGGTATATGTATATATTACTGGTAAAGTTTAAGTAAGTTTGATCTATATACATATATGCAAAAATTTGTATACAAAAATAATTTCTGTCGTAGTCAATTTAGTAAAAGAGATAATATAGATTTTAAGAGCAAAATAAAATTATGTCATAGTCAGACCTTTTTTAAATTTTCTACCTTTTTCCTGATTTGTTTTTATCTTCTGATATTTTCATCTAGATATCAAACATATAGATTTTTATTGTTGCATTAGTACATTGAAGTTGACTAAATTGTAGTAATTATTGAGTGTGACATGACATCTCCATTGACAAAGTAAAATAAATGAGGCTGAAGTACTATTCCTATTCCTATATAATAAATAGGACTATCTAGTGGCTAGTGAAATTTGGCTCAAATTAATGTACCAAATTGTTTGATTTTGTTTGTATAATTCCAGAAGCTAATTAAAATAATTTTAATCTTCATTGCAAACTAGTCATAGGGGCACTTAATTGTTCTTTCTCTACCATATTGTTATATATTTTTGCCCATCTCTTGTTTCTGTCACCTTTCCCATGAGAGTGCATGATCGATGCTGTTTTTAATCCTCATCAAAATATGCTTGAATATAAAATATTAGAAACACTGAAATAGAATATAGCTTGGACAAAAATAGAATATAGCTTGGACAGAATGCAAGCTAGCTACGCTGTTGCACATAGGGTTCGATGACAACTCTTCCACCGAAGAAGAACAGAAGAATCAAATGGTCGGGGCCCTCTTAATTGCACTCTGACACAGTGACACCACCGATACACTGTCATAGATTCCAGAAAAAACGAAAACATGTTTTAAGTTGCTAATAATAAATGTAGAGATAGATCTTTGCACGAACTGCAATACCTCGCTTGCTGCGCGATTGTGAACTGCGCTGCTCAGAGCCGTCCGATCTCCTGTGTGATTTAGATCAAACGGACATGAACCTGAAGTGAGACACACACACACACTCTTTATCTCTGACTTCCTGTCTCTCTCCATGCATCCATGTGTTGCGTTGAAAAGATCTGGAGCTTCCATTGGAATCATCGAATGCGTGGGTGACTGTCGAAACACGCAGGAGAGATGGACTACCATAGAAAACATCAAATTTAACTAATCTCTCTCTGTTTCTGATAAAATATCATTATAAATTTTTGCACTTCACTGAGACGCATTTACAAAAAACTGTATTACCCCTCTTTATTATATATTTAGATAATATGTCATATTCTAGTTTATAGTAGTAAATAACATTGCAAATAGTTAAAGGAGAGGGGTATAAAAAGATAAAATTGTAAAAAGTCATCTTGAAATTATAGAATAACATGTATTTAGAAATAAAATTTGAAAGCTAGAATGATACTTGCTCTATTCAATTTTATAAGATGTCTTTTTTAATGGTATTATCTATAAATATAGAGTGTGTTTAATATTTCAATGCAAAATTAGTGTGACGTTAACTCTACACCCCTAATAAATGTTCATCTTTGCTTCATATTTTCTACATACATATATTAAATATAGTGATGAGTGATAATAATTTAAAATTATCTAGCTATTTTTAATATCTTTTTGATTTATGTGCTAAAAAGAAACATAGCTTATTAATTTGGACAGAGGAGTATATGTATTTAGAAACGGAGGTAGGGGTTAGAGATTATTGCCTTGTTGGCATCGTAGATAGCAAGTGACGGAGGAATTCAGGAAGGAAGAACAGACATCTTTCACTCGTCCAGTGCATTCTCCAATGCTGAATTTAATGACAATCTCTTGATAGCATTGAGGACTTTGAGATTCCCTTCTTGTTATTGCAGAGGCTGTCCCTAACGACGAGGGATTTTATATGGCGCATGCTCGGTCTGCAACTGCATGTGTCATGCCATAAGGTCCAATGTATACGCTGTCGGCAAGGCTCATACAGGGTATTTTAAGGATTGGCATCCATTACATGGTAGCGGTAGATCGTTATGGTACGAGCTACTCCCTCTGTTTCACGTAATGTTTGTTTATGATCTTGAGGGTTCTAGTCTCAAAATATTTGTTCATTGAAGAAATTAAAATTATAGTTATTGTAATGTTTTTTTTAAAAAAAATTAACCAAGAGATCTAGCATTTGTTTAAGAGAGATGAGCACCCAGGTGAATCAAGATTCGATCCTAGTGGGCTCTTCTTGCTAGCCAGGCTTGACTCGGTTCTCATTATTGTAATGTTTTGATCATCTATTACTATTTAAATACTTTGAAAGTGGTTAAGTGATTGTATTGTCATTTTTCATTAACTTTTTCGAACTTCGTGTTTTTGTTAGTCTGTACGTATAGTGGACTGTGAATAAATATAAGGGAATAACTAGCAATCAGATGTCTGATCACTATTTATTTCTCGGACACGTCGGTGTAATATTTTTTTTCAACGTCTGCAATATTTCTTTCGCTCGGACATTTCTACTGTTATCGAAAGAAAAATATTACACGTGTAGGAAAAAAATATTGTAGACGTGAAAAAACAATATTGCAAGTGTCCGAAAAAAAACAAACGTCCTAACACAAATCATTCCGTAAATATAACGAAACAAGGGCGTATCCTACCTGAAAAGTAGCGTGCAATGTGCACTGTAGACAATATAGAGGGGTGATATTTCGCTAAAGTATCAAAAGGCTTCTTTAATGAAAAGTAAAATATCTCCAAAAAGGAGAGTATGTGTAGTGTTGGGCGGAAGGAGTGGCGACATATCTAGGGATGAAAACAGAATAGAAACGGTTGGTAAATGGCCGTTTCGTTTTCGTTTCCACATCTTTTACCGGTAACGGAAACGAAATCGGAAACCCCAGAAACGGATACGAAAACGAATAATGACTGAAACGGATGCGGAACGGAACAGAGTGGATACGAAAACAAAAGTGGAAATTCCGTAAAAACGTAGTACATGATCACAATATACATAAACGCAAAAACAATGTAACGCATTCCACCTCAAAGGCGGATATAAGAACAATGTTATGTTCACCGGTATCACTAGAAAGTTTTTTCTCAAATTTGTCAGTTGAAGGCTCGCTATTTGTCCCTCATATCAGACCATCATGTCCTTCTACATATCATTATCATCGAGATCCTCTTGCTCCTCCAACTATAAAGATGTAATACCATAAAATTTGCATATTATTGTTCAATGCTCATTTATGATTTTCTGAGATTTATCTTGGATTTTCTGGAGTTTATAAATGCCATTTTACTATTTTTAAATTTATATAATTAATTTATTCATGAACAATGAAGGCAAAATTATACTAGAAATAATTTTTCTAGGTTCAAAATGTTCCAAAGTATTTTTGAGATTTTTTTTCAGAATTTTCGAACTCTATTTGATATTTTCTATAAAGCTATTTGTATTTCTGAAATTATTTTAATTCAAAAATAAATGTAAATTCTCCGTTCTCCATTTTGGGCCAAGTGGGCCAAGTTTTCGATAGAATTTCCGATTTCACTTATACGAATTTCGATTCGCTTCCGCTTCTAACGAAATGACTCTCTGTTTTCTGCTGCTTCGTTTAGACAAAAATTTCCGTTTCGCTTCGCTTCAAAAAAGGCTTCGCTTTCTTTTCTCCTAATACCAAAAATTTGCTTCGTTTTCAACCCTAGACATATCCCGAATTCTGGTTGGCTGCGGCCACAACCGACTTCCCGTCTATAACATCCGATAAATTTAAAATTTTTAAAATAAATAAAATAAAAATTTAAGTTTGAAATATGATTTAGTTTTGAATTTTTACCTTTTCTGAATTTTTCTTGAGTTTTGTTCTTTAAGAACTGATTGAAAAATTTGTTTTCCAAATAATGAAGACTAAACTCATATAAGAGAAAAATCCAAAGAAAATATTTGTAAATTCAAGGATAACTCTAGAAGCTTCCCAAAGAATTTCACAAGCATATGAAAACATTAAAAACTTTAATAAAATCATTTACATTGGTTGATATCCTTTTTTCCAAAATATGAAAACTAAAATCATCTAAAGATAAAATCTAGGTGTAATGACCCTCCTTTTTGGTACAGAATACCAAGAAGGATGATCTATATGTATATAGTACTAGTCCCATGATCGGTGGCTAGTACGCATATCTACAACATTGGTAGCACATCCATACACAATATTATTATTGCACAATCTATTTATACAATGTAGTCTTACAATTCAGAGTATATTACAACGTAAAGAAACAAAAGTCTTGTAGTGTGCTCATCCAACCCTCAGCCAACTGATAAGGTATAATCCCTAGAAAGTAGCATCATCGAAATTCTCATATCCTGTGGTGAAGTATGTATCTTCTAGGCTTCGCTTTTCTCTCCATCTAAAACCACAAATTAAGCAAGGTTGAGTACTTTTGTACTCAGCAAGACTTAAGGTGTATCGCAAAAATGCAGTAAATACAGCCTATATCAAAGGAGGCTTCTACGGTTACTTTGTGTAAAGCGAAATTGAACTTGTAAATCAAGTAGTAATTTGCAAAACAGAATTTGTAAAATCAAGTTTGTCTAATATAAAAATAACAAGTATGTAAAGTATAAAGTAACAACTCACAGTCGTCCATGATGTGAGCATCGAATCATCTCATTACCATTCCCTGGCATCAAAGCTGAAACAAAGACTTCCCCATAAATATCTCCAATTCTAACCATTTTTAAAAATACCAAAACTTCTAACTATGTGATGATTTTATCAAGTGCCCATGACCGTGGGCACGGTTTTTCAAAAAGATTTAAACTCCGTAGAGGTGTACAACTTTACCCACAAGAAATGATCAACTTGTTATGTAAGCTATTAGCACAATTCCTTTGGTGTGCCGCAGAGAGATCAAAACATAACCGTTACATTACATATATCTAACTTTGCACCAGCCTGGTGATGATAAACCCTCGCTATGGTGGTAAAAACACACACTCAAGACATGACAGTCCATCCCTATCATTCACATAGTAACTCAGGTAGTCCATCCCTGACACACATGCTTCCCCCATAGCAAGACGTACATCGTTATGTTGGTATGCATTTACCCACACCTCTGTGTGGAAGCCCCTACGAGCAAACCTACTTGGAGAGCCTGTACTACTCCAGCCTTCCAATATGCAAAGTTAAATCTAGGTAACTTAGTAGGTTAAGACCGTCCCATACCAGCACTTGTGGTTGTACTTATTTCTTGGCTTGATAGTGTCTCATAGTTCGTTTCTTAATCCAACCCGAGCGATAATCTCCCACTACTCTGCGTGCAAGTCACATGCACCTCCGGCTATTGCCAGTAATCACCAGCGTCAAAACCATAGTTATATTTTTATTTTTACCAAAATATCCACAACCTTTAATGTCATAATCAACCTTTTTAAATTCTCAAGAAATAGTTTAATCTAATTATTTTAATTTTCAATACTAAAGCATGGCTAATCATGATTAACATGTAATTGTATATGCTCATGTTGACATTATGTATTGTTTAACCTTATTATAGGGTTATTAAGGTTCACAGTTCAATATTTATTAAGGAAGTTCCATGAGATAGGGTTACAGCTACCAGATACAAAATTTAGCACATTTATAGAAAATACGCGCATGAACAAATAGATTTGACAAACCAAAACAAAAATTAAAACAATGGATCAATATGATCAAAGGAGGTGCTTGCTTTGCTTTATTGGTTTAGGTACTGACTCAAGTCGAAGTCTTCAGTAACAGCTTTGTGTATGTCAGTATCTACACGTGATTATTGTTTTGTATAACAGCAATGAGATTCAAAAAGAAATAAAATAAAACCTAATTCAAAATTGAAAGACCATGTGGAGGTCAACCTAGGTTTGTGATGAGTATTTTTACTAAGCTTGAATTGGTCCCGTCTCACCGTTTTGATTTGAGTGGTGCCCTCATGGTAAGCATAGAGGGTCATCCAAATCTGATAAGCTGAACGGAGGTGAGAAATCCTATCGTACTCACTGCGGCTAAGACCCTGTATGAGGATGTTCCTTGCCTTAGCGTTTGCCTCAACGTCAGCTATATTGCCGGCCGTGACGTTTTCATCGACAGGAACCTCATACGGGAGTTTCATCTTCTGCGATATCGGGAAGCCCTAGGCAGTGATGTACGACTCCATCCGAGACTTCCAAAATGGAAAATCAACTCCACAGAAAATAGGAGGCTTGGTGGAATATTTGTCCGACGCCATGGCTCTCGAGACCAGTCAAGATTTATGGAAGAGCAAAACTGGCTCTGATACCAATTAAAGGACCGAGATGGTGATCAGAAGGGGAGTGAATGATCCCAAATAAAATTTTCCACCATTCAAAATAATCCAAAGAAGCCCTAAAAAAGAAACACTCAAAGGAAAAAATGAAATGAGCAAGCTGTTCTAGATGGCCGGTGCTACCGCTGGAAGGCCGGTAGCACTCGAGGTCAGTAGTACCACACCAGGGGCAGTAGCACCGGGCTCAAGAACAGCTGAAGAAACAGCACGAACTCAAAAAGTAAAATTTGAGGAATCTTTTGATCGGCTAGACAAAAGCTCACGAAACTTGGTAGATGTGATCCTAACGATGTCAGGAACTTATTCCAACCTTCAATCGCAAGGATTGACATCAAAGTTCCGACCTTTTTCACTTTGAAGGAAGAACACACCAAGTTTGAGCAAAACTCGAGAACTTGATCTTAGACTTGCTCGTGGGGTTTTGATGATCAAGATGATCTTAGATAACCTCCCACACGTCACAACAAGCAAGAACACATGTAAAAAAACCCCTCAAACACGATCTAAAAGAATGATTCACTGAAGAACACAAGACTGGTTTCTTGCAAGAAAAGATGCATGAATTGTCAAGATGATTGGGATATGATTGAAGAACATTCATCCATCAATCAACATCCTCGGCACAAGAAGCAAAAGCATTTTAGAAGGAGAGGATATAAATCCAAAAGCATATAGGAGGGGAGGTAAATCCAAATTGCATGAATTTAAGTGTGTAAAGTAAATTCAAGTATAAGAGAAAATGATTTGTATTTCTGGAAGGGGGGTTTACAAAGTCTCACAACAAAGTGAGAAAAGCTCAAAGGAGCACAAAACCTCTAAAACCTTCGAGGGGAAGGATGGCTACCCCTTCCCCTCTATTTACAGTACTCTTGAGTCACACTCTACCCTTGGATAAGTTCCTTCTACCCCCAAGGACTAAGAATGACTCCCACACATAGCTATACTAACTAGACCTACTACTCTATCACCTAGACCGCGATCTGACGTCCCTCTTTGACCCGAGCAGCTCCTAGTTTGTATCTCAACCATTCCTTGTCTTCTAGGTTCACAGCGACTTCATCTCCGATCATCCTCCAGCGATCTTCGACCGTTTGAACCTCCGGCGCACCTCGCCTAATCCCAATCATCCTTCGTCTCACCATGACCTAGCACTATCGTCCTGTATCCATCAAAACAAGAAAAACCTATCACATAGCAAAGTCAAACAAATTATGCAATAATCATCCGAATGCAAGAATCAAATCTCACATCGTTCATTAAGTCAACACTACCAACCACCATATCAACTTCATCATGTCTATCAACCACATATCCAACTTGATACTAAGTCTATCGACCACATATTCAACTCGATAAACTCGATACTAAGTCTATCGACCACATGTCCAACTCGATAAAACGATATCGAGTAACAATTAGTTGAACTAAGGACTCGAGTTAAGCTAACTGCAGAGTGCTCGATCCAACAATATTTCTACTCGATACTTAGCTACTACCAATCTACTCGAATCTTTCGATCACAAGTCAGCAAGGCGTTACTCGAAGCCGATAGAGCCGCTCTTGACAGACACAACTCAAATTGCTTCAAATTGAAAATCTAATTCAAATCAAACTCAAATCAGAGCATACCAAATTTAAATTTAGTTAAATACTCATCACAAATATGTATAGATCTTCACATGGTCTTTCATTTGAATGCTCGACGAAAATTGCGGTGGTTCTGTGCTCGGTTGGTGAGGTGGTGTAAGATCTTTTGCTGGTGCAGAGAGGCGCGTAACGGCCGAGGTACGGTGTGAGGCTCCCGAGGACGGACGTGGCAGGAATGATATGGGCGGCGAACTGATTCACTTAATCGGTTAGAGACAGAGAAGAAAAGACCGGGTGGAAGGAGAAGCAAGGGGTAAAAGGAGTGAGGGACTGACAGTGGGGTTGGAGTCCATCGAGCAGTGACTGAGTGGGTTTTCCAGTTTCTTCCAGCGAACGGATGCTGCACAGAATCGGGCCCACATGACGGTGACAGGGAACGAGATAAGGAGAAATACTACTCTGGGCAGCTCAAGAACTGCAGTAAATGAGCATCAAATCACCGCAAGATTTTTCATAACTTTTTGACTAGGATCTACAGATAAGGCTTATCATCTGTTAAATATCTTAGGTTAAAATAATTTATCGAAAAATTATAAAAATTCTGACATCAATTACTGATTAAAAATCCTTATTCTGAATTTATTTTACAATAAGATGAAAATGATGTCAAATATTTTTGAAACGTTTTGTCAGAGTTGGATTAGGACTAAAAAGGCTTACATAAAAAATTTCAGATAAAAAACATGTATATTTATTTTATAAAAATTCTGACTTGGCAAATTGCAGATTTTCAGAATTTTCTATTTTTGAATTTTAAAAGGAATTAAATGAAATTATTAATTTTTGATATTTTTACCAGAGATAAATACTGTACTGAGGATGAAAAGGTAAAATTTTCAGCTGAAGATAATTTTCTAAATTTTCTACTAAACTCTGACCCTGCACTGCTTAATGGTCAAAAGATGTCATTTCATTAATCAATTCGCTATCCATTACATTAGAATTTATTTGATAGGTGAAATGAGTCACTAGAGTTTTCAGAAAATTTAATACCAATTTTTCAAAATTTTACTTTTACCTTTTTATCTTTTTATCATTATCCATTCATTAATCCTATTATTTGATTTTTCATTCAAGCCATAAATACAAGAAATCTCAATAAAAACCAATAACACCGGATAAAATCAGAAGTAATCACACTTAAATTTAAAGTTACTCATTTTTATTTTATTTGTATTTTTCGGGATGTTACGTAACTGCTCCTGCTTCTCCCTCTTCTTTCTTCGGGGCGGTCCCGTGGAAAGGATCTCTCGGTGGAGGTCAGAACGGCATTTGGCCGGCCTTTCCCCTGCCAAATCCGGTTCCTGCTGTCGACACCGCTGACCAGCCACCGCTGCCTCCCCCGAGCTCAGCTCCCTACCACCATCCACACCCAATCGCCAGTTCTTCCTCGTATAGGTTGTTGAAAGCATTTTCTCAATTTTGTTGGTTCCTCTTTTTCAATTGTTGTGTGAAGATTTCTCTTTGCTTCGTTTCCTCTCTCAATGTTGTAGACTTGTAGTAAGCTATTTTTTGTTGCAATTGAATTGCTAATTTGTTGCATCCGAGTGATCATATCCTCATTTCTCATTAACTTTTTTAGACATAGTATTTTGTTAGTATGTGCGTATAGTCGGTTGTGGATAAGTATAACGGAACAGGGAGGGGGGAGTACAAGATAAAAGAATCAAAATTCAAGATTATTTAGCCGATGGTAGGGCTGTGAACAAATATGGCATGTATGATGGGCTGTGCACGAACACAATATGACAGTATTTCGCTAGAATATCAAAAGTTTGCTTTAATATGTCAACCCTAACCACCATTATTTTACCTGATAAATGGGAGTCGTGACAGTATTCCGTATTCGTGGTACCACTGCATGGTAGAAGTTACGAAGTCGTATTTACTATTTATCCAATTCGTATTTACTTCTAACCATAATAACCAGAAAGTACAGATAACAAATGCACTGTGGCCATCACATTTTGCCTCTATGCTGTATGAGATGAGATAATCGTGATTCGTGGGACTAATTTCCTTTTTTAAGGAAGGGACCAATTGCAAAGGAATTTTAAAGAAAAAAAGAGGAATTTACTCGGAAGAAAAAATTTCTACCATGTGAGTTTGATTTATAGGATTGCTTCAAAGGAACTTCATAGGATAGGAAAGTTTTGTAGGAATTCTAGAATGAGTTGTAACCTCATGTTATAAGATCCTTTAAGAGATTCGGTCTACATTTTTTTTCTTCCTCTCTTTATTCTTTCTATAATCAATTAATATTTAATCTCGAAATTCCTGTGGTGAAATCAGAACCCCTTTGTTAATTTTTTATGTAGTTTTTAGTTCTGCGTTTTTTCTATTCCTGCCTTTTCAACATATTCTTAAGCTCAACATTCACGGCCCAAATTCGGTATGCCTACCCTTGACGCACGCGCCAAGGCCCAGCGTGTTCAGACCATCTGTCGCAACGTCTAAAAAAGGCCGATCTGTCGCAACTGCATCCTATCTACGAGACAACTCAGCCTTCTTTCTCACAGCCGACCATCTCTCGGCCCTTTATCCGATTCCGCTACGGCCCATCTCTCCACCGAAAATTTTCCATCTAAAAGTTTTTTTGGGTCTAATGTTTTCAAACTAAAAGTTTCTAACTGAAATGTTTTGATTAAATTCGTCTAAATTTTTTTAATCAAAATGTTTTGCATTAGAGGAGAATGAAGGATGGGAAACAGAAAGTGAGGAGAGAGTAAAGGAAGGGGCGCCATATAGCAACACCTAGATATGCCCTTGAAGTGTTATCTTTGGGTTGTACATATATATAATTGCTCGCTAGCTGCTACAACCAAGGATTCAAATTTCGTTTTCGGATAAAATACCGCCCCTGACCGGATTCCGAAATTTCGGTAAAATTCGGGTATTTCGGATAAATCTCGTTCGAAATTCAAAAACAAAAATTCAAATCCGGTTTGTTTTGTACCGAGAAAAAATGAAATTCGCCGAAAAATACCGAAATTTTGGGTGAAATACCCGAAATTTCGGTATTTTTGCAACGGAGAAAAGTGGGTCAAACGATGTCAAAAAAATTTTAAAATTTTTTTTGGAGAGTCCTGACACATTTATGATATTGCCATAAAATTTTCATATAATTCTGAAGTCTGTGAAATTTTTAAAAATTCAAACATTGTTACTGTCCTGATAAAACGCTGACCGACAATTTTGAACCGAATGCAAAATGGTTCAAACCACGTTATAAACATTTGAATTTTTTTTTTGCATGGTTATGATGTATCTCTAATGCTCTCATAACATTTTCAGATGATGATCAAACTGTATGAATTTTTAAATATTTGAACAGTACTACTGCCTGTTAAAAGGCTTACCGGCAAACTCGAACAAAATGAAAAATTATCTAAACCACGTTAAAAACTTTTGAAATTTTTTGTGGATGGTCTTGATGTAACATCAATGTTTATTTAAAATATTTAGATGATGATAATTCTCAAATAATTTTTAAAAATTCAGACTGTCCTACGTCCTGATAAAAGTTTGATGATCAATACATAGATTTGCTTTAGCAATAAAAAAAGTTTAAATTTTTTGAAAAGTTTACAGAATGGTGATAAGGAAGTTCTTAATATCGCATAAAAATTTTGAATCATGATCACACTCCAGTGAATTTATAAAATTCTTACATAGCACAATACCATTTATGTTCTTTTCTTTTTGATTTTTGAAATATAATATAACAAACGAAGTTCAATGCTTACATAGATATGATTGACCAAACCAACAAAGTTGAATTTTTTTAAAATATTTATATAATGGTACTGAGTCAATTATTAATCTCTCAAAAAAATTAGATCATAATCACTCTCAAGAAAATTTATAAAATTCTGACAATGTAACTGTCCCAATTATGTTCATTCTGTTTTTGATTTTTTAAAGATAAAAAATTAAGTTAAATTATTTTTATTTTTTTATGTATGATCCTAAACTACTAAGTATAGTACCATAAAATTTTTAGCTTATTATCAAGCTTGTACAATTTTATAAAAATCTGACAGTGTTTCTGCCAAAATTTTAAAATGTCTAAGAAATCCGGTTTTTCAACAAATTTTCATAGGAGATGACTTTCCTAAGGGTTATTGGACCAAATCCGGTCAAATCCGCCCCTAAAAGTTACAAAACCGGCCAAAAAACATGAAATTTTGTTGAGAAAAACTGAAATTTCGGGTTACTGTAGCAATTTCAATTTTTTTTCCCGGCCGGTTCTTTAGATTTCGGGGTGGTCCGATATCCGAAATTTCTGCGAGATTTCGCCGAATTTCGACGAGATTTGGAACCTTGGCTACAACATACTCCCTCCATTGGTTCTTTGGGTTTTTACACTTTCATCAAGACACAAGTACAAAAGACTCCTCTTTATTATATATTTGCATGATGTTTTAGTATCCCCTCTTTATTATATATTTGCATGATGTACTTTATTCTCATATGTGATAGTAAATGACATTGAAATAGCTAAATAGGGGAGTATAGAAAGAAAAAAATGGTAGAAAGTCATCTTAAAATTATTGAATAGTATGTATTTAGAATAAAATTTGACAACGATGGGTGTATAACAGCCTAGAGCCTAGACAAGATATAACGATATTTCAGTTGTAACACACGGAACGGGCATAAGGCATCGAATTCTTTCATGTCTTTTGCATCAAGATTATTCATGCCACCACCAATAATTGCATATATGTCAAAAGCTAGCACCTGTGCATGATCCATCTCGTACAAATTCTGGTAAGCTTGCTCGTTTTGTGTACGTACCTTGGTCATGATCAGCTACGTGCCTCCAACAAATTGAAAAGTCGTGTGGGATTCATCATGGACAATGCATCAGAACAATGCGTTCCAAGAAAACTGAAAAGTTATGAGAAGAGAGAGAACAATTCTGTTTATTGGCATTCGATCGATCATTTCAGATGTACCGAAAAGTTCTAGCATTCATTCGTGTCGTGTCAATCGTCTTTGGTTTTTCTGTTTCCCTGACCTGAAAGAAAGCTGAGAACTAACTTAACTTTTTTTTAAAGGCAAATGGCCACGAAGAGCCTGAATCAGGTTCCAATGCCGTCTCCATTACAATTGCAACTTTAACGGTTGCAATAGATTATTGGGTTAAAAAGCGATGTCTTAGGTTTTCTAAAGTACTGTTCAAAAAACACTATGATAATTCTAATCTATACCCCTTTTATAATGCACCTAAGCAATTTTTCCTACGTCCACCCTAAATAATGCACCTCATTAGAGATGGCCCAATATTCGTGCACCCAGCAAAACGTTCTCAGAAACTTGCATTCATCAAAATGAATGTCTCAGATCTTTCCTCAGTTTTACTCACCCACATCTGATGGTCATTATTTTGTGTGTCTAATCATCCCTGTGGCCCACAACAGACCTCCCCCACCTACATATTTGGAAGGAGAGCGAATCAAACAAGAAAATAAATAAGGAGGATCTGCATGCAAGGAAATCAGACTTGAATTTTTTACTGGTCAAAATTGTACGTACTACATATTTGGAAAGAGGGTGAATCAAACAAGGAAATAAATAGGGATGATCCGCATGCATGGAAACAAGATTTGAATTTTTTATTGTCCTGGCATTGTAGTCGTATTTTTTTTCGAATATGACCCTTCTCGAGACTTTTTTACGGATCTAGCCCTATAGAGCCTAATTTCAGCGCATGAAGAGCGCTGAATTTTTGTTTTTATTTTTTATCTAAGGAACCAACGGTCTGTGAGTGCTGCTTAATTTTTTTCAATTTTTCTCGCGAACCAATGGCGGCGAGTATCTTGTTTAATTTTATCTTTTTTCCTTACGGATCCGCGGTCAGCGAGCGCAGTTTATTTTTTCAAATTTTTCCGAAATCTTCCCTGTGGCCCACAACAGACCTTCCCTCACCTCCAGCATCAACAAGGAAAAGGAAACAAACGTTCTAGAAAAGGAAAGGACCATACATTACGTGCTGGGAAAAGGAAACCGGGAGATGGGGCAGCGCGACCGGAAGAACGCAGGTCTGCAATGGCTTCACGGTCGCCGTCGGTGGCTTTGCCGACGCGGCGAGGTTGCTGGTCAGCGACCTCGTGGCCGCCGTGACTCGGCAAATTTATAATTTAATTTTTTTTGAAAATAATTTTATTAAGTACAAAATAATCGAAAGTTTTTTTGAGAATCTTTTAACCTAATGTGCTATCTTTTCAAAAATCCTTCTATATTTTAAAAAAATGAAGGCAACTCACTGTAGCTTCTTCTAGTCGCAGCCTGCACTGCAGAAGCTTCTTCTCTTCCCTCCCTCCATTAAAATAAGAAAGAAGCTCCAAAGCCCCATCAATCCCGCACCAAATCTCCTCTTTCCATCTATGGTGTTAATTCCTCAAATTTCGTGCTCTATTGCCAAAATTTCCTCCCAATCTGATTTGATCCCAAATTATGGTTTCCATAAATATGCTTGTTTCGGGGCTATAAAAGCCGGCGAGCTCTCCTCCACCCATCGCATTGCGTAAATCCCCAAGTGCTCCCTCTTGTAAAGATCGCCGGATTTTGGAGGTAACCCAAGCCATCACAGTCATTTTTCCCGGCGAAATTCACCGGAACCGTGACTCCTCCCCAGCGCGTCGGTCTTGGCGATCTCGCCGCACTAGTGCCGACCCATCGCGACCGGCCGGTCACCCCGGCCTTCCCGCCTTGCTTGGCTGGTTAAGCCAGAGAGCACGCTGTGTGCTCTCTGTGGAAGCTACAAAAAATAATCTAAAACCGTAAAATTCTTTTTCTTTCTCTTTCTTGATTTAAAATCTTTTGGGAGCCCGTTTTCGCCCATTCGACCTCCATTTAGTTCCGTTTTTCTTTCTAAATTCATTTAAAATTCTAAATTTCTCTTTTATTATTAAGTGTTGTATTCATACTTATCTTCTCATTTAATTGATAAGCGGGTGTACTGCCGTCGTAGCGTTAGCACAGGCACTATACTAGTACTATAGATGAACACTGTTAGGAGAACTAGACGGTTCATCTTCTTGATCGAACGGCCCTAACGACTGAGGACCACTTAAATTGTAGTCCCTGTAATCCCTTTCTAGAATGGTGGTATCATGTGGCAAGAAAAAAACAAAAAAATTATATAGAAGTCCTTGGATCCTAGGGATGAAAACGATGGTGGTATCATCTGGCAAGAAAAAAACAAAAAAATTATATAGAAGTCCTTGGATCCTAGGGATGAAAACGATGGGTCTGGACAATTTTCGAATATAGATTATGTCGGCTTAGATATTTGTCAAATAGTATCAAATCAGAAATGAATACGGATTTTTTTTATCGGATACAAATACTAATTCGGTATCTCATTATCCGTTGAATATGAATACGGATTCAGATTATCCGGATATCCAGGAGCGTGGGCTACGCCAAGACTACTTTTTTGGCCTAGAAAGGTTTCTAAATTTCTAAATCATTTTCTAATTTAATTAATCCGGAAATCAATTTTTAATTATTAAAATTGGAGTCACATTAAAAATTATGAAATTTTTTGGAGACATCTATGACACAGTCTATCATTTCAAAAAATTATTTAAAAGATTTTCTTAGCATTTTAATTTTCTCGAAAATTCAAACACTACGGTCCATAATAGGAAAATATTTTAAATAAGTAGCTAAAAATGCATAATAACTCATAAATGTATAATTTATTATTTTAAACATAATTCAACATAGAATACAAATCTTGGATCATTACATATTCTCCATTAATGTTTGGATCAAACAAACTAGTTACATTTTTTTCATTGTGTGTACAATTTAAAGGATTTTTATATTCCGAAAAATATTCGTGACCGTATTTGTTTCGATTCGTATTCGCTCCATATCTGTATTTGATATTATTTATATTCGTATTCTTATCTGGTTTATCCATATTTATATCCGTATCTAGAAAAAATATATATAAATAAATATAATAAAGCTATTACCCATATGTATTTAGTCTGTTTTCATCGCTGTTGCATCCTCTATTTCCTGCAACATCACTAAAGAAGATGTAACTGAGAATATTGTTGTCGTTGTACCGGCGCCAAATTTCACTGGAGGGAGGCATTGACTCGAAGCTTGCCTGCCATGCGACCACGGCCGGAGGGAGCCATCGGATTGTACCCCGGCAAGTGCAACCACCACTGGAGGGAGGCGTTGGCTCAGTCCACCATGCGACCACTAGCCAGTGTTGACTCGGGGATCTCTCAATTCACCGGGACAGCAAAACCATTGAGCTACGAAGCTTTTTTTTTTGTTACATTGATTCTTCTCAAGTTATGTATACAGGAATAACAGCTCTGACTTTTAAAGCAAAACTCTCTCGAACTGACTCGGTAACACAAACGAGTATTACTCGGAGTGCACTAAAACTTTTCCTAAACCAAACTTTCCAAACCTAACTTTCCTATTACAAGATTAGTTTCATCAGCCAGTTGAGGACGCCGTCTCCTGATCCCATGGAGGTTGAGGAAGCCAAGCTGGCACTGGACCATGAGGATTGGCTTTCAAGCTTAACGAGTTATTATCGAGTTTCTTTTAAAATTAATATAACATAAAATAATTTTATTTATTATTTAAGTGGTTATTTTAAATTCGAACTAACAAGTTACTATTGAGCCAAGCCTCGTTAACTTTTTTTTTTATTCGAAATGAGCTTATTTCAATTTTGAACCTACTAACTATGGTAATCGGAGAATTTTTTTTTTCGAGTCCTAAAGACATTTTTTTTTCCAGCGCTGACGTCCATGGTACCTCACCACTGCAAAGGAATCCAGCATCAGAGAGTAGAAGAAGAAGGAGAAGCAAAGAGCAAGTAATAGATTTGGCTCCTCCTCCTGGTGGTGGGGAAGACTTGATTTTGTTCTTGCTGGATCAAATCCAGAGAGGAGGGGGAGAGGGAGAGAGTGGATTCATCAGAGGGGCACCACGATACTTGGCGACGGAGATCGACGTCGAAGCGCAGCGCAAGGCTCGCAGGTTCACCGCATCGGCAGATCCAAAACTCCAAATTGGCAATTAACGATAGTATCACAACAGGAAGGGACTTTATTTAGGGGAGGGGGGAGTCTCCGAGAAACCGGAGCAAACCTCCGCCGCCACCATGACCGGCCGAGCACAGAATCGGGCGAGAGAGCTCACACCGGAAGGAAAAAAAGAGAAAAGTACTAAAGAAATAGTAGTACTACCTAAGAGGGGCTAGAAGGGGTGGATCCCCCTCCCCTCTCACCGTTGGCAAAGTCGCGAGACGACGGAGACAGGTAGGGTACCACTACCAGGGCAGAAAAGGAACTGGGTGGAGCGGCTGAAAACCAACTTAATTGGTACGAGAGCATTATTGCATATATGCACCATTTCTCTCATCTTAATTAATTTTGGATATTAGAAAATGTTATTAGTGCTAGATTTAATTTTGTATTTAGGAAAGTTTGCTATTGGAAAGCGTTGATCCGAGTAGTGGACTGAGTTGTCTCCGAGTCGGTCTGAGAAGATTGGAGTCCAGACTATATAAGCAGGGGTGGTGGTAGTTTGTAAAAATAACAACAGAGTAGAAGCAATGTAAATCTCGAAAGAGCTTTCACCTCAGTTGGTCTGTGCGCTTTCTTAAAAAAACTTGAGAAGAAGAAATGTAGTCACAAAGTTTTTTGTAGCTCAGTGGTTTGCTTTCTGAAACAGAATGTCCCAAGTTCGAGTCCTCCAGGCCGCATTATTTTTGGTTCTTTTTATTTAGTTGATTTTTTGGTTTTTTATTTTTGTGTTCCAATAATTGGTATCATAATCTAAGGTTTTGAGATCAACGGTGGCGGCGGTGAGGAAGTGCAATGGGGATCGTGATAAGCGGCGGCGGTGGCTTCCTGGCGTCGTCGACGACGGCAACCACGAGAGGTTCTTGCAGGCGTATAACCGCCTCAGGGACGAGCTCCTCCGCGACGACTCATGCGACCTCACTGACGAGGCCAAGCGCTGGGTTGCCCAGAGATGTCGTGCGTATCAGAAGAGATCATGCTGCACGAAAAGATCAAAAGGAAGCCACTACGTGTGCTAAGTCGACTCCAGGGCATTGAGAAGATGTGTTCGCCATCCTATGTCAAGTCCGTCAAAGTTGACTTTGGACGTTGAAGAGGTGCGTTCACCGTCCAAAGTCAAGTTCGTCGAAGATGAGTTCAAGATGTTGAGGAGTTGTGGCCGTCGTTCAAGATGTGTGTGCACATGAGTGTTCTTGCAGGTGTGTCAAAGTTCTCTAGTAGGTAAGCTCTAATATGAGTCTGCGTCACCATCAAGTTGTGTTACTAGTGAAAAGACAATTGCAGCCGAGGAAAATGTCGTAATAGTCGGTGAGGTGCATCACCGGTGGTATGGCTAACAAGAAGAAGACGGAATTCCTTGGAGATGCGTTCATCATCCTGTATCGAGTAATTGTTTGATAAGTCATAGTTGAGATCGACTACCTCAACAAGTTGGATTTGTGTTACAAGATTAAAGGGGTGATTGATAGATTTAATCTTGTAATTAGGAAAGTTTGCTATCGGGAAGTGTTGATCCCAGTAGTAGACTGAGTTGTCTCTGAGAAGATTAGAGTCCACACTATATAAGCATGTGTGGTGGTAGTTTGTAAAAATAATAACAGAGAAGAAGCAATGTAAATCTCAAAAGAGCTCAGCTCAGTTGGTCTGTGCGCTTTGCTTAAAAAAACTTGAGAAGAAGTAACAGAGTCACAAAGTTCTTCGTAGCTCTGTGGTTTGCTTGTTTTTTTTTTCTGAAACAAAGCGTCCAAGTTCGAGTCTTCAGGCCGCATTATTTTTTTTATTTAGTTGATTTTTTTATTTTTTTTATGTTCCAACAATTAGCATCAGGGCGGAACCAGAAAATTTACATGACATGTAAGTTAGTTAAGGATGCATTATTACAAGTCTGCGCAATTCTTTTTGTACTTTTTTTTTTCGAATTTGACAAAAGACACGCACACACCACAAATACAAACATGTGACTACACCCTATTAGCACACGTATTTGAAGTGGGTGGAGTTGTATACCCATGACTCCACCTTACCGATTTCCAAATTTTTGTATACAGTAATACTGCATGATAAAAACATGTCTCCACCATGTATTAATACTGCTAAACGAAAACTCATTTTAAACAGTAAAATAATTAAATCAGTACTTCAAACAATGTTGTTCCTGACATGTACTAGTCAAATCTGAAGTTATATTATCATATGAAAGCAAGAAAACCTAGGTACCATTTTTTTTGAACTTTCGCACAGCTCTTCTGAATGATTTCGTGCCTGCACTCGCAGGATGTGCATAAATTTCCACGGAATGAACCATTTCCGCAGGATTCATCACTTCCATGCATGTATCACGATATCTGATCTGAGTCCCCCACAATACAAAAAGGCTCTGTCTATGCATTAGTTCATTGTTTCTTTGGAACAAATCAGTAGAGTTTCAAGACAGTCGGATCTTGTTTCAGCGACCAGATCTTGACAAACCATCCAACAAAAAACCTATCACGATGCTGCCTCCCAAACCATAGAATGCAGCCGCCACCTCCTCAATCCTCGAGATGCAGCCCGGGCGGCGCGTCGCCAGCGCCAGTGAGAACCACCGGAGCTCTGCTACGTCCTCACGCACAGCGCGCCACCCCTCGTCGCGGCGTCCTCCTCTTTCTCATTGCACGGCCAACTCGTCAGCGCTCTCCTCTTCCTAAGAACAAGTACAATAACAAAATCCAGTACTTACTCTATCTCTTACCATATCATCTAGAGTAAGCAACAAAACCAGTCTTACAATAACAATTTCTAAAGGTTGGCTATAGATGCTGTGCAATAACTATCTCTTCTCTCTTGTACATGACTAATCTATCTTATTTCCTGTACCATACTAGCTCTTGTATAAGGGCTATCTCTCATCTCTCTCATTTTTTGTTACTTTTTAACATAAGGCAAAACTGATGTGTACAGACTGAGAGTAAATTGAGGTAGCTTTATTGTATATGCCCTAAGGAGTGGAGAGGGCATGAATCTTGAGGCACCATCATAAATATCTCAGAAAATTCAGATTTTGCAAAACTTTATATGTATAGCAAAATCCGTAAAACAAATATCGCTCTAACTAAATATATATTTACCGAGTACTTTTAAGTCAGTAAGCTATGCATACCATACATTCACCTTTAGCTACCATATGTCAATGCCACACCGTCACACATACATACGAGTACTACTTTCAGCTAAATTCGTGTTTAAATGGTCTCTCTTAAAGATAATATTGGCATGCATTAGTTAAGATTTAGTTTTAGTTTTAGAAGGTTCAAACTCTCTAAGTTTTGATTGAGTTTATTAGCGATAGAGTTTGTTAGTTAGTCAGTTATGTACTCATCTATATATATAGCAATAAAAAACCAGAAAAAGCTAAGAGCAGTTACGTAGGCCAAATTTTTCCTAGCTATTCCAACAATTGGTATCAGGGGCGGTACCAGGTGGGTGCCAGGTATGCCCCGGCACCCCCAAAAATTATGAAAAGTGGTATTAAATCATCTTTTTAATATATTAAATTTGTTTATTGAATTGGTTTTGATTTTGGTGTGTTAAGATTTTTAAGACCTTAGAACTATTTATATTATACTTTTAGCAAATTTCAAATATATGTGTTGGATTTACGATGTTATGAAATAATTATAAAAGACTACAGAGTTGAATATGCGAAGTGTGTACATCCAACGGAAAATTTCAGTTTCGTAACTGAGTACGAGAGCTCCGGATTCCCACCCCGGAGAGACTCCTTGGGCGGCTAACCACATAGCGCAATACGGAAGAAATTCCTAGTTGCGACTTGCGATATCGATCCTGCGAGTCCGGCCAGCGAACTCTCCTCGGGGGCCACGTTGTACTCGAGGTACTCGAACCAGAGCTGTGCGCCGGCTTACCGTAGAAGGCATCAGCGGCACAGTCGAGCCCCATGGGCACGATCTGGAGAGCACACGGTTCTGCTTGCTGATGAAGATGACCATCTTCGGCTTGGCAGTCCTTGCGTGATCATCAGGACGGAGGCACGGCTGGGACGGCGGCGCGGTGAGCGGGAGCGGGAGCGCTGACGAGTAGGACGAGGACGGCGTCCGGCTGAAGCCCTGGTGGAGCAGCGCCTGGAAGTCCTGGATGCTCTTGCTTGCAAAGCACACACATGCAAATTGGCAATGATTGATTGGCATGTTTTTGTTGTCGTTGAAACAATTGAGTTTGCGGATGGTGAGTACGAGGGGCCTCCTGTGCCGCCTAGAAGGGTTGAAGCGTTGGAAGAGCATGCAGAACTTGGCAGAGGAGGAAGCTATGTGACGGTGACTTCCTCCGGCAATAGCTGCAGCAAGGAAAAATAAGGTGAGGTTGCGGACCTCCATGCGGACGGTAGCAAGTAAAGTTCTTCTATTGGCAGTACAAATGCAACAAAGGAAGGAAAAAAGTGAGTTCTTCTGTAAGTCGTGTTCACAAGATATACATATGTGAGTTCCATCAGAGATATCGTGCGTATCAAAAGAGATCATGTTGCACGAGAAGATCAAAAGAAAGCCGCTGCGCGTCCAAAATCAAATCCATCGAAGATGAGTCCGGGATGTTGAGAAGTTGTAGTCGCCGTTTTTTGCTGTGTATGCATAAGAGTTCTGGTAGGTGCATCCAAGTTCTCTCGTAGATAAGCTCTAATGCGAGTCTATATCGCTGTCAAATTGCGTTACCGGTGAAAAGACAATTGGAGCTGAGGCACAAGTTGTAATCACCGGCGAGGTGTGTCACCGGTGGTATGGCTAGCAAGAAGAAGACGAAACTTTTTGGAGATGCGTTCACCATCCTGTGTCGTGTATGAGTTGGGCAATTCGTAGTTAGACCGATTGTCTTAATGAGTAAGAGTCGGTGTGTCAAGATTAGGGGGAAATTATTAGAGATAATCTTGACATGCATTAGTTAATATTTAGTTTTAGAAAGTTCAAACTCTGTAAGTTTGGATTGAGTTTTTAGCAGATAGAGTTTATTAGTTAGTCAGTTATGTACTCATCTATATATATAGCAATGAAAAGTAAAAAAAAGGCTGAGAGCAGTTGCGTAGAGCAACAAAAAAAATCCTAACTGTTCCAACATGCTCTTCAGTTCAGATCAGACTGGAGCAAGAATCCGGCAAATTGGCTGGGACAAAATGCTATAGATGTGCCTTCATGTTCATAATATATTTTGTAAATAATTTTATAAAAATAATATGCCTAAACAAAATTTTACAAAAATACACCTATGTCGCCGTTTCAAACTTCGAAACGTCGGCAGAAGCTCTGTTGCCATTTCAAATAGCGACAGAGGTATGTTTATTCATGGATTGAATTAATTGACAGATTTTCTTTTATCACGGATTCATTTAGTTGACAAAATTGAGGCTTATGTTATCATTTGAATTGACGAATTAACCCTATTACCAATTCAAATGGCGGTAGCAGGTTTGTCGCCGTTTCAAATGGTGACAAAGTTTCTGTCATCATTTGAAATGGCGACAGATGTGTAGTTTTGTAAATTTTTATTTCCGAGATATTATTGTGTAAACTTATTTAAAAAATATATTAATTTAAAAAATAATCCTCATCTTCATCGTATAGGAGGTTTCCCGTTGTGACCAAAATATCCCAGGTGGCCATTGTATTGTTGTACACTTGTACTATGCTGATAGCAGAGTATGTAGCACATGAAGGGAAGCCATGTGTGATCTTTTGGGAGCATGCATCTCAACAGCTGGTGTTAAGTCGAACAACACAAATTGCATTTTTATTAGGGCATATCCAATAGTCCATGCCATCGTTTCGACCCGCCACATCAGAGTGCAACTGAGGTGGAGGAGGGAGAGTGCTAAAGATGGCTTGTGTCGTCCATTCTGCAAGCGATCGACAATCCAAGCCCGTGAACCAAGGACGAAAGGGACGACTCAACGTGCTATTAGAGTAGAAGCTGTCCGCTTGCAACGGGTTTTTGTGGGCAGTAGCGAATCTAGGATTTAAATTTAGGGTATGCCGATCAAATAATAATTCGGTAAACGATTTAAAATTTATTGAGCAATTCGGTATAGAAGTAAAAAAATAATTAAAAACAAGATGATATATTTAAAAGAAGCTTATATACCTATAATATTACTTCTTGTTCGATCTACGCCTTCTAATGGCCATAAAACTCTTGATTATATCATCTTCTTCCACTTTGAAGAAAATATCTCGTTCAATGTTGCAGTTTGTGACGAGGGAGGAGGTGAAGCAGCAGCAGCATTCTTTGCTGCATGTTTTCGAAAAAGAGATGCAATGTTTCCGTTCCTCTTCATAATTTAAAAACCTTACAAATAAAATACATTCATTGAGTGGTTAAAATACTAACTAAGATAAGCAATAAATAAAGATATAACTATGTCAGCTATAGTAGGAGTCGAATAAAGTATATGTGTAGGATCGAAATATACTAAACTAGCAATCAGAGGGGGGTGAATGATTGCGCGAAAGCTAAAATCAAATTTTTGATCTACAAAAAATGCACCCCAATTCAGACTCAAATAATTGCTTCGTATTCAACAAAACAAAGTAGATGTGTTCGGTAAATCATGAATTCTTAGAGATCCAATTGTTCGATTGACCTAAAATTTGAACAAAATAAACTAGATTCCAATATGCATCTAACTAAAAAAGAATTAGCACAATCGGACCTACGGATCAAAAGTTATAAATCCTGCAAGGTTACTATGACAGATTATGACGAGATCATGTATGAGTTGGGCCAAATCTACAGGGTATGCCGCGGCCCACCCGGCATACCCTGTAGATCCACCTCTGTTTGTGGGCACAGCCTTGCTTGTGAGTCATGTCGATAGAGGAGGCGACGAAGACCACGGTGGAGGCGTAGCAAGATGAAGAGGACCATAGCGGAGGCGAATCAAGAGGACGAGGATCATGGCGGATCGATTGGCCTACCTGCCAAAAGTAAGGCGGGTTTGGCTAGATCCGGCCAAAACTATACTCTAGCGAGGTGGATTTGGTAGGATTTAGTTTCCGACAAGCCGGATCAGTGTTGTCTAATAGAGAGCGACGGGTAGGTGGGGCCAAGTGAGCCCAGTGACATGTCAAAGGAGAAGGGCTGGGGAGGCTAGGAGGCAATCGGGAGGTAAAGGTAGTTCGATGAGAGAGAGGGGAAGATGGGGCAGTGAGGGAAGCTGACTTCGGTGGTGGAGGGAGGAAGAAGAAGACTCTGGTGACCGAGAGAGAAGGTGTTGGTGGGAGATTGGGAGGTGAGGGATAGCATAAAAAAATTGATAGGTGGGCCTACTAGAAAGAGATATCATAAAAAAATGGTATTGTGAAGTTTGCTAGAAATAGTGTGGTGGAGATGTTGTCTCTTTCGCTCTCTCTATAGATGATATGGACATGATATCCCTACTACAGAAAAGGTCATCACAGACGGTTCGAAACTGTCATCACAGACGGTTTTTCGAACCGTTTGTAACCATGTGTCAGTGATGTTACGGAACATCACTGACGGTTTATGAACCGTCTGTGATAGAATATATCACAGACGATTTTAAACTAAAACCGTCTGTGATATGCAAACATCACAGACGGTTTTTACTAAGAATCATCTGTGATAACAACTATCACCGACGGTTTTTACTATGAACCGCCTGTGATGTTACTTTTGGAAACAAAAAATATATCGTCACGTACAGATGATATTTCTATGATCCAGTTGCTTTGTGCTAGTTCAGGCATAATAGAAGAGCTACTGGATGTGAGATATCTAATGTCCCCGCTTTAAAAACGCAAAATCGACAAAAAAAACTTGGGAGGCCGTTTTGAGGGCCTAAACGATATTTTTTCGAGATCGACATTTTTTCGGAGCTTCGCGTGTAGTTCCGATGAAGCAAATCGAACTTTTCGTTAGCTTTAAAACGAGCACAAGAACGTCACGATCGAAGCTCGTATGCAAAAGTTATGGCAGTTTTACCGAAAGGTGCACGAATCGAAAACGAAAACGCCGCAACATCAATAGTGCAAAAGAAAAGAGAAGAGGGAAAGGAAGAGGAAGAGGAAGAGGAGAATGCGAGCTATGACATTTTAGTTCAACGATTTGAACACCACACTTACCAAACATTCGAAGAGGAGAGGAAGAGGAAGTGAGAAGTGAGAAGAGAGAAGAGGAGAGAAGAGAAGAGAAGAGCAGAAGAAATGAGAAGAAAGCAGCAGGAGAAGAGCCGCATGCTGGTATTTTAAAGGAAGTCGAAAACGAGATAAACGGGAAGTTCAAATTTGGTGAGAACGCGAAAGTTGAAATATTATCACAGACGGTTCTGTCTGGATAAACCGTCTGTGATGTGGTTTATCACAGACGGTTATTATAAGGAACTGTCTGTGATAAGTCGCTGACGGTTTTATCATAAAACTGTCTGTAATAATACATGATATCACAACCGTCTGTGATATTGATGTATATCACTGGCGATTTTTGAAGAGTACCGTCTGTGATAATGTCACTGACGGTTGCAAATATAGAACCGTCAGTGATATTCATCGTCATAGACGGTTTTGAGGAACCGTCTGTGATGAGGTGTCTAATATAAACCTTTCTGTAGTAGTGTATAAAGAAATTAGATATAGCGCTGTTGTACGTACCCTTAGGTTGCATGAAGTAGTTATCTCGAAATACAAAGATATTACTCTCTCCGTTCAGAAATATAAGGTCTATAATTTGAATGATCTTGTTCAGAAATATAAAGCTTGCATATAGATGTAATGAGGCTTTTCCTATTTAGCTCTATTTATTCTCTCTTAACTATATGCATTTATTCATAACCACCCCACACAAAATATTGTATCTCATCTTCCATAACAATTAAGTGGTGGTATCTATGTCATTTTCACTCGTACCTTTCTCAATTTCATCATAATTTTAATTTTTGTGTAAAGTCAAAATACGTCTTATATTTCTGAATAGAGAGAGTAGGTTTTATATGTGATTCTTTGAGGATGAGAATAAAAATACCATCCAAGACAAGATTTAATTTACCGAGACAGCCATGCATGATTGCATGGCAGACTTGCGTGCTTCGTGCAATTAATACAATTAAAACACGAAAGCCGTTTCTGTACCTTTCCACTCAAACAACTAATATAAATCTCGAAGTAAATAAAAATTAAAGTAATTACTATCTATCATTTAGTTATGATTTATTATTTATGCATTTTTTTTGTAAAAATGTATAGAAGTATCTATTTAAGGATTGTTTGGAGGAGCTGTAGCTTTTTTTTAAAAAGCCGTCTTTTAGTTTTCTGAGTTAAAAAACTGTTGTAACTTTTTATAAGAGATCATTTGATAAATAGCTAATTTTTGTTAGCAATAAATTGTAAAAATAGGTCTAGTCCAACTTTCAATTTCTAGCTTACATAAAAACTTTTTAAAAGCTGAGCTATTTTAAGGGTGCTTAGCCTTAAAACACACTGGAGGAATGTGTACATCAAGTCAAACGCACATACTGATGCAAATTACGAAAGATCATGAAGGGACATTCTAATAAAGAAGATGTTATAGGTGATGATCCAAGATTTGGATGGATTAATTTATTTGGACGTTGCTGTAGAGTATGCAGTATTATGTTCAAAAGAAACTGTTATCTATCTTGGGCTAAACAAAGTGGTAGCTATAGATCGTTTTCTGCCATATTACTGGACATCAGGCCATCTAAAAATATGTATAAAGTATAAACTATCCAAAATTCTTTATGACATCATAATCCCAACGCCGTTACATCAAATTGTCACGCTAATTTCAGGGCAAACGAATTCACATTATAACTCGTGTATTACTGGCCAACAGTATTAGTATTTACTATCTTCGTTTATGAATAAATGACGTTTTATTAGGATTTTACCCTTCAACCAAAATACGTATAGAAATGATTAAATCGTCTTCCTTCATTAGCTTACATATTGCGTTTAGACGGTGTGTTATACTTTATTTCACAGTAATAAATAATATTGATAATAATGAAAGGTAAGAGTACGTGAAGGAAAAATGTAGAGTATTTGGACATAGACTTCTCAAACTTTGAGAGAATGTACCGAAATGACTTTTGTACCATGTGTGCGTGTGTATCAATGTATGCAGCACAGGTGCCAGCTGATGAGTTTAAACGTGTACTGTTACTGTGAGAGAATGCTCGTTTGTGTTGTGTCTACAGCATCAAAATTTGTGGGGACCGTCTCAATTTTTTATCGAACAAATATTTTGGTAAGTTCTCATTCGTTTTAGCATGATATTGATATACAAAATACTCGTCATTTTAGGTGTTTTAGATAGTTTTTCCACCAAATATTGTTATTAAGTTGATGACACTATCTTGAAAAAGGCCATCAGTGGCGGTTCATAACTGCTATTAGTGACGGTTTTTGAACCGTTACAGATTTAGTGCCACCGATAATCGAGGATTATCAGTGGCGGTTCTAGAACCGCCACAAATAACACTATCTGTGGCGGTTTTTGGCTAGAACGACCATCGATATTCAGTATCGATGGCGGTTCGAGCCAAAACCGCTACTAATAATAGTCCTATCAGTGGCGGTTTTTTAATAGAACCGCCACTGATACTCAAATATCAGTAGCGGTTCTATCCCAAAAACCGCCACTGATACTTAGATGATTAGTGGCGGTTTTTGGCTCGAACTGCCACTGATAAAACTATCAGTGACGGTTGTATATAAAACCGCCATCGATAGGACTAATATCGATGGCGGTTTTTGATAGAACCGTCATCGATATTACGTCGATGCGGTTTTTGGCTAAAACCGCGCGATAATCCCACACACGAAAATAAAAAAATGGCATTTGTGGCTAGCCTCAGGCAGCGCTAGCCATGCCAGTATTTATGTACATTGTTGTTTCAGTTGACATCACTAGTTCAAATGTAAGATTTATTAGCATAATCATTTTATAAAAAACTGTCACATACAAGAGATAAAAACTGGATGCTGGGCATAGAAGACTTGGAGATAACACAAAATAGCTAAGATTCTATCTACTTACTAATCACTTGAAGGTTTTTATGCAACTCTTTGGCAACTTCAAGAAACTGAAAACCACTCAACTCTTCCATGTGCACCGCTGCCAAAATGAAATCAACACACTGCTAAGAAAAGGAGATACTCAGAAAAAGGGGTACTGATAGAAGTTCTGAATTTATAGAAAGAAACAATAAATAATCAATGACCAGCGAATAAAAATAATATATCTGTAGCATAAGGGGTCAAATTAAAACTAGCTTCCTAAATTCTTTAGGCAGCTACTGAGGTCTAAAAGAAAAGAAATCACCATCTTCATGTCAAAAAAAGAACCAAAGCTAACTTTGTGGGTGCTGGTAACAAACCAGCAAATGATCAACCCACTCTAAAAATGGAAGGTCTAGATATTTACAACATTAAGAAACTACTGTGATTGCAATTTACAACATTAAGAAACTACTGTGCTAGCAGTCAAAGTAATGCATTTGCTAACAGTTTTATAGCACACAGGCCCAAAATTGCATTCTTTTATATGATAGTTTTGACATATTACCATATATACACCTGCAAATAAGCTATTTATTAAGGTATGACAATGACTGCTAATGGAACAAGTAGCCAACATAACCCAGACTACAGTCCAGATCATATGTGCTAACATGGAATGGTGCTGCTCATGATCTGGATTATCTGGTTCAGATTGACAGGGCAGGGATACTAGCACCTGACTTCTATCCAAGTTGATATTCTTAAAATGTCTGTTCATGTTATCACTCACTTCAATCAAAATTTCCTTTCTTAATGTTGTAAATTGCAATCACATGGTACATCCCTTCAATGTAGACTTGCCTTTTCCAAGCCACAGATGATGATTCAATTGTTTCACAGAAGAATCAGGGGTAATAAATTATACTTTTACTTCAGCATAGAAATTAGATAGGAATATGTTTTTCCATAACATACCTCCGTGTGGAGTTTTGCCATGGGCATCCAATCCCCAGGACCACAGAGGTCGATAACACCGCTGCAATGATGACACGACTTCCTTCTCTTACATTTGCGGGATGTGTTGGTTGTCCATCTCCTGTCACCCCTTGATCTCATTTCTGATCTATTGTCTGCACAAACAAAAGAAGCCACTTGAGGTCAGATCAAACAAATATCTCACCATGTGTGGTAAAAATAACAATTTTGGTCTTTCAATGGACATAGCACCAAACAAGCGAAATCTGTATAGATTTTCAAAATGGAAGATCCATAATTGCAAACAAGAACAAGGGATAGCAGACTTTACACCATACCATTTATTAATTTTAGTTCTTGATTTATACTCTTGTGCTATAGTGATAGGAGTAGCCTCGGTCATGCATTTAATTTATTGCTGGATAATCGGACTAAAAGAAACTTAGATGCAATTATATTTGCACATCGACACGCATGAAGATGTGTCCACTCGGATATAAAAGATATTGTTCTTACTGAATTGCTTTTCACACGTGATTTGCGATAGCATGTAGATAATGCCATATTCTTGTGCCATGCATGTAATCATCTGATCATGGGTGTACCATGCATCATTCGGGAGTACGTCTTGGCTGCATCATTCGAGTACGTCTTGGTTGGATCGATCCATGTACCATGCATGTAATCGCTGCATCATGGGTGTTAGACTTTTAACTTCGAGCGGTGACTAAGAGCTTCCTTACATCTTGTGCATGATTCTCAAGACATGGATTCTTCGCGAGGAATTGATGGCGCTTACCATAAAAGTTGAGTTTACAGAGCATAGACCTTGCCAAATTCGCATGATGTTTATCTTCATCGATGACCATGACACTAAGCCCATCAGTAGTGCGTCCTTACATTCTTGAGCCATGAGTTTCTCCATGCTAGAGTTATTCGGTTTTGAGATTTATTTTTGTGTGTGAAGCACTTGATCCTGATGAGCAATTGTTTCTAAGAAGAAACCAGCATGATAAGCAAGAAAAGCATAATTCACTCAGAAAGTACATGCTACACTAGCACAACCACTAAGAAAAGAAGTGGCATTGACGAAAGTACATGCTACACTCGGAAAGTATATTTAGAAGTGTCACTCGCATGTGTGTGTGTTCCTAAAGAAGACAAAAGTACATGCTACACTACCACAACCACTGACAAAAGAAGTAACATTGGCAAAAGAAGGGGTTCCCATTTGAAAGGAACAAAGAGTTATTTACACTTTTTAATGAAACAGAATTGAAGTAAAAAAGCCTAAACTAGTGGAGGTAAACTAGAAGCCTACGGGTCTTCAGAGGTTGAAGACACGTGATTTGAGACAATAGTATGGATGACTGGATCGTTGTTGTCTTCGTCATAAAACTCACTATTTTTGTTGATTATTTTCTTCATGATGAAGTAGGCGAGCTGGCCCTGAATGCCTTGGATTTCAGAAGGAAGCAGTCCTACCGTAGACAACTTGAGGCACTGTAAGTATAAAAAAACAAAATTAAGAGAGAATATAGAAATTGAGTGGTGTGAATCAATGTGTCATGTCAGCATGACTGACCTCTACGTCATTGTCTTTTATTGTGCATGATAAGATTTCGCGCATGTACTGGCACACGAAGTACCCACATAAATTTGTTCCTTTCGGCTGCTTGTGACACTGCAAAAATCGAATGAACTAAGATGTCGTCGAAGGAGCTATTTACTATGAAATATGATATAAGAGTATTCCTTTCGTGCGTACCGGAAAATTCGTACAGATTGTAAGGGATTTGTGGTATGGGCGGTATCTCGAGCTCTTCTGACAATATCTTTTGAACGCCTCATTCACTAAATGTGTCATCTCTTCAAAGTCTTTTTTAGGTTTATCCAGTGGATCCATGATCAACATCTTGCTCTTTTCTGGATGAATTATTACGAGAATCCAATGGAAGCTACATACACATGCATGATGCCAATCATTAGTCCTTACATCAGAGTAAATAACGAAATAAACGAGTAATTTAACTAGCTAGTGAGCAACTTACTTAAAATTGTATGGCAAAAGTATAAACTCCTTGTCTTGTAGTTTAATCAAAACTATATATACGTACTCCTCGACCTCCTTTGGTGCTCTTTTGATTTCATGTTGGCAAACCGTTCCGGTCGAGAATCCCATCGCCCCTTGGTTCTTCGTACTTCAATCATCTCGTATCTATATAACGAATTAGTTAGACATGAAATTTATCGGTATTACGTGAATGTAGGCCAAGATTGATATATTAGACACTTACGGTGACCGACATCTCAAAAAAGATATGTCGAGGCGTCGTGATAGAACAAGTTGTGCAAGTTATCGAATTCTATTAAGAAGTAGCCATGGCCCTCATGGTGAAAATGTTCCTCACGGAAAATTGCAGTGTGATCATCTTTGGGAGTACGTCTTGGTTGGATCGATCTAAGTACCATGCATGTAATCGCTGCATCATGGGTGTTAGACTTTTTAACTTCAAGCGGTGACCAAGGGCTTCCTACCTTGAATTTCAATCTTTGTTGATCATCTTGGTCATCGATTGCGTCTTGCCCTTACTTTTTGTCGCACGACATCATACTCGATCTGGCCTCACCGATCCGGTGATCTGACTTGTCTAATGTGCCAATTTTGGGATCGAGAGGTTGTAGGTTTGTCATTTGAAGTACCAGTGTTATAGGTTTACGCTTTGGAGTACTAACAGTGGCCATCTTGATGGGGTCCTCAATGCATCTCTTTTCTACCTCATTTTGCTTCTTCCCCGTTTCACTCTCAGGTGCTGGTGACGGATGCGAGGATTGTACTGTAGGAGAGGATGGCACTGCATGGTCCAAGACGATGTCACGCTTGCGCCATTGGATGAATGAGTGGACGGCACTTCCTAGAGTAGTTATCTCATCATTGGCGGGTTTTTCGATCCGATCTCAAGAAAGCGTGCAAATACCGTGTCCACTTGGACCTTTGCATAACTCCGGCGCTATCGGGTATTGTGCAGACTCCCCTTCTTAGCACGGATAGACTACCCCGTAGCGCACTGCACAAATATGTTCATCACGGCACGTTGAGTCGACAGGTGTGGGGTCCTGTATGTCGTCCACAGGATAATGGTTGTTGTCCGCTTCTGCCAATGGCGTGGACGCGCAACTGCTGTGACGACCTGTAGGACTGGAGAAAACGTTGTGGGCCTGCGACTAACTCAAGGCTTGTTGTACTTGTCGTTCAACTTGTTCTTCAATGGTGCCTTGTATTTCTCGCAGAACCCTTTCCTTCATCATTTCCATTTCCTTCTCAGCCCGCTCTTCTTTAGCTCTCTTCCGACTCCTATAAGAGTCTCCGTGCTCAGGGAATCCACTCCTCCATGGAACCTTGACCCCGACGCCTCGTGTTCGACCAGGGTGCTCTTTGTTTCCTAGGGCCGCTGTTAGCTCGTCTTTCTCCCTGTCTGGGTGAAAAGATCCTTGGGTGGACTGGGCGTGAAACTCATGAACTCGTTGCGTCATTGCTTCGTCTTCACTACTCTTGAATGATAAACCCCCAGTAGACAACATATCTGCCCTCGCTAGCACGTAGTGCTTCACTCGTCCGTAGTCCGATCAAGGGACTTGTGCCACCAATTGGACCGCTTCTAATTCTTGCCTCTCCCATTGAGCAATTTTACAGCGCATCGACTCGTGCCAAGTCCGTGGGGTGAGTATTCCTTCTTGCGATGCTAATGTGGTCCTCACCGGACTTCCTTGCCGCTTCGATTGCTTCATCGCCACAAACTCATCCCAATATGGCTCCAATCTTGGGTACTCTCCGATGGTCGACCGGTTTTGCTTCACATAATTTGTGTTCACCGCCTTGAAGTTTCTCCACGCCACATCCATGGTCATCAATGCGTCGCGACGCACAAGATCTTCGGCTCCTTCGGGAATTCAAGGTTTCTTTGAGCTCATCCACGATCCTCTTTGGTGGCTCGGGGCACTTTATGCCAATCCGAATAGGTGATTGGCACTTTATCCCTACGATGCACCCGCATGTTGACTGTATTTGGTCTTGATTTTCTCGGTGCAACAGGGCTCCAGATCTAAGACCTCTAAGATGGTGTACCGCCTTGAGCTTCTTAGTTTTCCCTCGTCCTCGGCGTCTTGCAACAGGAGCATCATCTGCAACAATGGAGGCCTCGGCACCTTCGGTGGTTGGGTGGAGGGTAAGGTACCGCTGGGCTCTCCTCCACTATAGGATCGATTTGGGCTCCATTAGAACTACAATTCGACCGTAAACATAATTTCCATCAATTACTACAGAATCATCTCACGAATTCCAAAGTACGTAATCATCTCATGAAAATTATTTTGCAAGTACAATTATTTGTATGTGGAAGGGGGAGCTTTTTATTTGTATGTGTAACAAGTGGCGTACTTGGACGAAGAAAAGGGAAGGGAAGGTAAGGAAGTTGGAGAGAGGGAAAGAAGGATAGCATGCATGTGGGTCCTCTTTAATAATTAATTCATTTTGAGTCTTTTAAAAACAACCTTTAGTAACAAATTGTTGGAGTTTTTTTTATCTAAAATCTACCTTTCCTCTCTAATATATAGCAAACATTGTTGACATGTTATCTTCTTCACAGGGTTCTAAGTTTCTTTATTAAGGCAAGGAAATGCCAATTATTATTTTTGTATTACAATCTAGATGAGTTGAAACAAATTATTTATTCCATTCTTTTGTGATTAGGTATTAAATACTTTCATAACATGACAATTCTATTAGTACATATCATGTGTGTAATATTGTGTGGTGCTAACGTGAAAATGATTTTGCAAGAGCAAGAGACTTAATTAGATCAGAACGAATGCAAATTTTTACTTAGCCAATTAAAAGCTATATTCATTTTAGTACCTGCTGTTCAGAACTAAGACAACGAGGCCATACTACAGTCATTGATCATATAGTGCAATGACTTCCAGTCCAGTCCGCTACGTATCTTACCACTCAAGGATATACCAACTGGCCAAAAGGATTACAATGTCTAAATTACAAGAGCTACTCCTAGTTGTTTGATTGATTGTTGGTTTTTGGCTCACTTCAGATCCACTTTTTATAGGGCATAGACCAACTATGTCCTTCTTCGATCTGTTGTAAATCATAAACCGTGTCGGCCCTAACCTCTTAAAGATAAAATTCCTTATTTAACCCGATATTGGCTAAATATCCAATTTTAATTTGACTTTGCAAATCAACGGCATATCTTGCCTAATTTTGGTGCTAACAATTACTTTTCTTTTTCACTAGAAAAACTTGAACCATACATTGTAGTAAGGGTAGAAATCAGCCGCATATCTTGCCAAATTTTGGTGCTAACAATTGCTTTTCGTTCTCACTAGAAAAGCTTGAACCATACATTGTACTAAGGGTATCGTTTGGTAGTTATGCTGTAGATTTTTATTTCTGTATGTTTGTCATAATTGTGTGGAAAAGCCTTTATTGCTTCTTCTGCTGTCACCAACATGTCATCGATCACATGAAGACA
Organism: Otatea glauca; assembly: GCA_036346275.1. NCBI lineage: Eukaryota > Viridiplantae > Streptophyta > Magnoliopsida > Poales > Poaceae > Otatea > Otatea glauca. The sequence goes on from CM070719.1 coordinate 33,511,714, forward strand.
TTGGATCGATGATGTGTCGTTGTTTCATTAGTAATTATTTTCGCCTCAATGAATAGATATATTATTTTATATTTTAAACAAAGGGAGTGCTCCTTTCTTACATATTGATGTCCGATATTGAAATGCAAATTCAGAGTATAAGTCATTAGCCAAATGTAAAACAGTGGAACGAGACTTCTCTGCAGCTTGTCTCAAAAAGAAATATTAGCGTCGTCTGTAAATTTTGGCAAAAGGCGGGGTAGAGCACGGTCAGCTTTATATAATTAATGGTGATCTTATACCATCAACCTGGATCCAACTTGTAAGGTTCAGCAAAGTTTATAATGTTTGACCACGTAAAAAAAACGACTTCCTTTTGTGGGCCAAAGTTTATAATGTTTGACAACATAACCAAAAACAACTTGTGACTGGAGGGGATAATTGCACTTTTCTGGTAGCAAGTTAATTCTTTATTGTTCTTTGGTTTGTAAATCTGGATCAATCCTATATAGTGTACTTATGCTTGATTGAAACTTTTCCCTTTGCAACAATGTTATAGAAACATTTCGACCTTGACGGGACAGCGGCGCGCGCAGCGCGGGCAAGGGCGCGGGGCGCGTCGTCGAGGGCGGCGGGCGCGGGCGCTGGGCGGCGACCGTGGCGGCGTAGGGCTGGTCGCGGCGTCGTCGGGCGAGGGCGCCGACGGGGCGTCGTCGGGAGGGCGGCGTCGCCGAGGACGGCGCGTCGCGCGCGCGGGCGAGGGCGCGTCGGCGAAGCGGCGTCGGCGGGGAAGGCGTCGAGCGCGGGAGTTTAAGGGTTTAGGGCGCGGGAGAAGGGCGGGAGTTTAAGGGTTTAGGGTGAGTTAGAAGCGGCGGTATCTATTATTTATAGACGGAGCATTATCAGTGGCGGTTCTAAAAAAGAACCACCACTGATACAGTTATCTGTGGTGATTCTTTATACGAACCACCACAGATAATTTATCAGTGGCGGTTCTTTGTACGAACCGCCACAGATACATATATTATCTGTAGAGGTTCTTTATACGAACCGCCACAGATAACTGTATCAGTGGCGGTTCTTTTTAAGAACCGCCACTGAGAAATATATTATCTGTGGCGGTTCTTTATTTGAACTGCCACATATAACTGTATCAGTGGCGGTTCTTTTTAAGAACCGCCACTGATAAATATATTATCTGTGGCGGTTCTTTATATGAACCGCCACAGATAATGTTATCAGTGGCGATTCTTTTGAAGAACCGCCACTGATGTGCCTCTATACCCTGAAATTTGTTTCTGAATCTTATACGCTGTATTGTCGAATAGCGCTACGAGTTGAAGACCTAGTTTTTGTCTTCACGCAATTGCAAGCGTTTTACGATTTTGTCTAATACTTGTAAAGCAAATACATAAGCGGTTTACAGAAAGAATCCGGACTCCTTTCACCGACGGACTCAACAAACTCTCCAAACTTTCAACCGGATAGAACACTATTTTGTCATCCCAAGAAAACAAACAAGTACTCTTGAGACCTAATCAAACAATCACCAAAACTAGCAAAGTCCAAATCGACTCAAAGACCGGAAAAACTAGCACATAGCTAGGAAACAAAACCAAAATGACTTTAAACTACCATGCACAAGATTATCTTCAACAGTGGTCATCATTAGGGTTGATTACATAGAAAAAGACTTGTGCGGCCTGGTCATCGCCGGCGAATCCAGGAAGGCGCCTTCCCTGCCCAGGAGCTGGCTCCGCCTATGATATTTTGCCATTACTCGTATATAGCTGTAACACCCTAATTTTCGCTCTAGTTTAAATTTTGAGAGTATTTTTGATTTTTGTGAATTCTTGAGAATTTATCGAAATTTATTTGGAATTACTCAAAACTAGCTTTCCTTGAAAACAATTAAATAATGTATAAGTTCTAGCAAATTTTTATTGAAAATATTTTATTTGAGTTCCAAATATCTCAAGGTATTTTCTGGAATTTTTCTAGAATTTTTCTGCTATTTTAAAAGTCCCAAATGAATTAAATGAATTTCTAGAATTATTTTTATTGAAAAAGGTTTTAAAAATGGCTATGAGCGATGTGGGCCGAGCCCATTCTTGCGCGCCGCCACCCCATCCGCCGCCGAACCCTAGCGCCGCTTCACCGAACCGCTCGATCTTGATCGAACGCTATGCTGCGGTGCCACGTCGTTTCGCGATCGCGAGCCATCCGATCCAATCCGCGCGGACGCCGTGATTGCGCCACGTCGGCCGCTCTGCGAGATCACCGGAGCTAACGCCGCCGACCGCTACCGCTTGTTTCGCCACCGTAGCGCGCACGCCGAGACCCCTTAAAGTGCACCGAGTAGCGCGTCCGCGTAACTTTCTCGCCGCGCTTTTTGACACCTTGCACGCACGCCAAGACCTCTCTAGCGCTGAACGAGCTCGCCGTAGTTGTTCCCCGCACCGCCATCGTTCTCCGTCGTTTGCGTCGCCGTCGGTCCACTTCCGCCGTTGTTGAGGTCACCGGTACCGATCTCGCCGAGACGCGTCGAACGCGCCATTTCTTCACGCCGGAAACGCCCGCAACGCCGCCGACGCCCTCGTCTTCCTCGCCCGGCGACTGTTCCTTCGCGCCGTCGTTGACCTCGCCAACTTCCGCCGCCGTCCGATCCTCATCGCTCGGTTTTGGTGAGTCCACGTATCCACTTCTCTGCTTACGTTTGGATTAAATTATAGACGTTAGATCCAGAATGTGCGGCGTAGATTAGATCCGGACATTAGGCTATTAGTAGATCTTGACCGTTAGATCCGGTTGAACGGTAGAGATTAGATCTAGTCTCGTAACTTGGTTTCATCTCGGTAGTTGGATCGTTAGTGTATGCATAGGATCGAGCCACGCCAAGTCGTGAATAGTAAACGACTCGTGAAACTGAGCCGTCGGATCGGATATAAACGGTTGAGTTCGGATCTGGTTTTGCCCTAGGATCCGCGCCGTTCAGATTTGAACGCGGCGGCGGTGGTAGCGCCGCACCTTCATCCAATCTCACGACGCGCGGTTGCTTTGACCGCAGCGCAGACCGATCCGGCCGTTGCTTTGGGCGCGCCGCGCGATCGTCGCCGCGTGGCTACGAGTAAATCGAGGCGCCGCCGCGTCGGTCGCGAATCCATCCGTTGGATTTAGGCCGACGGCCGGATGTGCGACGCGTGGGCGTGGAGCCCGGCCGCCGCCGCCGATGCGTGGTCGATCGGCCCGGATGCGCGACGCGTGTCGCGCGCATCTCGGTCTTGCCGCGGCGCGCGTGAGGATCGACCGTCGGTTTTAGCGAACGGTCCGATTTTGCCGCGTGTTCGCAGACTGCTTCAGGAACCAAGTCCACGCTAGACCGTGCCGAGCCGTGAACCCACCCATAGACAGAGCGACGTGGCGACCTGCGGCGTGCGGTCGTGTCCGACGTTGGCGTCACGCGTCATAAATATTTTCATATATAAAAATATTTCGACGGAAATTATTTCGGTGCTGACGTCATCATGAGGCATGCTGACGTCATAAATGCGAATTTCAAGTATAAAAATAATTTGGAAAAATCGGATTTTCTAATTTCAAGATTTTCGATTTTATTCAAAACTTGAAATGACTATAACTTTTGCATTTTAACTCGGATTTGGGTGATTCAAATTTCTAAAAATTCATAAAATTGTGATCTATTTAATGATGAATTTTATTTGAATTTTGAGATTATCTAGTCGTCTGTATTAGCTATTTATTGCATTTTTATTTGAACGCGTGACGCAAATTTACCTAAGGTTTCAAGAAGAATTCGTCGCTCAAGACCAAGCTTCGGAACACGACCCGCAGCTCTTTGAAGGCAAGTGATGCTTTGATCATTTTGATCCCAGATTTTAAAATGTAATTTATGCTTTGAAACTATGCATGCTAATTATTTAAAATGAATTTAAATTAATTTGGGATAATGTAGTTAATCAACCCATTTTGTTATGCCACCTTGAATTATTAATTGTATGCCTAGATCATTGTCACCCTAAGTTTTGATTATATTAGTTGGATGTTAATATTGTGCCAACACGGAGGCTAGACCGTGAGTAGATGCTTAGCCTTGCAACGAATCATGAATGATCTTTCTAAAAATGCTACAATATTGATTAAAGACATATTGAATGTATTTTGAAAAGTGGTGTGATGATGCCACATGTTGAGATTGAGGTACAAAGAACTTTGTGTGGTTCCGCATCGATATTGAGTTATTGGCGGCATGTGTTGCACAATAATCAACTGGGTGGAAAATGTTTTAGATCGGGCAAGTGGCAAGAGGTCAGGTGCCGTGGGCTGTGTGGCATTGGGTTGTTGAGTGATGTGAGTCTGTGTGCCACATTGGGTCATGTGCCATCTGTTGAGTGTTGAAAGTCTTGCCTTGGCCGCTAAGGACTTCACCTTGCAAGCCTTTGATCCGAGTCAACCGTACAACCACATGTCCGACATGGGACAGACCTAGTTGACTAGGGTTCGATATCTTTCCTCCGATACTCGGGGTGACAATACACAGGGTGTATCTGTATGGGGAGCGTGCACTGCTACGGCTTGGTGCCCATCCAACGGTGATTGGCCGGTCCTATACTTGGCTCTGTGAGGGAAGTGATAGTGAAGGCAATCACCGAGAGGTTCTTTAGTTAAGGTAGAAGTTCTGAAAAGCTTTGTTGCGGACAATCACCGTGTGGTGAGCGGTCAGATCTTGTGGGTAAAGTGTACAACCTCTGCAGAGTGTCAAAACTATTCGAATAGCCGTGCTCACTGTATTGAGCATTGCTCGGGATTACAATCAAGGGGTAGTTTTTCATAAACAAAACATGGCAGGTGGTGTGTGCCGTTGTTGGAAATGAACCGATAAGGTCAGGTGCCGAGAATCTTCAAGAAAAACCATTTGAAATTAGTATTACTTATATCTGTTTCATCGCTTTAATCTAAACAAGATACTAGTTTAAAAATGCTTTGCTTGATGCAAAAGAATCAATTAAGCCAATCCATTGGAATAAGCTTTGCATATAGTAATAGTGTTGCATTCTGCATTACTTGTTGAGTGCCTTGTGTACTCACCCCACCTTGCTTATCAACCCCAACATCGGTGGAGGAGACTACACCAAGATGGGAGGAGGAGTACGCCGAGGACACGAGCAACTAGGGGCAAGCCCACGGTTGTTGCTCGTGGCAAGATGGAGGCTTCCACGACTTTTTATGTTCCGCCGCTATTTCTTTGTTTTGAATAATGTGCCTGCGTGGTCGATTTATCTGTAAGGAGACCATAAGGTTGTACAACTCGCTTTATATACATGTTTGCACTATTTATTCTTATATCCTTGTGATTGTCTCGTGATGTGCAACCTGTATGATCAGTGTGTGCTAGCGTGATCTCGGATCGCATGTAATACACAGAGGGTCCGGATTTGCGATTCGGTCCCGACAGAGGTGGTATCGAGCAGCCGATCGTAGGCCTTGACCTTAGTTTGGTTGTGCCTAGGAGGGTGAAAACTATTTTCTAAAGACCTAATCAACTTGAGCAAGAATGTCAAAGAAATCTCGACTTATCTCTTCTCCCTTATTCATACCTATGTTTGAATTTTTATTATTCTCTATTTAATTTAAACAAGGTTTGTTTTGGCGGATGAGGATGATCCATACCTATGGAGAGCGCACCGAGGATACGCCATGGAGTTATGTCGATGATGCGCTTGCTTGGAGGTTTTGACCGACCACCGCATCGAGGACTTCGGTGGTGCAGGCAGACTTGACGTCGCTGGACGCCAAGATCACAGATGTATGCTCGGGAGAGGACGAGGCGAGTCGCCCTATCTACATCACCGCCAGGAGGTCTTCTTTCGAGGCCGGATTCGTGAGACGTCGCGTCGAGCGATGCGGCGGATTGCCCGCACTTACTCCGCAGAGTTAGAGGGCACCGCCTTCCGCCACCATCCGCGTTGAGACAATCGCTTGGACAGATGGAGCTTGTGGAGGAGGACGCCACTATCACCCACTGGCAAGGTACGCCATCGCCAGAGGACGCCTTGGGCGAGACAGTCCGGAGTTGCAGAGGACCCGCGACGAGGTTATAGAGGCAAGAACCCAACACCGGAGAACTTAGCTCATGCCATACGTAAGATCCGGGAGTTGGAGATGGCTTTGTATGGACCCGAGCCCAACCATCCCGAGTTACATGATCCAGATCCGGAGGAGCCGGAGCAGGAGGCGCCAGTGCAGGAGCAGGCAGCCCCGGGACCAGCAGAGTCGATGGGGTCTTTTGCACCCGCCGCAGTAGGTCACCAGGACCAGTTCGCCCCAATGCCACAAAGACTCGCGGTACGCGCCGGGAAGCCGCAGCCGGGTTGGCTCGATGAGTGATCGAGTCTAGTAGAGTGTAGTGTCGAGACTCGAATATCTGAGTCGCGTCTTTGTTTCAGAGTTACCCTTAGGTGTGAGTTGTCATGGATTCCTATGTTTGCTTACTTGCTTTTGGTTGTGAGTGTCACGTATGTGTTGCATTGCCCTTAGGCACTTGTGAGCAACCATACTGCTTTATATTATATCAATAAAGTGGCTAAATAATTTAAGTTACACCTGTTTCCCCCACATAAGTTCTTTTACTTGTCTATGCTTTCTTCTTTTCTTAACCATTGAAGCTTGCAAATGATGGTGAGGACTCGTGGAAATGTTGGAGCCAATGAAGTGGAGCTAACCAGACGGACAACTGAATGAAGAGCCGATTCTCAACCACCGCAGTCGATATGCGTAACACGGGAGCCTTTTGACAGCCTGCACTCAACTCATGACCACGATGGTTCAAACCATGCGGCAGATATCCAATCAAGCTGCTGCGAATGTTCAACCTGGGGGCAACCATGGACCACACCCCTACTCCAGATTGTCGGAGTTTATGAGAACTCGTCCACCCACTTTCTCGGGTAACGCCAATCCACTGGAAGCGGACGATTGGCTAAGGACAATTGAAAGGAAGCGCACATTACCCAATGTGTAGGACATGAGAGGGTACTCTATGCCTCTCATCAACTCGAAGGACCGCCGCAGAATGGTGGGAAAACCTCGCAGCCTCATGAGGACCCGCAGAGTATCACATGGGAGGAATTCACCTCGGCCTTCCGTCGGCACCATGTACCCGAGGTATCATGGATCTTAAAAGGAGGAGTTCAAGCTCAAGCAAGGCGGCGATCGATGGCGATTACCAACAAGTTCACCTAACCGCACGCTACGCACTGCAGGACGTGGCTACGGATAAGGCCGCATAATCCCGCTTCATGAAGGGATTGAATGCGAGGTTGCAGTGGACCGATCACCCACACATTCCCTGACTTTCAAGAGTTAGTTAACAAAGCCCTGATCTTAGAGGACAAGCGCCGAGAGTTGGATGACAACAGGAAGCGCAGAATGGCGCAACAAGGAGGTCGTCAGGGCCAGCAGAGGCAGAGGACGGCACCCCAACAGCTCATTCGGTACCAGCCTAGAGGCAATGATGAGGGCACCACCGCCGCAAATCGCCTGGGTCAAAATGTTCGACTCGGCCAGAACTATGGCACAGATCGAGGAACCTCTCGTGCCGTGGGAAGACGTTGCTATCATTGCAATGAAATGGGGCATTTTGCCAACAATCGCCCTAAGAAGGAGGTGTCACCCGGTTCGCTTTAACTCGGGAACACACCGCAAGGACTCCGCACCAATCATGAACCGCGGGGCATCAACAGCAATGACTCCATCCCAAGGAACCGCACGAGGCGTAGTCAACCACATCACAAAGGATGAAGTCCGTAACGCCTCGGACGTTGTAATCGGGTAAGTTCCTAGTAAACTCGCATCACCATCGCTTTATTTGATTCCGAGCTTCGCATTCTTTTATTTCCGAGATTTTGCTGTTCAAAATGATATGGAAATAGTGAATCTTAAATGTGTGCTCATAGTCCAATCTCGGATCGTAACTCCGATCTAAAGTAGGATGTTCGGGGTAGGAATAATAATTAATGGAGTTGAGTTCCTAGCTAACTTAATCGCCCTTAATACCCAAACCTTGGATGTTATCCTCGGGAATGGATTGGTTAATCGATCACAAGGCGATTGGATCATGGAAAAGAGTCATATCGGTCGAGAGCCCTGATGGAAAGAAAATTGAGTTTGAAGCGAAACCAAGACGAGATGGACAATTGATGGTCAACAAAGATGAAGATCGACAGAGGAAGTCTCCATAGTCAATGAATATCCTGATGTTTTCCCGTAAGATTTACGGAATGCCGCCAGATAGAGATATCGAGTTCGTGATAGAACTAGTCCTGTGGACAGCTCAATAGCTAAGAGACCTTACAGGATGTCCACAGAGGAATTGGTGGAAATGAAGAAGCAAATTGAAGAACCTGGAAAAGGGATTTATAAGACCTAGTTCATCGCCATGGGGAGCACTGCCTTATTCGTTAAGAAGAAGGACTAAGTTTCAGATGTGTATAGACTATCGTGCACTCAATGATGTGACGATAAAGAATAAGTATCCGCTACCCAGATCGATGATTTGTTTGACCAGCTTGAGAGGAGCAGAGTATTCTCCAAAATTGATCTTCGATCAGATACCATCACCAAGATCCGATCGAGGATATTCAAGACCGCATTTTCATCAAGATATGGACACTACGAGTTTACAAAGTGATGCCTTTTGGTCCGACAAATGCACCAAAGATATTTCATGAACTTAATGAATAAGGTTTTATGGAAAACTTGGATAAGTTCGTCGTCAGATTCATAGATGACATCCTTATCTATTCCAAGACGAGAAAGAGCACGCCGAGCACTTGAGGCTAGTCCTTGAAAAGTTGAGGGAACAACAGCTTGTTTGCGAAATTTAGCAAATGTGATTTCTGGAAAGATAAGGTGGAATTTCTTGGACACATAGTGACAGCAGAAGGAGTTGCTTGAGATCCAAAGAAAGTGGAAACGGTTTTACATTGGGAACAGCCGAAGACGGTAACCCAAATCCGTAGTTTCCTTGGAATGGCGGGGTATTACCGTCGATTCATTGAAGGATTCTCTACGATTGCGAGACCTCTTACGTAATTATTGAAAAAAGAAAATAAATTTTATGGACACCGAGTGTGAGAAGAATTTTCAGAATTGAAAAGGAGGTTAACATCGGCACTGTATTAGTTTTACCAGACGCTCACCAAGACTTTGACATCTATTGTGATGCATCGCGTCGGGATTGGGATGCGTGTTGATGCAAAATAGGAAGGTAATTGCCTATGCATCGAGGCAATTGAGACCACATGAGGAGAACTATCCGACTCATGATTTAGAATTAGTCGAGTGCATGCACTAAAAATATGGCGCCATCATCTCATCGAAATAGATGTGAAGTATATACGATCATAAAAGCCTTAAGTATATTTTCACACAAGTGACCTAAATATGAGGCAAAGAAGATGGTTAGAGTTAATCAAGGATTATAATGTGGGAATTCACTACCACCCGGAAAGCCAACGTGGTGGCGACGCCTGAGCGTAAAGAACCACAATGTAAATATGTTTGTTGGAAACAAGTCGAGCAGAATGTGTAAGGATTTTAAACTAGAATTGGAAATGGTACCAAAAGGATTCCTAATAACCTTGAAGTAAGACCTACCGGAAGATCGATCGGGAAGGCGTAAAGATGATGATAAGATCAAAAGAATTAAGGGCAAAATGGATGAAGGCAAAGCAAAAGATTTTAAACCGGATGAACAAGGTACTATGTGGTTTAAAGGGCGATTTGTGTGCCGAACAAAAGGAGTTGAAGCGATTAATTCGGGAGAGGCCTGACTCCAAGTACTCAATTCATCCAGAAGTGCGAAATGTATCAAGATTTGAAGGAAAATTTTGGTGGCCAAGCATGAAACGAGAAGTCGCGAATCGCTTGCATTATGTGACATATGCCAAAGGGTCAAAGCTATGCACCAAAGGCAGTGAGGCTATTACAACCCTTAAAGATACCGAATGGAAATGGGAGGAAATTGGTATGGATTTTATAACCGGATTGCCCGTAACGCAAAGTGGATATGATTCCATATGGGTCATAGTAGATCGCTTAACTAAGGTGGCACATTTCATACCAAGAAGACCACTTATTCCGAGACCGGTTAGCGTAACTTTATATGTCCGTAATTGTCTGCTTACATGGAGTGCCAAAAGATAGTGTCGGACGAGGTACCCAATTTACCTCCAGTTAGGGGTAAGCTTCATGAAGCAATGGGGACTCGCTTGAACTTCAAGACTGAAGATACCATCCGCAGACGGATGGACAAACCGAGAGAGTCAATCGATATTGGAGGATATGTTGAGGGCATGTGCCTTAGCATATTCCACTTCATGGGACAAGTGTTTGCCTTATGCTTTGAGTTTAGTTACAACAACAAGTATCAAGCGAGCTTACAAATGTCTCCATTTGAAGCTCAGATGGTAGGTCCCGCGAACACCATTGAATTGGAATGAGACAGTGAACGACATGTTTTCGACGGACATTCTTCAAGAAGCGGAAGCACGATCACCCCGGTCGGGGAAAGATTGAAGATTGCACAATCCAGTAAAAGAGTTATGCCGACAACCGTCGCAGGAACTAAGCTTTGAACCCAAGATTTTGTGTATCTTAGAGTAACACCACTCAAAGGAGTCGAAGGTTCCATGCAAAGGGAAGCTTACACCTGTGTATGTCGGACCATTCAAAATCTTGAGCCGCAAGGGTGAAGTTGCGTGTCGCTTAGAGTTACCGCCGTCTTTGGCAGGAGTGCATGACGTATTCCATGTGTCTCAATCAAGAAGTGTCTTCGAATACCTAAGAGCAAACACCGTTAGAGACAATTGAGCCGCAAGAAGATCGACTTACAAAGAACATCCGATGAAGATTCGGACATAATGGACAGAGAGACAAGGAACAAGTCAACACGCTTCAGAGAGTTCAAAGTGGAGCAACCATTCGGAAAGTGAAGCGACGTGGGAACGTGAAGAAGATCTCAAGAAGGAGTTCCTAACCTATTCCTCAGATAACCCCAATCTCGGGACGAGATTCTCATATGGGGAGGTTTGTAACACCCTAATTTTTGCTCTAGTTTAAATTTTGAGAGTATTTTTGATTTTTGTGAATTCTTGAGAATTTATCAAATTTATTTGGAATTACTCAAAACTAGCTTTCCTTGAAAACAATTAAATAATGTATAAGTTCTAGCAAAGTTTTATTGAAAATATTTTATTTGAGTTCCAAATATCTCAAGGTATTTTCTCGAATTTTTCTAGAATTTTTCTGCTATTTTAAAAGTCCCAAATGAATTAAATGAATTTCTAGAATTATTTTTATTGAAAAGGTTTTAAAATGGTTATGAACGAGAATGGGCCGAGCCCATTCTCGCGCGCTGCCGCCACCCATCCGCGCCGAAACCCTAGCGCCGCTTCACCGAACCGCTCGATCTTGATCGAACGCTTGCGCGCGGTGCCACGCCGTTTCGCGATCGCGAGCCATCCGATCCAATCCGCGGGCGTCGTGATTGCGCCACGCCGGCCGCTCACGCGAGATCACCGAGCTAACGCCGCCGACCGCTACCGCTTGTTTCGCCACCGTAGCGCGCACGCCGAGACCCCTTAAAGTGCACCGAGTAGCGCGTCGCGTAACTTTTCTCGCCGCGTCTTTTGACACCTTGCACGCACGCCAAGACCTCTCTAGCGCTGAAAGAGCTCACCGTAGTTGTTCCCCGCGATCGCCATCGTTCTCCGCGCTTGCGTCGCCGCCGTCCACTTCCGCCGTTGTTGAGGTCACCGGGTACCGATCTCGCCGAGACGCGCCGAACGCGCCATTTCTTCACGCCGGAACGCGCGCAACGCCGCCGACGCCCTCGTCTTCCTCGACCCGGCGACTGTTCCTTCGCGCCGCCGTTGACCTCGCCAACTTCCGCCGACCGTCCGATCCTCATCGCTCGGTTTTGGTGAGTCCACGATCCACTTCTCTGCTTACGCTTGGATTAAATTATAGACGCGTTAGATCAGAATGTGCGCGAGATTAGATCTCGACATTAGGCTATTAGTAGATCTTGACCGTTAGATCCGGGTTGAACGGTAGAGATTAGATCTAGTCTCAGAACTTGGTTTCATCTCACCGTTGGATCGTTAGTGTATGCATAGGATTGAGCCACGCCAAGCCGTGAATAGTAAACACTCCGTTAACTGAGCCGTCGGATCGGATATAAACGGTTGAGTTCGGATCCGGTTTGCCCTAGGATCCGCGCCGTTCAGATTTGAACGTCGGGCGGTGGTAGCGCCGCACCTTCATCCAATCTCGCACGACGCGTGGTTGCTTTGACCGAGCGCAGACCGATCCGCCGTTGCTTTGGGCGCGCCACGCGATCGCGCCGCGTGGCTACGAGTAAATCGAGGCGCCACCGCGTCGGTGCGAATCCAACCGTTGGATTTAGGTGACGGCGGATGTGCGACGCGTGGAGGCGTGGAGCCGCGCCGCCGCTACCGATGCGTGGTCGATCACCGGATGCGCGACGCGTGTCGACGCGCATCTCGGTCTTATTGCGGTGCGCGTGAGGATCGATCGTCGGTTTTAGCGAACGGTCCGATTTTGCCGCGGTTCGCGATCGTTACGTGAACCAAGTCCACGCTAGACCGAGCCGAGCCGTGAACCCACCCATAGATTGAGCGACGTGGCGGCCTCGGCGTGCCGCGGTCGTCTTGGACGTCATCGCCGACGCCATAAATATTTTCATATATAAAAATATTTCGACGGAAATTATTTCGTGCTGACGTCATCATGAGGCATGCTGACGTCATAAATGCGAATTTCAAGTATAAAAATAATTTGGAAAAATCGGATTTTCTAATTTCAGATTTTGATTTTATTCAAAACTTCAAATGACTATAACTTTTGCATTTTAACTCGGATTTGGGTGATTCAAATTTCTAAAAATTCATAAAATTGTGATCTATTTAATGATGAATTTTATTTGAATTTTTGAGATTATCTAGTCGTCTGTATTAGCTATTTATTGTATTTTTTATTTGAACGCGTAGACGCAAATTTACCTAAGGTTTCAAGAAGAATTGTCGCTCAAGACCAAGCTTCGGAACACGACCCGCAGCTCTTTGAAGGCAAGTGATGCTTTGATCATTTTGATCCCAGATTTTAAAATGTAATTTATGCTTTGAAACTATGCATGCTAATTATTTAAAATGAATTTAAATTAATTTGGGATAATGTAGTTAATCAACCCATTTTGTTATGCCACCTTGAATTATTAATTGTATGCCTAGATCATTGTCACCCTAAGTTTTGATTATATTAGTTGGATGTTAATATTGTGCCAACACGGAGGCTAGACCGTGAGTAGATGCTTAGCCTTGCAACGAATCATGAATGATCTTTCTAAAAATGCTACAATATTGATTAAAGACATATTGAATGTATTTTGAAAAGTGGTGTGATGATGCCACATGTTGAGATTGAGGTACAAAGAACTCGGTGGTTCCGCATCGATATTGAGTTATTGCCGCATGTGTTGCACAATAATCAACTGGGTGGAAAATGTTTTAGATCGGGCAAGTGGCAAGAGGTCAGTGTGCAGTGGGCTGTGTGGCATTGGGTTGTTGAGTGATGTGAGTCTGTGTGCCACATTGGGCCGTGTGCCATCGTTGAGTGTTGAAAGTCTTGCCTTGGTCGCTAAGGACTTCACCTTGCAAGCCTTTGATCTCGAGTCAACCGTACAACTACATGTCCGACATGGGATGCACCTAGTTGACTAGGGTTCGATATCTTTCCTCCGATACCTCGGGTGACAAGACACGTGGGTGTATCTGTATGGGGAGCGCACGTGCTACGGCTTGGTGCCCATCCAACGGTGATTGGCCGGTCCTATACTTGGCTCTGTGTGAGGGAAGTGATAGTGAAGGCACACCGAGAGGTTCTTTGGTTAAGGTAGAAGTTCTGAAAAGCTTTGTTGCGACAATCACCGTGTGGTGAGCGGTCAGATCTTGTGGGTAAAGTGTACAACCTCTGCAGAGTGTCAAAACTATTCGAATAGCCGTGCTCACGGTATTGAGCATTGCTCGGGATTACAATCAAGGGTAGTTTTTCATAAACAAAACATGGCAGGTGGCTGTGTGCGGTGTTGGAAATGAACCGATAAGGTCAGTGCCGAGAATCTTCAAGAAAAACCATTTGAAATTAGTATTACTTATATCATGCTTTCAACGCTTTAATCTAAACAAGATACTAGTTTAAAAATGTCGCTTGATGCAAAAAGAATCAATTAAGCCAATCCATTGGAATAAGCTTTGCATATAGTAATAGTGCCGCATTCTCATGCATTACTTGTTGAGTGCCTTGTGTACTCACCCCACCTTGCTTATCAACCCCAACATCGGTGGAGGAGACTACACCAAGATGGGAGGAGGAGTACGTCGAGGACACGAGCAACTAGGGGCAAGCCCAATCGGTTGCTGTGGCAAGATGGAGGCTTCCACGACTTTTTATGTTCCACGCTATTTCTTTGTTTTGAATAATGTAAGCCTGCGTGGTGACTTATCTGTAAGGAGACCATAAGGTTGTACAACTCGCTTTATATATATGTTTGCACTATTTATTCTTATATCCTTGTGATTGTGCATGATGTGCAACCTCAGATGATCAGTGTGCTAGCGTGATCTCGGATCGCATGTAATACACAGAGGGTCCGGATTTGCAGATTCGGGTCCCGACAATAGCTAATTTTTTTCTTTCACAATTTGCCCTTCTTCATGATCGTCGCGATGATAGGTAGCTTCCTGAGTGGTTTCTTCCTCGAGCCTGATGTTGCCATCTACGAAAGGAGGCAACTCATCAAACTGGTTGTACTCTTCCTCATCAACGACATTCTCAACTCCGACGATCCTTCTTTTCCCCTGAAGAACTACATGGCGTTTCTTATCTGTACGGTCGATTACATAGAAGACTTGTGCTACTTGCTTCGCAAGTACGAATGGTTCATCTCTGTATCCGACATGTTCGATGTCCAAAGTAGTGAAGTCGTACTTGTCCACCTTGACACCCTTTGGGAGTTGTACCCAACGACACCGAAACATTGGGATCTTAAAAATACAGTAGTCGAGCTCCCAAATCTCTTCTATGAACCCATAGAAGCTACTCTTCTTACTGCCTGTGTTGTCATAGGCATCTATGCGGACACCACTATTTTGGTAAGTGCTTTTGCTATCCTGAGATCTCATGTAAAAGGTATATCCATTTATATCGTATCCTTGCCATATCAAGATTGTACCTGATGGCCCTTTTGCCAGCCACCTCAACATGACACTCGTTTCTTTCCCAGTCATATGCTCTTTGAACCAATGATTGAACAAACGGTTATGCTCTTTTGTTACCCAAACCTCTGATCGTCCACGATTTTCCTCTCGTAGCTTATCCTTGTGCATGTGCATATACGAGGACATCTCAACCGATCGTTGCAAGACGTGAAATGAGCTTTTTCAACAATCCATGATCGTAAGAATTTGTTGATTTCCTTCCAATCGCCCTTTCCTACCTAGCCTACCCTCATGTCGAGATACAGCACTCCTACCGGTTCCACCCCTCCATGTAATCCACGCAAAACTCGATAACCTCCTCGATCGCATAACCTTCCACAATGCAGCCTCCGGGTAGATCGAGTCGCGCACATACTTCTTCAGATACCCATGTACCTTTCGAACGGGTACATCGATGCGAGAATACGGGGCCACATACATTTATCTCGTTCACAAGGTGAACAATGAGATGAACCATTATATCGAAAAATGATGGAGGGAAATACATCTCTAGTCTGGCTAGTGTCTTGACCACATCATTCTCGCAGCTCGAAAGTCCGATGGGATCGATGACCTTCTCGTGAAATCGTGTTGAAGAAGAAACACAACCTCATGATTGCCTCTCGGACCTTTTCGTGCAAAATACCTCTAATTGCAATAGGAAGCATTTGTGTCATCATCACATGACAATCATGAGACTTCATGCCGCTTAACTTCAAATCTTTCATCGAGACTAGTTTCTTGATGCTTGCGAGTAACCGGACGGAACTTTCACACCATGCAAGCATTTGCAAGGTGCATTCTCTCTTTCTTCAAAGAGTGTAGCAAGTCGGGGAAGGTAAAGTCGCCCTTTCCTGTCCCGAGGATGTAGCTCACTCGATTTTCATATCTTCCGTGTCCCTTCGTGTCTTCATCCGTCCTTAGTTTTGCTAGGAATGTTCAAAGAAAAGACCAATCAAGCTATCACATACATTTTTCTCTCGTGCATGACGCCTATGCAAAGTCGAACTTCTAAGTCCTTCCAATAGGACAAGTTCCAAAATATCGATCTCTTCTTCCATGTGGTCTTCTCAGTACGAGACCTCGATGTATTATTACTATCTCCCTTTCCAAGTATGACATTAATGTCCTTAACCATATCATATACCTCTTCCCACGACGAGGCCTTGGGGTTATACCATCCTCTTTTGTCCCGTCAATTGTTTTTCATATTGCGGTAGGGGTGATTCTGCGAAGGAACCTACGGTGATGCATGTACACGGTTTTCCTTGAGTTATTGAGCCACACACTAGCGGTTTCATCCATGCACTGGGGCATGCTTTGGCCCCTTTACAAGATGACCGGATAGGTTACCAAGGGCGGGAAATCATTGATGGTGCAAAACAACAATGCCCGTAGGATGAAGTACTCTCGCTTGTACTCATCCCATACCAGTACACCTTCGCTCCACAAGATCACAAGATCTTCCACCAATGGTTGTAGGTATACATCAATATCATTGCCAGTTGTCTCGACCCTTGGATAAGCAAATGACATCATAATGTACTTTCGCTTCATACACAACCAAGGAGGAAGGTTGTAGATACTGAGAGTCACGGGCCAAGTGCTATGAATAATACTCATGTTACCGAAAGGATTCATTCCATCCGTACTCAACCCAAACCTTATATTCCTCGGTTCATTTTCAAGTCCTTCCTAAAGAGCCTATCGATGGTTCTCCACCGAGCGAAATCGCAGGTGTCTCGACTTTCCATCCTTTTACGCTCTTCCGAGTGCCATCGCATCGATTGGGCATGCTTTTGTTTCAAATAAACGCTTCAACCGAGGAATTACCGTAAATACCACACCACTTTAGAGGGAGCTCCTTTCTTCACCACGGTGCCCTCATTGTCATGGCCTTTACACTTGTATCGCGATGATTTGCACACGGGCATACATGCATGTCTCAGATACTCTTTGCGATAGAGTATACAATCGCTTGGACATGCATGTATTCTTTCTACTTCCAATCCCAATGGACATACAACCTTCTTAGCTAAATAAGTGGTTATCGGCAATACATTTCCATCCGGAAGCATGTCCGCTAAGAGATGTAATAGCGCCGTGAAACTCTTATCTGACCAACCATTGCTTGCCTTCAATTTTAGAAGTGAAAGCACGGTGTGCAACTTTGTATATTCCTCCTTGCAACCCGGGAACAAAGGTGTGTCCGAGTCGCCCAACAAACCCTTGAATTGATTAAACTCTCTCGACTAGTGTAGTTCCATACGCATCGCGCAACATCCGAGTAAGATTATTATCGTCATCAATGTCCAACCTATCCTCATTAGATCCATTACTAATGTCAGCTGCCATAATGCCTTCTCCATCATCCAATACGTTATCACCTTCATGTATGTTTTCCTCTTCACCGTGACTTGTCCAACGTGTATAGCCAAGTACAAAACCTCTTCGAATCAAGTGCAAGTGGATGTGCTCTTTGTCTGAAAACATTTTCTCATTCTTGCAATCAATGCATGGACAATGTATGTACTCTGTTTTCTTGTGCAACTTGTTCTCCTCAGCGGCTCTTAGAAAAGTAGATACCCCGTCGATATAATCTCGGCTGTAATGGTTCACATTGTACATCCATCTCCGGTCCATCTAAAATTAATTAACATATAAAATTTTATTAAAAAACTAATCTAAATACTTATCTTGTAAAGAAGCTAGATAATAAATTCATCATCTAAAAATGATGAGCACACACCTACCAAATTAACTAAAATTTCATGTATATTAATATCCACTAATCTTAAATAAATAAATTTAATATATGCAAGATGTATATTATACGTGCACACTAATGGAACCAAATTAATAGTAATTAAAAAACTAATCTAATTACTTATCATCTAAAGAAGCTAGATAATAAATTCATCATCTACCAAATTAACTTAAAATGCAATTTATATTAAATATATGCTTGATCATAATTCATCATCTATAAAAGGAACACAACATCATCTAATAAATCTAGCTAGGAAATAAATTCATCAACTACAAAATGGTAGGTAAATAAAAATAAACAAAATCTAAACTATTCATCTCATCTACATATAAACCTTAATTGAACTAGGTTTAAAAATTAAATTGCAACAAGATTAACACAAATCAAGAGAGAAGAAAAAATAACTCACTAAGGAACAACTAGAGGAAGTACAACACAAGAATTGGAGAAAACGAAATCTGAAAATTAGAAGTTTTGGTTTGCTCTCGGGAGGAAGAAGACCAATGCTGCTACTGACCACCTACTTATAGGCAGTATTATCAGTGGCGGTTGTTAACTAGAACCGCCACTGATAATATTATCCGTGGCGGTTCTATCCTCCAACCGCCACGGATAATGAATTATCAGTGGCGGTTGGAGGATAGAACCGCAACTGATAATACAATTGTATCAGTGGCGGTTGGAGGATAGAACCGCCACGAATAACCTAGTTATCAGTGGCGGTTCTATCCTCCAACCGCCACTGATGATGTATTTGTTATCAGTGGCGGTTCTATCCTTGAACCGCCACTGATAATGAATTATCAGTGGCGGTTGGAGGATAGAACCGTCAATGATATTATTCCCGCCATTTTCAATATAGAACCGCCACTGATAATTATATTTGTGGCGGTTCAAAAAAACCGCCACAAATAGACCGTCACCTATTGCAGGTTTTGGCGTAGTGTGAATTAATGAAGCAGTAGTATTAGATAGATGCGTATACGATCACAAGGTGTAAATTTGCTCAAAAGTAGCATCAATTAGGCAAGTGACCGCGGCGTGTTCCACCGCGACAGCCGCTCGCCACGCGAGCAAATCAATAAAACATGCGCTTGCTGCTTCCCACGCGAGCAAATCGAGGAAAGACGCGACGTTATTTTTTCCTCAAAAAGGACCTAAACATAGTACTTAAAAAACTGCAAAAGGACCTAAACGTAGCATATGCGTAATGGTAAAAAACGCAAAAAGGACATAAACCAAATATATTTTTTTTCAAAAAAAAGGACCAAACCGTATTTTGTTTTCCGAAAAAGGACCTAAACGTATACAAAGAAAAATGCAAAAGGACTTAAACGTAGCACATAGTTTTTGTTTCTATAGAAAGGACCTAATGGTGTTTTTTTTCCGAAAAAGGACCTAAACGTATTTTTGATTTTCCGAAGAAGGACCCGAGCGCAGTGCTTAAAAACACAAAAAGGGCATAAACATAATATATATTCTTTTTTTTAAAAAAGGACCAAACCGTACTTTTTTTCCAAAAAGGACATAAATGTAATTTTTTTTTCACGAAAAAGGACTCGAGCGTAATTTTTTTTCCCGGCTCCGCTCGAGCCGCGAGTTGAGCCAGCGCTCTCCCGGCTCAAATGCACGGGGTGCCAACAATAGGAGAGGTTTTATATCATCCCTTGTACTCCTTGAAAGAGCTCTATTGTTGTTCTCTTGCTTTTATTTTATGGTCCCTTAATTTGTGCCAAAAACACAAAACGGGCACTGTATTCTACTGGACTGCTACAAATCGGAAATATCCGTGTACTCACATCGGGGCATATATTTCCTGTTGTCACAAATATATGTCATTTTGGACATCGATACGATCTTTAAAACACAACTTTAACCACTAATTTCCATTTAATTCATTTATAAACCCAACAAAACTACAAAATTATAAAAATACTTTTCATGACAAATCGATCCATATAGTTTTTATGCATCTAATTTAAATATTTAAAAAATATTGACAGTGAAAGTTTTAAAATTTATCCAAAGGACATGTTACTAGAAGGAGTAGGTGGTAGCATCGTGTACTTTGTATATGTCGGCACACACCTATGTAGATGGGCATTGGGCTGGGCTTTTTAGGGCCGGTTCGTGGTATGGCAGACACAACACGCATGCATATAGGGTGGGCTGGCACAGCACGATTGTCAGGACTATGCTGGGCCTAGCAGCCAAGTACGATGGGCGGCACGGCACGCCTCAAAGCACTACTACAGAAAGGCTTATCACAAACGGTTCGGAACTGTCATCACATACGGTTTCCCGAACCATCTGTAACCATGTGTCAATGATGTTACGGCATATCACAGACAATTTAGAAACCGTCTGTGATAGAAGATATCACATACGGTTTCAAAGTAAAACCGTCTGTGATATTAAAAACCGTCTGTGATGTTATGATATCACAGACGATTTTAATTTGAAACCATTTGTTACATCATTACATCACAGACTGTTTTTAATTAAAAACCGTTTGTGATAAGACTTCCAACAGACAACCATTTTTCTATTTATTGGCTAGCCTCAGGAAATGCTAGCCATGCCCTCTAGAAAAAACAGATTACAGAATAACTAAACTTACATTACAACCATTTTAGATTACATGCATTACATCCTTTTCACCAATCAACTCAGATTGCATCACATCGCGAAGTAGATTACGTATAGATTAATATTGCACGACACATCTCTTTCAGAAATGAACTCAGATATATTAACCAAATGGAACTCAATACCATTAACTAATTAATTGGATGCACAACTACAATTCACAAATCCACAGTACAAGTTTGAAAATTAACCCAAATGGTAATTCAGAAAAAATACAACTCCTGAAGTTATAAGGCAGCGTGGAACTCGCCTTTTTCATTTAAGACTTGATTGAGCAAGAAGGCACAAAGCTGTCCTCGAATTTGCTCCAGATCGGCCTCTTCCAACGCAGTTGTTACCTGATTGGGCGTTTTCTTAGTGACAAGGAGTTCCATGTTGTGGCAAACATAAAATCCACAGCTGTTATTTCCCTTTCCCTGCTGGTGGCACAACAAATATAGATTTGGTTAGTTCCAGAATCATTATTACATAGTTTATATAGAATTATTGCGTATAGTGGATACCGAAAACTTAAAATCGGGATTCAGCTTCGCCCTGTCCTTACCAGAAGGCCCTCCATAAGCTTTGTACACTTTGAATACCCTACGTGATTGCAAAAGGTTAGCCTCAGCTATTCTAGGAAAAACATACACGTTGAACAACCTACATGACCACGTTATCTTTGGAGGAAACATGATTAATTACTTGGTGATTAATTTTGCGATAGGATTTAAGTCGTGGCTGGCACTCTGTAAGGAATCAAGGTAAATAACCCGATTCATCGATGGATGAATTACAATGAAAACCCAGTGAAACCTACACAGGTATGTCGGCATGGTCAACTAACAGAACAGAGTTACGAGCATAGTGCAAATCAAAGTAGCACTTACCTTAAGTTGTGGGGTAAAAGTATGAACTCTTTATCTTTTTGAGCCGCCAAGGTCTCTCCAACGTATTTATCGACAAATACTAAATCTTTATCCATTGTTTGCTTGGAGACCATGTGTGTGTCCAGGAAACCCACCGGTTGTTTGTTCTGTCTCACTTCACGGATCATGTATATAAATATACGAAAGCATTGAGTCATATATATATATGACATTTATCGGTATTACACGAATGTAGACTGTGATTGCACATACTTACAATGTCCAGCATCTCAAGAGCGCGGCGTCGAGGTTGAAGACGTCAAATAGGTCCTTGAAGTCGGCTGTGAAGAATTCCCCCGATGACTCGTTGAATAGATGCTCAGTCTTGAAGCTGACCGAGATACTCGTTATGCGGTCTTGCACTGGCTTTTTAGCTTGTTCCATGCACCAATTCTGCAATCTAACGCAAGCTATAGAAAGGTTCTTCATGCGCTCTCCTGTTACAAAAGGCTCTACTAGCTGGTATACTCGGGCCAGCGGGCAATCGGATAGTCCAATTTCTTCGTGATCTGCTTCGCTTTGCCCTAGACTTGCTTTCTGCTACAGGGAATCTTCACAGGAGATGAGTGGACACCATCCCACTGAAAGTCCTTTGATGCAGGGGGCACGAGAGCCAATTTGGTGGCCTGCTGAGGTGTAGTAGATGACTCAGGAAGTTGGGGAAGCTTCGATAATAGAGGACGGGCGTCCAGGGAGATGTCACTGTTGGGCCACTGGATGAAAGTGCGAATGGCGTCCCCCAGTGTCACGATCTCGTCGTTTGGGGGCATCGGTAGCGGGACTATCTTGAAATTATCATTTACACTGTTCACATTAACCTTTGTGAATCCCAGTGCCACCAGGGTACCGTGCACCAACACCCCTTCAATAAACGGATATGCGACCCCCGAAGCAGCCAGAATAAGAATGGCACCATGGACAAGTCTCACTTGGAGAGTGCACCGCGTGGCCACCTATATAACAGTACAAGCTACTGCGTCAAACAGCTATTTGTATGGAGCATTCAAGACATATATATAAGTACCTTGATGTCACACACAGAAAATTTGCCATGTTCATCTATGGGAGTAGCGGACACACAGCTGCTCTTTTTGGTAGTGGGGCTGATTTGCGCACATACATCTGGGACTTGCCCAGGCTTTCGATAGTCCTGATTATTGAGCTTTTCCTCAAGGCTTCTTATCTTATTGTTGAATTCTTCTCTTAGTCTTTCCTCAATCTTTTGTACCAGTCGTTCCTCTCACTCTGCTTTAGTTCTCTTCCTACTCCGGTATTTGTCTGAGTCATATGGGAATCCCGACTTCCAAGGAACAAAAACCCCCATACCTCGCGTGCGACCAGGGTGTTCCTTGTTTCCCAAGGCCGTGGAGAGTACATCTTTCACCCTGTCTGGTAAAAAAGTGCCCTCGGAAGATTGTGTACTCAACGCTACCTGCAAGATCCCGACAAGTTATTTCACTTACGAAATTACGGACTAATTACGTACAAAATTGGAAGTCAGATATCTTACCAGGCGTTGGCAGACTTCCTCGTCCGCAGGGTTTGTAAAGGAGACGGTGCCGGAAGACGTGGCACTTGACCTTGTTCTCAGTCAGTCTCTGCCGTGCTGGTCAACGATAGATGCAAATGGCACACAGGCCTCCTCGTCCTCTCTCTCCCATTGGTCCCTCTTCTCCGCATACCCAGCGGTGCCAAGTCTGTGGGGGTGGGTGCTCCTTGCCTGTAGGGCCTTGTGGGCTTCACATAGTCTTTTGGGATCTCAAACGAAGATATAATTTCTGTCACCAATTCGTTGCGGCTCTCATCAGTTAGCGACTTTCACGATGGACAGGTGATGGGGACCCGTTCCCGTGTGACTATCCCGCACAATATCCTAAATGCATTCACTGCCTTTCTTGGTTCGGTGGGGGCCCCATCCTTTCGATCAACCGCCGTGATGGTATATCGTTCCGTGGGCCTTTTATTTGCTCCTCTTGGACCTCTAGGAAGTTTCCTTTTCGATGACTCATCACGTCCTTGAGATGATGAAGAGGGGACGCCATCTTCTTTTTAACTAGACCATATATTATATACTCTATTTAGGCCTCAAAAGATAAGTTAGAGGGATATATTATATAATCTATTTAATTTGAGAGTTGATGATAGAAGAAGATTTTGTTGAGACATGTGCAAGAGGCCTTTGACGAAATTTGAAAATATGGCTGTGATACGAGAAAGTGAGATAAGGGAAGCTATTGCTAAATCTACTTAAACATGCACCGAAGGCCCTTAGATGTCTTTGTGCAGATGGTGTCTTTTGAGTCCTACTTAGTAGCAAAGAAACATCATTTGATTTTTCTAGTTTCTACTTTAGACTGTACTCCCTCCATTCTTTTTTATTTGATGTTAACCCGGATGGTATGGATGGTTCCTCAAGGTTTATATGCAACTACAACCATCCATGTGGGACTAAAACCACCACCTCCAGCTCGAATGTGGGCAAAATGGGCCGAGGAGTTACAATCATCCTATGAACTAGTGATTTGTATACTTTTTCTTTGAGCTAAGTGATTTGCACAAAGGGCAATTATCATACACAGGCAGAAAAGCAATGATGCGACTTCTATTTTCGACTAAGGTGTGTAGGCTGCCTTTGATGGAATACAAGCACAAATGAGCCTTTGCAAAGATCTTTAAAATGATAAGGGTTAAAATGAAATTATAAGGAAAGTAGAAACCAAATCAACTTATCAGAACAACCAATTATCATAAACAAAATTATATTGTAACATTTTGGATTCAGTGTGGCGAACCTAGTCCTTTACTAATGTTGCTAAATGGAAAATCTAAATAAAGTATTTGTCCTTTCTCTCATTGAACTAATGAAAGAGAGAATTTCACTATTTTCTCAGTCCATTACTCATATTTAGTTCATTATTCAAGGTAATTAATTTTACACTGCATTTTCAGTTCACTAATCATGTTAATATGTTGCCATGCAGTTCGTTCGATGTTTTCTCAATTCTAGTGTATACACACAAACACAAGTGTACTAATTTATCGGGAACAAAGAACTTGAACTCTTGATTAAGTGCATGCGCAAGTAAACGGAAGTTGACATTGAGAAAGCCAACATCGTTTAGCTAATTTAGTTGTTTTGAGGAATTTCATACAGCGAACCACACGCGGTGGCTTTTGACTTTAATGCTTCTTCAAATTGACAGGACCTCTACTGTCTCATGCTAACAAAATTCTTAAAGAACCTATAGGTTCATTCATTCATCGGACCTTAAAGAATGCCACCAGACGATGTTAAGAATGATCATACATATGCTCACAGCTCACTGAAAGTATATATGCACGCATGCGTGTAATAGTGTCAATGAACATACAAATCATGACCTACAATCAACAACTAGAGAAATCAGTGGTACTTTACCAGGAAAAGCTAACTGTTTTCACCAAGTTGATGCATCGACGAGGGGGAGGCCTCGGTGAGGAGGCGGCGTTGACGAGGGGGCAGCGTCGACGAGGGGGCGGCGTCGAGGTTGGGGTCGATGAGGAGGCGGCGTCGACGAGGGGACGGCCTTGGAGAGGGGGCGGCGTTGACGAGGGGCTAGCCTCGGCGAGGGGGCGTCGTCGAGGTTGGGGGGAGGCGCCGGAATGGGAGATGAAGCGTCGGCTCTCGGGAGACAAAGATAGCTAGGGTTTTGAGCGCTGGAGTGGAGAATGAATGATCTGCAATAGTGGCCTTTTTATAGGGCTCCCCTATCACAGACGGTTTTAGTTTAGAACTGTCTGTTATAATAACATCACATACGGTTCTTACATATAACCGTCTGTAATAGTATTTTATCCCTGATGGTTCTATATAAGAACCATCTGCGATAGTATTTTATTGCAGACGGTTATGTATAAGAACCGTCTGTGAAAGTTTTTATCCCAGACGGTTCTATTATAGAACCGTCTGTGATGAACCTTGACATAGACCTTCATTGCTGAGGTAAAACCAGAGTTTGGCCTTCTTGACCTACAATCGATTGTGGATAATGTATAATGTATATGGGATTGTAGATGAAGCAATATCATAAAGGAAAGGAAACTTTATTAAATAAAACAGATGCATATATACACAAAGTTAAGTGTTTCAAATTTTGAGCATCTCATTACAAACTACTCTATTATCTTCGAGAGTACACTTAAAATCATAACACCACTTGCTTATTCTTTTGTATAAAAATTAGCCCTTCACGATGATCCACGCGTGTGTAGCTAGCTTCCTCGGGTTGTTCTTCCTGGACTATGATGCTCTTTCCGATAGAAGGCAACTCGTTAAATTGATTATATGCTTCCTCATCTACTAAATTCTCTACTCCGACAATCCTCCTTTTCCCCTGAAGAACTACATGTCTCTTCTTGTTGGACGGATCGATTACATAGAATACTTGAACATCTTGTTTAGCGATTATGAATGGTTCATCTTGGTATCCGACGTGTGCGAGGTCGACAGTAGTGACACCGTACTTGCCAACCTTCATGTGCTGTAGGTAGACCCAATGACACCAAAATAAGGGGATCTTGAATATTACTAAGTCAAGCTCCCAAATCTCCTCTATGAACCCATAGTAGGAGCTCCCCGTTGACCCAACGATGTTGAACGCATCTATACGTACACCGCTGTTCTGGTTTATGCTCTTCATATCCTGATCTCTCATGTAAAATGTGTACCTATTTAAGTCGTATCCTTTCCATGTTACAACTGTAAATGTTGGCCCTTTTGCCAACCATGTGAGCGTATCACCTGACGAGGTCCCAGTGATGGGTCGCTCCTTCAGCCATCTGTTAAACTGAAGGTTATGCTATCTCGTGATCGATGACTCTTGCCGCGTCAGATTCTCTTGCCGTAGCCAGTACTTATGCTCGTCGATGTACGGGGAGACTACAGCCATGTGTTATAAAACCGTGAAATGAGTTTGAGCATAGGCAGCCGGATCAGACGTGATTGCTTTCCTTCCGATGGTCCCGATGTCTTGGAGTCTCCCCTCATGGCGAGATCGAGGCACACCTATTGGTTCGACCTGAGCCATGTTATCGACGCAGAACTCTACGACTTCTTCGGTTGCATAACCTTCGACAATGCTACCCTCCGGTCGAGATCGATTCCGTACGTAGGACTTGAGAATTCCCATATACCTTTCGAATGGGTACATGCTACGTAGGAACATGGGCCTGCATATCTTTATCTCTATCACAAGGTGAACAACGAGATAAACCATGATATGGAAACACAACGGAGGGAAATACATCTCAAGATTACATAGAGTCGTCACCACCTCAGCCTGTAGTGCATCTAGTGCTTCGGGATCGATGACCTTCCGAGCAATTGTGTTAAATAAATAACACAGCCTCGTGATTGTCTCCTGGACTTTGCTGGCAAAATACTTCTAATTGCTACAGGGAGCATTTGTGTCATTAGCACATGACAATCATGAGACTTCATGCCAACTAATTTCAAATCTTGCATCGAAACAAGTCTCTTCATGTTAGAGGAGTAACTGGATGGAACTTTCACACCATGCAAGCACTGGCACAGTTCAGTTCTCTCGGCCTTAGACAAAGTGTAACAAGCAGGTTCGCAGTATATTCGGCCTGTATCGGTCTCTTTCGGTGCTTACTCAGGTCTTATGCCCATATCGACCAAGTCAAGCTGTGCATTGATACTATCCTTTGTTTTGCCTTTAATATTCAATAAAAGACCAATCAAGCTATCACAGACATTCTTCTCTACATGCATCACGTCGAGGCAATGCCGAAATTCTAAGTGCTCCCAATAAGGCAGGTCCCAAAATATTGATCTCTTCTTCCTCGTGCTCTTCTCATAGGACCTCGATTTACGC
Source organism: Otatea glauca (assembly GCA_036346275.1). Lineage (NCBI taxonomy): Eukaryota > Viridiplantae > Streptophyta > Magnoliopsida > Poales > Poaceae > Otatea > Otatea glauca. Next base: position 33,539,252 of record CM070719.1, read on the forward strand.
CCCTTTCCAAATGCAACATCCAAGTTCTTAACCATATTATGAACATCTATCCCACTTAAAGGCTTTGGAGCTGAACCGTCTTCGTTCATTCCATCGAATTGTTTTTTCATCTTGCAGTATGGGTGATTCCTCTGAAGGAACCTATGCTGATGCATGTAAACAGTTTTGCACGAGTGATTCAGCCACACACTCTTGGTATTGTCTAAGCAGTGAGTGCAAGCTTTGGTTCCTTTTGTAATCTGGCCTGATAGGTTACCAAGGGCAGGTTAATTATTTATGGTGCAAAACAAAAGGCAGTGCAAAGTGAAGTTTTCTCTTTTATACGCATCCCAGACCTGTACCCCGGGAACCTATAGTGTTTTCAGATCTTTCACCAATGATACTAGGTACACATCAATATCGTTCCCAGGTTGTTTCGATCCTTGGATAAGTACAGATAACAAAATGTACTTCCGCTTCATAGACAACCAAGGAGGAAGGTTGTAGATACAGAGATTCACTGGCCAAGTGCTATGCCGACTGCTCATGTTACCGAAAGGATTCATTCCATCTGTACTCAATCCAAACCTTATATTCCTCGGATCCGCACTGAATTCTTGAAATCTCCTATCGATGTTTCTCCACTGGATGGAATCAGCAGGGTGCCTTAGCATTCCATCGTTCTTACGCTCCTCCGAGTTCCAACACAACAGTTTTGCCTCATTTGGGTTCGCAAACAAACGCTTCAAATGAGAAATTACAAGTAGATACCATGCTACCTTAGCAGGAGGTCCTTTCATCACTAGGATGCCCTCGCTGTCATCATCTGAATGACTCTTACGCTTGTACCGGGATGCGTTGCACACAGGCCATATGTGCAAGTTTGCGTACTCTTGGCGGTACAGGATACAGTCGTTCTGACATGCATGTATTTATTCTACTTCCATTCCCAAGGAACAAAGAATCTTCTTAGCTTTGTAGGTGGTTGTCAGCAACTCGTTTCCCTCGGGAAGCATGTCCGCCAACAGACGTAACAGCGCTATGAAACTTTTGTCGGATCAACCGTTGCTTGCTTTCAATTTCAGCAGTTCAAGCATGGATGACAACCTTGTGTATTTCGACTTGCAGCCTGGGAACAAAGGTTTCTCTGAGTCCTCCATCAAGCCCCGGAATTTACCATATTCTCTATCATCATGATTCCCTTCTACATCGCGTAGCATCTGATTCAGATTATCTTCCTGCAACCTATCCTCATCGGTACCACAATCGATATGATCATCCGACATATCATTGATTTCGTCGACCATGTTAATACTACATTCTTCCTGTATCTCCTGCTCTTCACCGTGACTGATCCAACATGTATACCCCCTTTTGAAACCCTCATAATCAAGTGTGCTTCGATCTGCGTAAAGTTTTGAAACATCTTTAGATTCTCACAGTCAATGTACGGACAAGACATAAACTGCACCGCCTTATTAAACATATCCTCTTCTGCAGCTCTTCTAAAAGTGGAGATGCCATTAATGTACTCGGCACTCACACGGTTCTTAGTGTACATCCAACTTCGGTCCATCTACGCCAAGCATATAGCATGCATTTAGTGTTAAATATTAAAATACACTAGGTGTCGGTACGCACACATTGCTAAATTATAACCAATTACTACCTTCTAACAAAACAAACAAATGGACCTACAAGCTAGATATCTAAACACAATCTTTAAATTAATTCTCTCTTCACCAAACTAGCTACCTAAATCTTATATATAATAATGCAGTTAGATTTAACTAATTACTAACCTTTGATGACATAGAACTTGCACATGCATGGACCTACAAGCTAGATCTAAACAATCTTCAAAATCTCTCCTTACCAAGCTAGATCTTGAATATAATGTAATTACCCATTACTAAACCTTAGATCAATAAGATCACACATGGATCTACAAGCTAGCTAGATCTAAACAATCTTCAAATTTCACTTCTAAGTAATATCTTGAATATAAAGCAATTAATTAGAATCCAAGAAATTATATACTAACCTGCTTAAATACAGAAAAGAACAGTACATGGATCTACAAGCTACACATCTATATACAATCTCTCTTTAAATTCTCTCCTTACCAAGCTAGATCATGAATATAATGCAACTGTGGAATATAAGAAACCGGGTACCCTCATGACAGGCCCAAGAGGGAAGCCCAGAAGATATTCCCCACAGGCCTGCTGCTGTATACGAAGGTACATATCCTAAAGAAGTTGAACTTATGTTTAGATATGATGGATACAGTTGTAATCCGAGTTGTAAATAGGGTAGATAAAGATGTAAACTCTATCCTGTAACCGACTAGAGTCTTGTAACCGATCGGAATCTCTTAACCGATCGGGACTTTTTAAGCCGCCCCCTCCCTGTTATATAAGGGTGAGGATAGGCAGCAACATAGGCATCCAATCATCCAAGCACAAAGCGCCATCTTTTGCCCAGAGCATACAGCGCTTTGAGCACTTCCGATCCAAGAGATCCACATAATCCCAAAGACACAGATTAGGTATTACCTCCATCGAGGGTCCGAACTCTGATAAATCTCGCCTTGTGTGACCTTCGAGTTTGAGATCCAGCGCCTATCCCATAAATTCATTGCCGACTACAAAAGTCGACAGTTGGCGCGCCAGGTAGGGGGTGCGCTATAATCTTTTTCCACAGAATCGATGGCAGCAATTGGCGGATTCCTCGCCATCTTCGTCTCCGGCCAGGCCTTCCGCTTCGGAAGCCTGGATTTCGTCGCAAATGCGCGCGGAGAGCTTGTCTGCCTGATCCGAAACCAGATCCAATCTGGTGAAGATCAGGCCAACCTATCTCAGGTATGCCGCTCTGACTCACCCAGAAAACCAGTCGGCATTGTAAGGAACTGCTGCGATTTTCGCGGCGTCTTCGCGATTGGAGAGCAGGAGACTGATCTCCAATAAGAAGACCAAGAAGCTGCAGAAGAAGATCGTCGGCGTAAGGGTAAGTATGTTCCGGCACGATCTCTTTCGATCGCGCGGCCGTAATGTCCGCGAAGATATCTTGCAGTCCAGGCTGGGGGATCAATCCGTCTTTCGCATGCCGATGCAAAACGTCATCGCCTCCAAAACGCTCCTCGACACGCTAGATCCAATGATTGCAGCGGATAGTCCAGCAGCCCCTATTGTGGCCCAGATCAAGGCCATGGTGACGACGGCAGCAATTCAGCAGAACCAGGAAAAGCTGGTGGGGGAAGCACACTCGCACTCCCACGCGGCAACCCGAGTCGCCAGCAGTTGGACCGCAACCAGTCGGAACACCGGCAGTCGGCGGCACACACCGCCAGTCGGGGACGTCCGCCAGATTCTCAACCGCGACCTCCGCCAGGACATCATAGCCAGGCGACAGGAGCGAGACGAGGAAGAAAGGCGCGGGCGCCACGACGACTATGAGCGTTTCGGCACCGGCCGCGATTGACGAAATAATCAAAGATATGATAACCACGACGACCACCGCCGCCGAGGTGGGAGCGATGACGAACGCCGAGTTTTGGACTCGCCGCGCCGTGCCCCACCCCGGCGTATTGATGATCATCGCCGAGCTAGACGCTCACCACGACGGACTCCCCCTCATCACGATGAGAGATCTATCAACGGGATCCGAGCGTTTAATCCTCGGCCGCGCCGAGTGATATAGCCCGAAGGATTCAATCCCAAGGGCATCGTGAAATTCAATGGAGAGCGGGACCTGGAAGTTTGGCTACAGGTTTACGCCCTGGCAGTCAAAGCTGCCGGAGGAAACTAGACCGTCATGGCAAATTATTTGCCGGTCAACCTCACCCCCTCCACTCAAGCATGGCACACGGGCCTCCCTGCAAACTCGGTAGACTCCTGGAGTGATCTTTGCGATCAATTTATTTCCAACTTCCAGGGCACATACGAAAGGCCTGGCACTCCATGGGACCTGTACCAGCTGCACCAGAAAAAGGATGAGACGCTAAGAGATTTCATCCGGTGTTTCATGCAAAAGAAGAACACCGTCAGGGACGTATCCTAGGCGGTGGTGGTGGCGGCCTTCCAGAAAGGGGTAAGTGATCATAATTTAATCAAAAAGATGTCCAGGAAGCCCCCGACCTCCGTGAAGGAAATGTTCGCGTTGGCCGACCGCTATGCCACAGCCTCAGATGCCCTGGCCGAAAGTCAATAAGATCGCCCGTCGCAGAAGAACAAAGGCGACAAGCCTGAGTCCTCAAAACACAAGGATAGAAAGCGGAAGGGCGAAGAGCTAGTTGCGGCAGCTGAACACAACCGACCCCGCACTGTTCGGAGGGAGGCACCCGACTACAGCACTGTCATGGAAGCAATCTGTCCTTTCCACCCTAAAGGAAAACACTCCGCCAAGAACTGCTTCACTTTGAAGCGTTTTGCGCGCGAAAGTCACCGGCAACCCGCTCCAGCCAAGGGCGAAGCTGCTCCAGCAAAGAAGAAGGACCTTCCTGACGAAGAAGATTTCCAGGAGCCCGAGCAAGAGTTGAACTACATCTATGGGGCTCCATCGATATGAATCAAGCGAAGCGTAAACTTACCGCCGGAAATCAACGCTGCGGGGCGCGACCCCAAGATTTGAGGTGGTCCGAGGTCCCAATCACCTTCGATCGCAGGGATCACCCCAACCGGGTCTCGTATCCGGGTAAGTTTCCTCTTGTGCTTGACCCTGTTGTGCGCAGCGTGAAGCTCAAAAGGGTTTTGATCGATGGTGGAAGCGGACTCAACGTCCTATTCACCAAGACTTTTGATGACATGAGCATCCCCCGCTCTGAGCTGAGGCCGAGCGTCTAGCCGTTTCACAGAGTAATCCCTGGGGCGTCCTCGTTCCCACTCGGGCATATTTCTCTGCCTGTTACATTCGGCACCAAGGATAATTTCCGGACTGAATATATCAATTTTGAGGTAGCCAATTTTGAGACAGCGTACAACGCTATCTTGGGAAGGCCCGGCCTAGCAAGATTCATGGCCGCTCCACACTACACCTACACGATGATGAAGATGCCGGACCCAAGGCGCCATCACGGTCCGAGGAGACGCTACAATCCTCGCAATGCGATCGAGAGAATCATGAACTCGCCAACTACAGAAGCGGGCGCCGAGGCGAAAAATATCCGCATCGAGGTCGCCACGCTGCGGGGCGAAGGAGAAGTTCCATCCAAGAAACAGCCACCTCGGAATTAAGCCCGTGAAGGAACCAAACGAATCATTCTTGACTCCGTCCAACACGCCTAAAACGATTTTGATCGGACAGGCTCGAGGACAAATAGGAAAGCGCGCTCGTCACCTTCCTCCAAGCCAACAAGGACATCTTCGCCTGGAAGCCATCCGATATGCCAGGTGTGCCAAGGGAGGTGATCGAGCACTCTCTACACGTCGACGAGAAGGCGAAACCGATCAAACAAAGGCTTCGACGGTTCGCTCCAGATCGCCGGAATGCCATCAAACAGGAGATCACCAAGCTTTTAGCTGCTGGTTTTATCAAAGAGGTGTATCACCCCGATTGGTTAGCGAATCCTGTATTAGTTCAAAAGAAAAATAAAACTTGGCGCATGTGCGTTGATTATACTGATCTCAACAAGGCATGTCTGAAGGATCCCTTTGGATTGCCTCGAATCGATCAGGTGGTCGACTCGACCGCTGGGTGCGAAATATTGAGCTTTCTCGATGCCTATTCAGGCTATCACCAGATTCGCCTAAAGGCGGAAGATCACATCAAGACCTCGTTCATCACGCCCTTAGGAGCATTCTTCTACACCACGATGGCATTCGGGCTGAAAAATGCTGGCGCGACTTATCAACGCGCTATACAACGATGTTTTCATGCCCAGCTCGGGCGCAACGTGGAGGCATACATGGACGACGTCGTGGTAAAGACTCGGGAAAGGAAGGATCTTATCACCGACCTAACCGAGACATTTGAGAGTCTGAGGACCTTCAGCATGAAGTTAAATCTTGAGAAGTGTGTTTTCGGAGTCTCTTCGGGAAAACTGCTTGGGTTTATTGTATCTCAGCGAGGAATTGAAGCCAACCGGGAGAAAGTCAACGCCATATCAAACATGAAACCGCCGACATGCCAAAGGGACGTCCGAAGCTTACGGATGCATGGTCGCACTCAAGAGTTCATCTCCGACCGGTATGCGAGGAATGCCATTTTTCAAACTCCTCAAAAAGCAAGACAAGTTCCAGTGGATGCCAGAAGCATAGCAAGCATTCAAGACCAAGACCTTCTTAACGACACCCCAAAGTTGGTCTCACCGATGCCGAAGAACCTCTCACTCTACATCGCAGCGACTCATGTATGTCGTGGCCACGCCATCGTCGTAGAAAGGGAGGAGCCGGCTCACGTGCACAAGATCCAACATCCAGTCTACTTTGTTAGTGAGGTCCTGAGTGAATCCAAGGTACGATATCCGCAAGTGCAGAAATTATTATACGCCGTACTTCTTACATCTCGCAAGCTTAAGAATTACTTCCAAGATCATGCCATTTCGGTGGTCACCTCCTTCCCGATTGGGGACATACTCCACAACCAGGAGGCCACTGGGAGAATTGCCAAGTGGGCAGTCGAACTCGGGGCCTTCGATATCTCATTCAGGCCTCAAACTGCCATCAAATCTCAAGCGCTCGCCGACTTTACGGCCGAGTGGACAGAGCTTCAGAACCCGACGACTACCAAGGAACTCGAATATTGGACAATGTACTTCGACGGTTCCCTCATGCTTAGCGGCGCAGGGGCTGGTATAGTGCTCATATCGCCAAGCGGGGAAAGATTGAGATATGTCCTCCAAATATTTTTTCCTGCATCAAACAACGCCGCTGAGTATGAGGCACTCATTCACGGCCTCTGTATTGCCATATCCCTAGAACTGACGGTTGGCGTCATGAGACTCAATGCTCGTGGTCAACCAAGTGCAAAAGGAATGGTCATGTGTCGAAGACAACATGGCGGCCTATTGCTAGGAGGTGCGCAGGCTAGAAAGCAACTTTGATGGCACGGGCCTGCTCACGCACTCTACGAGACAATGAAGCAGCCGACGAGTTGGCGAAGATGGGATCCTGCCGGTCCAGAGTACCCGTGGGAGTTTTCGTGGAAGAAATCCATAAGCCCACGATTAGCACTCGGCCGAAAGCGGATGCCCCGGCTGGGAAAAGCGAAGAAGCGGAGGTCTTGGTCATTATCCCAGATTGGATAGCCCCATACTTGGATTACCTGATGAAGGACAAGCTCCCCGAGGATCGTGTGCAGGCTGAAAGGATAATGCGCCGAAGCAAGAATTATGTGATCATCAAAAAGGAGCTCTATCGGAAAAGCTCCTCCGGCATACTGCGACGGTGTATATCAGAACAAGAAGGGAGAAATTTGCTCAAGGAATTCCACTCGGGAACTTGTGGGAATCACGCAGCATCATCGACCCTAGTCGGGAAGGATGATCCAAGGGTTTTTCTGGCTGACCGCTGTCATAGATGTGGAGGACGTCGTCCGGACATGCGGAGGATGTCAGTTCTTCGCACGGCAAGTAAACAAGCCAGCACAGGAATTACAAACCATCCCGATCACGTGGCCATTTGCGGTATGGGGGCTCGACATGGTGGGACCTTTGAAGAAGGCTCAGAGAGGGTATACTCATCTCTTTGTAGCCGTCGACAAATTCACCAAGTGGATTGAGGCCAAGCCAGTCGCCACCATCACAGTAGTAAAAGCCAAAGAATTCTTTCACGAAATCGTGGTTAGATTTGGCGTACCCAACCGAATTATCACAGATAATGGCACTCAGTTCAGAGGAGGGATATTTCAAGATCGCGAAGAGCTCAAAGATAAAATTTGCTTTGCGTCGCTGGCGCACTTCGAGTAATGGCTGTAGAACGAGCCAACGGCATGGTGTTACAAGGCATAAAGGCAAGGATTTTTGATCGGCTTCAACCATATGCCACTCAGTGGGTCAAAGAATTGCCTTCGGTGCTCTGAAGGCTGCGAACTACCCCCAGCAGAATGACCGGGCAGTCACCTTTTTTCCTGGTATACGGCTCCGAGGCGGTACTACCCACCGAACTAGAATTCGGATCCCCACGGGTTCGGAGTTATGAAGAAATCACCTCAGAAGACAGCTGGCTAGAAGACCTGGATCGACTGGAAGAAGCGAGGGAGGTCGCGATAATTCGATCGGCAAAGTACCTCCAGAGCCTGCGTCGTTATCACGATTGCAATATTAGAAGCCGCGCGTTCTCTAAAGGAGATCTAGTCCTCAGAAAGAACCAGAAGTGCAAGCATAAGCTCTCCCCAAGCTGGGAAGGCCCTTATATTGTTGATGAAGTGGTTCGCCCGGGGGCCTACAAACTCAAACGCGAAGATGGCATGGGTATCAGCAACACCTGGAACATAGAACAACTACGTCGTTTTTTCGCTTAAACTTTGTATTTCGCTTAAAACTCTGTATTTCCTCTATAAACAAAAATTCAATTCGAAAGTTGCTTTTCTACAATCTTCCTTGCGAGTGCCTTGCTCCTACGGTAAGGCTCAGAGACATGCGTCACAAGCTATGTCCCAGAGCCTGGGGGCTGAGTCAGTCGGATGAGAGTTCCAGTCAGACCAAAACTACAAGCCATCAAACCACTCAAGAATATATGCATTTTATACCCACACAATTCGGAAGCAGGAAACACCTTTACATACTTTTAAATTACAGGTCCAAAGTTTCCACGATGGACAGGGAGGCGTCCTTAACTTCCTCCCAGAGCTCGGCGGCCCGATCCTCATTTACATTGCGGGCATAGCCTTCCTTGACGGCTTCAAGATCTACTCGAGGATAGAGCGACTTGGTGATCGCCAAAGCTTGGCTGGCGCCATTGGCCGCCGACTCCTTCAATAGATTATTGAGCGCCACGGGGGCTTCCTCCAGCTGAGAGATAATTTGGTCCCTGCCGAGTGGCCTCTCACCCATGGGGTGAAGCGAACCCAACAGCGGCCCAGAGGCCTCCTAAAGCTTGGTGCAAGACGCCTCAAGGACTTCCACCTTCTCGCTGAAAACGGCGTATTGCGCCCGAGTTTTGAAGTTGTAATTTGCAAAGACGAAGCATTAGAAAAGGCAGTGAAAGCAGGATGAAGCCAGATCGCCAGCTGTACCTTCAAACTCCTTCTCTAGTTTTGCCCTGGAATCTTCCGCGGCATTGAGCTGTCCTTGAAGCTTCACGAAAGAGGAATCCCGGGCTGACGAGGAGGCAGAAAAATCAAAGGGCTGGAATGTTGAACAAAAGCATGGGGCAGGCCCAATAAATGGCTACCTCGAAGGGAGCCAATGACGTCCAGCTTCTCCTGGCGAAGAGCGCTCTGCCCCTCTCGCGACGCCTGGAGCTCGGACCGTAGGGACCGTAGCTCGGCTGCATACCCGGCCTTGACGCGCTCTAAATCGGCCAAGTATTGCTGGCGCGTCCGGATTTCGAGGAGCATTTTCTGGAAGTATTCGGATTTCTGCTCGAAGCGTTCCCCGATTTTCTGCAATCATCACAGGAAGAGGTAACCACACGACCAACGGCGAAAGCAGGAGCACAGCGATCGTGGCGGAGTGCTTACCCGGGCCGCACGCGCGCAGGCTGAAGCATGAATGTAAAAATCGTTCCTCTCCTTTTCCTCCTCCTCCGGGTCGTTCAAGAGCTTCAAACCTTCCTCCTCATCAATCCATGCAGCCTCCGTTATAAGCCAGGGGCGAGAAGGGGCCGGGGGAACTCGATGAATTTCTTTGACCTCGGGGGACGGGCAGGAAGTCGGCTCTTGAGCAGCAGGGTTCGGCATCGAAGCAGGAGGTACAAGAGACGGTATCGGAGAACTGGGAGGCGTTCCAGCATCCCCAATGACGGTTCCCGCGACCGACGCGCAAGCCCTCGGGGGCTCAGCCTCTGCAGGGGACGTAGTCGGCGTCCCGATAGGAACTTCGAGCGAATGATCCCTATGAGGACAGATTATCAACAAGCCGGCAAAATAAGTCAAACGGGAGTCGGCAAGGAGACGAACCTGTCGGACTTCCTCATTTTTATTGGGGGCTTCCTCCGAGCAGACGGACTGCCTTTGGAGGAACCACTCGGAGCGGTACCGGCTGGAGCTTGGTGCCCTTCTCGGGGCGGCGAAACCACGGGCTCATGTGAAGAGAAAACCGAAGACGCTGGAGCTCGTGTCGATGGGTCTTGAATCTTAGGACCATCGGCCGAGTATCGGGGCGCCACGGGATCCTCGGTCAATACCTTTTTCCCCTTCTTCGCGGCAGGGCTTCCCGCAGGAGAGCTCGCCCGCCGCTTCGGGAAATCACCTATACGGGCGGGCATCTCCGAGAGGGGTGCGACACTGAAGAAAGCAATGCGATCCTACGAAGGGAAACTAAAAATTAAAGGACATTCTGAAACGAAGATGAAGATCTCTTAAAGTGAGCTCACCTCAGGAGGGGGCGAGAAAGGGTGAAGGACTTAGGGCATCTCACGGAAGATATATCAACGTTCGGTATGAAGAACTCGCCGACCTGGGCAAAGATTTGTTACTTAGATAACTCCAGGTCGTTCACAGGTCGGGTCATCCGTTCCTTCATACGCAAATCCCAGGTGGACTCGTTCCTTCAGGGGTTGTATCCGGCGAGCGACGAAGTGCAGAGCCAAGCCTACCCCCGTAAGACCTCCTTTCTTCAGCTTTTCGATCAATGCCAGAAGGTCATGAACCTGGTCCATGTCAGCAGAATCGGGAGTAGATATCCAGGAACGAGACGCTTTGGGCCGGCGCCCGGCGAAGGGAGTTAGGGCAGCGTCGAGGTTGGCGCAATAGAACCACTCCCGATGCCAGCCTTTGTTGGAAGTTTTGAAGGGAATCGCGAAGTAATTCTTCTTCAGCCCTTCCCGTAGTTGAAATCCGGATCCCCCGACAACTTTGGGGTCGCTCTTGGAAGGATAAGGTTTCAAAAGGTAAAAATGGCTAAAAAGGTTGAAATGGGGGTTGACGCCCAAGAAAGCTTCACAGAGATGGACGAAAAGAGATATTTGCAGAATAGAGTTGGGATTCAAGTTCACCAGCTCGATTTCATAGAAGAAAAGAAGACCGCGGAGGAAAGTGCTGACCGGTAAACCTAGGCCGCGTTGGAAGAAGGATTCGAATACCACCACCTCTCCAGGACGAGGAGTGGGGACGGATTCACCGGCGGTCGGGCAAGCGGAGATCAAAACTAGGTCTGGGAGAATCCCGTCTTCCACCATGGACTGCAGCTTTTCCTCTGTCGTTGTCGAGGTCGTCCAATCCTGCGGCGAAGGCGGCGAGGAAGAAGAAGACATCTTTGAAAGAGAAGTCGGAAAGGTAAGGGAAAAGAAGGAGAGAGGGCGCAGCAAGAGAATGAACTGTCGGACACCGTACGGCCTAAACCTTTTAAAGAGGGGAGAATTGGTCTTCGACGATTCGGCGGAGAAAAGATTGCGAAGCATCGCGTCTTTCCAGGGTTTCCCATAAATGATTTGCAGGCCTGTCGTTTCAATTCACAGAGTTTGACCGAGTAAAATTGGGGCACGTCGCTTCGTGCAGCGGGGCATTTACTCCACTTTCCGCTCTAAGCGGGGCATGGGCAGTTTCCAAAATGGATAAAACGTGTCTTCTCGTGGTACGCCCCACGCTGGGTCATTTGGTGATTACTGCACGTCGGAATCATGTACCGCGGGTCGAGCCTAAGACATGCATAGATCCAAGGGTGTGCCCCACGAGGGTCGTGAAAAGCCATGCGTCGTATCAAACGTGTATGGAATCCCTTCGGACGAAATCGTGATACGCTCCAAGAGAGTCTAAACCATAACCAACATCAGTTGGGAAAGAGTATCACTCGGCCAAGGGCCGTGTAAGGGTGGTATGCTCCAAGAGAGCCTAAGCCGTAACCGACTTCAGTCGGAGAAGGATATCACTCGCCAAGAGCCGCTTAAGTGCGATCGCCCAAGAGAGCTTGAGCCGTGACCTCACGCTAGTCGGGAGCGGGAATCACTCGCCAAGAGCGCATAAATCTGATATGCTCCAAGAGAGCCAAATTGTGTCTTCACAACATGAGTATCATTCGCCATGAGCGAAAAAAACCTTGATCGTCCCAATGTGAATGACGGAAAACCATATCTTGCGTGTCGGATGTGAGAATCGATCAGCCAAAGGCCACGATGTGCTCCAAATCGGAAGCTTAAGCGATTCCGGGTGATCGACAGGTTTTGGGTGTTATTTGGCCTTGAGCCAGGTACTTACGATATGCTGCATATTATGCATCTCGCTGGGCATCTCACGGATGATAATCGCGCAAAGCATATTGAGCTTCGCGTCGAGCTCAAGTTATGTTTTATAGCGGATAGATGCGTCACCGAGTTTAAAAGAACACGCGAGGTCTAAGATGCCCGAGAACGGGTCAAATCCACGGTTGAAGGACATTTCTCCGCAAAGGGTATTACTTTATTATATACAAAGGAAAAGATACTCTAGGTATTAAGCCTAGGAGGCTTCACGCAGCGGAAGAAGAACTCTTCTTGCTCCTCATCCCTGCGGTGCGCTCGATCGAGCGCCTCGAGGAGGGGATCCCTGGCCTTATAAAGAGCCGGGATGGCCGCAAGGAGAGCGTCGACCCTCGTGCGATCCATCAGTTCCTCGCAGGCTCGGTCGAACTCCTCCCAGCGCTTGATTAGCATTGAGTCCACCTGTCCACGATGATACCACTGAGGCATGATGAAGATGAAAGCTTGAAGCAGAAAAGTGAAAGACAAAGTGAAGAGATACATTTCTAAGCATTGGTGCGCCTTTTATAGTCGATTTGGTAAAATTGAAGTTATTAAGCATCGGAAGCCGAAGAGGTTTTGAGTAAATGCAACTGCAGAAGACGAAGAGTTTTTCGGCAAAAACAAGTTGGCACGGAAAAACAAGACGACCTCGAAGACTGCCTGATGGATATCTACAGTGAAGATAAAAAATTCAAGCGAAAAAATATTCAATCTGCATAATGCGGGATGAAGTCCGCGAGGTTGCTCGCGATAAAGGCTACCTAATTAAAGGTTGCATTTGGGGAAGGTCGAAAAGATTAAGGACTATAATTGAGTTCTTCATAAATTCTCTCGCTACACAAAGAAAATTTCTGATCAAAGGGAAGGAATCAGTCGGAGGTTCGAGTCAGGGACCAGTCGGAATTTCAAGAAACAACAAATGTTAGTAGAAGTTTGAAATCAGATTATAGCGATCGGATCATGAAGCACTCAGGGGCTACTGTGGAATATAAGAACCCGGGTACCCTCATGACAGGCCCAAGAGGGAAGCCCAGAAGATATTCCCCACAGGCCTGCTGCCGTATACGAAGGTACATATCCTAAAGGAAGTTGAACTTATGTTTAGATATGATGGATATAGTTGTAATCCGAGTTGTAAATAGGGTAGATAAAGATGTAAACTTTATCCTGTAACCGACTAGAGTCTTGTAACCGATCGGGACTTTGTAAGCCGCCCCTCCCTGTTATATAAGGGTGAGGACAGGCAGCAACATAGGCATCCAACCATCCAAGCACAAAGCGCCATCTTTTGCCCAGAGCATACAGCGCTTTGAGCACTTCCGATCCAAGAGATCCACATAATCCCAGCACACAGGACTAGGGTATTACCTCCATCGCTGAGGGCCTGAACCTGTATAAATCCCTGTCTTGTGTGACCTTCGAGTTTGAGATCCAGCGCCTATCCCATAAATTCATTGCCGACTACAAAAGTCGACAGCAATTAAAACCCATTAGTACCCTTATATAGAAAAGAACACATGAATCTACAAGCTAGATCTAAAAAATCATCAAATTCTCTCCTTACCTAGCTAGATCTTGAACATACTGCAATTAGACACCATTACTAACCTTAGATCACCAAAATCAAATGGATCCTTAATCACCTTTCAAAATCAACGGTCTTCTTTTACCAAATCGCCTCACAGCCGCAGCCAAATGAAAAATAGATCCTGAAACCCTAAAATGCACCAAGTGGCTCAGGCCTTTGTATTATATATCACCGAGAGATATCGCAGATGGTTTTATAAAACAACCGTCAATGATAAACATAGTATCTTAAACGGTTTTATTATAAAACCGTCAGTGATCTATCACAGACGATTTTACTATAAAACCGTCTGGGATAAAACCTACTATCACAAACATTTTTTTTATAAAACCGTCTGAGATATTATCACAGATGGTTTTATTATAAAACTGTCTGTGACATTGATATATATCACTAACGGTTTTTGAAGAGTACCGTCTGTGATGATGTTACTGTCGGTTTTAGTATAAAACCGTTAGTGATGTTAATCGTCACAGACAGTTTGGAGGAACCGTCTGTGATGAGGCGTCTAATATAAGCTTTTTAGTAGTAGTGAAGGGTCGTGCTTAGGTCGGCATGGGATACTATAGAGCGAACGGGTACGAAGTAGGCATGCATGGATTTGGCACCAGTTTTTGAAAAACCATGTGGAGGTCTATCATTGTTGATGATGAGTTATTGACTGTTTTTGAGCATGTGGTGCTCGAGTTTGAGTTTATTTTGAATTTAAAGCAATTTGAGGTGCTGTCGGTGTTGGGCGGCACTACCGGCATGGGATGGCGGTAGTGCTGGCCCTGTAGTGCGTAGTGCTACTGGTCTGAGAGTGGGGGTAGCTATTTTATAGATAGGTGTTCATCTGGGGTTTAGCACAACGACACTACCAGCATGCTATTAGTGGTAATGCTATGGGAGTGGCACTACTGGTCCAAAGGCACGATAGTTATTTTTTAGAGTAGATCTCTGTTGGGTTTGAGGGATATCGGCACTACCGGCCATGGGGGCGGTAGTCCCAAACGAGCAGTACTACCGACCCCAGGTTGGCGGTAGTACCGATTTGCTAGAGAATTTTGGTGCATTCTCTGTTGATTATGTGATTGCTAATTGCATATATTGTAAACAGTGCTATGTGATGGTTTGCTTGTCTATGTTGGTTGCAAGACTCCAAGGATAGGCCATGGTGAGGCGAAGGCGAGACTGGGACTAGGCTAGGAGAGCTGAGGTCTAGAACGGACAATGGAAGCCAGAAGATGACTGATGCTGGGAAGTGGTTGTAAGCTGGGAAGACAAGAAACTAGAGAGTAAAGCACTGGTGATGGACATGACGGGCAATGACATTAGTGTGACCTGAATATGTAAATTCAGACCCTCTGTATTACATATATATTCTCGGGTAACATCACAGACATTTTTATGCAAAAACTATAGGTGATGAGGTTCACCTCACGAACGGTTTTTGGCTAAACCGTCTGTGATGTTACCCAGGTTATCACTTTGGTTTTATGAAAAATCGTCTGTGATATTAAGTATCATCACTAAAGTTTTTTTATAAAATCGTCAATGATGTGCATGCATGTCATCATTGACGGTTTGAGCCAAAAACCGTCAGTGTTGATACTTAATATCATTGATGGTTCTAGCAAAAAATTGTCAATAATGTGCATGCACGTCATCATAGATGGTAAAACCGTTTGTGATGAGATGCATGCACATCACTGAAGGCTTTATCAAAAATCGTCAGTGACGAAGGATATAATATAACCCTTTATGTAGTAGTGAAAATGATAGCACATACCAGTGGAGCTAATATATGCTTTTCTAAACTTCGAGAAAAGGCCGAAGAAGATTAAAGGAAAATAATTTAGAATATGTAAAGTCCATCACGTGACTAGGGGCACGATAGACTTATGGCGTGACCATCATGCCGAGCTCGGATCAAAAGATGGTCGATCCGATGCGAGCATCCTAGCAATGACAAATGAGCTCCTGCCACAAGCTTTTTCTCAGACAGCGATGATGAAAAAGCTTCTGCCACATGCTTCTTCTCAGATGATGGCAACGGCCGGTGGCGGATTAACTTTAGGATTCACCGGGTTTAGAAAGGGGCTCACTGGGACACCAGGATTTAGAGAGAGGTGGCAGCTCGCGGTAGGGCATCAATGGCATCGGGGGAGCGAGGCAATATTGGCACAACCGGCCGTGGGATTGGAAGAGGGCGGTGGGCGGCACGGTGGCGAGCACGGCTAGCACTTAAGTTGGGCGTGGTGGCGACGACAGTGGTGAGGAGGAGGTGGCGGTGTGGTGAGGCAGCAAGGGCGTGGGCGATGGAAGTGGCAGCAGCAGCATAGAAGGCAGCCGTAGCACTGATGGGGGTGTTGGCTGCTACAGTGGGTGGTAGTCCACTGGGCGGGGGTGGGGAGGTGTGGGCTGTCGATAATGGAGTGCTAACGAGCGTGAGGAAGGTGGAGAAGCAGGCTACAGATGATGGGGGAGAAGAGGGTCGCACTCTATCGCTATAATGCGGCTAGAAGCGTAGTAGTCGCATCCTTTAGAATTATATAACAATGTCAAAAAATATAAATACAAGAGTTACTTCAAATCATAACTTAAATATCCAAATAATGGTATCACTGCCGGTTGGCGGTTCGTATTCCCAACCGACGGTAAAAATGCTATCAGCCATTTTTCGAAAAATTATAACTTTTTCATACGGAGTCGGATGGAGATAAAATGTATATGAAAATTGTAGCTCTCGACGAGATCTACAACTTTTTCATTTGAAATAATTTAAATATCCAAATAATGGTATCACTGCCGGTTGACGGTTCATATTCCCAACCGGCACTACTAATGCTATCAACCATTTTTCGAAAAATCATAACTTTTCCATACGGAGTCGGATGGAGATAAATTTTATATGAAAAGTGTAGCTCTCGTCGAGATCTAAAACTTTGTAGTTGACAACTGTTTCATTTAAAGTAATTTAAATATCCAAATAATGGTATCACTGCCGGTTGGCGGTTTGTATTCCCAACCGGCAGTATAATGCTATCAACTATTTTTCAAAAAATCATAACTTTTTCATACGGAGTCGGAAGGAGATAAAATTTATATAAAAATTGTAGCTCTCGACGAGATCTACAACTTTGTAGATGACAATCTTTCCATTTTAATTCATTTAAATATCCAAATAATCATCAAAAGTTTTGAAGACAAAGGAACAAAAGGAAAATATATCCTATACTGGTTGAGGAATGAGTGATAGGTGAGATGGTAATGTGGGCTCGCGCGAGGCAGCAGATCACGAGTTCGAGTCCTAGCAACCGCACGCGTGCGAAAATCGCGTGACTTGTGACTTGCGACGCACGATCGTGCGTAGAATATGGGGTGGTCGGTCTGGATGCAAATAATTTTTTTTATTATTTTACTGAGTGATTGACGAATCGGACTATCACTGTCGATTCGCATACAAGTGATAGTCGGACTATCACTTTTTTTTTATTATTTTACCGAGTGATTGACGAATCGGACTATCACTGTCGATTCGCATACAAGTGATAGTTGGACTATCACTTCTGACCAATCACTGCCGGTTCCAAAATCCGGCAGTGATGCCAGTTTGAAACCGGCAGTGATATGGTGTTCTGTAGTAGTGTGCGGTCTCTAACGATGAACTTTGGTTGTTAGTTTCTTTTCAGCAACTGCTGTTCACAAGTCATAACTACAAAATCATGATCATAAGAAAGTGCTTTCAAATACGAAATCCAACGATATCACTTTTATGCCACAACATATGTATTATTATACTAATTATTGTCAAATTTCGCAAAGTCTAAATTGAGAAATGCGTGGACACCGTGCAAAACTCAAAAAGGGGTAGGTAGTACGTAGGGCTCACCCGATCAGTAGAAACAGTGCATGTATTTATTTTCTAAGTAGTAGGATCACCATATTTCATATGATTCATGACGGCCGTGAATTTCCATTCCTGAGTCGATTTTGTATAGGATTGTAAACCTGAGGTCAAATTTTAAACCCATCAAAAACCAGACCGCACGAGCTTGGCTTTGCTAGATTTGCTACATTTTCTTACCTATTCTTGAGAGCTTCGCACTACTACACAAATATACATCACAATCGGTTCTTTCTTATCATCACAGTCGGTTCTGGTGGCGACACAAAGTCATGAGATAGAGATGAGACGGCATTATTACAGTCGGTTCTCGCCCGATAGAGATGTGACGGTCATCTGTATCGGTTCTTTGTAAGAAGCGATAGGGATGATAAACTCATCTCTATCGGTTCTTTATAGAAAGCGATAGAGATGAGGGTTGTCGGCGTTTCGAGCGCCGGCAAGTAAATTTGTAAGTCGGAAGGGGCCGCGCGTTCCCTCTCCCTGAATGGTTAGACTCGAAAGCCCAAGATGTATACTGGTTCGGGCCGAATGTCCCTACTCCAGTTCGTGTGGTGGTGTTGTATTGCCTTGGATGCAGTCGACTGCACTACGTTTACAAGTGAGGGCTGAGGGCCTGTACATGAGAGCGCTCGTTGTCTGTTCGTAAAGACTTAGTGAGAAGAGGATCTATCTTCGTCTGCGTGTGCGTCTGAGTGCGCGTGTGCCTCTCCCGGAGGGCCCTGCCCTCCTTTATACAGGCGGGAGGGGCAGGTTACATCGAGAATTGGGAGAAGGAAGGAAGGAGAAACCTATACTAGGAGCCCTAGTCCTTCGTCTTGGTGATTAGTCGCCGTCCGGCCTCGCCCACACCGGGTTTGGTAAACTTCTTTGAAGCGAGCGATTCGCCGTTTCCTTGAGGCGGCGCACACGCCCTCTGGGAACTGTCAGTCTTGATGTTGCGGCGTAGCCCTAGTGCTGCCTCGGGAGGCGCGTCCCCATGCCGTGTGGTAGGCGATGGGATTGGAGTTTTGACTTGGGCAACCCTTGTCTTTGCCTTGGAAAGGGCCACGCCCATACGGTCACTTCGAGCGATCCTGTCCGGTGGGACGCGTGGCCTTGATCGGCGGAGGCTTAACACATGGCCCTTGGTGAAGGTTGCCTCGGCTTAGTCGGGGCTCGGAGAGCCCGACTGTGACAGTCGGCGTCCACTTGGTGGGATCGCTCGCCCCACTCGATCGAGACAGCGTCTTTTTATGGCCCCGCGGGTCCCTTGGTCGGAGCTGGGCTTGAGCGCACACTTGCTATCTGGGCGTTAGGGTACCCCTGGTATGAGTATTCGTCAGTAGCCCCTGAACCCCCGAGCGAGTTCGTCAGATCGCGGTCGAGGTTGAGCTGTCGGTGAGAACTTCGCGTGTATGGCGGCCGGGCCTGGTCGGACGACCCGCCGCACTGGTCGGTGGTCTCGGCTGGTGTGCTCTAAGCGCATCCGTGGTACGCCTAAGAGTCGGTCGAGGGCATTCGAACGGCCGGAAGCTTTTAATTACTTCGTTGCATGCGCCGCGCATGGCTTGGCGCGTCGTGACCATTCGTCTTCTCTGCTCCAGGACCTGGCGAAGGGCGCTTTGTTTTCCTGCTCTTGACATTTATGCGGAGTCGTTTGATCTTCCTTCCTCCGGGTATTTAAGGGCACTACCGCTTGCTTGGATAGTTACCCCCAGCCTAGAATCCTTTTCGATCTGCCAATGGCTTCGACGCCTTCGCTGGTCTTTGGCTTTGGTGACGATGGCAAGATGGAAGAGGAGGATCCTTTGGCCGAGCTCTGGGCTGAGTACGATCAGGCGATGGCCGAACTCTCGGAGGAGGAGGAGGTCGTGGCCCGCAACATTCTGCGGTCGACGCGCTGCTCGAGGTTACCCCGAGGCTCTTCGAGGTGAGGAGTGCCCTCTTAGAGGCAATGGCGCGCGCGCGCCGGTAGCCGTTAGTGCGGATGCACTGACGCAATCAGAAATTCGTGATATAATACTTGGTGCTGAAATAGCTCCTCGTATTTCACGTAGCGTCGTGTAGTGTTTGAGCCTGTCGACCACCTCATGTAGCATTGTAAAGCTTGAGCCTGTCGGCCAATAATAAAATTTTCCTTTCCTTTGTGACTGTTTGTGTCTTTGTGATGAGCTTGTCTTAGACGTTTCTCCCAACTAACCCGGCCCTCGAGGGTTGGCAGCTGGTGGAAGATCGCTCTTCTCGTGCGCAGGCAGTTGGACGCCTTTCTCGTATTCACAGATGTTTGTCAGGAGGCTCCGGGTGCTCGTTTTAACGTCATAGCTAGACACGGCCTAGGTTGGCTGGGACGACCAGATGCCTCTCAGGAGGTTTCGGGGTCCGAGTGCTCGTTTAACGTCGTAGCTAGACACGGCCTTTGTCGGCTGGGACGACCAGATGCCTCTCGGGAGGTTCTGGTGTCCGAGTGCTCATTTAACGTCGTAGCTAACACGGCCTTGGTCGGCTGGGACGACCATATGCCTCTCGGGAGGTTCTGGTGTCCGAATGCTCGTTTAATGTCGTATCTAGACAGTGCTCGTTTTACGTCGTAGCTGGACGGTGCTCATTTTACGTCGTAGCTAGACGGTGCCTTGGTCGGCCCGTGGCGACGGATGCCTCGGGAGGTTACGGTGTTGAGTGCTCGTTTAACGTCGTAGCTAGACGGTGCTCGTTTTACGTCGTAGCTGGACGGTGCCTTGGTCGGCCGGGACGACAGATGCCTCTCGGGAGGTTCTGGTGTCCGAGTGCTCGTTTAACGTTGTAGCTAGACGGTGCTCGTTTTACGTCGTAGCTAGACGGTGCCTTGGTCGGCCGGGACGACCAGATGCCTCTCGGGAGGTTCTGGTGTCCGAGTGCTCGTTTAACGTCGTAGCTAGACGGTGCACGTTTTACGTCGTAGCTGGACGTAGGGCATCCATCCCGAGTCCTCATCCGGCGAGGGTAGCTGCGAGAGGTGGTATTGTCTATCCCGTGTCGCCCGTCCGCGGTGTGGGACTGGAGGGTGAAGCGGCGCGTTTACGCGTTGGTTTGAGCGCCGTGCTCGTGGAGCTAATGGCGGGTGATCGAGTGGGTCTGGGAGGTCCCTCCCAAGGGGACCCTTCGGCGCGACGATCGAGTAGGTGTCTGGCCCGTGGGGCGACCCATAAAAACCTTTTTACTCGATCCGTGTCGGACTCTGGTCGTCCGCAGGCCGAGCACATTAGTTGTCACCCATTGATAGGCTCCAGCGGGAGAGTGTAAGTATGGTCTCGGACACGAGTTAGGGCGATTGGGCCATCGGCCCGGTAGCCCGGAGGCCCATCGGGGCTCGCCTCATACTCGCCCCTCGCTCAAATTTGTTTGGGCGGCCTTATGCCCACTTGGTGGGGCGCCTTAGAACCCACGGCTTTGGTGGGGCCTAAGCGTGAGCCGTCGAGCTCTCTCGCCGTTTTGGAGCCCACTGGCCCAGCAGGCGTGTCGCCGCGCCGGGGCAACCGTCACGCCTAAGCGGGGCGAGGGTCTCGGGGCGTGCGGCCCAAAGCGGTGTCTTCACGGTTCTGCGGTCTGTCGGGCATAAATGCGAGAGGAAATAGGAATCAGGCGTTACAGTGCACGAGCGGCAGACGAGGATCGTCTGTTGGTGGCGCCCGTTCGGTTAGGCGCCCGCTCGGCTTCTATAAATAGGGTGCGGGGGCGTTCGTGCAAGCCTCTCGCCTTTGCTTTCTTCATCTTCTCGTGCTTGCCTAAGACAAGAAAAGAGACAGCAAAAGCCAGAGGAGAGAGAACCTCCAACTTCCCCCTTTCTCACCTTTTCGCCACTCCTTCGGAAATGTCGTGGCCGACGTGCTCTATCCAGACCAATCGCGCGCTCGGGCTGGTGAAGAAGGGGTTCCTACCCCCGCAGGCCGTCTCGGGCTGGAGGGTGCCGTCAGGGGCCGCCGCCCCCGGGGGCGGTGGTCGTCGTGCCGCCTCATTTCTGAGCGAGGTTGAGCTCCCGCTGCACCCGTTCATGCGCGGGCTCCTGCACCACTACAAGGCGGAGATACACCACCTTAACCCTAACGAGGTCCTCCACATCGCCGTCTTCATCACGCTCTGCGAGGTCTTTCTGGGGATTGAGCCCCATTGGGCGTTGTGGATGCACTTCTTCCAGCCTCGGCTGAGGAAGGACAAGCCCTCGAGCCTTGGCGCCTATTGGGGTGTGGCTCTCGGTGCGCTCGGGCGCGCGTGACTATATCGGCGATGAAGCTGCCGTCGTCCAGCGGGGTGGCACTTGAGTGGCTCTATGTCAAGAACTTGGGAATAAGCGCCCGTCTTCACGGCCGACTTCCCAAGGCGAGGCACGAGTGGGAATGGGGTGCCGACCGGAAGGAAAGGAGCCGGGTGGAGGTGATAATCGACCAGATCAAGGCTCAGAAGAAGCGGGGTCTGGCTGGCGATGTCGTTGTGCGCGCATTCATGAAGATGCGCGTGCAACCGCTTATGGATCGGCCGCTCCCCATGTTTCGGTTCGATGGGCCGTCCGACCCGACGAGGATGATGGAGGAGGAACTCCCTCCGTCAGAGGTTGAGGCGCGGGTGTCCGCCGTTATGGGTGGAGGTGCGACTGAGGTGGTGGCCAGCCACCCTGAGCCGTTTTCGGCCCATAACCCGCCAAACCTGGTAATCCGAATGTAGCCTTTTTCTCCTTTTTCTTTGTTGCTTCCCCTCGACTTTGATCCGTCGACTAAAGTCTCCGCGTTCCCCGGGGCTTGCAGGATGGTCTCGAGGCGTTCTTTGCCGGGAGAAGGAGCTTAGGTCGGAGCCAGCGCGTTCAGCGCAGATCGAGGCTGCGCGCAAGAAGCGCAAAGGGAGAAGAGGAGGAAAGGGGGAGAAGGAGCGTCTTGCGAGGAGGCGCTGCGCGGCGGCGTCGAGACCATCTGCTGCGGGTCGACCTCCACCGGCCGATGGAGGCGGGATGAGCACCCGTGCGCGGTACTTGTCCGAGCTTCGTCGACCGGTGGAGGCGGCGCGGTCCGTCGGGGCGAAGCGCGGCGCCCGGGCGCCGATGCCAGCGGAGATGTCCCCGGTGGAGTCATCCTCGGGGAAGCGGAGGGACGATTCACCCCCGCAACGGGGGCCGACGAAAAGGGCGCGGCTGCCGCGAGTCCGAACGGCACAGTAAGTGCCCCCTCTTTTTTCTTTGGGCTTTGTGGTAGTAGGGTAGTCCGAGCGATTACTGATCATTTGTGGTGCGCAGTATTTACGCAGGGGCGGTCGCGACTGCGACCACAGGCTCGGCCGGACGCGACCGACGGAGACCGGTGGAGCACGAGTCGAAGAGAGGCGCCGATTAGTGCAGTCGGGTCGAAGCACCTGGCGGCGTCGAGTTGCCGCGGAGGCGGCGACAGTCTCGGCCCGATGGTCAGGCGGAGGCGGCGGTTCCGACCATCCACACAAGCCGGGTCTCTCTTCGTCGGCCGAGTGGGGTCGGGAGGAGCTGTCGCCGCCGCCGCGAGAGCCGTCGGCAAATCGGCCCGGCTCCCGAGCGGCAATGCTATTGTCGCCGGGAACCGGGAGAAGGCGGTCAAGGTCGGAGCTAATCCCACCGGGCGCGAGGAGGTGCTTGGATGACCTCCCTCGGCGCAAGCGGCTGGGCCGGCCCGAGCGGCTCGGTTCGATCACCCGCTTCTGGCGGCTTCGGTCGGGGGCGGTCGGACCGGCGGGCGACCATCTTGTAGCGATCGGCGGAGAGCCTCAAGTGGGCGCCTTAGGGAGGCGTCAAGCAGCGCGTGGCGAGGCAAGCGGATCAAGAGGATCTGGATTCGCTCGAGTGTTCGGTAGTCTTTGGCGCGGTTACCAATGAAATTCTCCCGGTTAGCCTGGTAAGTCGGCAAAACTTGTCTTTTGGAACTTTTGACGGATTCATCGCGGGCTATTGGAGTGTTGTGCCTTGCAGCGCTTGCGTGCCGCTTGGGAAAGTCGCGATTCATCGAGTGCACTGCGGCGAGGTTAGCCCCGAGAGAAGCGTGGCCGCTGCGCCCGAGCACACGGCCTTCGGGAGGCCTTGGGCGCGGCGAGCGGCGGAGGATGTCGCGAGAGGCGCTCAGTCGCCCAAGCCTGCTCGGCAGCGCCCGGCGAGCGATCCTTAGCGGCGTGGGTGGCGGGCAGAGACCCTCTTAGCGAGGCAGTGATGCTAAAGACACCGCGTGGCGCGGAGGCGGCCGCTCTGTCAGGCGACCGCCTTGGTGGTGAACGAGGTTCGGGAGGCGCGGTGGCGCCAGCCAGCAGCGCGCCGCGGAAGCGGCCAAGGCGATGGCGATCTTGGCGACTGGCGAGCTCGCGGGTGGTAAGTCTGATCCTCCAAATGAGTTTGCGATTGCGATTAATGGCGCGTTTACGACACTACCTGCAGTGCGCGAGCTGCGAAAGACCTTACTGCGCCACGGAGCGCGAAGGATGCTCTGGAGGCGTGGCCTTGCGATCGCGGCGGGGGATCTGGCGTTAGCGGCGCTCGGGAGGCGAGGAGGTCGGACCGGCTGGCGTGGGGTTGGAGGCCCTTGAAGGTCGGCGGGGCGTGCGTGGCCGAGTGCTCGAGCCACTGCTGGTCGAGCTCACTTGCCATCGTGCTAGCTCGAGTGTCGAGACACGTCGAGGCGCGATAGCGGGAGCCCGTGTGGGCTTCCTCGGCCTGGTCGCGCCGTCTCCCATTATGGCCAGTGTCGACCTCGCGGTGGTGAAGCGGCGGGGTGCGTAGGGAACTGAGCGGACGAGGAGGTGGACAAGCTCGAGCTTGAGGTCGAGCCATGCGCTCGAGGAGATCGTGGCCACATCTCGCATGAGTGTCCTCCACAAAGTAGGAGAAGTTAGACATATCCCTTTTATTGTAAAGACTATTATATGCAAATAATCTCAAAGCTTTTAGCAAGTTCGGTTTGTCTCTCCTTTTTGCGCTATGGTGAGCACTTGACCGACCATAGCTTTAAGGACGCGCGAAGTCGGCACCGTGGGTCGGATCGTTTGCTAGGGAAGGGTGAGGAGGGCGGGAACTTTGGCTATCGACATTCATGCGCGCTTGCGGAGATAGTAGTGTTCGGCCAGGCCAAAGGTCGCTCCGCTCGGGCACTTCCTTCTTCGCAGTGCTGCCATGAACCATAGCTCTTGGGGCGTGGCCGTAGCACTTGGATCGAGGCGTTACGGCTCGGGAGGACCCGTGGCTGGTTGGGTCACCGGCCGCGTGAGTCGTGAATTAGGTGTGCTCGCCGCGGGAAAGGAGTGTTCCCGACCGACCAAGGATCGCTCGTTCGGGCACTTCCTTCTTCGCGAAGTGCTGCCATAACCATGCTTGCTGAGGTGTAGGCCGTAGCACTTGGGTCGAGACCGTTCGGGAGTGACCCCGTGGCTGGTTGGGTCACCGACCCGCGTGAGTGCGTGAATTGGCTGTGCTCGCACGGGAAAGGAGTGTTCCCGACCGACCAAGGGTCGCTCCGTTCGGGCACTTCCTTCTTCCGCGAAGTGCTACTTCGCAACCATAGCCGCTGTGGCGTAGGCCGTAGCACTTGGGTCGAGAGGGTTACTGCTAGGGAGGGACCC
This sequence comes from Otatea glauca, assembly GCA_036346275.1. NCBI lineage: Eukaryota > Viridiplantae > Streptophyta > Magnoliopsida > Poales > Poaceae > Otatea > Otatea glauca. Next base: position 33,564,597 of record CM070719.1, read on the forward strand.
CGTGGCTGGCCGGTCACCCACCCGCGTGAGTGCGCCTGGCCAAAAGCGACCCATACGAGGGTGCCAATGGGCAGCCCCCGAGCGTCGCACGGCGACCGGGTGCTCGGAAAAAAGGTAAGGACTGTGCAAGGGACAAGAAAAAGACTTAGGGATAGAACCGCCTTAACTTTTCTATGTTCCATGCATTGGGGAGGATGTGGCCATCCGCGTCCTTGAGTCGAAAGGTGCCGGGTCGGAGAACCTCCACGACGGTGAAGGGGCCTTCGAGCGGTGAGCTTGTGCTGTCTTTATTGGCTGAACCCGTGCGAGGACAGGTCACCGGCGTCGAAGGATCGCTCGAACGGCGGGTGTGGTAGCGTCGCGGCGCTTGTTGATGCAGCGATCGTAGAGTGGCCACATCAGCGCCTCGTCGAGTGGTCGATGGCGTCTGTTGCGGCGAGCCCCAGAGCCTCGTCGAGCTTGTATTCTTAGGCGCCCGTATTCTAGGTCGTTTGGCAAGGCGACCTCGGCACCGAACACCATGAAGCGGTGTAAACCGGTCGCCGGGTTGGCGTGGTCCATGAGCTCGGAGGGCGGAGGTAACAGCCACCATCGTCCATAAATTGCTTGATCGGTGAAGATCCGTGGTTTGAGCCCTTGGAGGATCATGCGTTCATGCCTTCGACGACCGTTAGTCGCGGATGGGCCACGGCTGCCCAATCGGCGGATGTTGAAGTCATCGCGAACTCGAAATTCCTTCCCGTGAACTGCGTCCGTTATCGATGATGATGGAGTTCGGGACTCCGAAACGAAAGATAATGTCGCGGAAGAAGATCGCCGCCTGCACCGACGTGATGCTCACGACCGATTTAGCCTCTATCCATTTGGTGAACTTGTCCACCGCGACAAGGAGGTGGGTAAAGCCCCCGGGCGCCTTCTTGAAGAACCCGACCGGATATACCAGACCGCAAATGGCCACGTGATGGGGATCGTCTGTAAGGCCTGAGCCGGAAGATGCGTCTGCCGGGTGAAGAAGCGGCATCGCCAGCGGTGCGTCACGATCTACTCGGCGTCGAACACGGCGATCGACCATTAGAAACCTTGCCGGAAGGCTTTTCCTACGGGGATCGGGCGCGACATGGTGGCGCGAACACCGCCATGGATATCGGCGGTGCTTCCCTTGATCGGCGGGATGCACCTCTAGAGGACTCGGAGGACTCCTTCTATAAGTGCAGCCCGACGAGCGAAAATTCGCCCGACAATGGTAGCGGGCCTCGGTCGGGTCGGTCGGAAGCGATCCATCTGTCAGGCGATCGATAAAGGGCTTCCTCCAGTAGGATTCGGTTGTCAGCACGTCGCGGCTCGACCCGGGCGTCTCTACATCCGACTGCCCGGTGGTCGGAGTAGTCGCGCCTGGCAAGTTGGAGGGTCGCTCGGTTGCTGGATCCATCTGGATGGAAGGTTGCGGAAGGTCGTGACGAAGATCGATGGGGTGGCCCTCTCTTGGAGCGAGATTGGCTAGGTAGTCGGCCTCACCGTTGTAGCGTCTGTAGCTATGGTGAAGCTCGAAACCTTTGAACCGCTCCTCGAGCCTACGTACTTCCCGACAGTACGCGGCCATGCGGGTGTCTCGGGGCTCGGCGGCCTTCATGACTTGATCGACGACGAGCTTGGAGTCCGTGGGCGTAAGTCGACAGCGCCTAGGTCGTGACGATCGGGGCCGTTGGCGAGCCTCTACTTGGCGACTTTGTTGAGTCGCGTCGAAGCGACGATGGCGTCTTTGGGCTTGTTGCCGGCGGGAGGCGATGGCGACTCCGCACCGCTTTGTTCTTGGTGTAGGACCGTCGAAGTACATAGTCGATGCTCGGGGTCTTGGCGCGATGGCGCTGGGCTTCAGTCCACTCGGCGATGAAGTCGGCGGGGCTGCGACATGATCGTCATTCGAGAGCGTCGATATGTCGTGACCGTTGAGCTCGAGTGCCCGCCAGCTATCCTTCTGGCGTCGCGATTGTGGGCGATCTCGCCCGAGTGGCGGCGTGGTCACCACGGTGGCCAGTTGCGGTCAGTAATGGACGGCTTTCTCTTTGTGATGAGCACGCGTAGAAGCGGCTCGCACTGCGGTGCAGAGCCTTGGACTCGGAAAGCACCTCCCTAATGAAGTAGATTGGCCGTTGTACTTTGAGCTCACGACCTTCTTCCGCTCGTTCCACCATGAGGGCCACACTAACGACTTGGGTCGTGGCGGCGATGTAGAGGCGGCAGTTACGCTGTCTTGGGCGACGGGGGTGGGGTGAGTCGAGGAAAGTCTTCAAGCGGGCGAGGACTCTGAGCCTCCTGGAGTCAGTGAAGCGGTCGGTTCTTGAAGCGGCTTGTAGAGCGGCATCCGCGCTCGTCGGCCCGAGACAAAGCGGCAAGGTGCAAGGCATCTGTCGACTTTTGGACCCCCTTTAGGTTGCCAATCGGGCCATCCTTATGACCGCGAGATCTTCTCTGATTGGCCTCGATGCCACGCTCGAGAGCGATGAAGCGAAGCTTTCCCTTAGGGACCCGAAGGCGCATTTCTCGGGGTTGAGCTTTATCGGAACCGTCGGAGGTTCATAAAAGTTTCTCTAGGTCGGTGTGAGGTCATACGCCTTCTAGTCTTCTGCGATATAAATCGGCGTATGCCTCGATGTTACGGCGATCTGAGTGCGTTGAAACACGTTGCATACATCGGCTGGTATGTAGCGCGTGTTTTTAGACCAAGCGGCATCGTTACGTGCGAGCAGGCCAAGCGAGTGATGAAGGAAGTGGCGAGCTGGTCGGACTCCTTGGCGCTATCGGTGGTAGCAGAGTAGGCATCGAGAAAGGAAGGGCTCGCACCCAGCGGTGGAGTCGATGACTTGGTCGATCGCGGGGCAAGAGCGGATCCTTAGGACACGCCTTATTCGGACTAGTGTAGTCGCGCACATTCTCCATTGCCATTCTTCTTTTTACAAGTGCTGGTTGGCTAGCCACTCGGGGTGGCGCACCTCTTTACAAACCACTGGCCAAAAGCTTGCGATCTCCTCCCCTATGATTCTCGCTTTTCCTCGTCGAGCGGCGCGGCGTTAGGCGTCGGCCTTGAGCACAGTCGGATGCTCAAGGAGTGCTCGGCGACCTCCTCGGGATTCTGGCATGTTGGCGGACCTCCATGCGAAGGCGTCATTGTTAGCGCAGAGGAAGTCGGCGGCGCTTTCCTATTTGGCGGGGCGTGTCTCCGACCCGCCGCGGTCTTGGTCGAGATCTTGGGATCGACCGCGACCTTCTTCGTGTCCTCGGCGGACTTGAAGGATCCACGCCCCGACTTGCTAGATTGGGGCGGACTGAAGGCTTCCTCAGAAGGTCGGCAAGCTCGTGAGCGCGATGACCGCGATGCTAGCTACGCCAGCTGCTCGCTCGCGATTGTAAGCAAGCTAGAAAGATGAGACCACGGTGATGACTCCTTGCGGCGCGACATCTTGACTTGAGGTAGGTGTAGTGGGGACCGCCATGAACTTGGCATATACGGCCTCCCTAGGATGGCGTGGTAGGATCTGAAATCCACGACCTCAAGGTGAGGTCTCGGTCGAAAATTTCGGGTCCTCCAAGGTAGCAGGCGGTCGATGCGCCCGAGTGGGTGGGCTTTCTTGGCACAGGATGACGTCGTGGAAGGTGCCTTGGTCGGTCGGAGACTCGGCGGGGATCCTCGTGGCGTCGGCGTCTCAACATCAAGGATGTTGAGACGGCGCCACCATCCATAAGCACCTTCGTGGCGCTTCTTCCCTATGGCGAAGTCGACCACGGCGGGTATCTCCTGGGTGAGGGCGTGGTCGAGGTGGTCGATCCGTCGAGCGTGATCGAAGACTCGACCACGAAGGTCTTGGGGATAAATGGGGTCGCGGTATGGACTTAGCGGAAGCGAGCTTGAGCGGCGGCTTGCCGGTGTAGCATGTCGATCGCAGAAGATCATGAGGCGGCCGTCGGGTTACGTGAACTCGTCGTCGCCCTTTTCTCCTCGGCCCGTGGGGCGAGGCTTCTTTCCTTTGCCGCGGCGTCGTAGGTGCGAGAAGAAAGCGTCTCGGGACCTCGCGATCCGGTATTTGTGCTTGACGAGGAACCGTGGTGAGGCCGCGGGCTGTCCATCGGCTTCTCGAAGTGGTGGGCGCCACGGCGGTCGCGCATCTTTGCTGGCGAGCGGTCGGCGGCCGCAACCACTTGGACCTCGCGGACTGTTTCCGTCTGCTTAAACATCGGAGCGGTCGGAAGGACCAGCTCGCGCGCGGGCTCTTGCCAGCCTTTCCTCCTTCGAAGATGGCCCCACCTCCTCGCGGGCGTGGTTTGTCGCAATGTCGAAGCTCCTTGGTAGTTACGGGCAGCGTAACCAGTTTGTGCACAAGGCCTTGCGGGAGGTACAGTAGATGAACGCCCCACGACGCCGGCGTCGGAGATGTCGGGAGCTCATTACGTGCGGGAGAAGCGCGGATGTAATCCGGAGAGTTTCTCGGCTGCTGCTGCGACTCTTGAGTCAGGAGTTCGGGGCGCTTATGCGTGCCACGAGTTACCGGCGAAGAGGCTCTTGGTCGGCCCGTTCACGATGGTTTTGCGGGCAAGTACTCAAAGTCGGTCTCGGTGAGTCCGCGAGATAGATAGGGAGGTATTGGATGATGAAGAGATCATCGAAGCTCCTCCGCCCGTCTGTGAGCGATGGTCTTGAGCGGACACGGGGTTCGTGGCTGATGTAATTAGCTATGTTGGTGGGTGCCACGAATCGGCGGAAATGCGCATGGTGGATCCACGACAAAAGGCGGTGGTCTGGACCATCGGGGGCTCTGGCTGCGGTCGTTGCGGCATCTGCATCCACGACAGCGAGTGGCGGCCGTCCACGCTTTTCTTCGCGCCTCGAGGTGGCGCGGGCGTCATAGTTATTCAGCGGCGGCGTGCGGGGCCTTGCGAGCACTGGGCTGTTCGTTGTGCTCGCCGCCTTTGCGGCCGGCCCGGCGGCCGGTGCGGGTTTGGCGGTCGGAGTGGCGCTGGCGGTGAGCCGGAGGCTGCATGTCTTTACCGGCGGCCACGTTCCACCGATCCGAAGGTTACGGTATGTGGCCTTAGCCTCGGGTGGCCGGCTCGGGAAGGCCACGGGCGGCGTGCGGCTGCGGCCGCGTTACGACTTCGCGTAGGAAGAAGCGAGGCCACCGATTCTCGGCGGTTGGTGTTGCACGGCGTGCGCGCCCGCACCGCCAAGCTATAGCGAGGCTCGGGTGATCTGCTCGGTCGGCTGGAGCTTGTCGAGCTCGGCCCTTGGTCTTCGGCCCTTGCAGCTGCCGTTGAAACTTCGGCAGCGAGCTTAGGCGCGTTCGGTAGCGCTCGTGTTGATACTCCTCTTCCTGCATGCAGTGCGGCTGGATGAAACCCCGTAACCAGCGGGGTTACAGTCAAATCGACCATGCCGCCATCTGCACTCGCGAGTCTGCGTCTGCGAGTGGCGTGCTCCATGTCGGGTGGAGTCGTGGTGGAAGAGTCTTCCGACAAGTCATGGGCGAGCCAGCCATATGGCGGCCAATGCCACGAGTTGTGAGCCTATGGGAGGTGATGTAGTCATGCCCGGGCTCCAGGTACCACCGCCCGAGCGCGGCGCTTCTTGAACTCCGTCCTTGGGGCTGTAGGAGGCTCTAAGCGAAGGCTGGCCAATCGCGGACACAGAGTCGGGCTCCTAGCGGACGCTGGTCTCGAGTGGCGGGAATGGCGTGAGCTCTCTGCGGAGTGGCGATGAAGTCGAGGAGCAGGCGGATCGGCTCCTCGACACAAACATGCCATCGCGGGTGAAGAATGCCATCAAGTAGACAAGCGGGAATCCGGAGATGTTAATGAAGGCGCGCGAAGGCCCCTACAGCGCGCCATGCCCAGCCGGCGTTTGGCGGCAAGTAAATTTGTAAGTCGGAAGGACGCGCGTTCCCTCTCCTGAATGGTTAGACTTCGAAAGCCCAAGATGTATCTTGGTTCGGGCGAATGTCCCTACTCGGTTCGTGTGGTGGTGTTGTATTGCCTTGATGCGATCAGCGCACCGTTTTTACAAGTGAGAGCCGAGGGCCTATACACGAGAGCGCTCGTTGTCTGTTCGTAAAGACTTAGCGAGAAGAGGATCTATCTCCGTCTGCGTGTGCGTCTGAGTGCGCGTGTGTGAGTGCCTCTCCCGGAGGGCCCTGCCCCCCTTTATACAGGCGGGAGGGGTAGGTTACATCGAAAATTGGGAGAAGGAAGGAAGGAGAAACCTATACTAGGATCCCTAGTCCTTCGTCTTGGAGATTAGTCGCCGTCCGGCCTCGCCCACACTGGGTTTGGTAGGCTTGCTGAGTAGAGCAGTTCGCCGTTTCCTTGGGAAGCAGCGTGTCTTCGGTTTCTCTTTTATCATTTCGCCCAAGAGAAAAAGTTCTTCTAATTCTATGAATCTTTCTAGAACCTTTTTCTCGACCATTCTCGGACCTAGCAGCAGACGGGCGGGCCGGGAGACATTCTTCTTTCGGTTGGGGACTGACCCTGAGACCAATTCCTCATCTTCACCTTTTTTCTTCAAGAAAATACTGACTCCCGAGGCCAGCTCTTGGCTCACTAGAAAGGTATCTTTTTAGGAGGTGGAGAGCATTGTGAAAGAAGCTATGATATGATTTTTAGAAGGCCCCGGCACCTGCCCTCTGGAAACTGTCAGTCTTGATGTTGCGAGCGTAGCCACAGTCTTTGCCTCGGGAGGCGCGTCCCCATGCCGTGTGGTAGGCGATGGGGTGGAGTTTTGACTTGGGCAACCTTTGTGATGCCTTGGAAAGGGGCCACACCCCGCCACGGTCATAAACGATCTGTCCGTGGGGCACATGGCCAACAGTCGGCGGAGGCCTGACACATGGACCTTGGTGAAGGTTGCCTCAGCTTGGTCGGGGCTCAGGAGAGCCCGACCTGTGACGGGGGTCGGCGTCCCACTTGGTCGTGATCGCTCGCCCCATTCTGGTCGGGGATGAGCGTCTTTTTGTGGCCCCGCGGGTCCCTTGGTCGGAGCTGAGCTTGACGCGGCCTGCTTGCCATCGTGGGCCGTTGGGGTACCCCTGGTATGGTCGCTTCTTACAAAGAACCGATAGAGATAATACCATCATCTCTTTCGCTTCCTATAAAGAACCAATAGAGATGACTTCCTCATCTCTATAAGCTATAAAAGAACGGAAATCTGGATAAGTAGCTCATCTCTATAAGCTTCTTACAAAGAACCAATAGAGATGATCGCATCATCTCTATAAACTTCTTATATAGAACCGATAGAGATGAGTTCATCATCCTATAAGCTTCTTAAAAGGACCGTCTGAGATGACCGTCACATCTCTATCATTTTCTTGTGAGAACCGGCGAGAGATTGTCTTTGTGCTATTTTCTAATTCACCTTCCAATCAGCACATATTCCACACAATATGCACATATCACATTCACCTGAAATTACGGACAACATATCACATTCAAAGAACATGAACACTATGTTACGACAAACACATATCACATTCGTTAACAAAATAGAACGTAAACATGCTTAACCATACACATGCAATCGCATTCAGATATGTAATATTGTTTCACATCTGGTCTAGTAGGAGCTTTGGGATCTCTAAACCGTCAGTCCTCAGACAAGCATTCTATCGATTACCACGGCATAAGTGGTCTCGTATCTTGTTGAGTGCGATCTTGTCTTTACTCTTAAGGGGATATTGGTATCTTTGCAAAATAGAAGCAGTGCTCTAATTTAAGTTTTCAAATTTCTATGTGAAAGACTAATTGTATAATAATGCATGTACTACCTTAGGGAAGCGGTGCGAGCGGCAATCAAGATCACCGTGTTGCATGACATACAAACCACAGTGATCGTTCTGCCACACTGTTGATGACAACTGTGAAGAAAGAAAAATAAATTAAGAGGCGAAGAAAATATGTCGGAAAATCTAAATCTTATATATGATAGCCACTTGTACCATGAAGCGGACATACTCGACTTGGAGCCCTTTTTGTCGTCGTGTGTCCCTCACCTTGACGTATTCCATGAAACCCTATATACATTGGAGAGATGCGTTGAGTAAAAAATAATGAGCGTAGTTAAATCGAGAAAATGTTAGATAAGAGTGGTGCACTTCTTGCTCCAAAGGAGGCTTGATCGCGTAGGCCATCGGTCTCTTGTCAATCGAATTAAAGTGTACACTTTGTTGTCACTCGGACGAACACGAGTAGAACCGATGGTCACTTATTAAATGGTATGTAGCAAAGAAAATAAGTTCACATCTTGTTTGGTCGTAGAAATAATTGAGCGGTGAAGTAACACTTACTCCTCGTGAGTGCAGGAGTAGAATGAAGTCCTTCTTGACTCGACTTGCAATGCCCTCTTGATGTAGGAGGCAACCCATTCGGTTGAAGCCTAGCCATCGTCGCGAACACAAGCTCGGGTCAGCGAACCCAACTAGTTGTCGATTAAATCACGACTCATTGCCTCATCGCCATGCAACTTCGCATTGAATGTTAAAAGCGTAATGCAAAATCCTATGGAAGTCATAAGGTGGGTACAGCGTGGTGCGATACTCACGGCGTTCGAGGATCGTGCTGATGAAAATATCGATGGCTATCAATTGAGTACAGACGGAGCAGATCCTCAAAACTAGCGGGAATATCCCATCCTCCTCGCGGTGGAAATGTCCCTTTACGTATCTAACATTGAAGTCGTCGCTCACTCTCTTTCGCTTTGTCAGCGTACCATCCATGGGTATCGAGTCCATATGCCTAGAGCATTCAATTTCTTTGGGAGGCGAAAAGGGCTTTCCATGTTCGTAGGCCTTAAATTCATAAGGCTTCTCTGTGGCTGTGCGAGTTCTCCTTTACTGGGCGAAGGAGTCTTGAGGCCGGGTAGTGGGCTTTTCATGTACACGGGGCGTGTGGCTACTTTGTGAGCCTAGCCTTTTAGCGAGAGGCCTCGGTGGCTCTGTGGTTGTCGTGCTAGTCCTTTTATGCACCAGCTCTGTACTTTGTGCAGGGCTCGTCACGGTCGTGGGAGCAGGCGCAGGTACGGTAGGAACCTACAAAGCACGCGCATATTAAGTAACTTGTTGCAATACTCTTTGGAATGGTGCGAAGGCGTGAGGATGTTTACCTTGACCGATCGGCGCTGTCGTGGGTCATTGATGAGCGACATCCGCTGGCCGAGAGTGGTGATGTCTTCGTTGGGGGAACTTCGAGCACATGTGATAAGAAGGCCGTGGGCGTAGTCCACTGGACCCTCTTGTAGCCCTTCCCCAAAGGTGACCATGCACCGTGTCGGTCTCCTTGCATGGAAATGCAACCCGCGTGCAGACCTCAACGAAATCCGTCTTAGTCGGGGTGGTGGCACTTGGTAGGCGCTTGCAAAAGTGCGCAACTTGAGAGAAAACATATGAAGAATTACCCTCGCACCATTAAGTTAGGCAAAATTAATTATTACCTTGGTGGGGACCGGACTTATCATTTTGGAACCCATGCACTACTTGGTAGAACACGAGGTTTCTCTCTGATGGCGGGGGCATCGGCTCTCAGGAGATCATCGCCATCATCTCGTCCCTTAGGCGCTCCTCATGCCATCATCTCCACCCTCATCTCCTCCTCACGTGCCATCATCGCACCCTCATCTCCCCCTCATCTCCTCCGAGATCTCCTCCTCATTGCTCCCTAAGCGTGTCCTTACAGGTGCTCCTACGTGCCTCCCATGTTCTTGATCTGGTACTCATGACATCTTGGAAGTAGGACTTCTTCGTATGCCCGACCTGCGGCAAGCACCCGCCCTTATGGTCGGGCTTCCGATCATGAGAGGATAGGATGTCATTTGAACCTTGGCTAAGAAAGGTCCCATGCTCTTTCCTCAGCTTACCTCCTCCTGCAAGAAGCGAGTGCAATTAGATCTGAAATACAACAGGAATGATCTCTGCAATGTAGTAAGTTTGACATCTTCGATGGTGGAGCGACTTGCGCGGTAGTGGGGTTTGGTACTACCATTTGCCGTCATGGGTTTTCTTTGTCCTCGCTAATACCAGATCACGTGCCCGCTCCTCACATATGTGCGAGTAAGGCATCATTGTCGGAGTTGGTGCACTCCTCGGCTAGTCGTGCCCGATTCGCTTTCTTCCCTTCGTGAGTCGCTGAGGCAGAGGTGGTGCGCATGCGTGTTCGACCTCACAGGTAGCAGCGTTCTTGTCTCGGCTCCTCCACCTCGGGTGTACTCTTGATCCTCGTGAACTCCTCCCAAACATCGGAGTCATGAGCGGATACCTCTCGAATGGTGTCGGCCTTTGGCCACGTACTCACTTGTGCATGTAGACCACGATATGCCTCGAGCCACACCCATCCTCTTCATGGCGTCTTGCTGGCATTGTTTTCATCCTCCTCTTCTATAATCCATTTTCCCTTAACCTCGTCCCACAGCGGTTCTTACGCTCGGCCTAACCTCCTTTCTCCAATCCTTTACCATTATGGGAACTCTCTCCTCACGGTTGCAGGAATGGCGGTATCGCCCCTTACACTTGGGAGGACCGTGCAAACGCCGTCGCATTGAAGTGGAGAATTTGCGGCGTTCTCCTGTAGCCCCTTGCTCGGTCCTCGGGCCTTCCTCACCTTACTCGGCCCCTCGACATTTGAACTTGGCTCGGCTCGACACTTGGAAGTTAGCTCGCCCCTCGGGAGCACCTTCTACTCTTTACGGCGATGAGCGATGCTCTCTAATTGCGACATTTTGAGTTTTCCTATCTAACATGGACATATATTTGACATGAGAGAAAGCAATTTGTAGTTATTATGCAAACTTGATAATAAATCATCCGAAGCAACAAGTCAATGGATAATTCATAGCATGTCATTGTTCTAGCATATTGCAATAGAGTAATGAGATGGCGAATGATCTTCAAGAAAAGTCTATATGTTGACCAACTAAATCGTCTGACGATAACTCCTAATCTCTAAATAGGTTTGGTCCTAATCCCATTCGAGGATATGTGGTTTAGACAAGTTCCTGAGCCATTGTACAACTCCACAGAAAATTTCGGCAACATCTCCCCGCTGTTCTCCAGATACACGTCTCGACAACACAGTCGAGAGGGGTGTGTATAAGGAGAACACCGAGGAGACTACGAAATCTACTGCATTAGTTGTACAGCGGCTCGAGAACTTCTGAACTACATATCCTCGAACTAATCAAAATCGTGGACAATTGAGATTGCTTGTTTATAAATATGTCATTCGGCATATTTATAAATAAGCACTCTCGAAACAGGAGAAACATGGATTCACATAACCTAAACTCTAACATATGCTAGGATAAAAGACAAAAGTAATATGCCAAAAATGAACACATGTAATATGCTGAAAATAAACTGTAACATAGGATCAAGAGAAATTGGATTAGTCAGAAGTATGTACAAGCACCAAAAAAAGTATATTAAAAAAAGAACAGATAGACCACATGATCCAAGCAGGAGATCGAATCAACTTCCCCTCAAAAACTGCTTTATTTCTTGCCTTTCAAAGTAGTTAAGGAAGAAGTACACAGTAAGTACTGGCTTAATTCATGGCAATCATTTACACAACCTTAAAACTTGAGCTCAAGCCAAATTCATTTGATGCAATTTCTTCTTTGCCAATGGTCTTCAATGGTTCGCACTTGCAGTTTGCTCATCGTGTATTCTTTCTAATTCTAAATTTAGCTCCAATTTAGAAGAGAAAGAAGGCTATTTAAGCTAGTTTGAATCAACAAGCCATTAGTTAAGCTAGGTTCTTTAACATAGGTAAACATCTTTTATGTGAAAAAGGACATTATTTTCTATTTTTTAAATGATTGCTGGCATTTGTTAGTAGTAATATGACTATCTGTGAAAGAATGCAGCAAGTTGATTTATTCATTTTACCTTCTCCCAACAAGCAGGCTACTTGTCCTATTCCTCGGTTGATGCTTTCCTAAGACTCAATATTACGCCCCCACTGAGGCATGTGGTAACAATGGCAAGGGAAGCTTCAGTTGGTATATCATAGCCTGCCACGAATCAGCAATGTGAGTGTTTGCTACTAATGGAGACATAAAAACATAATGTGAAATGCAAGAATGCAAGAATACAAGAAACACCTGAGAGCGATTTGATACAAAGAGAGGAACTCTGAAGTATGAAATGCTACATAAATTTTGATACTGACCATTCCTTGAAGCAGAAGGACATGTTCTTCCAATGGCAGTCTTGTGAAAATCAATCCTCCTGGTGGGGCGGCGTGGGCGTCGGGCGGTGGGGCATCGGGCGGCGTGGTCGTCGGGCGGTGGGCGTCGGGCGGCGTGGGTCGTCGAGGCGGTGGGGTGTCGGGGCGGCGTGGCGTCGCGCGGTGGGGCGTCGAGGCGCGTGGGTCGTCGGGGCAGTGGGGCGTCGGGGGCGGCGTGGGCATCGGGGCGGTGGGGCTAGGGTTAGGAGCGTCGGGGCGGCAAGACAAGGGTTAGGAGCGTGGGGAGGCGCGGGAATAAAATGAGGCTGCGTGCCGGAATAAGATGCGCATGGTACATATTAGTATCGGTTTTTTAAAAAAACCTACCGCAATAATTCCATTAGCAAAAAAAATGAATATTGCTATCGGTTTTTTACAGAAAACTGACACAAATAATTAAATTCCACTGTTAGGCATTAGCAAAAAAAAAAGCATTACTCTCGGTTTTTGACAAAAACCGACACAAATGATATTATATCACTATCGGTTTTTGAAGAAAACCGACACAACTAAATGCATTCCACTGTTAGTTTAGCAAAAAAATGAACATTACTATCGGTTTTTTTAAAAAACCGACACAAATAATTATATTCCACTATTAGTATTTAACAAAAAAAAATAAACATTACTATCGGTTTTTTCACAAACCCGACACAAATAAGGATATATCACTATCGGGTTTTTTGAAAAACCGACACAGATAATTGCATTCCACTGTTAGGCATTAGCAAAAAAATTAGCATTACTATCGGTTTTTTAAAAAAACCGACACAAATAAGACTATATCACTATCGGGTTTTTTGAAAAACCGACACAGAGAATTGCATTCCACTGTTAGGCATTAGCAAAAAAAATTAGTATTACTATCAGTTTTTTAAAAAAACCCGACACAAATAAATCTCTATCACTATCGGGTGTTTTGAAAAACCGACACAGAGAATTGCATTCCACAGTTAGTCATTAGCAAAAAAAATTAGTATTACTATCGGTTTTCTAAAAAAACAGACAGAAATGAGAATATATCACTATCGGTTTTAAAAAAAAAACCGACACAGATAATTGCATTCCACTGTTAGGCATTAGCAAAAAAAATAGCATTACTATCGGTTTTTTAAAAAAACCGACACAAATAAGACTATCACTATCGGGTTTTATTAAAAACCGACACAGATAATTGCATTCCACAGTTAGGCATTAGCAAAAAAAGTTAGTATTACTATCGGTTTTCTAAAAAACCAGCACAAATGAGAATATATCACTATCGGTGTTTGAAAAAACCCGACACAAATGTAGTTCACTGCACTATTTGTTTTTCAGACAAACCATGAAGTCTGAATTTGCTGAAATATCTGATGAAAGAGTAAAACGGCCATAACTTTTGCAAATATAATTGTAATTTTTTGAAATTTTGCAGGAATATACCTTGTGATACTACAAGTCTTCTCCAAAAAGGATTTTGGCAAAAGAGTTAGCATTCAAAAAAGAAGCCCAAATTCACTATGTCCACATGTTACTTCCTCAAAGAGTAGAAAAGTCAAATGTTTTTCAAACACATAGCAACTGATACAATGACGTACTCCTTTTATTTATAATACAACCCTTCTTGATGATCTACACGCATGTAATTTCTTCCATGTGTGTCGTCGTCCCCGCTAAGAAAGTTCCCATCCGCAAACGGAGGTATTTCATCAAATTGGTCGTACTCTTCTTCATCTACGATACTTTCAACACCAACGATCTGCCGCTTGCCACAAAGGACGATGTGCAATCTCGGATTGGCCGGATCACGCACGTAGAAGACGTGATTTGCTTGCTTCGCAAGGATGAATGGATCTTCTTTGTAGGTGGCTCTGTTTAGATCCACAAGGGTAAAACCTCTCTTGTCGATCTTCACTCCATGTGAAAGTCCCACCCACTTACGTCGGAACAATGGAATTTGGTATATTCCGTAATCGAGCTCCCAAATTTCTTCGATCACCCCGTAGTAAGAGTTCATTGCCATTGAGGATCCTCCTTTCGAGTGATGTTCATCGGACAAAGCATCTATGCTTACACCCTTTATTTTGAGCGATACTCTTCCCATCGACTTTCGATGTAAAGGTGTACCCATTAATATCGTACCCCTACCATGTCTTTACATTAAATCTAGGTCCGTCAGCCAACCATTTGATAGTCTCACTAACAGAGACCTACGCCTTTTGTTTGAACCATGTGAGAAATCTATCGTTGTGTTCTCGCATTATGGAAAGCTCATCCATATGTGGATTCTCTCCCCGTAATATCGACTTGTGCTGCTCGATGTAACCTGCAACTTCTGCGCTATTTTGCAAGACTGTCAGATGCGCTTTGCAATACATATCAAATCGTGGCCTCGTTAGTTTCGACCCCCACGGTTCCTTTGCCAGCAAGTCTGCCCTCGTGGCGAGATAGAGGAACACCGATTGCTTGTCTTTTCTCGAGATAGTCCACACAAAACTCAATAACCTCTTCATTCCCATAACCTTCCACAATACTACCCTCGAGGCTTGACCGATTCCTCACGTAGGACTTTAATATACCCATATACCTCTCAAACGGATACATGTAACGTAAGAAAGCGGGTCCACATATCTTAATCTCTCTAACAAGGTGAACAACAAGGTGGACCATGATGTCGAAGAATGACGGTGAGAAATGCATCTCAAGCTGACATAGAGTCTGCACCACCTCACTCTGCAAGTTGTCTAGCACGTCGGGGTCAATAACTGCGGAGATCGCATGAAGAAGTAACACGCCGTGATTGCAAACTGACATCTTACGGAAGAATATTTCTTATTGCAAGCCGGGATCATTTGGGTCATCAAGACATGGCGATCGTGGGACTTCATGCCTAGCAACTTCAAATCATCCAAGGACACAAGCTTCTTAATGTTCGCGAGTAGCGGATGGAACTTTAATACCTTGGAGACATTTGCAAATGTCCTCTTTCTCCTTCTTGGGCGGTGTAGCATGCGTGAGGATGTCTGGACCTTTTCCATCCTCCTCTATCACATAAAGCACAGGCCTTATTCCCATGTAGGCCATGTCGCGATGAGCATTCATACCATCCTTTGTCTTTCGGTATGTTCGTGGGATACCAACCAAATTATCGCGAGACATTCTTTTCAACGTGCATGACATCAATACAATGCGGACATCTAGCTCCTTCGATGCGGTAAGTCCCAAAATATTGACCTCTTCTTCCAAATGGTCCTAGAACGAACATATTTACGGCTCTTTCCGTACTTAACATCGATATCCTCTACACGTGAATATACTTGCCTACCACTCATAGGCTGCGGTGCTGAACGAACTTCCCTCTTCCCATGAAATTTGTCATCCATCTTACGGTATCGATGACTTCGAGGTAGAAACCTACGGTGACCCATATACACAGTTTTCTTGGAATTTGGCAGCTATAGGCTCTCGGTCTCCTCTTCATAAATAGGACACGCTTTTGCTCCTTTCGTACTGTAGCTCGCCAAATTACCAAGAGCCGGGAAATCATTTATGGTGCAAAATACCATAGCACATAGGGTGAAATGCTCTCTTCTGTACGCATCCCACACAATGACCCCGTCATTCCACAATTTTACCAAATCCTCGATCGGTGGGCGAGGTACACATCAATATCATTTCTGGTGTTTGGGTCTCGAGATTAGCAACGACATCATGATATACTTCCGCTTCATGCACAACCAAGAAGGGAGGTTGTAGATGCACAACAAAACTGACCACGTGCTGTGACGACTACTCATGTTACCAAACGGATTCATTCCATCGGTACTCAACCCAAATCTTATGTTCCTCATTTCGGCACCAAACTCCTCATGTTTCCAATCGATGTTTCTCCATTGAGCGAATTAGCGGTATCTCGACTTGCCATCTTCCTTTCGAGACTCATAATGCCAACGCAACAATTTTGCCTCTCTGAGATTTGCAAACAACCTCTCCAGACGGGGAATGATGGGCAAGTACCACAATACCTTAGCCGGTGCACCTTTAGTGACCTCTTCACCGTCGTTGCCCCGGCTCTTACTCTTCTTGTCGTTACGCTTCTCCTTTTGTTTGTACCGAGGCACACCACAAACTGGATAAATGTGTGGCTCCTGATGTGCGTTACGGTACAAGATGCAATCATTTGGACATGCAGTATCCTTTCTATTTCCATTCCCATGGGACATAGTAGCTTCTTCGCTTCATAAATGCTTGTTGGCAACTCGTTTCCCTCCGGAAGCAGATCCGATAGAAGAACTAGAAGTGCATTAAAACTTGTATCTGTCCAACGGTGTTTTGCCTTCAGTTCGAACAATGCAAGGACCGAACCCAACTTAGTATATTCTGCTTTGCAACCTGTGAACAGTGGTTTCACATCGTCTTCCATCAAGCTTTTAAACTTTCCAAACTCTCTTTCTGTGTAATTACCCTCTACATCCCGCAACATTTGCTCCAAATTCTCCTCCTCAAACATATCAAACTGCAACTCATCATCTGGTTCCACCGTGTCTTCATTGCATACCGGCGAGTACTACTGTCTCCGTGATGGATCCAACACGTGTAATTCCTCACGAAGCCACGTCGAATCAGGTGGTCCTCAATTTGAGCTGAGTTGTTAAATCTTCTCAGATTGGTGCAATCAATGCAAAGACAATATATGAAGTTTACACCCCTCCTCACCATGTCCTCTTCGGCAATGTTTTTGAACTCCTTAACACCCCTCTGAAATTCAGCACTCACACGACTTTTGTCATACATCCATTCCTTATGGTTCATCTGCAATTAAACTTCACACAATAAATTAAGCACAAACTGGAGCGATAGCAAGCTAGCTATTTGAAATATTGAGACATCATTTCAGTTAATATTACCTTTGCAAAATAGAGGATAATTTCCTGCAAGATATATGAAATATGTACTTTTGATCGATACCTAGATTCTTCCCTGGTTTAGAGCTTCCAATTTCCTAGATAAGAGACATACATTTTTAACATGAACAATGATATCAAACAATCTAATTATATAGTGCAGTAGCCTACAGATCTTTTGACTACAACGAAACAAAACAAGGGTACCAACAATGACTCGTAATCTCTAAATAGGTTTGGTCCTAATCCCATTCGAGGATATGTGGTTCCGACAAGTTCCTAAGCTGTTGTACAACTCGGAGAAAATTTGTGACATCTCCTGCTATTCTCCATATACGTCTCAACAACAGGTCAAGAGGGTGTGTATCGGAGAATACCGAGGAGACGCTACCAAAATCTCTACTCTGAGTTGTACAACACAGCTCGAGAACTTGCAGCTTATATCCTCGAGCTATCAAACGTGGACAATTCGAGACTGCTCACTTATAAATATGCCATTTCGTTCGGTATATTTATAAACAAGCATCCTCGAACGGGAGATGTAGGTTTCGCACCCTAAACTCTAGCATTCATCAAGTGACAGCAATAATAATTCCATATTAACATCAAAGCACTACAAATTAAGATAATTAAATACATGTGTGCTTGTCAAAAAAGGGTGTGAAATCTGATATGACATACACAATACAAGTGCAATCTAAACTTTCTTCGCGATATATCAAAATTACATAGTGCAAAATTAAAAGGGTTTGAAGGAATGCTCACATTTTGAAGAAAACCATAAACTATGCAAAATGAGGGGAAATCTCCTCAAGTTAGGGCTTCAAATTTACCCTCTTAACACCCACCCTTGAGGATTTCAAATTTTCTCACCCAAGTATTGCTTCCAACCACAGAATATGAGCTATTTTTTCTGGTGGCGACGGAGAAACCTCCTCTGGAACAATAATAGAGAAGAGTTCAGCTCGAGTGGTATAAATAACCTAACGAGGCACATCACTATCGGTAATCATATAAAAAGCGATAGTGATGTGATCATGCACATCACAGTCGGTTCTTATAAGACAAGCAATAGTGATGATCATAGTCATCACAATCGGTTCCCACATAGGAAGCGATAGTGATGAACACGTTAACATCACTATCATTTCTTATGTGAGAAGCGATAGTGATGAGCATACACATCACTATCGCTTATCACAAAAGAACCGATAGTGATGGGAACATGCACATCACTATCGGTTCTCACAAAAGAACCGATAGTGATGTGCATTCTCATCACTATCGCTTCTTAAATAAGAACCGATAGTGATGTGTACGTGCTCATCACTATCGCTTTTTATATGAAAACCGATAGTGATGATAATCTGTATCACTATCACTTCCGCGTAAGAACCGATTGTGATGTTCAGGTCTTCATCACAATCACTTCTAACCTGAGAACCGATAGTGATTATTATTAATGCCTCTCTTAAGTCATCTATCACAATCGTTTTTTCCTAAAAACTTAAGAACCGACACAGATGAAGCGATAGTGATGTACCATTTTGTAGTAGTGTCGCTAGTTGATATCCTCTCCCCACGGCCTCTCTCACTCTGGTGATGGAGCACCACGAGACGATGGTGATAGAGGTCTGGCGATAGATGATGAAAGTGCCACCACCGCCAATGACAGGTTCACACCCTCTCATCCTCAGTTATAAAGGAAGGCTGGGGAGGCAGAGGGGGCTGTAGTGCGGTGAATTTCAGGATGGGTAGGGTGAGAGTGGCGAGGGAGGGAAAGATGGTAGCGAGCTCACTATGAACCGCAGGTGGAGGATCAGGAGGGGCGGGGTAGGCGAGGGAGGTGTGCAAAGTTGCATTAGCACCAGAGAAAAGAGCGAGGGGGTGCATGCGGAGGAGCTAGAGGAAGGGAAGGATGAGCGGCAAGTGAGGGGAGGGGAGCATGCCAGCGCAGCGTTGGAGAAAGCTATACCTCCTCGGATGGTACAGAATTGGGTAGTTGCTCCCATTGGTTATTGATCAGTTGCATGCACCAATCTGTTCATCTAAAAGCTTAATTTAATAAGGAAAGATGAGCAATTTACTTACACTTCAAACTCCCCCTCACATGTAGGCTCCCTCAGACCTAAGACATAGAATAAGAGTGTATTGCAATTATTTTTTTAATTGCACCAACTGGATCTTAAACTCAACACTTATACTTCAACATCCCCTCTTGTGTAGGCTCCTTTTAAACTTAGGACGTAGAATAGAAGTGGGCTACAATTAGTTTTTTAACTGCGACAACCAGCTTAATTCACCCAAAGCTTAAGTTGATAAGGAAAGATAAGCAATTAACTTATAAGTCAACCTTCACGTGTAGGTGTACATCCCGAAAAATTCCAAAATGAAAAAAATAAAAAATTTGAATTTAAAAATGGAATTGAATAAAAATTTTAATTGGAATCAAGATTTTAATTTAAAATATCATCTTTTTCCTCATTTTCTTCAATTCTGGTCTTAAGAAAAGAATAACTGCAATGATGAAATCCTTTCTTCCAAAATGAACAAACTATGAAAATGAGTTTGAAGTATGATCTTATTTTGAATTTTCATCTTATCTGATTTTTCTTGAATTTTGATTTTAAGAAAATCTTTTATATTAATTATTTTCTTCACCTTAAAAATGCAAAACCCAAAATCCCATAAGAAAAAAAATTTGTAAAAAACTATGTAAATCCCAAATCTTCTCCAAGGTATCCCCAAAAATCTTCAATGCAATGTGAAAAAAATTAGTGCTGAAAAGAAATCAAGAATAGTGACAAATGACTAGAAATAGTACACATGTCAGAATTAAATAAAAATATATGAATGAGATAATTGTTTGAAATTTTTATGTCATCATTTTCAGTTCCTTAGGAACTGATTTAAAAATTTTCAGAAATAATAAAGCTAATTTGGCCTTTTTATAAAATAAAAAATAGAATCAATTTAAAACAACATTATCAATGTTAGAATTTTATAAAATATTATATTATTGATCTTCTAAACATTTTATGTAAACCTTAAGTGTGCTAATAGCTTGCACAAAGAGTTGATCATTTCTTGTAGGTAAAGTTGTACATCTCAAGCCGCGCCCAAGGTCATAGGCACTTGGTGAAGTTATCATATAGTTAGATGTTTTGGTATTTTCAAAAATAGATGATTTGGAAACATGTGTTGGAAAGCTTACCCCTCGGATGATGAAAGCTTACCCTTCAAATGATTTAATACTATGCCATATGTTGGCAATGATTGGTTTCAGCTGTTATGCCATGTGTTGGCAAAGACTGGTTTTATGCCATGTGTTGGTAGGGAATGATTCAATGTGTTGCTCACGTCATGGAGGATTGTGAGTTGCTATATTTATACTTACATACTGTTATTTTTGTGTACCTATTGACTTGCTTTTACAAATTCCGTTTTGTAAGTTACTACTTGATTTACATGTTCAATTTCGCTTTATGCAAAGTAACCATAGAAGCCTCCTTTGACATAGCCTACGTTTACTGCACTTTTGTGATATACCTTAAGTCTTGCTGAGTACGAAAGTACTCACCCTTGCTTATTTGTTGGTTTAGTTGAAGAAGAGGCCTCCGAAGATATACCCTTCGCCGCAGGATACGGGAATTTCGATGATGCGACTTTCTATTAATTATACCTTATCAGTTGCCTAAGTGTTGGATGAGCACACTACAAGACTTTTGCTTCTTTCCGCTGCAATATACTCTATATTGTAACACCTTATTTTATAAATTACCATTATCATATGTAATATTGAGTATGGATGTTTTATCAATTGTTGTAAACATGCATACTAGCCATTGATCATGGGACTAGTACTATTTGCACATAGATCATCCTTCTTAGTATTCTGTATCAAGGAGGGTCGTTACAGTAGGCTTCCTTAGACCTAAGATATAGAATAGAAGTAGAGTGCAATTATTATTTTTTATTTGCACCAACTGGGTCTCGAATTAAGACCTCATGAGTCTAATACTTTATTGAGTTACTTGTAACAGCTAGATCATCCAAAATCTTATGCTGATAAGACAAAATAGGTAATTCACTTATACTCCAACAATGGTATACTGAGACAATACAATGTACTTTGTTCCGAACGGAGCTTAATTAAATTAAAATACAGCCATACAGTAGATTAGTCAAAATTTACCGGCATCCTGGATGGTCACGGTGCCTGCTGCCTGTGTTACCCCATTTTTCGCGGGGCATGCCACGGTCGAGCGTCCTCGATAGATCAGCCGTGATTAGAGAAGGATTCAAATTTTGTCGAATTTCAGTGAAATTTCGTAATTAGAGAAGGATTCAAATTTTGTCAAATTTCGGTGAAATTTCGGGCCTCACGAGATCTAAATTACCAGCAGGAAAAAAATTAAAAAAGTTGAAATGCTAAAGTATTTTAATATTTTTCGGCGAAATTTCGCCTAAATCGAACGAAATTTCATGAAAACAAATACGAATTTTGCTTTTTAATGAATGATTTGAATTCAATTACATCAATAACCCATAAGAAAGGGATATTTAGTGATAATTTGTCAAAAAACTTATTTTTTTGGGATATTTTAAAACTTTGGTTGAAACACTATTGGAATTTTATGACATTCTACCTGCTTGATAATGATCTGAAAAACTTATGGTACTATCCTTAGTATTTTATTATTATACATAAAATTTTCTAACATAATTTAACTTCATTTGTTATCTCTAAACAATCAAAAACAGAATGAACATAATTGGGGTGGTAACGTTGTCAGAATTTTATAAATTTTCCCGAATGTGATAATCACCTAAACATTTTATAGAAACATTAGAGATATATCAGGACCATCCACAAATAATTTCAAAAATTTGTAACGTGGTTTGAACCATTTTTCATTTTGTTCAATTTTGTCGATAAGGCTTTTAACAGGACAGTAGCACTGCCTGAATTTTCAAAACTTTATAAAGCTTTATCATCATCTGAAAATTTTATGGGAACATTATTAATGCATCAGAATCATGCACAACAAATTTCATATATTTCTAACATGGTTTGTCCCATTTTTCATTCACTTCAAAATTGCTGGTCAGCGTTTTATCAGGATAGTAATAATATTTAAATTTTTAAAAATTTCACATGCTTCATAATTATATGAACATCTTATGACAATGTCACAAATGTGTCAGGACTCTCCAGAAAAAATTTCAAAACTTTTCGTCATCGTTTGTCCTACTTTTCAACCAGTGCAAAATCACAGAAATTTCGGATATTTTCGAAATTTAAGGAAAACAATAATTTGGATTTTCCGTTTTAAAATGTAACGGATTTGAATTTTGGTTTTCGAATTTGGACCGAGATTTGTCCGAAATACCGAGATTTCGGTCCCGTAAAATTTAATCACGCGAAATTTCAAGCGTTTGATTAGAAGCGGTAGTAGTCGCTACATTCAATGACTTTTGAGTCAAATTAAACCCTCCGGATCCATCAAAGGGCGGAGAACACACATGCATTTGCGAGTCGGGAGAGTATGTTAGCTTTCCCGATGAAATGAACTGGATCGAAGCATGCGATCGTCTGAAGAAATGGCAAACATGACAAAGACGGATATGAGCTACATGGTGGCGGATCTAGCGGATTCACGGTTATTCCTCACTGACTACGTTGGGCCACTGTAACATCCCAAAAATCTGCCAAATATTATTGTATTGCTTAAAAGTGCATTTGTGATTTTCTGGAATTTATTTGGATTTTTCTGGATTTATTTGAATTAAATGTTATTGCAAGTTTATTGCTTTTTATTCAAAAGTATTTAAATCTGTGCAAAGTCAAAATAAAGTTTTGGCAAAAATATTTTATTTGAGTCCAAGATGTCTCAAAGTATTTTTGAGATTTTTCCTGGATTTTTCCTGATAGTTTTATTGCCTAAAACAAATAAAATGAATTTCTGTAATTATTTTAAATATAAAATCTTTTAAGAAAATCTGGTGAACAGTGTTGGGCCAAGCCCGACACTGTGCGTGTCTAGCCCACGCCGGTGCGGCCCATTCCAGCCCGTGAGTCGCGCGGGGCAAAACCCTAGATCAGCGACCGCCCGTGCGCGATCCAACGATCCAGCGAATGCGCGTGGCGCTCACGTTTTGGCCGTCGGATCGGGACACGCGTCGCCCGTCGCTTGTCGTCTCCGACGCGAACTTCGAGTTCGCGCCGTGTGGTCGTCGGACTTCTTCGCCGTGTAGGACTCGAATCCTTGGGCTATTTAAAGCGCGGGTAGACCCCCGAAGTTCTCCAGAACGCGCCGCATCTGTGCCCTAGCTCGCCGCCGTCAGAGAAGGCTTGTAGCGCGTGTGCGACCTCGTCGAAGTTGGTTTCCTAAGCCGCCGCTGTTTTCGCCGTGTTGCGCCGTCGGAAGGCCACCTTGCCTCTTTGGTGCGATTCTTGCGTTCGCCAGAGGTGTTGCGCGTCGGATCTGCTACGTCTTCGCCGTCGGAAGGGTCTGGTTCATCATCGGGAGAGTCGTCGTCTTCGTCTCCGGGAGTGGAGCGCCGCCGCGACATCGTCGGAGGTTGGAGCTTTGCGCGACCGTCAGATCGTTGATCAACGCTCGCCAGTGCGCCACGTCGTCGCTTCAACGATGGCTGCATGGGTAAAGGTGAGCCGTTGGATGAGCGTTGAGCGGTGGAAGGAGCGCCACGTCGCGTTAGGTGCATAGCCGTTCGATCCGATCTGAACGCTTCAGATAGCACCGTCGCCGCAGCCAATCGCTGGCAGCCGCGTGTCAGGCGCAGAGGCCGAGGCGCCGTGAGCCGAGTCTACCGTAAGCCAGCGCGAATTCGTGGACCGGGTCCATGGACCGAGGACACGCGTCAGCTTCCGATTGGCTTAGTCCAGTGCTGACGTCACGCTGACGTCATAAATCATCTTTTTCAGTATAAAAATAAATCTGTTAATTTCAATTTACGATTTTCGATTTGATATTTATTTCAAACTTTAAAAGGCTATATCTTTTGCATCGTAACTCGGATTTGAGTGATTCCAGTTTCTAAAAATTTGTAAAATTGAGATCTATTTAATGGTGAATTTTATTTGATTTTTGGAGTTCAATTGATCTCTGGTTTGGCATTTATTTGCTTTTCTTCTTCGGTACGCGTAGACGTTGAATTGTGCGGCGCTTGGAGGAAGATCAAGCAACTCAAGAGCAAACTTCAGATCCAGATCAGGACCTATTCAAGGCAAGTTGTGCTTTGATCATGTTGAACCCATGTTTATAAAATTGCTATGTTTGTTTTACAATATTGCATATATTTCAAATATACAACTGTTTCAAATTAGATTGGGTTTAGCTAAAATACCAGATTGATCTATACCCTACCTTGTCATTGTATGCCATGATCCATTGTCACCCTAGATTGGTTTAATATAGTTGGTTAATAATTATAATCAACATTGGAGGTTTAGTTCGTATTAGTTGCTTAGCCATGCCACGTCATCACATGTGTCATCACCATTGATAATTAATCTTGATTAATGGAATATGGAACAATGTTATGAACTTGTGTGTCATGTGGGATCACGATGAGATTGAGTTGTTGTGGCGAGTCATGTCACGCATAGCGATGTTTGAATTGTTGATGGCACGTGGTGCTTGGTAATCAGCGGGTGATAATAACTTAGATTGGGGCAAGTGGCAAGGGCGAGGAGGCCAAGGTGGGCCCAATGGGCGATGGTATGTGGATGTCTTGCCTTGATCACACTAAGGACTTAACCTTGCAAGCCTTTGACTGAGTCAATCATGCAACCACATATGCAGTATGGGCGACCTAGTGAGTAATTTGTAATGTCTTAATTTTGATACTATCGTGGTCGGTGTGAGTTCGGGTCGAGTGTAATTCACATGGCGCAAGAGGGGCCACGGATGTGGTTTCTGAGACCATGATGTTGAAACCTTAGCGGGTAGTATCGGGTTAAGATAGAACATTGTAAAGGCTTTGTTATAATCTCTCGCCTTTGTGGTGTTTGGTTGTATCACGTGGGTAAAGTGCATAACCTCTGCAGAGTGTGAAACTATTCGGATAGCCGTGCTCATGGTATTGAGCAATGCTCGGAATTCTGATTAAGGGTTAGATTAATAAATTGGACAACTTGGTTGGGATGGCGGGATGGCCATATGGAAGATTGGAACTTGATTTAGGATTGGAAACTTGGTTTACTTGAGAAATCTTGAATTTATTTATTATTGCTATTTGTTTTACATTCTTTACAATCTATTCATTGTATTTGTTCATAAATCTTGCTTATTGCAAAATAGCCATGATAGCCTATCCTTTGGAATAAGCCTTACATATAGATAAATAGAAGCGCATTACATGCACAACTTGTTGAGTGCTTTAAGTACTCACCCTTGCCAAACAACAATAATCAACAGTTGAAGAATCTACACTGTGTTGGAAGATGAAGTCCGGAAGACACGAGTCATTAGGGTCAGAGCCTTGTCGGTTGCTGTGGTGAATGATGAGCTATCTACGTTTCTACTTTCATTTGCTTAATTATTAGCTTATATTCTCGGTCTTGCCTGCGTGGCTTAATAATGTAAGTTGGTCATAAGATCATACATTTAGCTATATCAATAAATGAACTATTATTCTATTATCGTTGTGTATGATGTGATATGTACCAATGTTAAGTTGTGTGCACTAGCGTTGATCACAGGAATAGTGCGATAAACACGGTGGGTTGAATCGGTGGATTCGGGTCCCTCTGAGAGGTGGTATCGAGCATCTTGTTGTAGGTCTTGGCCCTAGATAGTGTGGAGGTGTCTTGTGAGAGTCCAAAACTATTTTCTAAAGAAAATCCAAACTTGACTAATAAAACACTCTCGACTCATCTCATTCTCTACTTCTTGCCTTTGCTAAATTCTGAGTCTTACTTGCCGTTTGGTGGAGAACTTATTTCAAAGTTCTTGTGGAGCAGATGCCGATCGTTCCGACCTTTGAGGAGTCAGCTGGCGGCTGGAGCTGTGGAGAGTACTTCAGACGCTTGGAGGCTTCTACCGCCCACTTTACCGAGGAGGCAGCTGGACAGTGAATGGTGTTCACCGAGGGTTCATTTGCAAATTGATCATCTACGCTCGGGAGAACGAGGAAGCTAGCAGGCCAATCAACATCTCGGCCAGAAGATTCTCGTACGAGGTTGCAATCCAGGAGGTCGCTCGCCTTGCTCTTGGCCGTGTCTGCGCCGCGACTACGCCGACGAGCTTCACGATTGATGTTCCGCGCACCCGGACGTTCAAGCGTGCGAAGGCGACGGATCGAGGAAGCGAGTGTGCTCTGCGCGACGCACCTTGCGAGTTCGCCCTTGCCGGGAGGATCACATGAGAGATACTACCCAGAGCTGGAGGCGTATGCGAGGCACTTAGAGTGGCGGCGAGGCTCGAGGTGACCGTGCTTGACCATCGGGATGATCACCGGTGGGAGAGGCCACGGAGGCGATTGAGGGCGAGCTGGAGCGCGTGACTCGGGTGTTCGGAGCGGTGAGGAGTCCGAGGAGGATCGGAGGAGCGAGAGTGGGAGCGGAGGGAGTGCACCCGTTGTTGCAGAGGACCAGTAGTAGGTCACGGGATAGGTTCGCTCCGATGCCCGCTCATCCACCGGTGTATCGCCGGATCGACCTCGGCCAGGTGGTGGATGAGTGAGTGTCGACCTTGAGCCGTGTTGAGACTCAGTATGAGTCGCGTCTTTAAGTTAGTCTTTACCTTTTTAGTTGACGTTAAGGTTCGTGTTTAGTTTGCTTCTTTGTATTCTTGAGTGTGCGTTATGTGTTGCAAAGCTTGTAGGCTTAAATAAGCACCATACCAAGTTAAATAAAGAATTGTTCATTAGGTATAACCTATCTTCCCGCTTTAGAAATTCTTACTTCTTATCTATGCTACATCTACCTTTCCTAACCTAAGAGGCAATCATCGGATGGTGAATACTCGAGAAACAACGGTGCTTCAGAAGTGGATGCGTCGAATGACAACCCCAATGATGGAGGCAGCCCTCAACCACCGACATGAACATGCGAGAATCTAGGAGCATTTACGGCAGACAGACTCAGCGATCACGGACAATGATGCGGCGGATCTGCAGATGACCAATGCAAAGATAAATCACAACAACCCTGCAACTCAGAACAATCAT
Organism: Otatea glauca; assembly: GCA_036346275.1. NCBI lineage: Eukaryota > Viridiplantae > Streptophyta > Magnoliopsida > Poales > Poaceae > Otatea > Otatea glauca. The sequence continues at coordinate 33,591,935 of CM070719.1, forward strand.
GGTGGACCTCGACCTATGTCAAAGCTATCAGATTTTATGAGGACTAGGCCACCAACTTTTTCGGGAAATGTGAATCCTTTGGAAGCCGATGACTGGCTTAGGACAATTGAGAAGAAGCTGCACATCACTCAGTGTGAAGGAAATGAGAAGGTGCTTTCGCCTCTCATCAAGCTGGAAGGACCGCCGCAGAGTGGTGGGAGAACTCTTGTGCGCTCATGGAGCCCCACGGAGATAACACAGGAGGAGTTTACTAATGCTTTCCGCGATACCATGTCCCGGAGGGAATGATGGATCTTAAGAAGGAGGAGTTCAGAGCTTTGAAGCAAGGAGGCCAACGAGTGGCGAATACTTGAACAAATTTACTCAGTTAGCTCGCTATGCCCCTGAAGACGTAGCGACAGATAAAGCCAGACAGTCTCGTTTCATGAAGGGATTGAACTCAGGACTACAGGTGGGACTGATTACCCACAATTTCCCAGATTTTCAGGAGCTGGTAAATAAGGCTTTGATCCTAGAAGATAAGCGCAAAGAGCTAGGTGAAAACCGTAAGCGCTTGATGAACAATCAGGGTGGACGTCCAAACCATTTACGTTTGAGGATGTCACCACAGCAATTTGCTAGGTTCCAACCACCAGCTGGGAACAAGGCATCAACCCCTGCACCTCGCCACGCCAATCGAATTTTCGACACGGCCAGGCAACAACGCACGAGAGGAAATCGCGATCCGCGGTGAAGAGATGCTATACTTGCAATGAGCGGGCACTTTTCTAATAGGTGTCCACGAAGGGAGGCATCACGCCGATTCGTTTCAACACAGGAACAACACGCTAAAGCACCAACATCGGGAGGAAATCGTGCACCAAGCCAGGCCGAGCAACCCGCAATCAACCGTGCGTGGAAGGATCAACCACATCACCGCGGATGGAGCTCAAGAGGCAGCAGGCGTCGTCTTGGGTAAGTTTACGGTCAACTCGATTACACCTTTCTGATTTGTTTGATTACGGGCTTCGCGTTCGTTTGTGTCTCAAAGTTTTGCAACCAAGAATGGATTTAAAGTGGTGAATCTTAAGTGTGTGCTCTTAGTCCAAGCCCGGGATCCGAGCTTAGATCTAGCCTTGGGTGTTTGGGAGCTAAGTTGCTTATGGATGGGATAAATTTCTAGCGAATCTTATCTTGATAGACGCGCAATCCTAGACGTCATCCTTGGAATGGATTGGCTATCAAAGCATAAAGGTCGTTTTGGATTGTGGCGAAGGATCGTGACTTTGGAAGGCCCTAGTGGCAAGAAAGTGGAGTTTCAGCGACCGCATTCGAGATGGGCGATTAATGGTCAGCGGCGTGAAAGCCATCAGCATGGAAGATGTGCCAGTGGCCAGGGAATACCGGATGTGTTTCCAGAAGATTTGCCGGGATTGCCACCGGACCGTGATATCGAGTTCGTTATCGAGTTAGCGCCAGGTACAGCACCGATATCAAAGAGACCATATCGGATGCCTACCGACGAGTTAGTGGAAATGAAGAAGCAGATTGAGGAACTGCAAGAAAAAGGTTTCATTAGACCAAGTTCATCACCGTGGGGAGCCCCGGTTTTGTTTGTTCGCAAGAAGGATGGAAGTCTTAGAATGTGCATCGACTATCGTGCACTTAATGAAGTAACGATCAAGAATAAGTATCCGTTGCCCAGGATCGATGACTTATTTGATCAGTTAAGAGGAGCTGAGTTTTCTCAAGATAGATCTTCGTTCGTGATACCATCGATTGAAGATCCGAGCAGAGGATATGCCTAAGACTGCGTTCTCTACGCGATATGGACATTATGAGTTCACAGTCATGTCATTTGGATTGACTAATGCCCCAGCGTATTTCATGAACATGATGAATAAGGTTTTCATGGATTACTTGGATAAGTTCGTTGTGGTCTTCATAGACGATATTTTGGTTTACTCAAAAACTGAAGAAGAGCATGCGAGAACATTTAAGGATGGTTTTAGAGAGGCTGTGAGAGCATCAGCTGTATGCTAAGTTTAGCAAGTGTGAATTTTGGAAGGAGAAAGTAGAATTTCTTGGTCATGTAATGACTACTAAAGGAGTAGCAATTGACCCAAGCAAAGTGGGCCTTGATGTTGCATTGGGAGCAACCGAAGTCATTACCAGATCCGTAGTTTTACGGGAATGGCGGGATATTACCGTCGGTTCATAGAAGGATTCTCGACAATTGCTAAACCCCGACGCAGATTGTTGAAGAAAGAAAAGAAGTTTGCATGGGCCAGAGTGCGAGAAAAGTTTCATGGAATTAAAGAAGCGTTTAACAACAGCCCGTATTAGTATTGCGGATGTGCGAGAATGGATTTGATATTTCTTGTGATGCTTGAAGCAAGGCTTGGGATGCGTGTTAATGCAAGAAGGCAAAGTCGTTGCTTATGCGTCGAGACAATTAAGACCGCATGAAGTGAATTACCCAACGCATGATTTGGAGTTAGTGCCGTAGTGCATGCTTTAAAGATATGGCGTCATTATCTCATAGGAAATAGATGTGAGATATATACGGACCATAAGAGTCTGAAATACATATTCACTCAAGTGACTGAATATGAGACAAATGAAGATGGTGGAGCTAATTAAGGATTATAATATGGGAATCCATTATCACCTGGAAAAGCCAATGTGGTGGCGGATGCTCGAGTCGAAAGAGCCATAGCGCAAATACATTGTCAATGGAGGATCAACGGAATTATGCAAGGAATTTGAAGCTAAGATTGGAAGTCGTTCGCAAGGAATGATAGGCTGCGCTAAGTGAAGCCAACACTAGAGGATCAGATTAAAGAAGGTCGACAAGATGACGATAAAATTTCAAAAATCAAGGCTAAAAGGAAGAAGGCCTAGCCTTAGATTTCACTCTGGATGAGCAAGGAACCATGTTCTTTAAAAGCGAATTTGCGTCTGGGATAAAAGGAGCTAAAGCAATTGATTCTTGAGGAGGCTCACGATTCTAAGTACTCAATTCACCCAGAAGTGCTAAAATGTATCGAGATTTGAAGGAGAGATTACGGTGGCGAATATGAAGCGTGAAGTGGTGAGCATGTTGCATTATCGGACGTATGTCAAAGAGTAAAAGCCATGCACCAAAGACCACCGTGATGCATTGCGGTAGTTAAAAATTCGGAATGGAAGTGGGAAGAAATCGGAATGGATTTTATCACGGTCTACCTAAGACTCGAAAGGTTACGATTCCATTTGGGTTATTGTGGATCGTTTAACCAAGGTCGCTCATTTCATCCCAGTAAAGACCACTTACTCCGGAGATCGTTTAGCAGAATTGTACATGTCAAGGATTGTATGTTTGCATGGAGTGCCCAAGAAGATTGTGTCAGACAGAGGTACCCAATTTACCTCGAGATTTTGGAATAAGTTGCACGAAGCAATGGGAACCCGTCTGAATTTTAGTACAGCATATCACCCGCAGACAGATGGTCAGACTGAGAGAGTAAATCAGATTTTAGAGGATATGTTGAGAGCTTGTGCTTTAGCTTATGCTACGACATGGGATAAATGTTTGCCATATGCGGAATTTAGTTACAATAATAGTTATCAAGCTAGCCTGCAGATGTCACCGTTTGAGGCGTTGTATGGACGCGCTTGTCGTACTCCATTGAATTGGAATGAAACAGGAGAGCGATTGGTTTTCGGGCCAGACATTCTCGAGGAAGCCGAAAGTCAAGTCGCAATGATCGAGAGAGGTTGAAGATAGCACGATCAAGACGAAAAAGCTACGCAGATAACCGTCGTCGAGATTTGAGTTTTGAACGAGAAGATCATGTGTATCTCGAGTTACCCCTCTTAAGGCGTAAAAGATTTCACGTTAAAGGAAGCTTGCACCAAGATATGTTGGTCCGTTCAAGATTACGAGCCGTCGAGGAGAGGTAGCTTATCGATTAGAATTGCCTCGATCCTAGGCAGGAGTGCATGATGTATTCCATGTGTCGCAGCTTAAGAAGTGTCTCAGAGTGCCAACAGAGCAAACCCGTTGGATGCAATAGAGCGCAAGAAGATTTGACTTATAAAGAGCAACCGATCGAATTTTGGATGTTATGGGCGCAAGACCGAAACAAGTCTATTCGCTTTGCGAGTTCAATGGAGCAATCATTCAAAGTGAAGCCACTTGGGAGCGAGAAGAAGATTTAAAGTCGAATTCTAACCTATTCTCTAGTTAGCCCTGAATCTCGGGTCGAGATTCTGTTAAGGGGGGGAGGTTTGTAACATCCCAAAAATCTGCCAAATATTATTGTATTGCTTAAAAGTGCATTTGTGATTTTCTGGAATTTATTTGGATTTTTCTGGATTTATTTGAATTAAATGTTATTGCAAGTTTATTGCTTTTTATTCAAAAGTATTTAAATCTGTGCAAAGTCAAAATAAAGTTTTGGCAAAAATATTTTATTTGAGTCCAAGATGTCTCAAAGTATTTTGAGATTTTTCTGGATTTTCTGATAGTTTTATTGCCTAAAACAAATAAAATGAATTTCGTAATTATTTTAAATATAAAATCTTTTAAGAAAATCGGTGAGCAGTGTTGGGCCAAGCCCGACATCGTGCGTGTCTAGCCCACGCCGGTGCGGCCCATTCGGCCGTGAGTCGCGCGGCAAAACCCTAGATCGTGACGCCCGTGCGCGATCCAGCGATCCAATAATGCGCGTGGCGCTCACGTTTTGGCCGTCGGATCGGGACACGCGTCGCCCGTCGCTTGTCGTCTCCGACGCGAACTCGAGTTCGCCGCCGTGTGGTCGTCGGACTTCTTCGCCGTGTAGGACTCGAATCCACGGGCTATTTAAAGCGCGGTAGACCCCCAAGTTCTCGAGCGCGCGCATCTGTGCCCTAGCTCGCCGCCAAGCGAGAGAAGGCTTGTAGCGCGTGTGCGACCTCGTCGAGTTGGTTTCCTAAGCCGCCGCTGTTTTCGCCGTGTTCTTGCGTCGGAAGGCCACCCTTGCCTCTTTGGTGCGATTCTTGCGTTCGCGAGGTGTTGCGCGTCGGATCCGCTACGTCTTCGCCGTCGGAAGGGTCCGTTCATCATCGGAGAGTCGTCGTCTTCGTCTCCGGAAGTGGGCGCCGCCGCGACATCGTCGGAGGTTGGAGCTTTCGCGGCCGTCGGATCGTTGATCAACGCCGCCGGGCGCCACGTCGTCGCTTCAACGATGAAACCGCACGGTAAGGTGAGCCGTTGGATGGCGTTGAGCGGTGGAAGGAGCGCCACGTCGCGTTAGGTGCATAGCCGTTCGATCCGTCTGACGCTCAGATAGCACCGTCGCCGCAGACCAATCGCCGGCAAACGCGTGTGTCGGCAGAGGCCGAGGCGCCGTGAGCCGAGTCTACCGTAAGCCAGCCGCAATCGTGGACCGGGTCCATGGACCGAGGACACGCGTCGGCTCCGATTGGCTCGATCCGATCTTGACGTCACGCTGACGTCATAAATCATCTTTTCATATAAAAATAAATCATTAATTTCGAATTTCGATTTTCGATTTGATATTTATTTCAAACTTTAAAGGCTATATCTTTTGCATCGTAACTTTCGGATTTGAGTGATTCCAGTTTCTAAAAATTTGTAAAATTGAGATCTATTTAATGGTGAATTTTATTTGATTTTGGAGTTCAATTGCTCTCTGGTTTGGCATTTATTTGCTTTTCTTCTTGATGCAGCGTGAGACGTTGAATTGTGCGACGCTTCGGAGGAAGATCAAGCAACTCAAGAGCAAACTTCAGATCCAGATCAGGACCTATTCCAAGGCAAGTTGTGCTTTGATCATGTTGAACCCATGTTTATAAAATTGCTATGTTTGTTTTACAATATTGCATATATTTCAAATATACAAGCTGTTTCAAATTAGATTGGGTTTAGCTAAAATACCGATTGATCTATACCCTACCTTGTCATTGTATGCCATGATCCATTGTCACCCTAGATTGGTTTAATATATTTGGTTAATAATTATAATCAACATTGGAGGTTTAGTTCGTATTAGTTGCTTAGCCATGCCACGTCATCACATGTGTCATCACCATTGATAATTAATCTTGATTAATGGAATATGGAACAATGTTATGAACTTGTGTGTCATGTGGGATCACACGATGAGATTGAGTTGTTGTGGCGAGTCATGTCACGCAACGATGTTTGAATTGTTGATGGCACGTGGTGCTTGGTAATCAACGGGGTGATAATAACTTAGATTGGGGCAAGTGGAAAGGGGCGAGGAGGCCAAGGTGGGCCCAATGGGCAGATGGTATGTGGATGTCTTGCCTTGATCACACTAAGGACTTAACCTTGCAAGCCTTTGACCTGAGTCAATCATGCAACCACATGTCCGTATGGGCGACCTAGTGAGTAATTTGTAATGTCTTAATTTTGATACTATCGTGGTCGGTGTGAGTTCCGGTCGGTGTAATTCACATGGCGCAAGAGGGGGCCCTGGATGTGGTTTACAGACCACTTGATGTTGAAACCTTAGCGGGTAGTATCGGGTTAAGATAGAGCATTGTAAAGGCTTTGTTATAATCTCTCGCCTTTGTGGTGTTTGGTTGTATCACGTGGGTAAAGTGCATAACCTCTGCAGTGTGAAACTATTCGGATAGCCGTGCTCGCGGTATTGAGCAATGCTCGGAATTCTGATTAAGGGTTAGATTAATAAATTGGACAACTTGGTTGGGATGGCGGGATGGCCATATGGAAGATTGGAACTTGATTTAGGATTGGAAACTTGGTTTACTTGAGAAATACTGAATTTATTTATTATTGCTATTTGTTTTACATTCTTTACAATCTATTCATTGTATTTGTTCATAAATGCGCTTATTGCAAAATAGCCATGATAGCCTATCCTTTGGAATAAGCCTTACATATAGATAAATAGAACGCATTACATGCACAACTTGTTGAGTGCTTTAAGTACTCACCCTTGCCAAACAACAATAATCAACAGTTGAAGAATCTACACTGTGTTGGAAGATGAAGTCCGGAAGACACGAGTCATTAGGGTCCGAGCCTTGTCGGTTGCTGTGGTGAACGATGAGCTATCTACGTTTCTACTTTCCATTGCTTAATTATTAGCTTATATTCTCGGTCTTGCCTGCGTGGCTTAATAATGTAAGTTGGTCATAAGATCATACATTTAGCTATATCAATAAATGAACTATTATTCTATTATCGTTGTGTATGATGTGATATGTACCAATGTTAAGCTGTGTGCACTAGCGTTGATCCTGGGAATAGTGCAGTAAACACAGTGGGTTCGAATCAGTGGATTCGGGTCCCTACAGCCGCCAGGTCCACGGTGTGACGTCAGTTCAAAAATGATGGGCGAGGGAAGCGCGGAGGTGGCGCGGGTGGAAGAACAGAGGAGAGGGCGTGCTCGGGCCGGAAAAAAGCACAAGGAACCAAAGACGTATTACATGTAGAGTGAAGAGAGAACACAAACGTTGAAGGAAATCGCCAATTTGAGTGGATTTTTAGTGCGAACATTCTCTTACAGTAGATTAGTCAAAATTTACCGGCATCCTGGATGGTCACGGTGCCTGCTGCCTGTGTTACCCCATTTTTCGCGGGGCATGCCACGGTCGAGCGTCCTCGATAGATCAGCCGTGATTAGAGAAGGGTTAAAATTTTGTCGAATTTCGGTGAAATTTTGTGATTAGAGAAGGATTCAAATTTTGTCGAATTTCGGTGAAATTTCGGTCCTCACGAGATCTAAATTACCAGCAGGAAAAAAAATTAAAAAGCTGAAATGCTACAGTATTTTAATATTTTTCGGGAAATTTCGCCTAAATCGAACGAAATTTCATGAAAACAAATCCGAATTTTGCTTTTTTATGACTGATTTGAATTCAATTACATCAATAACCCATAAGAAAGTGATATTTGATGATAATTTGTCAAAAAACTTATTTTTTTGGGATATTTTAAAACTTTGGTTGAAACACTATTGGAATTTTATGACATTCTACCTGCTTGATAATGATCTGAAAAACTTATGGTACTATCCGTAGTATTTTATTATTATACATAAAATTTTCTAAAATAATTTAACTTCATTTGTTATCTCTAAACAATCAAAAACAGAATGAACATAATTGGGGTGGTAACGTTGTCAGAATTTTATAAATTTTCCCGAATGTGATAATCACCTAAACATTTTATAGAAACATTAGAGATATATCAGGACCATCCACAAATAATTTCAAAAATTTGTAACGTGGTTTGGACCATTTTTCATTTTGTTCAATTTTGTCGATAAGGCTTTTAACAGGACAGTAGCACTGCCTGAATTTTCAAAACTTTATAAAGCTTTATCAACATCTGAAAATTTTCTGGGAACATTATTTATGCATCAGAAACTTGCACAACAAATTTCATATATTTCTAACATGGTTTGTCCCATTTTTCATTCACTTCAAAATTGCTGGTCAGCGTTTTATCAGGATAGTAATAATATTTAAATTTTTAAAAATTTCACATGCTTAATAATTATATGAACATCTTATGACAATGTCACAAATGTGTCAGGACTCTCCAGAAAAAATTTCAAAACTTTTCGTCATCGTTTGTCCTACTTTTCAACCAGTGCAAAATCACAGAAATTTCGGATATTTCGCGCGAAATTTCGGGAAAACCGGCCGAATTTCGGATTTTTCCGGTTTAAAATGGACCGGATTTGAATTTTGGTTTTCGAATTTCGACCGAGATTTGTCCGAAATACCGAGATTTTGGTCCCAGGCGAAATTTAATCACGAAAACGAAATTTCAAACGTTTGATTAGAGCAAGTAGTAGTCGCTACATTCAATGACTTTTTGAGTCAAATTAAACCCTCCCGGATCCTCCAAAGGGCCGGAGAACCCACATGCATTTGCGAGTCAGGGAGAGTATGTTAGCTTTCCCGATGAAATGAATGGATGCGACATGCGATCGTGCGGCGAATGCAAAGACGGATATGAGCTACATGGTCGCGGATCTAGCAGCGGATTCACCGGTTATTCCTCACTGTCTACGTGGGGCCGCCAGGTCCACGGTGTGACGTCAGTTCAAAAATGAGGGGCGAGGGAAGCGCGGAGGTGGCACGGTGGAAGAACAGAGAGAGGCGCGCTCGGGGTGATAAAGCACAAGGAACCAAAGGCGTATAACATGTAGAGTGAAGAGATAACACAAGCGTTGAAGGAAATCGCCAATTTGAGTGGATTTTTAGTGCGAACATTCTCTTCTGATAGATTAGTCAAAATTTACGGCATCTGGATGGTCACGGTGCTCTGCTTTGCTGTGTTACCCCATTTTTCGCGGGGCATGCCGCGGTCGGCGTCCTCGATAGATCGGTAGTGATTAGAGAAGGGTTAAAATTTTGTCGAATTTGGTGAAATTTTGTGATTAGAGAAGGATTCAAATTTTGTCGAATTTGGTGAAATTTCGGCTGACGAGATCTAAATTACCAAAGAGGAAAAAAATTAAAAAGCTGAAATACTACAAGATATTTTAATATTTTTCGGGGAAATTTCGCCTAAATCGAACGAAATTTCATGAAAACAAATCCAATTTTGCTTTTTATGATGATTTGAATTCAATTACATCAATAACCCATAAGAAAGTGATATTTGATGATAATTTGTCAAAAAACTTATTTTTTTGGGATATTTTAAAACTTTGGTTGAAACACTATTGGAATTTTATGACATTCTACCTGCTTGATAATGATCTGAAAAACTTATGGTACTATCCTTAGTATTTTATTATTATACATAAAATTTTCTAAAATAATTTAACTTCATTTGTTATCTCTAAACAATCAAAAACAGAATGAACATAATTGGGGTGGTAACGTTGTCAGAATTTTATAAATTTTCCCGAATGTGATAATCACCTAAACATTTTATAGAAACATTAGAGATATATCAGGACCATCCACAAATAATTTCAAAAATTTGTAACGTGGTTTGAACCATTTTTCATTTTGTTCAATTTTGTCGATAAGGCTTTTAACAGACAAGAGTAATCATCTCAATTTTCAAAACTTTATAAAGCTTTATCATCATCTGAAAATTTTATGGGAACATTATTAATGCATCAGAATCATGCACAACAAATTTCATATATTTCTAACATGGTTTGTCCCATTTTTCATTCACTTCAAAATTGCTGGTCAGCGTTTTATCAGGATAGTAAAAATATTTAAATTTTTAAAAATTTCACATGCTTCATAATTATATGAACATCTTATGACAATGTCACAAATGTGTCAGGACTCTCCAGAAAAAATTTCAAAAATTTTCGTCATCGTTTGTCCTACTTTTCAACCAGTGCAAAATCACAGAAATTTCGGATATTTCGCCCGAAATTTCGGGAAAACCGGCCGAATTTCGGATTTTTCAGGTTTAAAATGTACCGGATTTGAATTTTGGTTTTGGAATTTCGACCGAGATTTGTCCGAAATACCGAGATTTCGGTCCCAGACGAAATTTAATCACGAAAACGAAATTTGAAACGTTTGATTAGAGCAAGTAGTAGTCGCTACATTCAATGACTTTTTGAGTCAAATTAAACCCTCCGGATCCATCAAAGGGCGGAGAACCCACATGCATTTGCGAGTCGGGAGAGTATGTTAGCTTTCCGATGAAATGAATGGATGCGACATGCGATCGTGCGGCAAGAATGCGCAATGCGAAGACGGATATGAGCTACATGGTCGGCGGATCTAGCGGCGAGATCACGGTTATTCCTCACTGACTGCGTGGGGCCGCCAGGTCCACGGTGTGACGTCAGTTCAAAAATGAGGGGCGAGGGAAGCGCGGAGGTGGCACGGGTGGAAGAACAGAGGAGAGGGCGCGCTCGGAGCCGATAAAAGCACAAGGAACCAAAGACGTATAACATGTAGAGTGAAGAGAGAACACAAACGTTGAAGGAAATCGCCAATTTGAGTGGATTTTTAGTGCGAACATTCTCTTACAGTAGATTAGTCAAAATTTACCGGCATCCTGGATGGTCACGGTGCCTGCTGCCTGTGTTACCCCATTTTTCGCGGGGCATGCCACGGTCGAGCGTCCTCGATAGATCAGTCGTGATTAGAGAAGGGTGAAAATTTTGTCGAATTTCGGTGAAATTTCGTGATTAGAGAAGGATTCAAATTTTGTCGAATTTCGGTGAAATTTCGGCCCTCACGAGATCTAAATTACCAGCAGGAAAAAAAATTAAAAAAGTTGAAATGCTACTGTATTTTAATATTTTTCGGCGAAATTTCGCCTAAATCGAACGAAATTTCATGAAAACAAATCCGAATTTTGCTTTTTTATGACTGATTTGAATTCAATTACATCAATAACCCATAAGAAAGTGATATTTGATGATAATTTGTCAAAAAACTTATTTTTTTGGGATATTTTAAAACTTTGGTTGAAACACTATTTGAATTTTATGACATTCTACCTGCTTGATAATGATCTGAAAAACTTATGGTACTATCCTTAGTATTTTTCTATTATACATAAAAGTTTCTAAAATAATTTAACTTCATTTGTTATCTCTAAACAATTAAAAACAGAATGAACATAATTGGGGTGGTAACGTTGTCAGAATTTTATAAATTTTCCCGAATGTGATAATCACCTAAACATTTTATAGAAACATTAGAGATATATCAGGACCATCCACAAAAAATTTCAAAAATTTGTAACGTGGTTTGAACCATTTTTCATTTTGTTCAATTTTGTCGATAAGGCTTTTAACAGGACAGTAGCACTGCCTGAATTTTCAAAACTTTGTAAAGCTTTATCATCATCTGAAAATTTTATGGGAACATTATTAATGCATCAGAATCATGCACAACAAATTTCATATATTTCTAACATGGTTTGTCCCATTTTTCATTCACTTCAAAATTGCTGGTCAGCGTTTTATCAGGATAGTAAAAATATTTAAATTTTTAAAAATTTCACATGCTTCATAATTATATGAACATCTTATGACAATGTCACAAATGTGTCAGGACTCTCCAGAAAAAATTTCAAAAATTTTCGTCATCGTTTGTCCTACTTTTCAACCAGTGCAAAATCACAGAAATTTCGGATATTTCGCCCGAAATTTCGGGAAAACCGGCCGAATTTCGGATTTTTCAAGTTTAAAATGTACCGGATTTGAATTTTGGTTTTGGAATTTCGACCGAGATTTGTCCGAAATACCGAGATTTCGGTCCCAGACGAAATTTAAACACGAAAACGAAATTTGAAACGTTTGATTAGAGCAAGTAGTAGTCGCTACATTCAATGACTTTTTGAGTCAAATTAAACCCTCCCGGATCCATCCAAAGGGCCGGAGAACCCACATGCATTTGCGAGTCAGGGAGAGTATGTTAGCTTTCCCGATGAAATGAACTGGATGCAGCATGCAGTCGTGCAGCAGCAGCCGCAGCCGCAGCACGGATATGAGCTACATGACTGGCCAGATCTAGCAGCAGAATCACCGGTTATTCCTCACTGACTGCGTGGGGCCGCCAGGTCCACGGTGTGACGTCAGTTCAAAAATGAGGGGCGAGGGAAGCGCGGAGGTGGCACGGGTGGAAGAACAGAGGAGAGGGCGCGCTCGGAGCCGATAAAAGCACAAGGAACCAAAGACGTATAACATGTAGAGTGAAGAGAGAACACAAACGTTGAAGGAAATCGCCAATTTGAGTGGATTTTTAGTGCGAACATTCTCTTACAGTAGATTAGTCAAAATTTACCGGCATCCTGGATGGTCACGGTGCCTGCTGCCTGTGTTACCCCATTTTTCGCGGGGCATGCCACGGTCGAGCGTCCTCGATAGATCAGTCGTGATTAGAGAAGGGTGAAAATTTTGTCGAATTTCGGTGAAATTTCGTGATTAGAGAAGGATTCAAATTTTGTCGAATTTCGGTGAAATTTCGGCCCTCACGAGATCTAAATTACCAGCAGGAAAAAAAATTAAAAAAGCTGAAATGCTACTGTATTTTAATATTTTTCGGCGAAATTTCGCCTAAATCGAACGAAATTTCATGAAAACAAATCCGAATTTTGCTTTTTTATGACTGATTTGAATTCAATTACATCAATAACCCATAAGAAAGTGATATTTGATGATAATTTGTCAAAAAACTTATTTTTTTGGGATATTTTAAAACTTTGGTTGAAACACTATTTGAATTTTATGACATTCTACCTGCTTGATAATGATCTGAAAAACTTATGGTACTATCCTTAGTATTTTTTTATTATACATAAAAGTTTCTAAAGTAATTTAACTTCATTTGTTATCTCTAAACAATTAAAAACAGAATGAACATAATTGGGGTGGTAATGTTGTCAGAATTTTATAAATTTTCCCGAATGTGATAATCACCTAAACATTTTATAGAAACATTAGAGATATATCAGGACCATCCACAAAAAATTTCAAAAATTTGTAACGTGGTTTGAACCATTTTTCATTTTGTTCAATTTTGTCGATAAGGCTTTTAACAGGACAGTAGCACTGCCTGAATTTTCAAAACTTTATAAAGCTTTATCATCATCTGAAAATTTTATGGGAACATTATTAATGCATCAGAATCATGCACAACAAATTTCATATATTTCTAACATGGTTTGTCCCTTTTTTCATTCACTTCAAAATTGCTGGTCAGCGTTTTATCAGGATAGTAATAATATTTAAATTTTTAAAAATTTCACATGCTTCATAATTATATGAACATCTTATGACAATATCACAAATGTGTCAGGACTCTCCAGAAAAAATTTCAAAAATTTTCGTCATCGTTTGTCCTACTTTTCAACCAGTGCAAAATCACAGAAATTTCGGATATTTCGCGCGAAATTTCGGGAAAACCGGCCGAATTTCGGATTTTTCCGGTTTAAAATGTACCGGATTTGAATTTTGGTTTTCGAATTTCGACCGAGATTTGTCCGAAATACCGAGATTTCGGTCCCAGGCGAAATTTAATCACGAAAACGAAATTTGAAACGTTTGATTAGAGCAAGTAGTAGTCGCTACATTCAATGACTTTTTGAGTCAAATTAAACCCTCCCGGATCCATCCAAAGGGCCGGAGAACCCACATGCATTTGCGAGTCAGGGAGAGTATGTTAGCTTTCCCGATGAAATGAACTGGATGAAGCATGCAGTCGTGCAGCAGCAGCCGCAGCCGCAGCACGGATATGAGCTACATGACTGGCCAGATCTAGCAGCGGATTCACCGGTTATTCCTCACTGTCTACGTGGGGCCGCCAGGTCCACGGTGTGACGTCAGTTCAAAAATGAGGGGCGAGGGAAGCGCGGAGGTGGCACGGGTGGAAGAACAGAGGAGAGGGCGCGCTCGGGGCTGATAAAAGCACAAGGAACCAAAGACGTATAACATGTAGAGTGAAGAGATAACACAAACGTTGAAGGAAATCGCCAATTTGAGTGGATTTTTAGTGCGAACATTCTCTTACAGTAGATTAGTCAAAATTTACCGGCATCCTGGATGGTCACGGTGCCTGCTGCCTGTGTTACCCCATTTTTCGCGGGGCATGCCACGGTCGAGCGTCCTCGATAGATCAGCCGTGATTAGAGAAGGGTTAAAATTTTGTCGAATTTCGGTGAAATTTCGTGATTAGAGAAGGATTCAAATTTTGTCGAATTTCGGTGAAATTTCGGGCCTCACGAGATCTAAATTAACAGCAGGAAAAAAAATTTAAAAAGATGAAATGCTACAGTATTTTAATATTGTTCGGCGAAATTTCGCCTAAATCGAACGAAATTTCATGAAAACAAATCCGAATTTTGCTTTTTTACGACTGATTTGAATTCAATTACATCAATAACCCATAAGAAAGTGATATTTGATGATAATTTGTGAAAAAACTTATTTTTTTTGGGATATTTCAAAACTTTGGTTGAAACACTATTGGAATTTTATGACATTCTACCTGCTTGATAATGATCTGAAAAACTTATGGTACTATCCTTAGTATTTTTTTATTATATATAAAAGTTTCTAAAATAATTTAACTTCATTTGTTATCTCTAAACAATCAAAAACAGAATGAACATAATTGGGGTGGTAACGTTGTCAGAATTTTATAAATTTTCCCGAATGTGATAATCACCTAAACATTTTATAGAAACATTAGAGATATATCAGGACCATCCACAAATAATTTCAAAAATTTGTAACGTGGTTTGAAATTTTTTTCATTTTGTTCAATTTTGTCGATAAGGCTTTTAACAGGACAGTAGCACTGTCTGAATTTTCAAAACTTTATAAAGCTTTATCATCATCTGAAAATTTTCTGGGAACATTATTAATGCATCAGAATCATGCACAACAAATTTCATATATTTCTAACATGGTTTGTCCCATTTTTCATTCACTTCAAAATTGCTTGTCAGCGTTTTATCAGGATAGTAATAATATTTAAATTTTTAAAAATTTCACAGCCTTCATAATTATATGAAATTTTATGACAATATCACAAATGTGTCAGGACTCTCCAGAAAAAATTTCAAAAATTTTCGTCATCGTTTGTCCTACTTTTCAACCAGTGCAAAATCACAGAAATTTCGGATATTTCCCCCGAAATTTCGGGAAAACCGGCCGAATTTCGGATTTTTCCGGTTTAAAATGTACCGGATTTGAATTTTGGTTTTCGAATTTCGACCGAGATTTGTCCGAAATACCGAGATTTCGGTCCCAGGCGAAATTTAATCACGAAAACGAAATTTGAAACGTTTGATTAGAGCAAGTAGTAGTCGCTACATTCAATGACTTTTTGAGTCAAATTAAACCCTCCCGGATCCATCTAAAGGGCCGGAGAACCCACATGCATTTGCGAGTCAGGGAGAGTATGTTAGCTTTCCCGATGAAATGAATCGATGCGAGATGCGATCGTCAAAGCGGCGGCCGTAGCACGGATATGAGCTACATGATCGGGCGAGATCTAGCAATGATTCACGGTTATTCTCACCGATCGCGTGGGGCGCGGTCCACGGTGTGACGTCAGTTCAAAAATGAGGGGCGAGGGAAGCGCGGAGGTGGCGCGGGTGGAAGAACAGAGGAGAGGGCACGCCCGGGGTCGATAAAAGCACAAGGAACCAAAGACGTATAACATGTAGAGTGAAGAGAGGACACAAACGTTGAAGGAAATCGCCAATTTGAGTGGATTTTTAGTGCGAACATTCTCTTACAGTAGATTAGTCAAAATTTACCGGCATCCTGGATGGTCACGGTGACTGCTGCCTGTGTTACCCCATTTTTCGCGGGGCATGCCACGGTCGAGCGTCCTCGATAGATCAGCCGTGATTAGAGAAGGGTTAAAATTTTGTCGAATTTCGGTGAAATTTCGTGATTAGAGAAGGATTCAAATTTTGTCGAATTTCGGTGAAATTTCGGGCCTCACGAGATCTAAATTAACAGCAGGAAAAAAAATTTAAAAAGCTGAAATGCTACAGTATTTTAATATTGTTCGGCGAAATTTCGCCTATATCGAACGAAATTTCATGAAAACAAATCCGAATTTTGCTTTTTTACGACTGATTTGAATTCAATTACATCAATAACCCATAAGAAAGTGATATTTGATGATAATTTGTGAAAAAACTTATTTTTTTTGGGATATTTTAAAACTTTGGTTGAAACACTATTGGAATTTTATGACATTCTACCTGCTTGATAATGATCTGAAAAACTTATGGTACTATCCTTAGTAATTTATTATAATACATAAAATTTTCTAAAGTAATTTAACTTCATTTGTTATCTCTAAACAATCAAAAACAGAATGAACATAATTGGGGTGGTAACGTTGTCAGGATTTTATAAATTTTATCGAATGTGGTAATCACCTAAACATTTTATAGAAACATTAGAGATATATCAGGACCATCCACAAAAAATTTCAAAAATTTGTAACGTGGTTTGAACCATTTTTCATTTTGTTCAATTTTGTCGATAAGGCTTTTAACAGGACAGTAGCACTGTCTGAATTTTCAAAACTTTATAAAGCTTTATCATCATCTGAAAATTTTATGGGAACATTATTAATGCATCAGAATCATGCACAACAAATTTCATATATTTCTAACATGGTTTGTCCCATTTTTCATTCACTTCAAAATTGCTGGTCAGCGTTTTATCAGGATAGTAATAATATTTAAATTTTTAAAAATTTCACAAACTTCATAATTATATGAACTTTTTATGACAATATCACAAATGTGTCAGGACTCTCCAGAAAAAATTTCAAAAATTTTCGTCATCGTTTGTCCTACTTTTCAACCAGTGCAAAATCACAGAAATTTCGGATATTTTGCCCGAAATTTCGGGAAAACCGGCCGAATTTCGGATTTTTCCGTTTTAAAATGTACCAGATTTGAATTTTGATTTTCGAATTTCGACTGAGATCTCGGTCCCAGGCGAAATTTAATCACGAAAACGAAATTTGAAACGTTTGATTAGAGCAAGTAGTAGTCGCTACATTCAATGACTTTTTGAGTCAAATTAAACCCTCCCGGATCCATCCAAAGGGCCGGAGAACCCACAAGCATTTGCGAGTCAGGGAGAGTATGTTAGCTTTCCCGATGAAATGAACTGGATGCAGCACGCAGTCGTGCAGCAGCAGCCGCAACCGCAGCACGGATATGAGCTACATGACTGGCCAGATCTAGCAGCGGATTCACCGGTTATTCCTCACTGACTGCGTGGGGCCGCCAGGTCCACGGTGTGACGTCAGTTCAAAAATGAGGGACGAGGGAAGCGCGGAGGTGGCACGGGTGGAAGAACAGAGGAGAGGGCGCGCTCAGGGCCGATAAAAGCACAAGGAACCAAAGACGTATTACATGTAGAGTGAAGAGAGAATACAAACGTTGAAGGAAATCGCCAATTTGAGTGGATTTTTAGTGCGAACATTCTCTTATTGTGATAAGTGATATTTTTTCTCTGCTTCCACCACTTCTCTTCCTCTCTCATCATAACATTTGGCCTTATCCCCTTTTCCCCCATTCTATTCCCCTCATACTCAAAATAGTTTTTGTTTTTCAAAATTTTTCCCCTATGTTTATAGATAATAAGTATTTTTTAATCAATTTCAAAAGTTTTTGTATCGATATTTTTCGAATCGAAAGTTTTTCAATCGAAACTTTTTGAATTGAAAATTTCAAACCAAAAGTTTTTGAATTGAAAGTGTTCGGAGTTGAAACTTTTCAATTTAAATTTTTTTTAGTTGAAACTTTCTGATTTTAATCTTTTCGAATTAAAATTTTCAAGTTGGAATTTTTTGTTTTAAAATTTTTCGATTTGAAAATTTTGAGTTGAATTTTTGTCGAGATGAAACTTTCTATTTGAAATTTTTAAAGATAAAATTTTCTAATTTTAAAATTGTGTATTAGAGAGGAAGAAGGGAAAGTGGATAAAGCGAGTAAGTAAGAAGGATGGGAAAAAATACAGGTAGATAGGGAGGATGACACGTGATATGTTAGGAGCATGTCCTCACATTTTTGCAGTTTAAGGTGAGTACTCTTGCCCTACTCTCTCTCTCTCTCGTTCTCTCGCTCTTACTCTCTCGAGCAGGATCATCGATCACAGACACAATGAATACTAAGACATGTACGGACTGCGCACTCAAAAGAAATAAAAGTGCTTCAATCTGTGGGTGTCTTTTGAGAGAGGGAGAGAAAGGGAGAGATAGAGGAGGGAATACTGTTTATCTGACCACGTACAAGGAGAATTTTCAATTTTGAAACCATCGATCCATGTACAAGATTTGGTTCTGTCTGTCAGTCGGGCAACCTCCCGCGCTTCGTACAGCTTGGGTAACTAGTAACTACAATTCTATTAGCAGCACAAGTAGTTTTGTGGCATGTTTGGTGCAGTGGAGTAGTATTGCACGTCCATAATTTCATGCAAATGTATATATACAGTATAGAAAGAGAACAAAGGGAAGTGATAAAATTGAAAGATAGGCCTTTTTGCAGAAGTGTGTGTTTCCATACGACCTAGCTGCATGCCAAAATCTCTTATGAACAACATAGTATTTTGCTTAGATCATTCTGGAGAGCATGAAACAAAAACACACCTCAAGATCGATCGACGTATCTACTCATTGCGGTGTACCTAGTACCTACAAATCCTTGTAGGCAAAATATAGAACTCAGATGAGTGATTGTCACATAGACGAAAGAGCTAGAAATTTTAGGCTAGGTATATATTAGTCAATCCCTGAGTTACACAACGCTCAAATTAACAAATTAACTTTTCGAGTCACTTACGTGAATTTCATCTGTAATTATTACGGCATATATAAGACTTTTGAATAGAAGAGAAAAATACCTCTTGGTTGGGAATATCCGAATGTACAAACTTTTTAAAGAACAATTTAAGCGCATGTGTCTTTCAGGAAAAAAGGTATATGTCATGTAAATACTCATAAATTTAAATATCTGACTAAAGATTTCCATTACACGCACTTCTTTACTTTTACGTATGCCAAACCTTCATTTATATACACCCAGTTCTACTCTCTCTGTTTTTTGTATTTTCGTAAGCTCTAGAAAAACACCTGTATATTCATATATAAGATTTAAGAATGCACACATGGAGATTTATTACAATAAATACTCCAAATATAAGTACAAAAATGATCAAGACAACAAGATATATCATACCGGCCGGCAACCAGAACGAAAAAAAAAAGAAGACGACGAGATCACCAGAAAACAAAAATAGAACGAAACCGAAAGAAAAGGACGAGAGGGACGGCGTTGCACTTGGAAAAGAAGTAAGATGACAAAGCAATTATATGGATTCGGGAAGCTTATGTATACTGATAAATTGTATCGATACCGACATTTGATGTGCAACTTTTCGTGTATGTTTATATCTCTTTCTGTTCATATATATATATATATACGACACACCAGTACACCACATCAAAATTGTTAAATCATAAACAATGCATGACAGTACTGCTTATTCTCCGTGAAGTCAAAGCAAAAACTCTTAATTTTTTTTCCTTTTGCAAGGACATCACAACTAATGCTGTATAAAACACTCTCTCTCTATATATAAATATGAAGCCTGAACAAGCACTGTTCAAAATATATATGTACGTATTTTTTTCCAGAGACAGTGCCATTTGAGATTGAAATGATGATGAATGGGACCAAGAAAATGGAGGGAAAACTAAGGGGAATATAATAATGGATAAGACTATACGAGGCACTAGTACAACGATGATCAATTGCTAATCAGGACCCATCAGACTATAAATTCATATCAATGTGGCCCTATTGCACTCAAATAACAGCAAACAGTAAACTTGGGCAGCCCAGATATGAACAAAAATATAGTTTCTGAGATGGAGCAAAGAAAGTTATATTTCTCTTATTCCTGCAAATTAATTTTTTTCTTCAAGTTAATTGACAGTTTTTTTATGTGCTCGATCCTAATTAACATGATCCTACGAACAACTTAGATCTCTCTCTTATACCAACAAATAAAAAGAGTAATAATAATAGTAAACAACTAAAAATTAAGATGATCGATGTAGGATTAGAATATGGATGCGACGGAATAATCAAAAGGGTAAATGATCATCTACACTTATCACGAACTCGGCGCTGATCCTTCTGCTGCTTCCTTCCCTCTTGTTGTCGTCGTCGTCGTCGTCGTCGCGGTGACCACCGCCGCAGTACTAGCGCCCGCGCTAGTACTTCTAGTTGGAGGAGTAGGAGGAGACACCGGCGTTGTCGTCTGCTGTTGCTCAGTAGACTGCGATGGCTCGTCCTCCTCCTCCTTGCCGCCCCCCGACGTTCCTTCCGCCTCCGCGGTGACGACGGGAGGCGGTGCCACGGGGGGCGCGGCCGTGCTCCCGCTGCGCTTGCGCTTCTTCTTCTCGTAGGGGATCCCGCGCGCCTTGGCCTGCGCCTCGCGCACCTCGCGCAGATAGATGCGCACGGCCCGCGCGGCGAAGGGGTTGGACTCGGGGCGGCCGCCGGACTCCTCGTACGCGGCTCGGAGGCGGCCGATGAGGGCGTCGAGACTGCCCCAGGCCTGCCGGAGCGGGCAGGCGCACGGAGCCGGCGGGTTGGGCAGGCCGAAGTAGGCGCAGCCGTCGGCGTGCACCTTGGTCTTGCCGAACTGATCGAGGTACTTGAGGAACTCGATGACGTGCGCGCCGCTGCACCGCGGCAGCGTCAGCGGTGGCTTGTGGTTGCGCAGGTACTGCAGGAACGTGTTCCAGTCCCGCCGTTTCTGCGACTCGTACCGGCTCAGACCCGCCGGCACGGGCGGCTGCGGCGGCTGCTGCGACAGCGGCTGCGGCTGCTCCTGCTCTGCTTCTTGCCCTCCACCTCCTCCTCCTGGCTGTTGAGGCTGCCTCTGTCCTCCTTCTTGCTCTGCCTGGCTGGAGGAAGACGACGGTCCAGCCTCCGCCGGCGTACTTGCTGCCCCGCGGCGAGGCGCATCAGGGGCAGGCTCCATGGTCGTCTAGCTAGGCTTCTCTCTCCTCCTCTCTGCCCGGTCTCTCTCCGGGCGCCTGACCTGCCTGCTTGTGTGTGTACGCGTCTACGTACAGGGGAGAGAGAGAGGGAGAGTAGCTAGTAGCTAGAGAGGAGGGAACAGAGGGAGTGGGTTCAGGGGGGAGGGAGGAGACTTGTTGGCAGTGTGGCATCCTTTGCGGCTTTTCTCTCTGCTGGTTGGCTTAATAGCGTCTCCACTACACACTGTCGCGCTATTATGACATGATTTCTTATTGTTCGGCATAAGTACCCGTCCTTGTTCTTCTTATTTTGTGTTTTCTTTATCATGTGTATCGTATATACGCATATATAATATATACATATATATATATATATTGTGTTTTCCTTTAATTTACTGCTTTTTCTTTAATTTTGTTAGCTTATTTTGTGTTTTCTTTGTACATGATTTCTTTTGGATTTATCGTTGAGGCTGTGGAAAAGTGAAGTGGCAGGGCGGTAGGGTGAGGTGGGACGTCGTAGACGATCATGTCAGCTTAAAAATGCGGTGTTAGATTTGATTTATGGAATCGTCAAAGTTTGCAACTGTAGATGTGATAGAGTAGTTACTTTGTAATCATGCATGGTTATGCCGTTGTAACATATATATAGCTAGCTATTTGTTGGTGTGAAGCTGCAAAGTATGAAAATTAACTGTGTTTGCATCTTTTGGACTTATTTTAATTTGCAGTTACAATATGGAGGCCGATCCATTTGGCTAGGAAATAAGGATGGTCATACAAAATATACCGTATATTTAATCTGTATTTACTTTTTTTATAGAATATTTGTTATGCAGCTATCACAATTTTTTAAAAATAGAATAGAATAAATGGTCAACACATTCATAACATTGTTCTAGTTATGTATTTAATAGGAGAATCGACGCGAAATGAACATTACCCTGTTGTTTGCAACGTAAATATACTGCCATGTATATATATATATATGTATTAGTGAAATGCCCGTCCGTTGCAGTAGAAACATTTAACCAAATAATCAAATCATAACACATATTTACAAAAACAAAATTGCAATCTTATGTCGTCGCAGGGAGGGAGAAGTATGGAATGGCTTGACCAGAGGGAGCGGGTGTGAGTGAAAAGAGAGATGCGGTTAGTTTCCTTTTTATTCGTGGGAGGTGGGGAAGTATGTCATGGTCCAAACCCTGTATATCGGCGTGTTGGTTTTCTTATAAAGTAGGAGAGGGGGGGACGAACGACCGCCACCAACTCATATATATATATATATATATATATATATATATATATATTTAGAGCCAATGCATCAAAGGTAGCACTGAAATAGTATTTTATGATTTGTAAATTATTATTCACACAAATAATCGTTTAGTTTAATTTCTAAAAATTATTGAATGTTCTAGGATTTTAACTTTACAAGACTATTCTGAAATGCTTCCTTTTTTAGAGGAAACTGACATGTTTTCTGTCCTCCTCCTGAAATGCGCCAATAAGTAATGATGATGGCCTCGTTTAAACACAATCAACACAGAATGGCCCACACTTCCGATTCCCTAGCATGTCGATGCTAATAGTAATCAACAATAAGTTGTTGCAAAATATGGGAACGAACTCCATTGAAAAATACTGGTGTATCTTTAACTTTGAAGAAGACTGACAAGGGGAAATGAGCTATCCTAAATTAAATGCTTCAAAACTGACAAAGTATTCCGTATGGTTGGTAAATTCCTGAGATCAAGAGGGGAAAATATGGGGAACACCAATAAATTTTCATCATTAATTTATTAAATTTTACAGTGAGAATAAATAATTATATGCTTTAGTTTTGTAGTGCAAAGGACTACATCGACCTTATTGGAGAGCCATAGTTCTTTATTAATATAGGGGTGCTTGATATTCATGACGTAGAATTATTCTACGGCAACTTCATATCCGTGAACCATGATGAATATTGGTTCCATCCACCGTTTTGATATGGCAACCTGCGACGCGTGAATTCGTCCAACAACATGCTTCGATCCTTGTCTATTCGACCAAGCAAAATTAGATGCACATTCTTTCTGCAATACGTAAGGAATCACAAGAACAATAGTGATAATATTCAGATTGAAGCTCCCTATTCAATCGCGGCCGTTAGAGCACATACTATTACAGAAAAGGTCATTACAGACGATTGAGAACCGTCATCACAGACGATTCGAAACTGTCATCACAAACGGTTTTCTGAACCGTCTATAATCATGTGTCAGTGATGTTATGGCATATCACAGATGGTTTTCGAACCATCTGTGATAGAAGATATCACAGATGGTTTTTAATTAGGACCATCTGTGATGTTCTGTGATATAGTAACATCACATACGGTTTTTAATTAGAAACCGTCTGTGATTTTCACATATGGTTTCTATTTAAAAATAATATGTGATAAGTCTTCCTAGAGACAAGCCTTTTTCTGTTTATTGGTTAGCCTCAGGAAATGCTAGCCATGCCCTTTGAAAAATGTAGATTACAGATTAACTCAACTTAGATTACAATCATTATATCCCAATAATTATATCCATTTCAGATGACAAGCATTACATCCATTTCCGATTACAAACATTACATCCATTTCAGCAATCAACTCAGATTACAACACAGCGCAAGCATATTACGTATAGATTAATATTGCATGGCACATCTATTTCAGAAATGAATCCAGATATATTAACCAATGGAACTCAATATTATTAACCAATTAATTGAATGCACAACTACAATTCACAAATCCACATCACAAGTTTGACAAATTAACCCAAATGGTAATTCAGAAAAAACACAACTCCTGAAGTTAGGCAGCGTGGAACTCACCTTCTAGATTTAAAACTTGACTGAGCAAGAAGGAACAAAGTTGTCCTCGAATTCGTATCAGATCGGTCTCTTCCAACGCAGTTATTACCTAGCTGGTCTTTTTATTATTGACGAGGAGTTGCATGTTGTGGTAAATGTAAAATCCACAACGTTTATTTCCTTTTCCCTGCTGGTAGCACTGCAAATATAGAATTGGTTAGTTCTAGAGTCATTATTACATAGTTTATATAGGATTACTGTGTATAGCGGATACCAAAAACTTAAAATCGTGCTTCAGCTTCGACCCATCCTTGCCAGAACGCCCTTCATAAAATTTGTACACTCTGAATGTCCTACATGATTGCAAAAGGTTAGCCTCAGTCATTCTAAGAGCAATGTACACCTTAAACAACCTACATGACCATGTTATCTATGGAGGAAACTTGATTACCAGTTGAGTAATTTTGCGATAGGATTTAAGTTGTGGCTACCACTCTGTAAGGAATCAAGGTAAATAACCGATTTATGGCTGGATGAATTACAATGAGAACCCAGTGAAACTTACACAGGTATGTCGGCATGGTCAATTAACAAAACAGAGTTGCATGCACATTTCGACGTATGTCGATTTGTCGGTATGAAATCTTTATCTTTTTGAGCCACCAAGGCCTGTTCGACGTATGTATCGATAAATTGTAAATCTTTGTCCATTGTTTACTTGGAGACTATGGGTGGGTCCAGGAAACCCACCAATTGTCTGTTCTCTCTCGCTTCATGAATCATGTATCTATATATACAGAAGCAATGAGTTACATATATATATATATATATATGATATTTATCGGTATTACACGAATGTAGACTGTGATTGCATACACTTACAATGTCCAGCATCTCAAAAGTGCGGCATCGAGGGCGTTGAGGTTGAAGATGTCAAACAAGTCCTTGAAATCGACCGTGAAGAAGCCCCCGATGACTCATTGAACAGATGCTTAGGCGTGAAGCTGACCGAGATACTCGTTATGGACTAATTACGTACAAAATTGGTAGTCGAATATCTTACCAGGCGTTGGCATACTTTCTCGTCCGTGGGGTTTGTAAAGAAGATGGTGTCGAAAGACGTGGCACTTGACCTCGCTCCTTGTAGACTTCACCTTGACGCGTGAATTCGTCTGTCGTCTTCGCCTCAACAAAACTTTGCCATACATCCTCAGCAATGAACCCGTACTTAGAGAAGGGAGTCCTGTCCTTATTGACATATTCCTTGACAAGCGTGCTCTTGAAGTTCTTCCACGCCTTTCCCGCCACTAGCAGTGCATACTGTTGCACTAAGCGCACACAGTCTTTTGTGACCTCAAACAAAGACAGAATTTCTGTCACCAAGTCGTTGTGGTTCTTGTCAATCAGCAAATTCCAGGATGGATAGGTGATTGGGACCCGTTCCTGTGCGACTATCCCACACAATGTCGTAAATGTTGTCATTGCCTTTCTTGGTTCAGTAGGGGGCCCATCCTTTCGATCAACTGTCGTGATGGTATATCGGTCCGTGAGCCTTTTATTTGCTCCTCTTGGAACTCGAGGAGGTTTTTCTTTCGATGGCTCATCACATCGTTGAGACAACGAATGAGGGGACACCATCTTGCAATCTAGGCTAGTTTAAATGGCTCAACAGGAAAGAAAAGGAATCAAGCAAGGAAGCCTACCGATTGATGACTACTTTTATTTGATGGGTACAAATGTAGTATATATTAGACCCTTAAGTATATATATTAGACTTCATTTGCTGATCCAGGAAAGTCTTCATTTGGTCATGTCGATAAATGATGATTCTAATTCTACTAAAATGCTATTTTACAAACTATTACTCCTAGTAGTTGTTGTAGAAATTGCAGTATTAGAAAATTTATTATGACATTAATCCCAAGCATAAAGAATAACCATAGAACAAAAGATTCATAAAAGCAGATGTAAATATATTGAAACAAGATAATTGATAATATCATAGTAAAAGAACTCATAATCAAAGATATAAACATGTGCATGTTCATGAACAATAATGGAGGCATAACAACTAGCATAAAGCTCAAGTTGATAATTTATAGTGTTCTCAGATGTTGGGTTGCCTAAGGCCCTCCTCGCCACTAGGGACGAGTAATAGACTAATTTTTGACAACCTTACCTCAATTTTCAAATTCAATACTTTACAGTTTATATATAAATCTAAACAATTGATAATCTTTCATACTATATGCATAAAACAGTGAATCACCAAATAGCTTGCTTACTCGAAATAAAAGTGAAACTATTATAGCTGGCTAAAGCAGGATAACCAATAAGAATAGCCTGCAAAATAATATAGCAAATACACATTAAGCTACATATTCACATAAGCATATATGACAAGATAACAATTATGCAAATCAAGTATATATAACAGAATGTAAACTGAGAATTAAAAGTTTGTTGTCACAAATTGTCTATCTAGTCCCAAATCCTCAATGAACAATAGAGTCCACATACAAGGTCCCCAAGCCAATGAATTAACTGGCCCCTTGGCAATCACAGTAAGAAGGAAGCAACCACAGGAGTAGAGAATACTCATAAAACACCGACTGGTTGTCAGTGTTAATCAGCTATGCACGTCAAGGACGCTGTCCCACCAAAAGGTCATCTCATGCAAATGCAAAATCACTTACTTAATTAGAGCTAGATTGTGGTTGCTATGTAGTGCCGTGCTGGCTTTGTTCCAACCCAGAATACATATAGATTAACACTGACAGCACATAGCTTACACATACACAGTAACTCAACACTTAGTGCAGATAAATTATTATACAAATTGAGAAACATTGGTTTAGCAAGCACCAACGCAAGGCTAGTATTTAAAGCAATGTCTTACCAACAGGATTCCTCGACAGTTACCACTTACCATAATTACTCTAAATTTATAACTCTGGCTTGATCAATGTGATATGCATGTTGGAGTAGTTTGGATATATGTCTCTGCTTTCTACAGTTTAATTCGGCTACTGTCTAGCATGTCAAAGAAACTGATATGCATACCTTACATATGTGATAACAAAAAAACATGATTGCACGAGATGTAGATAAAAGAATAACATGAAGCCAAACAGATGCATTAAACTCAATATATATGTGGGACTCAAATAATTTATGTAAGTAGGGTTTCCCATACGTACTATATACTAGGTTTTATTGATAATTTGCTGGACAGAACATGGTAGATATCAAGGCATCAAGCAAATAACAATAAAAACTAAATATTATCTAAAACACAGACCCATAGCCAACGTCGGTGACCGGCTTACCTTGGCGAGTAGGAGGATAAGAGGCGAGGGGGCAGCGTCGGTGAGCAGGGGTGCTGTCGGTGACCGGTGGGAGGCGCCGCGCGTAGGGAGACACCTGGGGTCAGGCGCCACTGGGGAAGATGCTGGCCGGGGAGGTGGTGAGGCTGGGGAGGCATCGATTGGCTGCGGGGACGGAGGAGCTCGGCGGCGACGAGTAAGGGAGGAACAAAGGCGATGACTAGGGGTTAGGTGCTGAGGAGGGGGGAGATGCCGGCCGGGGACGCGGTGAAGTCGGGGGTGTCGGCGAGGTCGGGGGTAGACGCCACAACGGGACGTGAAGCGTCAGGAGACAAAGCTAGGGTTTTGAGTGCTGGAGAGTGGTAACTGAAGGTCTACGGGGAAGACCTATTTATAGAATGTGTATCACAGACGATTCTATTTCAGATTCGTCTGTGATAGTGTTTTACCACGGACGGTTCTAAACTAGAATCGTCTGTGATGTCCATCAGCACCCAACATTAGTAAAGGAATTGCATAATGTAAATTGAATTGTTGATGGACCAACGTCAATGAAGGAAATGCATAACGTATATGGAATTGTGGATGAACGAACATCAGTAAAAGAAACGGAACTTTATTAAATAAATCAGGTGCATACACAAAGTTGTTTCAAATTCCTTGGGTTGTTCTTCCTGGACAGTGATGCCATTTCTGATACGAGGCAACTCATCAAATTGATTGTATTCTTCCTCATCTACTACAATCTCTACTCCGACAATCCTCATTTTTCCCTGAAGAACTACATGTCTCTTCTTGTTGGACGGGTCAATTACATAGAATACTTGAACAACTTGGTTAGCGAGTACTAATGGTTCATGTTGGTATCCGACGCCTGCGAGGTCGACAGTAGTGATACCGTACTTGTCAACCTTCACCTGCTAGAGGTGGACCCAACGGCACCAAAATAAGGGGATCTTGAATAGTACATAGTCGAGCTCCCAAATCTCCTCTATGAACCCATAGTAGGAGCTCCTCGTCGACCCAGCGGTATTGAACACTTCTATGCGAACAACACTATTCTGGTTTGTGCTCTTCATATTTTGATCTCTCGTGTAAAATGTGTACCCATTTAAGTCATATCCTTTCTATGTTACAACTGTAAATGTTGGTCCTTTTGCCAACCATGTGAGCGTATCACCTGACAAGGTCCCAGTGATGGATCGCTCCTTCAACTATCTGTTGAACTAAAGGTTATGTTGTCTCGTGATCCATGACTCCTGCCGCATAGGATTCTCTTGTCATAGCTAGTGCTTATGCTCGTCGATGTACGGGGACACTACAGCCATGTGTTGCAAAACTATGAAATGAGCTTGAGCGTAGGCAACCGGATCGATTCCTTACGTAGGACTTGAGAATTCCCATATACCTCTCGAATAGGTACATGCTACATAGGAACATGGGCCCGCGCATCTTTATCTCTATCACAAGGTGAACAATGAGATGGATCATGATATCGAAAAACGATGGAGGGAAATACATCTCAAGATTACATAAAGTCATCACCACCTTAGCCTGTAGAGCATCTAGTGTTTCGGGATAGATGACCTTCTGAGCAATTGTGTTAAAGAAATAACACAGCCTCGTGATGTCTCCCGGACTTTGACTGGCAAAATACTTCTAATTACCACAGGGAGCATTTGTGTCATTAGCACATGACAATCATGAGACTTTATGCTAGTTAATTTCAAATCTTGCATCGAAACAAGTCTCTTCATGTTGGAATAACCGGACGGAACTTTCACACCATGCAAGCACTGGCATAGTTCAGTTCTCTCGGCCTTGGACAAAGTGTAACAAGAAGGTTCGCAGTACGTTTCGCTTTTATCGGTCTTTTTCCATGCTAACTCAAGTCTTATGCCCATATCGACCAAGTTAAGCCGTGCATTGATACTATCTTTTGTTTTGCCCTTAATATTTAGTAAGATACCAATCAAGCTATCATAGACATTCCTCTACATGCATGACGTCGATGCAGTGCCAAACTTTTAGGTGCTCTCAATAAGGTAGGTCCCAAAATATTGATCTCTTCTTCCACATGCTCTTCTCATGGGACCTCGATTTACGTCCCTTTCCAAATGCAACATCCAAGTTTTTAACCATATCATGAACATCTATCCCACTTAAAGGCTTTGGAGCTGAATTGTCTTTGTTCGTTCCATCGAATTGTTTCTTCATCTTGCGGTATGGGTGATTCCTCCGAAGGAACCTACGGTGACTCATGTACACGGTTTTGCATGAGTGATTCAGCCACACACTCTCGAAATCATATAAACAGTGAGTGCAGGCTTTGGTTCCTTTTCTACTCTAGCCCGACAGGTTACCAAGGGTAGGGTAATCATTTCTGGTGCGGAACAACAGGTAGTGCAAAGTGAAGTTCACTACTACAAAACAGTTCATCCTTGCCGGCATATTACTGACGGTTGGGCTAGATCCGGTAGTGATAATTTAAAAGTCCAGCCGATGGGAGTACATATCACTGCCGGTGCGTGAACAGAATCGGCAGTGATACATTGTAACACCCTAATTTTTGCTCTAGTTTAAATTTTGAGAGTTTTTTTTTATTTTTGTGAATTCTTGAGAAATTATCGAAATTTATTTGGAATTACTCAAAACTAGCCTTCCTTGAAAACAATTAAATAATGTATAAGTTCTAGCAAAGTTTTATTGAAAATATTTTATTTGAGTTCCAAATATCTCAAGGTATTTTCTGGAATTTTTCTAGAATTTTTCTGCTATTTTAAAAGTCCCAAATGAATTAAATGAATTTCTAGAATTATTTTTATTGAAAAGGTTTTAAAATGGCTATGAATGTGAATGGGCCGAGCCCATTCTTGTCGGCGCTGCCGCCACCCATCCGCGCCGAAACCCTAGCGCCGCTTCACCGAACCGCTCGATCTTGATCGAACGCTGCGCGTGTGCCGCGTCGTTCGCGATCGCGAGCCATCCGATCCAATCCGCGCGGACGCCCAAGATTGCGCCACGCCGGCCGTCTCACGCGAGATCACCGGAGCTAACGCCGCCGACCGCTACCGCTTGTTTCGCCACCGTAGCGCGCACGCCGAGGCCCCTTAAAGTGCACCGAGTAGCGCGTCTGCGTAACTTTTCTCGCCGCGTCTTTTGACACCTTGCACGCACGCCAAGACCTCTCTAGCGCTGAACGAGCTCGCCGTAGTTGTTCCCTGCACCGCCATCGTTCTCCGCCGCTTGCGCCGCGCGGTCCTCTTCCGCCGCTGTTGAGGTCACCAGGTACCGATCTCGCCGAGACGCGTCGAACGCGCCACTTCTTCACGCCGGAACGCGCCGCAACGCCGCCGACGCCTCGTCTTCCTCGCCCCGCGACTGTTCCTTCGCGCCGCGTTGACCTCGCCAACTTCCGCCGCCGCCCGATCCTCATCGCTCGGTTTTGGTGAGTCCACGATCCACTTCTCTGCTTACGCTTGGATTAAATTATAGACGTTAGATCCAGTAATGTGCGCGAGATTAGATCTCGACATTAGGGCTATTAGTAGATCTTGACCGTTAGATCCGGTTGAACGGTAGAGATTAGATCTAGTCTCTGTAACTTGGTTACATCTCGGTAGCTGGATCGTTAGTGTATGCATAGGATTGAGCCACGTCAAGCCGTGAATAGTAAACACCCGTGAACTCGAGCCGTCGGATCGGATATAAACGGTTGAGTTCGGATCTGGTTTTGCCCTAGGATCCGCGCCGTTCAGATTTGAACGCGGCGGCGTGGTAGCGCCGCACCTTCATCCAATCTCGCACGACGCGGGTTGCTGACCGCAGCGAGACCGATCCGCCGTTGCTTTGGGCGCGCCGCGATCGTCGCCGCGTGGCTACGAGTAAATCGAGGCGCCGCCGCGTCGGTGCGAATCCAACCGTTGGATTTAGGTGACCACCGGATGTGCGACGCGCGGGGCGTGGAGCCCGCGTCGCCGCTACCGGATGCGTGGTCGATCACCGGATGCGCGACGCGTCGCGCGCGATCTCGGTCGCGCCGCGGTGCGCGTGAGGATCTCGACCGCCGGTTTTAGCGAACGGTCCGATTTTGCCGCGGTTCGCAGCATGCTTCGGAACCAAGTCCACGCTAGACCGTGAGCCGAGCCGTGAACCCACCCATAGATCAGAGCGACGTGGCGGCCTCAGGCGTGCCACGTGTCGTGGCCGACGCTATCGCCGACGCCATAAATATTTTCATATATAAAATATTTCGACGGAAATTATTTTCGTGCTGACGTCATCATGAGGCATGCTGACGTCATAAATGCGAATTTCAAGTATAAAAATAATTTGGAAAAATCGGATTTTCTAATTTCAGATTTTCGATTTTATTCAAAACTTCAAATGACTATAACTTTTGCATTTTAACTCGGATTTGGGTGATTCAAATTTCTAAAAATTCATAAAATCGTGATCTATTTAATGATGAATTTTATTTGAATTTTGAGATTATCTAGTCGTCTGTATTAGCTATTTATTGCATATTTTATTTGAGCGCCGTGAGACGCAAATTTATCGGAAGGTTTCAAGAAGAATTGTCGCTCAAGACCAAGCTTCGAACACGACCGCAGCTCTTTGAAGGCAAGTGATGCTTTGATCATTTTGATCCCAGATTTTAAAATGTAATTTATGCTTTGAAACTATGCATGCTAATTATTTAAAATGAATTTAAATTAATTTGGGATAATGTAGTTAATCAACCCATTTTGTTATGCCACCTTGAATTATTAATTGTATGCCTAGATCATTGTCACCCTAAGTTTTGAGTATATTAGTTGGATGTTAATATTGTGCCAACACGGGAGGCTAGACCGTGAGTAGATGCTTAGCCTTGCAACGAATCATGAATGATCTTTCCGAAAAATGCTACAATATTGATTAAAGACATATTGAATGTATTTTGAAAAGTGGTGTGATGATGCCACATGTTGAGATTGAGGTACAAAGAACTTTGGTGGTTCCGCATCGATATTGAGTTATTGCTGGCATGTGTTGCACAATAATCAACTGGGTGGAAAATGATTTAGACTGGGGCAAGTGGCAAGAGGATGTGTGCCAGGTTGGGACCTGTGTGGCATTGGGTTGTTGAGTGATGTGAGTCTGTGTGCCACATTGGGCCGTGTGCCATCGTTGAGTGTTGAAAGTCTTGCCTTGGCCGCTTAAGGACTTCACCTTGCAAGCCTTTGATCCGAGTCAACCGTACAACCACATGTCCGACATGGGATGACCTAGTTGACTAGGGTTCGATATCTTTCCTCCGATACCTCGGGGTGACAAGACACGGGGTGTATCTGTATGGGGAGCGACTACTGCTACGGCTTGGTGCCCATCCAACGGTGATTGGCCGGTCCTATACTTCGGCTCTGTGTGAGGGAAGTGATAGTGAAGGCAATACCGGAGAGGTTCTTTGGTTAAGGTAGAAGTTCCTGAAAAGCTTTGTTGCGGACAATCACCTGTGTGGTGAGCGGCTGTATCTTGTGGGTAAAGTGTACAACCTCTGCAGAGTGTCAAAACTATTCGAATAGCCGTGCTCACGGTATTGAGCATTGCTCGGGGATTACAGTCAAGGGGTAGTTTTTCATAAACAAAACATGGAAGGGTGGCTGTGTGCCGTGTTGGAAATGAACCGATAAGGTCAGTGCCGAGAATCTTCAAGAAAAACCATTTGAAATTAGTATTACTTATATCTGTTTCACTGCTTTAATCTAAACAAGATACTAGTTTAAAAATGCTGCTTGATGCAAAAAGAATCAATTAAGCCAATCCATTGGAATAAGCTTTGCATATAGTAATAGTGCTGCATTCTGTGCATTACTTGTTGAGTGCCTTGTGTACTCACCCCACCTTGCTTATCAACCCCCAACATCAGTGGAGGAGACTACACCAAGATGGGAGGAGGAGTACGCCGAGGACACGAGCAACTAGGGGCAAGCCCACTGGATGCTGTGGCAAGATGGAGGCTTCCACGACTTTTTATGTTCATTGCTATTTCTTTGTTTTGAATAATGTAAGCCTCAAGGTGACTTATCTGTAAGGAGACCATAAGGTTGTACAACTCGCTTTATATACATGTTTGCACTATTTATTCTTATATCCTTGTGAATGTCTGTGATGTGCAACCTCAGTATGATCAGTGTGTGCTAGCGTGATCTGGGATCGCATGTAATACACAGAGGGTCCGGATTTGCAGATTCGGGTCCCGACAGAGGTGGTATCAGAGCAGGCTGACTGTAGGCCTTGACCTTAGTTTGGTTGTGCCTAGGAGGGTGAAAACTATTTTCTAAAGACCTAATCAACTTGAGCAAGAATGTCAAAGAAATCTCGACTTATCTCTTCTCCCTTATTCATACCTATGCTGAATTTTTATTATTCTCTATTTAATTTAAACAAGGTTTGTTTTGGCAGATGAGGATGATCCATACCTATGGAGAGCGCACCGGAGGATACGCCGCGGAGTTATGGCGTATGATGCAGTTGCTTGGAGGTTTTGACCGACCACTGTACCGAGGGACTTCGGTGGTACGGGCAGGACTTGACGTCGCCTGGGACGTCAAGATCACAGTGTATGCTCGGGAGAGGACGAGGCGAGTCGTCCTATCTACATCACCGCCAGAGGTCTTCTTTCGAGGCCGGATTCGAGAGACGTCGCGTCGAGCGATGCGGCAGATTGCCCGCACTTACTCCGCAGAGTTAGAGGGCACCGTCTTCCGCCACCAACCGCGTCGAGACAATCGCTTGGACAGATGGAGCTTGTGGAGGAGGACGCCACTATCACCCACTGCAAGGTACGCCATCGCCAGAGGACGCCTTGGACGAGACAACCGGAGTTGCAGAGGACCCGCGACGAGGTTATAGAGGCAAGAACCCAACACCGGGAGAACTTAGCTCATGCCATACAGAAGATCCAGGAGTTGGAGATGGCTTTGTATGGACCCGAGCCCGAACCAGTCCTGGAGTTACATGATCCAGATCCGGAGGAGCCGGAGCAGGAGGCGCCAGTGCAGGAGCAGGCAGCCCCGGGACCAGCAGAGTCGATGGGGTCTTTTGCACCCGCCGCAGTAGGTCACCAGGACCAGTTCGCCCCAATGCCACAGCACCCGCCGGTGTACGCTCCGGGGAAGCCGCAGCCGGGTTGGCTCGATGAGTGATCGAGTCTAGTAGAGTGTAGTGTCGAGACTCGAATATCTGAGTCGCGTCTTTGTTTCAGAGTTACCCTTAGGTGTGAGTTGTCATGGATTCCTATGTTTGCTTACTTGCTTTTGGTTGTGAGTGTCACGTATGTGTTGCATTGCCCTTAGGCACTTGTGAGCAACCATACTGCTTTATATTATATCAATAAAGTGGCTAAATAATTTAAGTTACACCTGTTTCCCCCACATAAGTTCTTTTACTTGTCTATGCTTTCTTCTTTTCTTAACCATTGAAGCTTGCAACAACAGATGGTGAGGACTCGTGGAAATGTTGGAGCCAGCGGAAGTGGAGCTAACCAGACGGACAACCAGAATGAAGAGCCGATTCCTCAACCACCGCAGGTCGATATGCAGAACCTGGGAGCCTTTTTGACAGCCCAGACTCAACTCATGACCACGATGGTTCAAACCATGCAGCAGATATCCAATCAAGCTGCTGCGAATGTTCAACCTGGGGGCAACCATGGACCACACCCCTACTCCAGATTGTCGGAGTTTATGAGAACTCGTCCACCCACTTTCTCGGGTAACGCCAATCCACTGGAAGCGGACGATTGGCTAAGGACAATTGAAAGGAAGCTGCACATTACCCAATGTGTAGGACATGAGAGGGTACTCTATGCCTCTCATCAACTCGAAGGGACTGCCGCAGAATGGTGGGAAAACTTCTGCGCAGCTCATGAGGACCCGCAGAGTATCACATGGGAGGAATTCACCTCAGCCTTCCGTCAGTACCATGTACCCGAGGGTATCATGGATCTTAAAAAGGAGGAGTTCCGAAGCCTCAAGCAAGGCGGCGACCGCTGGCCGACACCAACAAGTTCACCTAACCGCACGCTACGCACCAGAGGACGTGGCTACGGATAAGGCCAGACAATCCCGCTTCATGAAGGGATTGAATGCAGGGTTGCAGGTGGGACTGATCACCCACACATTCCCTGACTTTCAAGAGTTAGTTAACAAAGCCCTGATCTTAGAGGACAAGCGCCGAGAGTTGGATGACAACAGGAAGCGCAGAATGGCGCAACAAGGAGGTCGTCAGGGCCAGCAGAGGCAGAGGACGGCACCCCAACAGCTCATTCGGTACCAGCCTAGAGGCAATGACGAGGCACCACCGCCGCAAATCGCCTGGGTCAAAATGTTCGACTCGGCCGAACTATGGCACAGATCGAGGAACCTCTCGGCCGTGGGAAGACGCTGCTATCATTGCAATGAAATGGGGCATTTTGCCAACAACTGCCCTAAGAAGGGAGGTGTCACCCCGGTTCGCTTTAACCTGGGGAACACACCGGCAAGGACTCCCGCACCAATCATGAACCGCGGGGCATCAACAGCAGCGACTCCATCCCAAGGAACTGCACGAGGCAGAGTCAACCACATCACAGCAGATGAAGTCCAGAACGCCTCGGACGTTGTACTGGGTAAGTTCCTAGTAAACTCGCATCACCATCGCTTTATTTGATTCCGGAGCTTCGCATTCTTTTATTTCCCGAGATTTTGCTGTTCAAAATGATATGGAAATAGTGAATCTTAAATGTGTGCTCATAGTCCAATCCCCTGGATCAGAACTCCGATCTAAAGTAGGATGTTCTGGGGTAGGAATAATAATTAATGGAGTTGAGTTCCTAGCGAACTTAATCGTCCTTAATACCCAAACCTTGGATGTTATCCTGGGAATGGATTGGTTAACCGATCACAAGGCGATTGGATCATGAAAAAGAGTCATATCGGTCGAGAGCCCTGATGGAAAGAAAATTGAGTTTGAAGCGAAACCAAGATTTAGATGGACAATTGATGGTCAACAAAGATGAAGACTGCCGACAGAGGAAGTCTCCATAGTCAATGAATATCCGGATGTTTTCCCGGAAGATTTACCCGAATGCCGCCAGATAGAGATATCGAGTTCGTGATAGAACTAGTCCTGTGGACAGCTCCAATAGCTAAGAGACCTTACAGGATGTCCACAGAGGAATTGGTGGAAATGAAGAAGCAAATTGAAGAACTACTGAAAAGGGATTTATAAGACCTAGTTCATCGCCATGGGGAGCACTGCCTTATTCGTTAAGAAGAAGGACGGAAGTTTCAGGATGTGTATAGACTATCGTGCACTCAATGATGTGACGATAAAGAATAAGTATCCGCTACCGTGATCGATGATTTGTTTGACCAGCTGAGAGGAGCAGGAGTATTCTCCAAAATTGATCTTCGATCGTGATACCATCACCAAGATCCGATCGGAGGATATTCAAGACCGCATTTTCGTCAAGATATGGACATTACGAGTTTACAAAGTGATGCCTTTTGGTCCGACAAATGCACCAAAGATATTTCATGAACTTAATGAATAAGGTTTTATGGAAAACTTGGATAAGTTCGTCGTCGATTCATAGATGACATCCTTATCTATTCCAAGACGAGAGAAGAGCACGCCGAGCACTTGAGGCTAGTCCTTGAAAAGTTGAGGAACAACGCTTGTTTGCGTAAATTTAGCAAATGTGATTTACGGAAAGATAAGGTGGAATTTCTTGGACACATAATGACAAGCAGAAGGAGTTGTTGAGATCCAAAGAAAGTGGAAACGGTTTTACATTGGGAATACCAAGACGGTAACCCAAACCGTAGTTTCCTTGGAATGGCGGGTATTACCGTCGATTCATTGAAGGATTCTCTCGATTATAGACCTCTTACGCAATTGTTGAAAAAGAAAAGAAATTTTTATGGACACCGAGTGTGAGAAGAATTTTCAGAATTGAAAAGGAGGTTAACATCGGCACTGTATTAGTTTTACCACACGCTCACCAAGACTTTGACATCTATTGTGATGCATCGCGTCGTGGATTGGGATGCGTGTTGATGCAAAATAGGAAGGTAATTGCCTATGCATCGAGGCAATTGAGACCACATGAGGAGAACTATCCGACTCATGATTTAGAATTAGTCGTAGTGCATGCACTAAAAATATGGCGCCATCATCTCATCGGAAATAGATGTGAAGTATATACGATCATAAAAGCCTTAAGTATATTTTCACACAAGTGACCTAAATATGAGGCAAAGAAGATGGTTAGAGTTAATCAAGGATTATAATGTGGAATTCACTACCACCCGGGGAAAGCCAACGTGGTGGCAGACGCCTTGAGCAGAAAGAACCACAGTGTAAATATGCTGTTGGAAACAAGTCAGGCAGAATTGTGTAAGGATTTCCAGAAACTAGAATTGGAAATGGTACCAAAAGGATTCCTAGTAACCTTGGAAGTAAGACCTACCCTGGAAGATCAGATCAGGGAAGGGCAGAAAGATGATGATAAGATCAAAAGAATTAAGGGCAAAATGGATGAAGGCAAAGCAAAAGATTTTAAACTGGATGAACAAGGTACTATGTGGTTTAAAGGGCGCATTTGTGTGCCGAACAAAAAGGAGTCAGAAGGTTCCATGCAAAAGGGAAGCTTACACCCAGGTATGTCGGACCATTCAAAATCTTGAGCCGCAAGGGTGAAGTTGCGTATCAGTTAGAGTTACCGCCGTCTTTGGCGAGAGTGCATGACGATTCCATGTGTCTCAATCAAGAAGTGTCTTCGAGTACCGGAAGAGCAAACACCGTTAGAGACAATTGAGTGCAAGAAGATCCGACTTACAAAGAACATCCGATGAAGATTACGGACATAATGGACAGAGAGACAAGGAACAAGTCAACACGCTTCTGCAGAGTTCAAAGGAGCAACCATTCGGAAAGTGAAGCGACGTGGGAACGTGAAGAAGATCCAAGAAGGAGTTCCCAACCTATTCCTCAGATAACCCCAATCTCGGGGCGAGATTCATTAAGGGGGAGGTTTGTAACACCCTAATTTTTGCTCTAGTTTAAATTTTGAGAGTTTTTTTTTATTTTTGTGAATTCTTGAGAAATTATCGAAATTTATTTGGAATTACTCAAAACTAGCCTTCCTTGAAAACAATTAAATAATGTATAAGTTCTAGCAAAGTTTTATTGAAAATATTTTATTTGAGTTCCAAATATCTCAAGGTATTTTCTGGAATTTTTCTAGAATTTTTCTGCTATTTTAAAAGTCCCAAATGAATTAAATGAATTTCTAGAATTATTTTTATTGAAAAAGGTTTTAAAATGGTTATGAGCGATGAATGGGCCGAGCCCATTCTCGTGGCGCGCCGCCACCCATCCGCGCGAAACCCTAGCGCCGCTTCACCGAACCGCTCGATCTTGATCGAACGCTTGCTGCAGCCACGCCGTTTAGCGATCGCGAGCCATCCGATCCAATCCGCGGACGCCCAAGATTGCGCCACGCCGGTCGCTCACGCGAGATCACCGAGCTAACGCCGCCGACCGCTACCGCTTGTTTCGCCACCGTAGCGCGCACGCCGAGGCCCCTTAAAGTGCACCGAGTAGCGCGTCGCGTAACTTTTCGCCGCCGTCTTTTGACACCTTGCACGCACGCCAAGACCTCTCTAGCGCTGAACGAGCTCGTCGTAGTTGTTCCCTTGCACTGCCATCGCTTCTCCGTCGCTTGCGTCGCCGCCGTCCTCTTCCGCCGTTGTTGAGGTCACCAGGTACCGATCTCGCCGAGACGCGCCGAACGCGCCACTTCTTCACGCCGGAACGCCCGCAACGCCGCCGACGCCCTCGTCTTCCTCGCTCCGCGACTGTTCCTTCGCGCCGCCGTTGACCTCGCCAACTTCCGCCGCCGCCGATCCTCATCGCTCGGTTTTGGTGAGTCCACGATCCACTTCTCTGCTTACGCTTGGATTAAATTATAGACGCGTTAGATCCGTAATGCGCGCGAGATTAGATCCGGACATTAGGGCTATTAGTAGATCTTGACCGTTAGATCCGGGTTGAACGGTAGAGATTAGATCTAGTCTCTGTAATTTGGTTACATCTCACCGCTGGATCGTTAGTGTATGCATAGGATTGAGCCACGTCAAGCCGTGAATAGTAAACACCCGAAAACTGAGCCGCTCGGATCGGATATAAACGGTTGAGTTCGGATCCGGTTTTGCCCTAGGATCCGCGCCGTTCAGATTTGAACGTCGCGCGGTGGTAGCGCCGCACCTTCATCCAATCTCGCACGACGCGCGGTTGCTTTGACCGAGCAGACCGATCCGCCGTTGCTTTGCGCGCGCCGCTGCGATCGTGCCGCGTGGCTACGAGTAAATCGAGGCGCCGCCGCGTCGGTCGCGAATCCAACCGCTGGATTTAGGCCGATCACCGGATGTGCGACGCGCGGAGGCGTGGAGCCCGGCGTCGCCGCTACCGATGCGTGGTGATCACCGATGCGCGACGCGTGTCGCACGCATCTCGGTCGCGCGGTGCGCGTGAGGATCCGACCGTCGGTTTTAGCGAACGGTCCGATTTTGCCGCGGTTCGCGATCGCTTACGGAACCAAGTCCACGCTAGACCGAGCCGAGCCGTGAACCCACCCATAGACAGAGCGACGTGGCGGCCTGCAGGCGTGCCACGGTCGTCTTGACGTATCGCCGACGCCATAAATATTTTCATATATAAAATATTTCGACGGAAATTCATTTCGGTGCTGACGTCATCATGAGGCATGCTGACGTCATAAATGCGAATTTCAAGTATAAAAATAATTTGGAAAATCGGATTTTCTAATTTCAGATTTTGATTTTATTCAAAACTTCAAATGACTATAACTTTTGCATTTTAACTCGGATTTGGGTGATTCAAATTTCTAAAAATTCATAAAATTGTGATCTATTTAATGATGAATTTTATTTGAATTTTTGAGATTATCTAGTCGTCTGTATTAGCTATTTATTGCATATTTTATTTGAACGCGTAGACGCAAATTTATCGGAAGGTTTCGAAGAAGAATTCGTCGCTCAAGACCAAGCTTCGGAACACGACCCGCAGCTCTTTGAAGGCAAGTGATGCTTTGATCATTTTGATCCCAGATTTTAAAATGTAATTTATGCTTTGAAACTATGCATGATAATTATTTAAAATGAATTTAAATTAATTTGGGATAATGTAGTTAATCAACCCATTTTGTTATGCCACCTTGAATTATTAATTGTATGCCTAGATCATTGTCACCCTAAGTTTTGAGTATATTAGTTGGATGTTAATATTGTGCCAACACGGGAGGCTAGACCGTGAGTAGATGCTTAGCCTTGCAACGAATCATGAATGATCTTTCCGAAAAATGCTACAATATTGATTAAAGACATATTGAATGTATTTTGAAAAGTGGTGTGATGATGCCACATGTTGAGATTGAGGTACAGCAACCTGTGTGGTTCCGTACCGATATTGAGTTATTGCTGGCATGTGTTGCACAATAATCAACTGGGTGGAAAATGATTTAGACCGGGGCAAGTGGCAAGAGGTCAGTGTGCTGTGGGCCTGTGTGGCATTGGGTTGTTGAGTGATGTGAGTCTGTGTGCCACATTGGGCCGTGTGCCATCGTTGAGTGTTGAAAGTCTTGCCTTGGTCGCTTAAGGACTTCACCTTGCAAGCCTTTGATCCGAGTCAACCGTACAACCACATGTCCGACATGGGATGCACCTAGTTGACTAGGGTTCTGATATCTTTCCTCCGATACTCGGGGTGACAAGACACGGGGTGTATCTCATGGGGAGCGTACTGTGCTACGGCTTGGTGCCCATCCAACGGTGATTGGCCGGTCCTATACTTGGCCTGTGTGAGGGAAGTGATAGTGAAGGCAATACGAGAGGTTCTTTGGTTAAGGTAGAAGTTCCTGAAAAGCTTTGTTGCGACAATCACCTGTGGTGGTGAGCGGTGATCTTGTGGGTAAAGTGTACAACCTCCGCAGAGTGTCAAAACTATTCAATAGCCGTGCTCACGGTATTGAGCATTGCTCGGGATTACAATCAAGGGTAGTTTTTCATAAACAAAACATGGAAGGGTGGTGTGTGCGGTGTTGGAAATGAACTGATAAGGTCAGTGCCGAGAATCTTCAAGAAAACCATTTGAAATTAGTATTACTTATATCTGTTTCACGCTTTAATCTAAACAAGATACTAGTTTAAAAATGTCGCTTGATGCAAAAAGAATCAATTAAGCCAATCCATTGGAATAAGCTTTGCATATAGTAATAGTGTTGCATTCTGCATTACTTGTTGAGTGCCTTGTGTACTCACCCCACCTTGCTTATCAACCCCAACATCGCTGGAGGAGACTACACCAAGATGGGAGGAGGAGTACGCCGAGGACACGAGCAACTAGGGGCAAGCCCAATGGATGCTGTGGCAAGATGGAGGCTTCCACGACTTTTTATGTTCCGCTGCTATTTCTTTGTTTTGAATAATGTAAGCCCTGCGTGGCTGACTTATCTGTAAGGAGACCATAAGGTTGTACAACTCGTTTTATATACATGTTTGCACTATTTATTCTTATATCCTTGTGAATGTCCGTGATGTGCAACCTCAGTATGATCAGTGTGCTAGCGTGATCTCGGATCGCATGTAATACACAGAGGGTCCGGATTTGCAGATTCGGGTCCCGACATACATCACTGCCGGTTCGGATTTCAACCGGCAGTGATTTGACCATTTTCACTGCCGGTTGTTGTCTAGAACCAGCAGTGATAAGTATTTTCCCTCACAAACTCGTAAGTATTTTCCTGCGCAATCCTTATCACTGCCTGTTCTGCTCAGAACCGGTAGTGATAAGTACTTTATATAGGTGAAATTGCCTTTCCGAACCGAGCAGAACAGACGGGATCAGTGGCAACAATTTTGGCGATTTGCTGATTGTTCCAAAATTCATCTCGAATTTCTCTCCAAGGTTAGTAATTTATTCGAATTAGCTAAACAAATGGGCTGACAGGAGGGGTCGTTAGAGAGATAAGGGAAGAGAACTTCAAGTTTTTCTGCAATCAAAGGCGAATTTGATCCATTGAATCAATTATCTATCTTGTCTGTAATTTAATGAAATTTTTAATGAGTGTACTAGAGATAAGGTTGATCACACTGTTAAATTTTAATACTGATATGATATCTGTGGAATTTATAAACATTCTGACAAGGTACTGTGCACAGATTTTAGTTTTTTGTATTTAATTAATCTGGGAGTATATAACTTATAAAATATTTGTGAAACTTTTTTTGAAGGTTTATTACGGCCATATTGGTCTCCTGTAAAATTTTAAACTTAAAATTATTTATATTTTATTTACTAAAATTGTGACATTGATATTTCTAGATTTTCAACTTTTTCTGTTTTTGAATTTTTATAATTATCAAATTTAATAATTATTTTCTGATATTTTTACTTTTTATGGGCCGATCCAGAATGAAGATATTATAAAAAAATTCACATCGAATGTATAAAAATTAATTTCTGACATATTTACTATTTGTAGTCAAGAAACATTAATTAACTTTCATTTCATGTTTAAATGCTTTGACATGACTTTTTAAATTTAGAATTAGATTTCTGAATATTTTATAGGATTAAATATTTTTCTATCTTATTTTTATAAAATTTTTACTCTTTTCTTTATCTATTACTTAGGATTATATTAAAGGATTTCTTCTTTCAAGCAAAATAAAAAAAATCCAGAAAAGTCAATAAAATCCCAAAGCACTCACCCTTTAAAAATGAAATAAATTGAAAGTTTCACTTAATTGATCAGAGACCAGCTTATCACTGCCGGTTTCCCCATAAAACCAGCAGTGATGTGGCTTATTACTGCCGGTTGCTAATCTCAACCGACAGTGACAAGTCCTATCACTGCCAGTTCTACTAAAACCCAGCAGTGATACTTCATATTACTGTCGGGTTTGGTTTGGGCCGGCATTAATAAGCAACTATCACTGCCGGTTCTACTTAACCCCGGCAGTGATACTACGTATTACTGTCGGGTTTACATTGGGCCGACAGTGATAAGGTCACTATCATTGTCGGCTCTCTTTATGACCCTGCAGTGATATACTATGACTGCCGGTTCTTGTGGGGAGACGGAAGTGATAGTTGACCCCTATAAATAGCAAAATCCGTGCCCTTTCTGG
Source organism: Otatea glauca (assembly GCA_036346275.1). NCBI lineage: Eukaryota > Viridiplantae > Streptophyta > Magnoliopsida > Poales > Poaceae > Otatea > Otatea glauca. The sequence continues at coordinate 33,635,844 of CM070719.1, forward strand.
CACTTGCCTCTCAGCCAACCTCACCTACCTCTGCGCCTTCGACCACATCGAGCCTCCCCACCGCCGCCTCGGGCCTCCCCGCCATTGCCGCATCCTTTTCGCCATCGCCTCGTCCTCCCCGCAGTCGCCGTCGTCGCATCCCCTCACCGTCGTCGCCATCATCGCCGCCGTCGCATCCCCTCCCCACTCAGTCGCCGGCTCTACCCCCTGGTCGTCGCCCCCAGGTCGCTGCCTCCTCTCCCCACTCCGTCGCCGGCGCTGCCTCCTCTCCCCACTTCGTCGCCGGCACTAGTGACCTCCCCGCTGTTCTGTGGCTCACTGAAGGTAGGATGATCCATGTTTAAGGCTTCCAAGTTTGATGTGTATGTAATGTGCATATGTATTCTCAAATATTTGTATTCTGCATATTATGGCATACACAAAACAAGAACACTAAAAATGTATGATTCATTTGAGATGGCAAACATGTTCAAAACTTTGAATAAGCTTCTATGTAAACCCAAAACTCACCAAAATCGGCAATGATTCCTTTTGCCAATGCACGTTCCAAGCCAAACACAATGATGATTGAATTGGATAACACATTTATCACAATCATGACAGTGCTTGGTGCGTGGAGGCTGTGAAATGTAGTCAACAACAAAAAAATGAGTTTTAGACAGCTAGCACCAAAGAAATGTGTGCTAATTGAGGATATCATGATGGATAATGCATATGAATGTGACAGAGACATATGAGAAGAACAAATGAGAATATCACAATGAACACTCTCAATTCAACTTGGTAGATATGAAAACAAGAACAATAGGCCCATGGCATAATCTACTCATCAAGCATATTTAGCATCAGTTGGCATCTCCTGAAATTGGTTGCTTCCTCTTTATTTAATTATGCATGATTAGTGATGTGATGGTCATATCAATAAGTGTTGTGCCCTCTTCTAGTACTTTATTGCTTAACTGTGGAGTTTAACTAATTCTTGTGGGTTTTGACTAGAGGAAAAGATGAAGATGCAGCTGATTGTGGGTTTTGTTGCTCTATTTTGCTGCGACTCATGGAAGAATTTAAGCTTCCATTTCTTGAACTGGCCTGTCTTTTCTTAATTATAACAAACAAGACATTTGATTTAGCATAAAATAAGTCTATACCACCTTCAAGCTCCAGCTTCGAGTACATACATATCTGATCATGTTACTGTTGGTTGTGACTTATGACATGTAATTATTTTATTTTCCTAGCTTGATGATAATATTTAGCAAGTGTGACTAAGGTTGTACTCGTAAATTTTTTATTCGTTGAGAAACAGATGCAGATTCAAGAAAAATATGTATGTATGTATGTATGTATGTGTAGATCGCATGTGTATGTGTATATATCCTGCGTATGTGTATGTGTATATTTGTGTTCATGTGTCCTTCAAAGATGTATATGTATAAAAAAATATGTATACATGTTCTTTAAAGATGTGTATGTGTCTTTCAAATATGTGTATTAATTTTATTTCTTTGAATTGATAAGTACGGCAATTGTTATGTATTTGTTGTTGAATTGACATCACGAAATGTCTGTGCATTATTATTGAGTACTCCCTCTGTCAATAAATATTAGCCATATTTTAATTTTACAAGTTGTGGTGAAATTGAAATTGAGAAAGACAGAAGAGAAAATGACTTAGGTTGAACTGCTATTGCCTCTAAGTTTAAGCAAAAATAATATCAATTTGAACAATTTTGAGTTAAGTCTATATTAAGCCTTGATGATAATCTATATGAAAATAATCTCGAATAAGTGCAAAATAACACGGGACTAACTTTAAAACACTCGTAGGGATATCCCCTACTTATGCCTGAAAAATGGTTAGAATATCTTATACGGTGTAGCCGCAATCATAAAAAGAAAACTGGACCGCAAACGTGCAAACATCATGGTCATTTAAGCCTTTTTGGCAGCCCGTAAAATATCCTGTATTAATACAAAATAATGAGGGAATAGCCCAAAAACATTATTTGATATATATACTACCATAATCTGGAAAAAGATCCTAATTAGAACTTGCTTTGCATCTGAATCCAATCATAACAAAAACCCTAATTGTTCAGAAACTGCACAGATTTGATATCACTTAAGCCTTTTCGGCAGCTCGTAAAACAACTCGTCTAAACTTAAATTTTGAGGAAGTTGGTTCATAAACACACTTTAGTATATGAACAACCAAATTATAGAAAAATATCCAAATTACAACTTGCTTATCATATAAAATCTGTTAACGCAAACACCCTAAATTGCTTGCATGAATGTTTTCCTCTTATCAATCCAAATCTTACTATTTTCCTCTTATCAATCCAAACCTTAGTGTATGAACGTAGGCTCATATGCTTTTACATCTATGTTCATTCGTTATGTCTATCTTCATTTGTACGTGTCTTTCAAAAATGACCTTGTTAATTTGAAATTTTCGATAAACTTGCTAGGAATGGCCTCTGACCAGGGACAAGTGCCAGAGGGAGCTGGGCCCTCAAATATGGACGAAGGAGGAACGGGTAGTCCGAACCATAGCCCAACATCCTACCTGAATATACAGGATCCTGCCATAGACCAACCCGACGTCACTAACGTAGGTGAGGTAAAGTATTAGTACATTGTGGTTCCCAAAACATTGTAGGGCCAGACGACTAATAAGAAGATCAAATTGCAGGCTCAGACGTCTACTGAACAGAGGCAGCGCGCAAGTCGTGGTCCAAACAAGATGCCTAATGGACTTTTTAACATAGTGGAGCTCTCAGTAATCGGGGAACCTGCTATACCCGATTCATCGTTGGGGCCGTACAGGACAACAGCCTACGGGATTCTTCCTAGGGATGATGTGCCCATCAGCTACAGATCATGGATTGGCTGCCGAGGTGACCCATGGGTGGTTCCCAATGACCTAAAGAACTCGTTGTGGGACAAGCTAAAACAAGTGTTCCAGTTCCCCCAAGGGACCGAGCTGGTTGCAAAGAAACGTGTACTATGCATCATGTGCACAGCGTGGAAGAATTGGAAGACGGCACTGAATAAGAACTATGTGAAGAAGAATGAAATGCCAAATTTTGACATGTACCCAAAGTTAAGGAAGTTTTGTGAGGACTTTGTGGCGTACAGGAGGTCTAAAGAAGCGTAGATAGTAAGTCAGAGGAATAAGGCAAACGCGGATAAGAATATTTACCGTCACACACTAGGCACATGAGGGTACGCGAAGAAAATACTAGCATGGGATCGGTCTGAAGAAGAACTAACCCGCAAGGGTGACATTCTTGCGACGGCCACCTTGAGCGAACGATCGAAGCACTGGTTGCTTGGGAGGGGTGCTTCTATCTCGGATGATGGCAGCTTAAGCTTCAGAAGCGATAGAGAGCAGGAAGTGTCGCGCAGAATCACAAATGCTCACGTGCAGTCTTCCCAAGGATCTTTTAGGCCACGAAGGGAGAATGACGAGCTAACCGTAACCCTAGGTAACAAGGAGCATCCAGGTCGCACCCGAGGAGTTGGTTTGGTGCCATGGAAAGAAGCCTTCCCAGCAGGCGTATGGTTGTACAGGCGTCCAAAGAGATTAAGAGATGATCAACTGGACCGTCAAATAAAAGATGCTGTGGCGAGAGCGTTAGAGGAACAAAGAGCGGAACTAGATAAGGCTGTGGAGCAAGCTATATAGAAAGCTCTCAGCTCACGACCGCCACCCGGTGAAAGCCCTGAGCTCATCAGTCCTGGTGCTCATAAGAGCAGCTGTGCGTCCACAGGGATTCTCGAAGAGAATGGACTCCATTTTCCTGTGGATGACATCAAAGAACCAACACCGTGCAAGCTACATTTGTCCGCACATGGCATTACCATCAAGGTGGCTGAGGGCAGGGCTTGGACATGCCAGGAGTCACAGGTTTTGCACTGTCGTCCGATACCGCAGGGATTTGTCAGGGTCAAAGTGGACAGTGTAGTCCGCCAATACCGTAAAATGGAGGTAGAGATCCCTAGCGAGGACGAAAACAAAAAACTAGGAGAAAACGTGCATGGCTTCCTCGCGTAGCGCAAGAGCTTGATTAAGTTTGGCTCAGACGATGAGGACGACGAAGATGATGATCAGCCGCATTCTCCACACAGAAACCTCCCGCCCTTGTCGCCACCACACAGACAAAGTCCAACTCCTCCGCCGGCACCAACCAGAAAAAGTCCGACTCCTCCACCGAAATCTGAAAAGAATCGAACACCAGCACAATCTCGGAAGTCAGCACCGTCCTCAAAGAAATCCCAATCATCTGTGAAGCAAGGACAATCCCAGAAGAAATTACCAGCTGAGATGAATGAAGAAGAACGGAAAAAGCATGTAAGCACCAGCGTAACATCTCACTTTAAAATGGTGCCATCACCTGAGAAGACTAAAGTTGATGCTAACGCGCAAAAGTTTTTCTTGAGTATGGCAGAAGTGCAAAAGACGGGGCAGGCTTCTAAACCTTACAAAATGTCGGACTACAAGCGCATATCCAGAAAGCAATACTTGAAGGCGGCTAGTGCCGACGCGTTCAGGTTGGATGCTCAAGCAGATGGTGCTCAACGAGATGCTCAGGAGCAAGGTCTAAGGTGGAAGTTCTTTATGGGGAAACCGCTGGTTGAACCAGCTAATTTAGACCACCTAACAACACAACTGCGGCGCGTCCATCAATGGTACATGCAGTAGTCAAACGATGGTATGGAGGCGTTCGCAGTCAGATACACGGAGCAAGATTTTCACAAGGGGATAGCATCTTCTGGGTGGGTTTCGAGGAGTTGTATATGTTGTACCAGCAAGATGCTCTGGACGTGAATATACTTAGACTGTGGACTTTGTAAGTCTCTACGTATATTATTGTGCATTCTTGTACTGTTTAATTACATGTCTGACTTCTTTCTTATGTAGAATGGAGATACAGACATGTAGAAGAAATGGCAATGATAATCTAGCATTCCTAGATCCGGGGCTTATCAACGAGAAGCATGTGAAGGACAATCCATAGTACAATGAAGACTATTTATTTAATACTTTCTTTAAGCTGCAATACAAAACCTCCATACTTTTACCCTATAACTTTAAGTATGTATTTACCTACTTCTAATATCATTTTACTATTTTTGCGTAACACGTACGATGTGGGAGTAATTGACTACGTTGACATATATGTGCAAGTTTCATTGGGTCCTCCTCGTCATCCAGTTAGATTCTAGCAGGATTTTTGTCTTGGACTCTAGGAGAAAATCAACTAATCTATATCAAGACTTTTGGGACATGCTGAACAGCTAAACTCGATCGTTGCGTTATTGCTCTAGCAATATTCCATTCTATTTCATTTAAGTTTACTTACTATTCAAAATCATTCACAAGGCATTCGCACGATACTGCAAGAAAAGTGTTCGGCATCGTCCATATAGGAAACATTTTGAAATAGTAATCGACTTTCCATTATGAGGTAGGACCCGGGAAATAATTTATGTGCATATTATGTATGTACAAATTTGCATTCAATTGTCACGGAGAGTGTGGGCTATAACGAAGCCATGGTATGTAATTACACATTGATGCCTACTTTTTTCATTTAACATATATCATCATTAATTAACTTTCTCTTTTCTTCAATAACAGCGCTCCAAACTGAGAATCAATAAGTTATTACTGACAGAAATTATAGCAATTCAAGAATAGATCACCAGATTCATTCATGATGAGGTCATAAATCCAAACGGCGAGTTCCACGAGTAGCCTCATCGCCCTCATTCCTTCAATCTAGACCCGTGACATGCTTACTTCGACTCCTTCTACTATAGTCGGTGCAAAATCAAAGTGAATCAGATGGGATGAGATGTAGTCGAACTATATTTGTAAAAAATCATTGTAAAATCAAAATATTGTGATGCTTTAATATATTTGAATTATGATTTTAACGATGCTTTATATAGTATATATGGACACTGTATAAAAAATAGTACAAAAATATATATATTGCAGGAAAAATATGTAATAAAAATATCTGGTGCACAGCTTATCACTGATTAGCCAGAAGGTGATCTCGATCATCTCAATACAATAAATTACCCTAGGCTTCAGTAATCTACTGATAAATAGGGGAAATGGTCTAACATTGTAGTTTTATATTGCATACAAATAAATAATGCAGTAAAAATATACAATTAAAACATTTGGTGTAGGAATTATCACTATCGGTTCTTGGACAGAACCGTCAGTGATATATATATATATATATATATATATATATATCACTGCCAGCTTAGCCCAAAATCCAGCAGTGATAGATCTTATCATTGCCGGGTTTTGGGATGATCCGGCAGTGATATACCTTATCACTACCGGATTTGGGGCTGATCCGGCAGTGATATATATATTTCACTGCGGGTTATATACCGAACCGGCAGTGATAGACCTTATCACTGTCGGTTCCTGAGCCGGCAGTGATAATGCCCAAGTATCACTACCGGCACCAATGACTGGCAGTGATGTTGTTTTGGAACCGGTAGTGATGTACTGTTTTGTAGTTGTGGTTCTCTCGTTTGTACGCATCCCATACCTGGACCCTGGGAACCCATAGTGTTTTCAGATCTTTTAACAATGGTGCTAGGTACACATCAATATCATTCCTAGGTTGTTTCTGTCCTTGGATAAATACAGACAACAAAATGTACTTCTGCTTCGTAGACAACCAAGGAGAAAGGTTATAGACACAGAGATTCATGGGCAAGTGCTATGCCAGCTGCTCATGTTACCGAAAGGATTCATTCCATCTATACTCAATCCAAACCTTATATTCCTCAGATCCACACTGAATTCTTGAAACCTCATATCGATGTTTCTCCAATTGGTGGAATCCGCAGGTACCTTAGCATTCCATATTTCTTACGCTCCTTCGAGTGCCAACGTAGTAGTTTTGCCTCATTTGGGTTCGCAAACAAACGCTTCAAACGAGGAATTATAGGCAGATACCATGCCACCTTTGCAGGAGGTTCTTTCTTCACCTCGATGCCCTTGCTGTCATCATCTAAATGACTCTTATGCTTGTACCAGGATGTGTTGCACACCGGACATACATGCAAGTTTAAGTACTCTTCGCGGTACAAGATAAAGTCGTTCAAACATGCATGTATTCTTTCTACTTCCATTCTTAAGGGACAAAGAACCTTTTTAGCTTTGTAAGTGGTTGTCGACAACTCGTTTCACTTTGAAAGCATGTCTGCCAATAGACGTAAAAACGCTGTACAACTCTTATCGGACCAACCGTTGCTTGCATTCAATTTTAGTAGTTCAAGCACGGATGACAACCTTGTGTATTTCGATTTGCTGCCCGGGAATAAAGGTTTCTCTAAGTCCTCCATCAAGCCCCAAAATTTACCATATTCTTTGTCATCACGGTTCCCTTCTACGTCACGTAGCATCTGATTCAGATTGTCATCCTGCAACCTATCCTCATCGGAATCACAATCGATATGATCATCCGGCATATCATTGACTTCGTCGACGATGTTAATACTACTTGCTTCCTGTATATCCTACTTTTCACTGTGACTGGTTCAACATGTATACCGACCCCCTTTCGAAACCCCTCAAAATCAAGTGTGCTTCGATATGCACAGAGTTTTGAATCATCTTTAGATTCTCGCAGTCAATGCACTGACAAGACATAAACTGTACCCTCTTATTAAACATATCTTTCCCTGCAGCTCTTCTAAAAGTGGAGACGCCATTAATGTACTTAGCACTCGCACGGTTCTCAGCGTACATCTAGTTTCTGTCCATCTACGCTACGCATATAATATTTAGTGTTAAATATTGAAGTACATTAGGTGTGCGCATGCACGCTTTCTTAAATTATGCACTGCTAGCTACTTCTTGAATATAATGCAATTATATAACCAATTACTACCTTAGAACACAAAGAACAAATGGATCTACAAGTTAGATCTAAACACAATCTTCAAATTCTCTCTTCACCAAACTAGCTACCTAAATCTTAAATATAATAATGTAGTTAGAACCAATTACTAACCTTAGATCACCTAGAACACATGGAAAACAATCTTCAAATTCTCTCATTACCAAGCTAGATCTTGAATATAATGCAATTACCCATTACTAAAAATTAGATCTACAAGAACACATAGATCTACAAGCTAGATCTAACCAATCTTTAAATTCTCTCCTTACCAAGCTATATCTTGAATATAATGCAATTAATTAGAACCTATTGCTAACCTTAAATCACCAAGAACACATGATCTACAAGCTAGATCGAAACAATCTTCAAATTCCCTCTTTACCAAGCTAGATCTTGAATATAATGCAATTAGAACCCATTACTAACCTTAGATAAAACAGAACACATGGATCTACAAGCTAGATCTAAACAATCTTCAAATTCTTCTTACCATGCTAGATCTTGAATATAATGCACTTAGAACCCATTACTAACCTTAGGTCACCAAAATCAAATGGATCTACATCACCCTTCAAAAATCAATTATCTTCTTTCACCATATCGCCTCACAACTGCAGCCACCTCAAAGATAAATCCCGAAACCCTAAAATGCACTAAGTGGCTCGGGTCTCTGTATTATATATAGCTGGGGGATATCACAGACGGTTCTATTCATAAATCGTCAGTGATTTACATAGAATCCCAAAAAGTTTTAGAATAAAACCGTCAGTGATATATCATAATAATTGTTATCACAGACGGTTTTACTTTAAAACCGTTTGTGATAGCATCACTGATAGGTTGTTAATAAAACCGTCTGTGATATTACTCTATATCACTGACGGTTTATGAAGAGTACCGTCTGTGATGATATCACCAACGGTTGCACTATAGAACTGTCAATGATGTTTGTCATCATAGATGGTTTTTCAAAATCGTCTATGAAAAGGCGTTTAATATATGTCTTTCTGTAGTAGTGACAAGCTATAGAATCAAGAGCAAAAGCTTTAATCTGAATAACGTAGTCTGAGTTACATAGATGTGCTACAATGGCTTATATATCCCTCCTAAGACATCTAAAATAGAATAGGACTCAAATACAAGCAAAAATGGCAACCATAAAGTTACAGCTGTCACATTGATGTGGATATTGTGGCACACACATGCCAAACACTATGTCCGTTGTGTGGGGGCATTGAATAAGCTTTATAAGGAGTACTCGTCCACCCAAAATGGACTTCGTTTGTAAAAGTTATAAGCTTTTTTAATTGGAGAATGTTTTATGTTCCAAATCTGGCCGCCTCCTTGGCTTGGACATGGCCAGCCCATGGGGCCAGCGCATTCCCTTGGTGTTGGGCCATGTGCCGCTTGTTTGTCATGGTCCATCTGCTTGCCGGCCCATGTGAAGCCCTCTTGCGCAATGTGCATTGGCCGATGTAACCACATTACCTCTACGCCTTCCAATGCTAACAATGCAAGTAATGAACTCTGAATGCTTGATCCATTGCTTCTCTTCGTTTTGATGCTCGTCCTCCCTCACCTCCTATTGGTCACACCATTCTCCCGTGCCTTCATACCTGAGTACAAATAAGATATTTCTAAAAGGAAACATCTAATTTTTATTGTAAGCAAAGTTATATTCATTTAGTAGCAATGTAATATGTTGAGTTAGTTTCTTGACTTGTGATGGTGTTATTGGCTATTGAAACATGTTGAAAGCCTCATCATGGATAATAGAAGATGATGAACAAGAAGATGACGATATAGGTGTTAGAAATTGGCCCATTGGGTGGCCCATTTCCTTTAATTCCAAAGCATGCATGGTTTAGTACTATATTGCCTAGCCAAGTAGAGGAAAGATAACTTAAAAGGTAGAGTCCTTGCCACCTCTTGATTAATTACACTTGGCATTAGAATGGCATAGAGTGGATAGTGGCTAAACACACACACGCACGCGCGGGCATTCGCATATTTTCACGTGAAAATTTGCGTGACTTGTGAATTGCGACGAGCGACCGCGCCACGTTGTAGTGTGTCTCCTTGCACTTTGAATTCATCTTTTGTTTTGCTGAACCTTGCAATTATCTCTCTATTCAATCTGTTTAAATGAGATTTAAACATCTCTTTCAATTAAGTGTAATTGACATAAACGTTGTCAGTTACTACCGAGTTAATTGACATTATGTTGTCAGTTACTAGTAACTGCCGCATTTAACTGACATAATGTGATCAGTTACTAGTGTGTATGTGTATAAACTCCTGGAGACATCCAGGACAGAGACACTGAATTACTCCTCCATTCTTCCTCCTCATCTCTGATTTGCTGTACTGTTGTGTTGAGCAGTTGAACCTCACCGGCCTTCCTCCTCGGCGTGCACCATGAAGGAGGGTGAGCAGTATCTCTTAGCCATTGCCGTAGAGTTCACCTGCACGGGGCGACAATAAGGTTTCTAGGCAGCGCATCAGCGCGACCGCTCTGCTTCTTCCTCGACATCGACTACTTCCATGACCGCGTCTGCACTACGTTGCTTCCTATTCTTCAGCAAGCCCAATTGTAAGTAGTTCGTGTGATAAATCGACTCCGCTAATATAAAATTCTTGAGCATATTCTGAAGTACAATGTGTTACCTGTTGTTTTATGCATCTCTAGTCTTGTGTTACATTTGCCTCAATATAAAATCTCGAATAAAAATATTGCACCTTTTTCCAACATTCCAGAAACCTTATTACAAATATTTTTGTGATTTAGCAATGGCTGGTGCTTTAGATGCAATGAAACCTGAGAGGTTTTCTGGTGTGAACTTCCGTAGATGGCAGACTAGGGCCAAGTTTTAGCTCATGTCATTGTGGCTGTGGTGGGTAATCCACCCGCAGTATCCGTTTACAGTTGATCAGAACCTGCAGTTTGATAGTGCGAACAACACCGCACTAGGCTGCCTTCTGACTATTTTGGCAGATCAGCTCTATGATGTATATATGAACTACACATCTGCCACTGAGTTGTGGGATGGACTTGACCAAAAGTATGCCGAAGCTGAGGCTGGTCGCTGGTTGTACATGTGTGAACAATTTTTCGATTTTAGCATGGATGACTCTAAGTCGATTGTTGCACAAGCACACGAACTCCAGCTACTAGTTGGTGAGATTGCGCATTTGGGTTGTGCATTGCCTCCTAAGTTTGTGGCTATGGGCAATTTTGCCAAAATCCCCTCATCTTGGTGGGATTTTTCCACTAGCTTAAAGCACAAGAGGGAAGAGATTTCTATTGAGGATCTCATTGTAGCCCTTGATGTGGAAGAAAAGGCAAGAGCAAAAGATGCACCAAACACCACTAATCAGAACAATGCCAATGTCGTCGAGAATAAATTGTATGGCAAGAACTTCAAATGCTATAAACCAAACAAGACAACTATCTTTAAAAAGAAGAAAATTGTGAAAAAGGACACGCAAAATATCACCTGTTTCGTTTGCGGAAAGAACGATCATATGGCAAAAGACTGTCGCTATCGTAAAAACAGGACAAATGAATCAGGCAAGAAAAATGCCAACGTGACCATAGGCGAGGCCTCGACTTCAGGAGGGTATGGTAATTCTCCTGTTGTTTTTTCAGCATGTCAATCCACTGATTGGTGGGTTGATACTGGTGCTAATCTTCATGTGTGTTCTTATGTTTCCTTGTTTTCTTCTTATCAGGCAGCTGGGGCTTCCTCCGTCCTAATGGGGAACGGGTCATATGCTTCTGTTCTTAATGTTGTCGCAGTGGATCTGAGGCTTACTTCAGGGAAGATTGTCCACCTAAAGAACGTGTAGCATGCGCCAATAATAAAAAAGAACCTCGTTAGTAGTTCTCTCCTATGCAGGGATGGTTATAAGCTAGTATTTGAGTCAAATAAAGCTGTAATATCAAAGTTTGAGAATTTTGTTAGTAAAGGCTATGAGAGCGGAGGCTTGTTCTGCCTCAGTACTCTATAGTCTTGTTATAATACAAATATTGCAATTGGTTTGAATAAATGTGAGGCCAATATTTGGCATTCTCATTTTTGTGATATTGGTTTTGATAGCATTACTCAAATGTTTAGATTACAATTAATTTCAAAATGTGATATTGTCAAAGGATGAAAGTGCCATTCTTGTGTCCAAGCAAAGCAACCTAGAAAACCCTTTAAGGGTTTAGACGAAGAAAAGAAATTGGCACCACTAGATCTTGTTCATTCTGACCTGTGTGAGATGAATGGATTGTTGACAAATGGAGGCAAAAGATATTTTCTAACTTTTATAGATGATTGTAACATCCCAATTTTCACTACAAATGAAATTATGAATTATTTGAAATTTCTGGAATATATTTGGAAATATTTGAATTAATCCATTAAATCCTTTATAATTGGATTATCTAGATATTGGAAAAGTTTATATAAAGTTTTGTCCCAAATATTTTCATTAAGTTCCAAATGACTTATAATATTATCCAGACTTTTTCTAGAATTTTTCTGGTATTTTTGCTATTTTATTAGGCCAAAACTATTTACTCGAATTGTTTTTATTCGAAATTAGTTAAGTAATTCAGGAGTAGGCTTTGGGCCAAAACTTAGCTCGGTTCAGCCTATTAGCCGCTCGCCAACCCAGCCCCAGCCCGCGCTGTGCAAACCCTAGCCGCCGCCGCTCTTGAACAGTCGGATCGTCATCATGTGGCTGAGGAGAGATCGCGCCGCGTCGCCACTCCGTCCATTGGATCGTTGCGTGTGGATGCTTCTGATCGCGCCACGTCGCTCCGACCATTTCTTCTGTCTCCGTCGCCTCCGTCGTCGACGACGAGGAGTAACCGAAGCTTTAACTCGCGTTTAAGCCCGCCTCTCGAGGCCTATTTAAACCCCGACTGTCTCGCTGTGGAGAGGTTCCTCCGCCGCACATTTTACCCCGTTTCACATCGCCTGACTCGCCACCGTTTAGCCAGGATTGCTCGCCATAGTTGCTAGCGATCGCCGGTCTGCGCTTTCTTCCGCCGTTGTCGAGCCGCCTCCGCCATTTCCGAGGACATCGCTGACCTCGTCGCACCGAGACGCGTCGAACGCGCTGTTTATCTTCGCCGGAGAAGCCCCGTAGCGCCGTCGCTATGGTCGTCTTCCTCCGCGCTGGTCCGAGCTGTCGCCGTCTCGCCATCGTCACCGATCGAGCTTCCTCAACCGTCCGATCCCCATCCGACTGTCGCGGTAACGCCACGTATCCCTCTTAGTTAGGTTAAGTTCAATTTATATCAGCCGTTAGATCTCAATCACATGGCTAGAGTAATTCGTGTAGATTATTCGGTTAAGTTTTAATCGATTATTTTGTTAGAATCAGTCGTAGCCGTCTGTTTCAAATTGAACGGTAGAGATCGTGCCGTCGCGCCAACCAATCAGAAGCCGCCGCGTGTCGCCAGTGACTGAGGAGTCGTTTGACCGCGCCGTGCGCATGACGTCATGGGTTGTCGGGACCCGAATATGCAAATCCGGACCCTCTGTGTATACTGCACTAGTCCAGGATCACGCTAGTGCACACAGGCTCAACATAAGTAAATATCACAATCATACATAGCGAAAATATTATGAAAGACATCATATGATACATACTACTAGTTGAATGACCTTATGGTCCACTTACATCACTATGCCTCGCAAGGCAGAACAATATATTAAACGGCAATGAATGAAAACGTAGACAACCCTCAAGATACCACAGTAATCGACAAGGCTTGCGCCTAAACATTCGTCTCCTCCGGAATCTTTCCTCCAAAGATTGATGTAGACTCTTCAACCGTGAGGTTATTGTTGGCAAGGGTGAGTACTTAAAGCACTCAACAAGTTGTGCACGTAATGCAATTCTATGTAACTATATGCATGGCTTATTCCAAAGGATAAGCTATCATGGCTATTTTGCAACAAAGCAAAGATTTACTGAACAAATACAATAAATAGATTGTAAAGACGGTAAAACAAATAACAATAATGATAGATTCAACTTTTCTCAAGTAAACCAAGTTTCCAATCTTAAGTCAAATTTCATCTTCCATATGGCATTCTGCCATCCCAACCAAGTTGTCCAATTAATTAAGCTAACCCTTAACTGTAATTCCCGAGCATTGCTCACTACCGCGAGCACGGCTATTCAAATAGTTTCACACTCTGCAGAGGTTATGCACTTTACCCACACGACATGATCGTCCCTTCGTGCCATGCAATTAACACACTTCCTTTGGTGTGTCGGCGAAGAGATCATGATAAAGCCTTTACAATGCTCTGGCTTAATCCAGTACTACCCGTTAAGGTTTCAACACTGGGGGGTCTGAAAATCACAACCAGGGCCCCCCTCTTGCGCCATGTGAATTACACCATAACTCGAGAACTCACACCACCAATGATAGTACCAAGTTAAGACATTACAAATTAATCGCCTAGGGTTGTCCCATTACAACATGTGGTTGCATGATTGGCTCAGTCAAAGGCTTGCAAGGTTAAGTCCTTAGAGGATCGGGCAAGACATCCACATACCCTCGCCCATTGGGCCCACCTTGGCATACTCGCCTTGTCACTTGCCCCAATCTAAGTTATTATCACCCGCTTGATTACCAAGCACCACGTGCCATCAACAATTCAACATCGCTATGTGACATGACTCACCACAACAACTCAATCTCATCGTGTGATTCCACATGACACACAAGTTCTTAACATTGTTCCATATTCCATTAATCAAGATTAATTATCAATGATTCTGACACATGTGATGACGTGGCATGGCTAAGCAACTAATACGGACTAACCTCCAATGTTAATTATAATTATTAATCAACTATATTCAACCAATCTAGGGTGACAATGAATCATGGAATACAATGACAAGGTAGGGTATAAATCAATCTGGCATATTAGCTAAACCCAATCTAATTTGAAACAATTGTATATTTGAAATATATGCAATAGGGTAAAATAAACATAGCAATTTTATAAACATGGGTTCAACATGATCAAAGCACAACTTGCCTTGGAATAGGTCCTGATCTGGTTCTGAAACTTGATCTTGAGTTGCTGAATCTTCCTCCGAAGCGTCGCACAATTCAACGTCTACGCGTACCGAAGGAGAAAAGCAAATAAATACCAAAATAGAGATAAAAAGAACTCCAAAAATCAATTAAAATTCACTATTAAATAGATCTCAATTTTACAAATTTTTAGAAATTTGAATCACTCAAATCCGAGTTACGATGCAAAAGATATAGCCTTTTGAAGTTTGAAATAAATACTGAAAATACAGAAATTAGAAATTCGGAATTAACAGATTTATTCTTAAACTGAAAAACCGATTTATGATGTCAGCGTGACCTCATGATGACGTCATCAGCACAGAATTTCCAATCGGATTATTTTTCCAATTGAAAAATACATTTATGACGCAAGCATGACGTCAGCGCTGGACTGAGCCAATCAGAGCTTGGCATGTGTCTCGGGCGTATGGACCCGGTCCACGAGACCTCCTCTAGTCCACCGTGAACCCGGCGCATGACGCCTCGATACCCGCAGCGCCACGCGTCTCAATCCTGTTGGCTACGGCGACGGCGCGATCTATGCCCTCCACTTCGATCTGACGGTCCACAGCGCTTCTCCACGAACGGCACACGCGGCGCTACCTCGATCCAACACGCGCGACCATCTAACGCCACGAGCATCCAACGGACAAGAAGCTTCACCGGCGCAAAAGAATGGCACGGCGGCGATCGCACGGAGTTAGGGACGAAGGTTTTCCGCGACATTGCGAGGCTCCCGGCGACTTGGATTGATGGCTCCGCCGCCCGACGTGAGGGTTGCGATGTGGTTCCAAACGCCGCAAAAGACGGCGGCGACGACCAAAACCAGCGAAAACCGAAGCGTTTTGCGCTTCCAACTCCGGCGAGCTTCAAGATCTCGCTGACGATGATCTCCTCGAAACCACACCAGCCAAACTGAGCGCAAGAGGACGGCGGTCTCGAAGCGGGTACCGCCTGGGCTTATAAAGGCCTAGAAGTCCGTGCTTAACACGAAACCAAACGTCTCGGCGGAGGACTCCGACGGCGTGGCGGCGACGGATTGCGCGAAGACGACACCGGGTAGCCATCCACGTGGCGAGATGAACGGCGCGATGCGCTCGGTTGTGCTCTGATCCGAGCCGTCAACGAAATCGGGCTCACGAGATTGATTAGGGTTTCGGCCGCCTTCAACCCTTCGATCAAAATCCTACGGCCATGCGCGATTGCTTCCGAGCGCGGCGACGCAGTACGCGATCGGCCCGCCCATTATCGTTCTCGCAAACTTCCGGGTTTTATTAATTAAAACAATTCCAGAAATTCCTTTAATTACTTTTAGACAAATAAATAATCGGAAAATCCTTAAAATTCTCAAAAATATTTTGAGACATTCTGGACTCAAATAAAATATTTTTGGCAAAACTTTATTTTAACTTTGCACAAATTTATATAGATTTGAATAAAAGGCAATAAACTTGATTTCAAATTTAATTCAAATAAATCCAGAAAAATCCAAATAAATTCCAGAAAATCATAAATGCACATTTAAGCAATAAAATAGTATTTATGCAAATTTTTGGGATGTTACATGGGTGCGGGTCCCACCTGCCAGCTGTAGTGGTCTGGTGGACCGAGTCCACCGTAGACCCGAGCCGATGAACACAATCCGACGTGCGCCCAACCAATCAGACCGAACCACCTGTCGGCGCATTAGAGGTTCACGTATCGGGTGACGTCAGCGATGATGTCGTCGGTGGGTCCCACATGACAGCGACAAAATATTTAACCGAATATTTGCTGTTTTGCTGACGTCATAAATCGGATTTAAATATAAAAATAATTATGTTATTTCGGTTTAATCATTTTGTTAAATATAAAAATGATTTATTAAATCGTTTTAAACCTTTTTAATATAATTCAAACTTGAAAATGCTATATCTTGCTCATACGAACTCGGATTGAGGTGATTCCAGAGCCTAAAATTTTATAAAAATGTGATCTATCTGTTAGTGAATTTTATTTAATTTTTAGAGCTTGTTTGTTCTCTATTACTAGTATTTATTTAGTATATTATCTCCATTTAAAATAGACGTTGAAGTGCCAGAAGGGTTTGAAGGTGAAGTCTTGACCCAAGAGCAGTTCGAAGACCAGAACCAAGACCTATTCCAAGGCAAGTCGTGCTTTGACCACTTTGATCCCATTATTTGAAAATATATTTGTTTAAACTACTGCATGCTAATTCAAATTTAAATGAATTAAATTAATTTGGGATTAGCTAATCAACCTAATTGTTGTTATCATCCTGCCATGACTAAATTGTATGCCTAATTCCTTTGTCACCCTAAGATGTTGATTAGTAGTTGGTTGTTAATATTTAGCCAACATGGGTTAGAACTGCTAGATTGCTTAGACCACAACGAGTCACTATTTGGAATTTGAAACGGAAGAAATCTTGAAAAAATGATTTAGACTAAGGCAAGTGGCAAGAATGGTTTTGGTGGGTCAAGAGTGGCATTGGGAATGTCATTTGGTTTGATTTGGTTGTTATTGGTTACTTCTTCTGGGTAGTCTTGCCTTAGTCAAATTAAGGACTGAACCTTGCAAGCATTTGAACTGGGCCAATCATACAACCACATGTCTGTATAACGGACGGACCAAGCTGACCACTTTAGTGAAGTCTTTACTTAGTATTGTCATGGTGGCGGTAAGACCGGCTAGTGGCTTTGGCCTTGCTCGTCGTGGCTTACCTGGCGCAAGAGGGGAGGCTTGAGTGTGGTAACCAGTCCCTTCAGTGCTGAGACCTTAGCGGGCAGTATTAAGTTTAGACAGAGTGTTGTTGGAGGCTTTGTTACGATTATTCGCCTTTGTGGTGTTTGATTGTATCTTGTTGGTAAAGTGTATAAACTCTGCAGAGTGTACAATCTATTCGAATAGCTGTGTCTGCGGTATTGGACAACTCTCGGGGATTACAATTAAGGGTTAGATTTTATTAAAATGAACCTGGATGGGAGGCTGTGTGCCTGTGAATTGTGGAACTGCTTAAGTTGGAAAATTGGTTATTGTGAATTACCTAAGAAAATTATTATTGTTAATATTTGCTTTACTGCCTTTCAATCTAATATTGTTAATCCTGAAACATGCTGTTTGACTGCAAAATAACCAACCCAGCCAATCCTTTGGAATAATCCATTCATATAGTAATAGACTGCATTCTGTGCATGATTTGTTGAGTACGGTTGTGTACTCACCCTTGCAACAACAGAACGTCACCAGTTGAAGAGGAATTAACGCCTGCCTTTGAAGAGGAGGGAGGAGCCAGCGATCTAAGGAAGCAAGTCCTGGTCAGTTGCTTGTGGCAGACTGATAGTTACTACGCTTCTTTTTAACTCCGCTGCTTAAACATTTTATACTCTGTGGTTTATCGCCTTGCGTGGCGTAATATTGTAAGGAGACAATAATGTCAACCAAACTAGGTTGTAATAATAGATGAAGTCTTTATATTATTTAATTCACTGTGTATGATTGTGATTTCATCTTTGTTAACTGTGGGCACTAGCTACTGATCACAGGACTAGTGCTAATACACAGAGGGTTTCCGGATTGTGAATCTGGGTCCCGACAATGATGCAACACATTATTGTTATGTGTATTTGCTGAAAACAAAGGATGAAGCTTTAAACTAATTCAAAATTTATAAGGTCGAGGTCGAGAACCAAGTAGAAAAGAAAATTAAAAGACTAAGGTCTGATCATGGCGGAGAATATATCTCTCATGAATTCTCCCAGTTCTGTTCTGAGCATGGTATAATCCATGAAGTTACACCACCATATTCTCCCCAATCAAATGGGGTAGCTGAGAGGAAAAACTGAACACTAAAAGGCTTGGTGAATGCCATGTTGGAGAGTGCCGGTATGCCTAAAATGTGGTGAGGGAAGCTATATTAACAGCAATTTTTGTCCTAAACAGAGTAATCACTATAAAACGCTAGATTACTCCGTATAAGGGATAGAAGGGGAGAAAGCCCAATGTCAATTTTTTGCGGACTTGGAGGTGTTTGGCAAAAGTCAATATAACATTGCAGAAAAAGAGAAAACTTGGACCTAAAACAGTCGATTGTATTTTTCTAGGATATGCACATAACAGCTCGGCCTATAGATTTTTAGTAGTAAAATCAGAAACTCCTGAGATTATTACTAACACAATAATGGAGTCTAGAGATGCTTCATTTTTTGAGGATATTTATCCTATGAGACCAGCAGGTAGTACTTCACAAACTGAGAATAATCAAACTGAAAATAATAATAATAATAATAATAATAATAATAGTAATAATAATAATAATAATAATAATAATATTGAACCTACCACTATTTCTGAACCAAGCAGTCATACATTACTAGTAGAAGATATTTCTGAGGAGGATAACAATTTAGTGGCAGAGGCTCCTTGTAGGAGCAAGAGATAAAGGGTTGAGAAAACCTTTGGCGACGACTTTATTGTATACCTCGTGGATGATGTGCCAAAATCTCTTTCAGAGACTTATGCATTACCTGATGCTGAGCATTGGAAAGAGGCGGTCTGTAGCGAGATGGATTCCATCATGGCTAACGGGACTTGGAAGATCACTGATCTTCCTAGTGGGTGCAAACTGTTGGATGCAAGTGGATCTTCGAAAAGAAGATGAGGCCTGATGGTACTGTTGATAAGTACAAGGCAAGACTTGTGACCAAGTGTTATACTCAGAAAAAAGGAGAGGATTATTTTGATACTTATTCTCATGTTGCCAGATTAACCACCATTAGAGTGCTAATTGCATTAGCTGCTTCCCATGGTCTACACGTCCATCAAATGGATGTAAAGACAGCTTTCCTTAATGGAGAGTTGGAGGAAGAAATCTATATGGAGCAACCAGATGGTTATGTGATTTCTAGGTAGGAAAATAAAGTGTGCAAATTATTAAAATCCTTGTATGGCCTAAAACAAGCACCTAAGCAATGGCACGAAAAGTTCGATAAAACTTTAACATCTGCTGGTTTTGTTGTTAATGAGGCAGATAAGTGTGTATACTATCGTTATGGTGGGGTCAATGTGTAATTTTGTGTTTGTATGTTGATGACATACTTATATTTGGGACAAATACTACTGTAATTGACGAGGTCAAAACTTTCTTATCTCGATGCTTTGATATGAAAGACTTGGGAGAGACGGATGTTATTCTGAATATTAAATTGATTAAGAATAAGGATGGGATCATTTTGCACCAATTCCATTATACTGAGAAAAAAATATTGATTCAATTCGGTTTTGAGAATTGCAAACTTTCCCCAACATCTTATGATCCGAGTGTTAAGCTTCGGAAAAATCAAGGGTTAGGGAAAGATCAATTGAGATATTAACAAATTATTGGGTCCCTTATGTATCTAGCTGGTGCCACAAGACCTGATATTTCATTTGCTGTGAGCAAATTGAGTCAGTTTACATCTAACATAGGAGATGATCATTGGGAGGCACTTGAAAGAGTGTTGCGCTACCTGAGAGACACAACATCTTAAGGAATTCACTATACTGGGTATCCATCTGTATTAGAAGGATATAGTGATTCCAATTGCATCTCTGATGCTGATGAGATCGAAGCTACATGTGGTTATATTTATACCTTAGCAGGTGCTGCAGTTTTATGGAGGTCTTGTAAATAGACCATATTAACGAGGTCAACCATGGAAGCGTGTAACGATCCCCATTTTCGTATAAATGCAAAAATAGAAATATAATGTGCAAACAGTACTAGTCCCATGATCAGCAGCTAGTACGCACATATTCAACAATTGGAATCAAAACCATACAACATTTTATTAAAACAGAAGCTATTATACAAAACAATCTTACAACTCAGAGCATTTATATAGCGGCAGAAGAAGCAAAGTCTTATAGTGTGCCCATCAAACCCGCAGGAAACTAACAAGGCATAATCCCTAGAAAGATTGCATCATCGAAATTCCCGCAACCTGCGACGAAAAGAAGTCTTCGGAGCTTCGCTAACTTTTCCACCTAAAACAACATATTAAGAAAGGGTGAGTATTTTACGTACTCCACAAGACTTTAGCAGGCCATTCCAAAGAAAAGGCTTCTACGGTTAATTTGCATAAAGCAATATTGGATTTGTAAATCAAATTGTCATTTGCAAACGGAATTTATAAGAGCAAGTTTGACTGATAAGAACTAAGTAAAGCATAAGTAATACTCACAGCCCTTCGCGAGCAACGAATAATCCAATCATGAAGTCCAACAATATCGGCCCTTTGACATAAAGTGATAGTTGCTAAATAGGTTAACACCAAAACCCATTTTCGGAAAATACCAAAATTTTTAACTAGTGCCAGTTCACTAAGTTTCTCGTAACCGAGGGGACAGCTAATCGATTAGATTTACACTCTGCAGGGGTGTACAACTTTACATACAAATCATGACCTTTTCTTTTTGCCGCATGTTTCACGCACCTTTGGCGATATGGTCAGAATGTTCATGACGAAAACCTTTACATTATGTAGGTTAACTTTGCACCAGCTATTGAACCTCGCTGGCCTTCCTCCTCAGCGTGCACCGTGAAGGAGAGTGAGTAGTATCTCCGAGCCATTGCCACAGTGTTCACTTTCATGGGGCGGCAGTAAGGTTTCTGGGCAGCGCATCAGCGCGACCGCTCTGCTTCTTCCTCGACATCGACTACTTCCATGACCGCGTCTGTGCTGCGCTGCTTCCTATTCTTCAGCAAGCTCAATTGTAAGTAGTTCGTAGGATAAATCGACTCCGCTAATATACAATTCTTGAGCATATTCTGAAGTACAATGTGTTACCTCTTGTTTTATGCATCTCTAGTCTTATGTTACATTTGCCTCAATATAAAATCTAGAATAAAAATATTGCACCTATTTCCAACAATAGATGCTGTCGTAGGGATGCCCACATCATTTATAGTGGATGTTGCAATCGATAAGTAAAATACACTACTAATTGTCATTTCCAAATAATATACTCCATTTTAGAATTTTCAATTAGTATTTTTAGAATAATTTGAATTATGAATTAATGATTTTACTATTCATAGGCTATATATACGTGGCAAAATAGCTAGGTTTATTAATTGTAAGCAGGTTATAATAGAAAGTGGTACTGGCTACATTTCAAAAAGAAAGAAAGTGGTATCCATAACTTAGGGCTTGTTTGGAGCTCAGCCGACCTGGCCTAGTCTGAGTTTTGTGCTCGGGCCAGAATTTTTCCGGCAGGTCCGGACTAAAGCCCGATAGAAAAATAAAATATTTTATTCAGAAAATATTTATAAAATATTAAAATTTTAAAATGAACAAAAAATAATTTTTCTAACCTTTTCAACGACTTGGGCCTAGCACTATCGAACTGGATCAGCTCGGCTGGGATATATCGAATTTTTTTTTGTTTAATATTTTTTTATTCTTTTTTTCAAAACTATGCGTCCGAAAAAAAAAATTACGGAAATGCCCCCCGTCGCCCGTGTATGGGGCGATCGCCCCATACACGGGCGATTTCTGCCTCCGCCGTCTACTCCAAGCGGCGCCGTCGGTGGGCTCCTGCGCTCGAGACAGGCGACCGGGCGCATATTTTTTTTTAGTTTTGTTTTCTAATGACTATATGCCTTTTTAATATAAACCCCATAACTTTTGATAGGAGTGTCCAAATTAAATGAAACTTGTTTCTAAATTTAAATTTTGGAATGAAGAATTAGAGTGTGAAATAAAAATCCATGTGTTGTTTGCAAAAAATATTTTTATTTGAGTTCAATGCTAGGCTCTAACGTGGATTGTGAAGGAATTATAATGTGTGTTGATCCATAATTCATGAAATAAATAGAATAAGTTACTACAACCTTATGCACTTCATTTTTGCAAAAATATCTAAATATGATTGCATTTTGAATCAAAGATGGCTAGTTTAAACCCTTTATAACATTCATTGTTTAAGCAGTTAGAATAATGTCTGAACGACCTCAAAACATGACAGAACCAGTTTTGTTGCATTCTTGGGCTTGCATAGGTTACAATTATGTAAAAATATTTAGATATCACTTTAGGCTGCACTATTTTATTGTTGTCCTAACATGCAATCCCAGTAAAACATCAAAATGGCCGATCTTTATAAACGATGGTAAAACTCGATGAAATCAAATCGATTTAACTTAAAATGCTATAACCTATCTCGATGGAGAAAATAACATCATTTGGGACAACTGGAGCAAGAGAACATATACGAGCCCTCGGACGGTGAGCATACTCTTGAAGGTTGGGTCGCACTCTTTATTACGACTTAAAACTAAAAGGAGTACCACGAACAAAGAAAACCAAAATTAACACCAGACGCTCATCGAGTGCTTCGAGGCCACTTCCCATTCGCCCATGCCTCGTGGCTTCTCCGCACGCGCGTCCTCTCTCGCTTCCTCTCTCTTCGGCCTCCTTCTCCTCCGCTTCCTTCCTACATGCCTCCTCGCGTGCGGCATCGCGTTGTTCTTGAAACCGCCAAGTGAACTCATCCCGCGTCGGTTGGCTTGGTCAAGAAGCCGTTGGTCCTCGGGTTGATCTCCGATCAAACCACGCTCAAATTCACACAATGGCGAAGGTGACCGCATGAAACGTAAATTAGCAAAGTTTCATTCAAAAATATTATGTAACCCGCACGATTGTTACCATGCGGCGATCCTTCGTGTTCTTCTCCCATGGATCGAAGGCGTAGTTGCGGCACTTTCAATACCTCCACTTCCAAGTTGAAATTTCTCAAGAGTGGACAAGCCTGCAAAGATCTCCGCACATACACATGGGTGCTACAGCTCCACGAGGTAGGAAGAGATCTTGGTACGCTAAATTCCGCGGGCATGCACTTGCTTCTTCCTTTGCCTTCCCTTACCCTTTGCACTTGCACGCCGGCATTTTCGATTGATGCTCACCCCTCTATTCTTTCTCCCGCTATTCTTTGCGAGACCGCTTGTGAGAACGAATGTTATAAAGGGCAGATATCGCCCGGGTATGGAGCGATCGCCTCATATTTGGGCGATCGCCCCATATAAGGGCGATCGCCTCACATTAGGGCGATCGCCCCTACTAGAGGCAATAGGTGCACCGAAACGTTGGTGTGTTGTCACGTCGTGTGGCATAGGCAAGCAATGCATAAATGATTTGAACAATTTATAGTGATAACGCTGTCATGTTACTAACTCGGGGAGTTATACAATGTGTTGCTGAACGTAAAGCCATTACAAAAATACATCCGTACAACAAGTCAATCACGGCCACGCTTCCTAATCTGGCCCGTGGGGTAGGTGAGTGGCGATCGCGACGGACGTCCCTCCTAGGCCGCCCTGCGGCGCGCAGCGAGAGTAGTCGCGCGCGCGAGGCCAAGTCCCGTGGCGCACACTGAGAGCCGAGAGGGTCGAGGTAGTCGGTCGAAAGGTACTCTCTAGGTCGAACTCGCGCCGAAAGGGTCGTCGAAACCACCCTAGGGTCTGTTGGCGCGGACGACGAGGAGCCTCCGCAGCCCACCGCCCCACCGCCGCTGCGTGGGAGCGTAGCGAGGAAGCGACGGGGTAGGGCGAGACGCGAAGGAGCCTCCCAGCCCATCGCCCCACTGCTGCTGCGTGGGAGCGTGCGAGGAACCGACGGGTAGGGCGAGACGCGGAAGGAGCCTCGTCGCCCACCGCCCCCTGCAGCGCGTGGGGCGTGACGAGGCACCGGGGTAGGGCGAGTGCCGGGGGAAGTGGCGTGGTGTGCTGCGTCCGCCGACGTCTCGCGCCCTCGGCGGTGGCTGCGAGCCAACCGCCTCACTGCATCGAGGACCCGACCCCAAGCTGTCTCGGACTCGCGGTGGTCACCGTATGCCCCCTCTAGGCGCGTCAACATGGACACGACCTCCACCTCAATCTCCGCCAAGAGCTGAGTCTGCATGTAACGTCAGATTGGTATTACGTAAGTTACATGAAAAAGACGTGCCCATGTAGGTTCGATTGCGACACTTACCGAGGTGTTGTCCCTCTTGGACATCTGTGAAGGGTACGGTTCGCTATCGATGCTCGCCGTCTGACGACGGTCTGGTGTGTACCCCACCGAGGGAGTCTTGCGGGCGAACCACTCCATGTACTGATCGTACATGTCATGGTCGTACGGCCGGGTCTCGATGACCCTCTCGTCGAGTGCGGCGTCCCACCTGAGAGCCCACCGCAGAACCCATCTGGGTCATCCTGCAATGCAAAAACAGTAAGTACACACCACTTAATTTCGCAAAGATGCGGAGTAGTAGAATCAGGGCAAGTACCTGTGAGCGCCACGTGCGACAACGTGACGTGGCGGCAAAGGAAAGGACTGGAACAGGCCGAACTGCCGCAGAACTCGGTGCGGGGAGTACTCCTCGACACAAAGGTCAAAGACGAGCACCTTACGGGTGAGCCAAAAGGCCTCATCTCGCGCGTGCAAAGCACGGAGACCCGTGAGGTGCTCGGGCGTGACGTCGACGCGGTGTATGGCGCCCACCGCACGCCCTCGCCGTGGAGGCGGTCGAACTCCCGAACGAACTCGATAGGACCTCCTCACTGTCGGTCGCGAACCTCCGCGGCGAGGAAATAAGAAATGGCGAAGGTTATTCAAGTGCGTTAGTGGGGAAAAGATACGAGGGAGCATACATCGCGTCGGACCCGAGAGGGCCCATGGTGGGCCATCCACCGGTCGCCTCCGTAAAGCTCCTCGAGGTACGGTGTCGTGTCAACAACAGCTCGCCGACGAGAAGCGCCCCAAGACCACAACCGAGGAGTAGGACGCAACCTAACATCGCCGCGTCGTGCTCGCCGAGAGACGTCGCCGCATGACCTCTGACGTCGCCGCAAGCACACCGAGGCCCACGACCACCGCATCACCGCTTACAAGGGGAGTTAGACGTGCTCGCCGAGACGAGATTGGGCCGAGTGTGTTACCTCATCCACCGGGTGTCGGCGATGTCTTTGGCGTGCTCGATCGGTGACGGTCCACCGTGTTCCGTGGGAGGACGGAACATCACCCAACCGAACAATAACAGGAGGTATGCCTCCAAGTGGCGGCCCACGTCCGCCTCCTCCGCGTCTTGGTGGAGAAGCGAGCTGCAGCGTTCGCAACAAACATTATCGACAACTTGGCGCTTCTATTTTAATTCTCAAAGAAAGAGGTACTCACCGTGGAATCGGCGCCCACGCCGCGTCGGTCCGTGGCGCCGGCCTCCCTAAGGGGCCGGTAGGGGCTGCCGGGTGCCGCCGCACTCGGCGAAACGCGCGACAACTCGGCGTGCCACGTGACGGAGGCGTCGTGCGGCACGCATCGCTGGACCCGCATGGGAGGCCTAAGAGGTACGACACGCCCTGCAGCGTCGCCGAGCCATCTCTCCGCACGGAAGGTGGAACGTGTCGCCTCCGGTCTCCACCGGTCCACGAGTGCGCCAGCGAGGACCGGTCGTGCCAACCGCGGACCTCCTTGCCCGCTAACGGGCGCCACCGCCCACCATCCTACAAAGAGGAAGTAAGCCACCGCCGCAACTTTGCATGTAGTGCAATGCGTCGTTAGAATTGCATTCACGGTGTAAATGCGTACGTAAAATAGTGCAAGCGTTCGCAGCCTACCGTGGAACCCGGCGTGGTCGATCGCGGCGCCTCCACAGGCACCCGAGGTCGGCGGCCTAGCTCTCGGTTCTCCTCTGCGGAGTACCTAGACCGTGGGTCGATCGACGGCCACGCCCAAAGCACTCGTGGCAAGGTCGCGCCATCGTGGCTGTTACAAAGCAAATACAACAGATTGCTCAAGAATTACATGTGCACACAAATGAAATGCGAAATAACGAATTGTACCATACTCAACAAACAATACAACCGGTGCGGAGAGCCAAAAAAAACTCGGATTGCAAACATACGAAAGACAAAGACATGTTCGACGAGGCACACAACGCCGAGAATTACATTATCCTCGTAGGTACTAATCGAACATCGGAGAATTACATGATGCGAACAACAACTTACTAGTACATTGAAAATTACATCGAACATTACAACGCACATTACAACTTACCGGTCCATTGAAAAATACAAGATGGGAACAACATGGAAAGTTACATTATCCGCGTTGCGACGCGCCTCGCACTCGCCCATATCGTTCGAATCGCCTTGTCCTTCGGACGCCCGACTATCTTCAACATTCGGATGTCCGGTACCCATCGATGGTCCGGAGAGGGGCTGTTGTGAACGATCCATCCACTCGCACCGTACACCTCATGATGCCACGTGTTGAGAACGCTCGCTTGTAGTAGTACGGGAGATGAACGGACGGTAGGATTGATGCGTCTCGCGGTCATGGCAATGACGCAGCGAGCACGGCAAGTGTAGCGAGCATGGTTTCGGCAGAGCACACGCAATCACCGCTCGGGTATGCACAGATAGGAAGTCCTCTCCTGGGCACTCCTGCGACCTCGGTCACCGCAGGCACGTGGTATCTCCGCTTCACGCCACTCTCCTGTAACCCGATGTGTCTGCGCTTTCTTGTTTTCTTGGACATGTAGGTAGACACAACAGCTTGAGTACGACAATCGATTGTCCAACATACATGCCGTGGAGGTCTTGTATCGCTCAATGAAATATCTCTGTGTCCCTAATAAGACACCTCAACTATACCCACCAATGGAAGGCATCCGTGCCTTTCATTACCCAGCTTGTAAATCTCCGCGGGTTCGTTGTCATGATCCCATAACGCGAGCCGCCTCGCCGTGCGTAAGGACCATTTATCCAAAGGCTCATGTCGTATCCAATCGGTGAAACTTTTATGCCGGTACCCGCCTCGCTTGATGTTTGGGGGTCCGCTTGCAGCCGCATTATAAGGTCGTGGGGTCCACTCCTTGCTCATGGTACACCATCGGGTTCCTTGATGAACTAGCGGTACCTCCGGGATCCATTGATTGCTTCTTCGTTAGTTCGCCCAACGCCTTCCAAAGCGCCGAACTTCCTCCGTTGGTTCTGCTTGCACAGCGCTGAATAGTTCATAAGCTCCTTGTTCCCGAATCGACGGAAAAATTGGCACCCATGTGCCTCATGCACCACCTGCTCCTCGTGTCCGCCACTTTGCTTTGCTCCCACGACGGCGACCCTTGTTGCATATCCACGATCGCCCTTAACAGCCCTCGCATGTCGGCCATGGATGACACAAACATCGACTGCCGAGAACAACCGCCACTTCACTCTTTCAAGGAACCAGCACCAACTCTCCGTGTTTTCCCCTCCACGAATGCCAACGCAACCGTAGAACTCGGTTATTGGCATCCACCGCGATCGTAGTTAGAATCGCCCTTGTACTTCCTCGTGAGGAACGTGCCGCCCATGCAAAGGACCGGCGACGAGCGTTTAACGCATTTATGCATGCGCCGAGGGCGATGAATGCACGCCGCAATACCCACTTCCCGTGCACGCACCACCGCAGGAACTCCGCAAGGTCGATGGATGTACCGGGTTCCTTTGTGCGATTGCCCGAGCAAGTGGGGAATATTCTCGTCTGAAGCCTCGACGCCCCGAACCGTATTTCCAAAGCTGTCCTTTTGCTCTCCATGCCTTTGCGTAGCTAATCTTGTATCAAACCTCTCCTCCACGGCCGTGATAATAGATCGAGGCTGCAGATGGGGATTGTCCACGATCCGACCATAAAACACATTTGCCACCCAAGTGGGCGACAGTTGCGGTGTCCCCGCTCCGCTTCTTCCACTTCGCGATTATGCTCCATCACTATGGAGCATTTCCGATTGTTCGCCCACTTCCTGGTATGCATGCACCGCCATGGGCACGAATCAACTACGCACTTCACGTCGTAGTCCTTCTTCGACTTCACAACCCCGAATTGCCGGAGAGACATTGCCCAAGATTTCACCGCATCCATCACAGCCTCCTTGTCTTTATATATGGCCCCCTGCGTCACCTCGTTCTCACGATACTCCCATGCATCAATGTTCCCTTCATTCATCGTTAGGTCTTCGAAATTGTAATTGGTCCACGCACCAGGGATAGGCACCTCAGGGGCGTTGTCCTCCTCGTCGGAGTGCTCACCATCAGGGACTTCCTCATCCGCACGGTCCTCCTCTTCCATCAGGTCAACAATGTCCTCCACCTCCTCCCCCTCGTCGGCCACCGCGCCTCCACCGCTCTCCTCTGCCCCGGTCCCTTCGCCACCGCTAGCCTCGTGCTCCTCGTCTCCGGGCTCCTCGCCGCCTTCCTCTTCGCATCCTTCTACATTTGATGTCCCCTCCGCCGTAATGTCCACCCCGACATCACGAACTTGCGACACCGATGGAGCTACCGGGTAGCACTGTACCAACAACATGAGCGGCCAACCCCGCTCTACGGCAAAACCAACATAACTCCTCCATGTTGACGTCGAGTTAATAGGAATCAACTCTCCGTAAAAACGGTCTTGCGCTTCGGTTCACTAATGCTCGACCATGCAAACCAACACTCGGGCATCCAAACTGAACATCCAAGACATCCACTCCAACAAACCCCTGTATGTCCTATCTGTAGGGACCCGAATCCACTGATTCGAACCCACTGTGTTTACTGCACTATTCCCAGGATCAACGCTAGTGCACACAGCTTAACATTGGTACATATCACATCATACACAACGATAATAGAATAATAGTTCATTTATTGATATAGCTAAATGTATGATCTTATGACCAACTTACATTATTAAGCCACGCAGGCAAGACGAGAATATAAGCTAATAATTAAGCAAATGAAAAGTAGAAACGTAGATAGCTCATCACCACACCACAGGCAACCGACAAGGCTCGGACCCTAATGACTCGTGTCTTCATGAACTTCATCTTCCAACACAGTGTAGATTCTTCAACTGTTGATTATTGTTGTTTGGCAAGGGTGAGTACTTAAAGCACTCAACAAGTTGTGCATGTAATGCGCTTCTATTTATCTATATGTAAGGCTTATTCCAAAGGATAGGCTATCATGGCTATTTTGCAATAAGCGAGATTTATGAACAAATACAATGAATAGATTGTAAAGAATGTAAAACAAATAGCAATAATAAATAAATTCAAGATTTCTCAAGTAAACCAAGTTTCCAATCCTAAATCAAGTTCCAATCTTCCATATGGCCATCCCGCCATCCCAACCAAGTTGTCCAATTTATTAATCTAACCCTTAATCAGTAATTCCGAGCATTGCTCAATACCATGAGCACGGCTATCCGAATAGTTTCACACTCTGCAGAGGTTATGCACTTTACCCACGTGATACAACCAAACACCACAAAGGCGAAAGATTATAACAAAGCCTTTACAATGCTCTATCTTAACCCGATACTACCCGCTAAGGTTTCAACATCATGGTCTCAAAACCACGCCCGTGGCCCCCTCTTGCGCCATGTGAATTACACCGACCCGAACTCACACCGACCACGATAGTATCAACATTAAGACTTTGCAAATTACTCACTAGGCCGCCCATACGGACATGTGGTTGCATGATTGACTCAGTCAAAGGCTTGCAAGGTTAAGTCCTTAGTGTGATCAAGGCAAGACTTCCACATACCATCTGCCCATCGGGCCCACCTTGGCCTCCTCGCCCCTTGCCACTTGCCCCAATCTAAGTTATTATCACCCCGTTGATTACCAAGCACCACGTGCCATCAACAATTCAACATCGCTATGACATGACTCGCCACAACAACTCAATCTCTCGTGTGATCCCACATGACACACAAGTTAATAACATTGTTCCATATTCCATTAATCAAGATTAATTATCAATGGTGATGACACATGTGATGACGTGGCATGGCTAAGCAACTAATACTGAACTAAACCTCCAATGTTGATTATAATTATTAACCAACTATATTAAACCAATCTAAGGTGACAATGGATCATGGCATACAATGACAAGGTAGGGTATAGATCAATCTGGTATTTTAGCTAAGCCCAAACTAATTTGAAACAGTTGTATATTTGAAATATATGCAATAGCGTAAATCAAACATAGCAATTTTATAAACATGGGTTCAACATGATCAAAGCACAACTTGCCTTGAATAGGTCCTGATCTTGATCTGAAGATTGCTCTTGGTTGCTTGATCTTCCTCCAAGCGCCGCACAATTCAACGCCTCGCTGCATCAAGAAGAAAAGCAAATAAATACCAAAACAGAGAGCAATTGAACTCCAAAAATCAAATAAAATTCACCATTAAATAGATCTCAATTTTACAAATTTTTAGAAACTGGAATCACTCAAATCCGAGTTACGATGCAAAAGATATAGCCTTTTAAAGTTTGAAATAAATCTGAAATCAGAAAATCAGAAATTCGAAATTAACAGATTTATTTTTATACTGAAAAAGATGATTTATGACGTCAGCGTGACCTCATGATGACGTCATCTTCACCGAATTTCCAATCGGATTATTTTTCCAATTGAAAATATGATTATGACGCAAGCATGACGCCGCGATCGGATCGAGCCAATCGGAGCCGACGCGTGTCCTCGGTCCATGGACCCGGTCCACGACTCGCTACCGGCTTACGGTGGGCTCGGCTCACGGCGCCTCGGCACCAGCGCCGACACGCGGCGGCGCCGATTGCCCCTGCGCGCGGAATCCCACCGCACGATCACATCTAACGCCACCGATCTCACCCCACGTGGCGGCCACGACAACCGCGGATTTAGATCTAACGGCCAAGACGCACTCGCGGCGTTCATCGCTTACACGAGACGTGGCACAATCTCGCCCCTTCACGAGATCCGACGGTTCGAAGCTTCCACACGACAATGGCGGTGCGGCGGCGCAACTTCACCGGACTTGGGGCGATGACTCGACGACGGCGTTCGGCGACAAAACGCCGCTCTCGCTTCACGGTCCGACGCGTTGAGGTACGGATCTCCGATCGAACCGCGCGGCTCGAACGGCGAACGGCGGCGGAAAATGACGAAGACCGCGGCGGGGCTTCGCGACTCCGGCAAGCTCGCACGAGCAGCGGCGTCTCGACGTCGGCGGAACCGCGCATGATGCGCGCGCGGGCGAGGATTCCAACGCCTGTGGCGCGCTTTAAATAGCCGACGGGAGGCGTGTCCGCCGGACCGAGAACGACATCGTGGCGACGGCGGACTCGGCGGTGACTCGAGAGGTGACGCGGACGCATCCGGCGCAGACACGCGCGCCGATCCGACGGCCAGGCGCGCCACCACGCGGCGCATCTCGGCCGTTGGATCTCGATCCAACGGCCGTGGATTAGGTTTAGGGTTTCGGTTTCCAAAAGGGTCTGCATGGGGTGACTTGGGCCGCACGGTTCATGGCCGCCCAAAGACTGCTCATCGCTTTTAAAAGAGTTTTTCAATTAAAATAATTCCTAAATTCATTTAATTTGCTTTAGGCAATAAAATAATCAGAAAAATCCAAGAAAAATCTCAAAATTACTTTGAGACATTCTGGACTCAAATAAAATATTTTTGCCAAAACTTTATTTTAACTTTGCATAGATTTAAATACTTTTGGATAAAAAGCAATAAACTTGACATAAGATTTAATTCAAATAAATCCAGAAAAATCCAAATAAATTCCTGAAAATCACAAATGCACATTTAAGCAAATAAAACTTAATTAAGCTGAATTTTGGGATGTTACAAACCTCCCCCTTAATGTAATCTCGACAGAGATTGGTAATAACTATAGAATAGGTTCGGAATTCGACTTTAAATCTTCTTCTCGCTCCCAAGTGGCTTCACTTTGAATGATTGCTCCATCAACTCGTAAAGCGAATAGACTTGTTTACGGTCTTGCGCTCCATACCATCCAAAATTACGATGGTTGCTCTTTATAAGTCAAATCTTCTTGCGCTTCTATTGCATCCAACGGGTTTGCTCGTGGGCACTCGAGACACTTCTTAAGTCTGCGACACATGGAATACATCATGCACTCTGCCAAAGACCGAGGCAACTCTAATCGATAAGCCACCTCTCCTCGACGGCTCGTAATCTTGAACGGACCGACATATCTTGGTGCAAGCTTCCTTTAACGTGGAATCTCTTAACGCCCTTAAGAGGGGAAACACGAGATACACATGATCTTCTCGTTCAAACTCAAATCTCGACGACGATTATCTGCGTAGCTTTTCTGCCTTGATGTGCTATCTTTAACCTCTCTCGATCATTGCAACTTGACTTTCGCCTCTTCGAGAACATCCGCCCAAAACCAAGCGTTCTCCGCTTTCATTCCAATTCAACGGGTACGACAAGCACGCCCATACAATGCCTCGAATGGTGACATCTGTAGGCTAGCTTGATAACTATTATTATAATCAATTACGCATATGGCAAACATTTATCCCAAGAGGTAGCATAAGCTAAAGCACAAGCTCTCAACATATCCTCTAAAATCGATTTACTCTCTCGGTCGACCATCATGCATGGGTGATATGTCAGACTAAAATTCAGACGGGTTCCCATTGCTTCGTGCAACTTATTCCAAAATCTCGAGGTAAATTGGGTACCTCATGCGACACAATCTTCTTGGGCACTCCATGCAAACATACAATCCTTGACATGTACAATTACGCTAAACGATCTCGGAGTAAGTGGTCTTTCTCGATGAAATGAGCGACCTTGGTTAAACGATCCACAATAACCCAAATGGAATCGTAACCTTTACGAGTCTTAGGTAGACCGTGATAAAATCCATTCCGATTTCTTCCCACTTCCATTCCGAATTTTTAATCTACCGCAATGCACCAAATGGGTCTTTGGTGCATGGCTTTTACTCTTTGACATACGTCGCATAATGCAACATGCTCACCACTTCACGCTTCATATTCGCCACCGAATCTCTCCTTCAAATCTCGGTACATCTTGGCACTTCTGGATGAATTGAGTACTTAGAATCGTGAGCCTCCTCAAGAATCAATTGCTTTAGCTCCTTTTTATCCCAGACGCAAATTCGCTTTTAAAGAACATGGTTCCTTGCTCATCCAGAGTGAAATCTAAGGCTAGGCCTTCTTCCTTTTAGCCTTGATTTTTGAAATTTTATCGTCATCTTGTTGACCTTCTCTAACTGATCCTCTAGTGTTGGCTTCACTTCTAGCGCAGCTATCATTCCTTGCGAACGACTTCCAATCTTAGCTTCAAATTACTTGCATAATTCCGCTGATCCTCCATTGACACGGTATTTGCGCTATGGCTCTTCGACTCGAGCATCCGCCACCACATTGGCTTTTCCAGGTGATAATGGATTCCCATATTATAATCCTTAATTAGTTCAAGCCATCTTCACTGTCTCATATTCAGTCGACTTGAGTGAATATGTATTTCAGACTTTTATGGTCCGTATATATCTCACATCTATTTCCTATGAGATAATGACGCCATATCTTTAAAGCGTGCACTACTACACTAACTCCAAATCATGTGTTGGGTAATTCACTTCATGCGGTCTTAATTGTCTCGACGCATAAGCAACGACTTTGCCTTCTTGCATTAACACGCATCCCAAGCCTTGCTTCGAAGCATCACAGTAAATATCAAATCCATTCTGCACATCTGGCAATACTAATACGGGGGCTGTTGTTAAACGCTTCTTTAATTCCATGAAACTTTTCTCGCACTCTGGCGTCCATGCAAACTTCTTTTCTTTCTTCAACAACTGTGTCAAGGGTTTAGCAATTGTTGAGAATCCCTCTATGAACCGACGGTAATATCCCGCCATTCCTAAAAACTACGAATCGGTAATGACTTGGTGGCTCCTAATGCAACATCGCATCCACTTTGTCGGGGATCAATCGACTCCTTTGGTAGTCATTACATGACCCAAGAATTCGACTTTCTCCTTCCGTAATTCACACTTGCTAAACTTTGCATATAGTCGATGCTCTCACTGCCTAAAACCATCCTTAGATGTTCTCGCATGCTCTTCTTCTGTCTTTGAGTAAACCAAAATATCGCCTATGAAGACCACAACGAACTTATCCAAGTAATCCATGAAAACCTTATTCATCATGTTCATGAAATACGCTGGGGCATTAGTCAATCCAAATGACATGATTTGTGAACTCATAATGTCCATATCGCGTAGAAAACGCGGTCTTAGGTATATCCTCCGCCGGATCTTCAATCGATGGTATCCTCGAACGAAGATCTATCTTGAGAAAACTCCAGCTCCTCTTAATCGATCAAATAAGTCATCGATCACGGGCAACGGATACTTATTCTTGATCGTTACTTCATTCGGCACGATAATCAATGCACATTCTAAGACTTCCATCCTTCTTGCGGACAAACAAAACCGGGGCTCCCCACGGTGATGAACTTGGTCTAATGAAACCTTTTTCTTGCGCCCTCAATCGCTTCTTCATTTCCACTAATTCGCAAGTAGGCATCCGATATGGTCTCTTTGATATCGGTGTTGTCCACAGTGCTAATTCAATCACGAACTCGATATCACGATCCGTGGCAATCCCGCAAATCTTCCGAAACACATCCGGTATTCTCTCGCTCTCGCACATCTTCCATGCCGATGGCTTTCACGCCGTTGACCATTAATCGCCCATCTCGAATCTGCGGTCGCTTGAAACTCCACTTTCTTGCCACTAGGGCCTTCCAAAGTTACAATCCTTCTGCCACAATCCAAAATAACCTTATGCTTTGACACCAATCCATTCCAAGGATGACGTCTAGGATTGCGCGTCTATCAAGATAAGATTTGCTAGAAATTTATCCCATCCATAAGCAACTTAGCTCCCAAACACCCAAGGCTAGATCTAAGCTCGGATCACGGGGCTTGGACTAAAGCACACACTTAAGATTCACCACTTTAAATCCATTCTTGGTTGCAAAACTTTGAGAAACGAACGAATCGAAGCTCGTAATCAAACAAAATCAGAAAGCAGTAATCGAGTTGACCAAGAACTTACCCAAGACGACGTCTGTTGCCTCTTGAGCTCCATCCGCGGTGATGTGGTTGATCCTTCCACGCACGCTTGATTGCGGGTTGCTCCACTTGGCTTGGTGCACGATTTCCTCGATGTTGGTGCTTTAGCGGTGTTGTTCCCAGGTTGAAACGAATCGCGTGATGCCTCCCTACGTGGACACCTATTAGAAAAGTGCCTGGCTCATTGCAAGTATAGCATCTCTTCACTGCGATTTCTTGATTTCCTCTGGTGCGTTGTTGCCTGTCTTTGAGTTTGAAAATTCGATTGGCATGGCGAGGTGTAGGAGTTGATGTCTTATTTGCGGTGGTGGTTGGAATCTAGCAAATTGCCGTGGTGACATCCTCAAACGTAGATGATTTGGGCGCCCACCTGATTGTTCATCAAGCGCTTACGGTTTCACCTAGCTCTTTGCGCTTATCCTCTAGGATCAAAGCCTTATTTACCACTCTCAAAATCTGGAAATTGTGGGTAATCGACCCCACCAGTAGTCCCGAGTTCATCCCTTCATGAAACGAGGTGTTCGGCTTTATCTGTCGCTACGTCTTGAGGGCATAGCGAGCTAATCGAGTAAATTTGTTCAAGTATTCGCCACCGGTTGGCCTCCTTGCTTCAAAGCTCAACTCCTCCTTCTTAAGATCCATCATTCCCTCCGGACATGATATTGGGGAAAGCATTAGTAAACTCCTCCCGGGTTATCTCTGTGGGGCTCCATGAGCGCACAATGAGTTCTCCCACCACTCTGCGGCGGTCCCTTCCAGTTGATGAGAGGCGTAAAGCACCTTCTCATTTCCTTCACACCGAGTGATGCGCGACTTCTTCTCAATTGTCCTAAGCCGGTCCATCGGCTTCCAAAGGATTCACATTTCAAAAAGTTGGTGGCCTAGTCCTCATAAAATCGATAGCTTTGACATAGGTCGAGGTCCACCATGATTGTTCCGAGTTGCGGGGTTGTTGTGATTTATCACGCATTGGTCATTTGTCTGATTCGCATCATTGTCCGTGATCGCTTGAGTCTGTCTTTGCGTAAATGCTCCTAGATTCTACATGTCTCATCGTCGGTGGTTGAGGGTGCCTCCATCGTTGGGGTTGTCATTCGACGCATCCACTTCTGAAGCACCGTTGTTTCCTCGAGTATTCACCATCCGATGATTGCCTCTTAGGTTAGGAAAGGTAGATGTAGCATAGATAAGAAGTAAGAATTTCTAAAGCGGGAGATATGTTATACCCAAACTGAACAATTCTTTATTTAACTTGGTATGGTGCTTATTTAAGCCTACAAGCTTTGCAACACATAACGCACACTCAAGATTACAAAGAAGCAAACTAAACACGAAACCTTAACGCCAACTAAAAGGTAAAGACTAACTTAAAGACGCGACTCACACTCGAGTCTCAACACACCTCAAGGTCGACACTCACTCATCCACCACCACAGGTGAGGCGATCCGCGCATACACCGGTGGATGAGCGGGCATCGGGCGAACCTATCCCGTGACCTACTCACTGGTCCTCTGCAACAACGGGTCCAGCACTCCCCTCGCTCCCACTCGCTCCTCTGATCCTCCTCGACTCCTCGGTGGCTCTGAACTCCCCGAGTCACGCGCCCACTCGTCCTCAATCGCCTCGGGGCCTCTCCCACTCGGTGATCATCCCGATGGTCAAGCACGGTCACCTCGAGCTCTGCTCGCCACTCTGAGTGCCTCGTACGCCTCCACTCTGGGTAGTATCTCTCATGTGATCCTCCCGGCAAGGGCGAACTCGCAAGGTGCGTCGCAGAGCACACTCGCTCCCCTCAATCCGCCGTCTTGGCACGCTTGAACGTCTGGGTGAAGTCGAACATCGAATCGTGAAGCTCGTCGGCGTAGTCGCGGCGAACACGAAGAGCAAGGCGAGCGACCTCTGGATTGCAACCTCGCACGAGAATCTTCCGCGAGATGTTGATTGGCTCGCTAGCTTCCTCGTTCTCCGGCGTAGATGATCAATTTGCAAATGAACCCTCGGTGAACACCATTCACCGCCCACCGCCTCCTCGGTAAAGTGGACGATAGAAGCCTCAAGCGTCTCAAGTACTCTCCACGGCTCCATGGCGAGCCGCCACCGACTCCTCAAAGGTCGGAACGATCGGCATCGCTCCACAAGAACTTTGAAATAAGTTCTCCACCCAAACGGCAAGTAAGACAGTAAATTTAGCAAAGGCAAGAAGTAGAGAATGAGATGAGTCGAGAGTGTTTTATTAGTCAAGTTTGGATTTTCTTTTAGAAAATAGTTTTGGACTCTCACAAGACACCTCCACACTATCTAGGGCCAAGACCTACGACAAGATGCTCGATACCACCTCTGTAGGGACCCGAATCCACCGATTCAACCCACTGTGTTTATGCACTATTCCTGGGATCAACGCTAGTGCACACACTTAACATTGGTACATATCACATCATACACAACGATAATAGAATAATAGTTCATTTATTGATATAGCTAAATGTATGATCTTATGACCAACTTACATTATTAAGCCACGCAGGCAAGACCGAGAATATAAGCTAATAATTAAGCGGAAAGTAGAAACGTAGATAGCTCATCACTTCACCACAGCAACCGACAAGGCTCGGACCCTAATGACTCGTGTCTTCATGAACTTCATCTTCCAACACAGTGTAGATTCTTCAACTGTTGATTATTGTTGTTTGGCAAGGGTGAGTACTTAAAGCACTCAACAAGTTGTGCATGTAATGCGCCTATTTATCTATATGTAAGGCTTATTCCAAAGGATAGGCTATCATGGCTATTTTGCAATAAGCGGATTTATGAACAAATACAATGAATAGATTGTAAAGAATGTAAAACAAATAGCAATAATAAATAAATTCAAGATTTCTCAAGTAAACCAAGTTTCCAATCCTAAATCAAGTTCCAATCTTCCATATGGCCATCCCGCCATCCCAACCAAGTTGTCCAATTTATTAATCTAACCCTTAATCAGTAATTCCGAGCATTGCTCAATACATGAGCACGGCTATCCGAATAGTTTCACACTCTGCAGAGGTTATGCACTTTACCCACGTGATACAACCAAACACCACAAAGGCGAAAGATTATAACAAAGCCTTTACAATGCTCTATCTTAACCCGATACTACCCGCTAAGGTTTCAACAACGGCGGTCTGAAAACCACGCCCGTGGCCCCCTCTTGCGCCATGTGAATTACACCGACCCGGAACTCACACCGACCACGATAGTATCAACATTAAGACTTTGCAAATTACTCACTAGGTGGCCCATACGGACATGTGGTTGCATGATTGACTCAGTCAAAGGCTTGCAAGGTTAAGTCCTTAGTGTGATCAAGGCAAGACTTCCACATACCATCGCCCATCGGGCCCACCTTGGCCTCCTCGCCTTGCCACTTGCCCCAATCTAAGTTATTATCACCCGTTGATTACCAAGCACCACGTGCCATCAACAATTCAACATCGCTGCGTGACATGACTCGCCACAACAACTCAATCTCCTCGTGTGATCCCACATGACACACAAGTTAATAACATTGTTCCATATTCCATTAATCAAGATTAATTATCAATGGTGATGACACATGTGATGACGTGGCATGGCTAAGCAACTAATACGAACTAAACCTCCAATGTTGATTATAATTATTAACCAACTATATTAAACCAATCTAAGGTGACAATGGATCATGGCATACAATGACAAGGTAGGGTATAGATCAATCTGGTATTTTAGCTAAGCCCAAACTAATTTGAAACAGTTGTATATTTGAAATATATGCAATAGCGTAAATCAAACATAGCAATTTTATAAACATGGGTTCAACATGATCAAAGCACAACTTGCCTTGGAATAGGTCCTGATCTTGATCTGAAGATTGCTCTTGGGTTGCTTGATCTTCCTCCGAAGCGTCGCACAATTCAACGTCTACGCGTACCGAAGAAGAAAAGCAAATAAATACCAAAACAGAGAGCAATTGAACTCCAAAAATCAAATAAAATTCACCATTAAATAGATCTCAATTTTACAAATTTTTAGAAACTGGAATCACTCAAATCCGAGTTACGATGCAAAAGATATAGCCTTTTAAAGTTTGAAATAAATCTCAAATCGTAAAATCGTAAATTCGAAATTAACAGATTTATTTTTATACTGAAAAAGATGATTTATGACGTCAGCGTGACCTCATGATGACGTCATCTTCACCGAATTTCCAATCGGATTATTTTTCCAATTGAAAATATGATTATGACGCAAGCATGACGTCGAGATCGGATCGAGCCAATCGGAAGTCGACGCGTGTCCTCGGTCCATGGACCCGTCCACAATTGCGGCTTACGGTAGACTCGGCTCACGGCGCCTCGGCACCAGCGCCGACCGCGCGGCGGCGCGATTTGCCCACTGCGCGGCGGAATCCCACCGCACGATCACATCTAACGGCCACCGATCTCACCCCACGTGGCGGCCACGACAACGCGGATTTAGATCTAACGGCCAAGACGCACTCGGCGTTCACCGCTTACGCGAGACGTGGCACAATCTCGCCCCTTCACGAGATCCGACGGTTCCGAAGCTTCCACACGACAATGGCGGTGCGGCGCGCAACTTCACCGGACTTGGGGCGATGACCTCGACGACGGCGTTCGGCGACAAAACGCCGCCATCGCTTCACGGGTCCGACGCGTTGAGGTACGGATCTCCGATCCGAACCGCAGACGGCTCGAACGGCGAACGGCGGCGGAAAATGACGAAGACCGCGGCGGGGCTTGGCGACTCGGCGAGCTTCGCCTGAGCAGCGGCGTCTCGGCGTCGCGGAACCGCGAGCGATGCGGCGCGCGGTGAGATTCCAACGCCTGTGGCGGCGCTTTAAATAGCCGCACGGGAGGCGTGTCCGCCGGACTCGAGAACGACATCGTGGCGACGGCGGACTCGGCGGTGACTTCGGAGAGGTGACGCGACGATCCGGCCACGTACACGCGCGCCGATCCGACGGCCAGAGCGCCGGCCACGCGGCGCAATCTCGGCCGTTGGATCTCGATCCAACGGTCGTGATTAGGTTTAGGGTTTCGGTTTCCAAAAGGGTGCATGGGTGACTTGGGCGCACGGTTCATGGGCCGGCCCAAAGATCGCTCATCGCTTTTTAAAAGAGTTTTTCAATTAAAATAATTCCAAAATTCATTTAATTTGCTTTAGGCAATAAAATAATCGGAAAAATCCAAGAAAATCTCAAAATTACTTTGAGACATTCGGACTCAAATAAAATATTTTTGCCAAAACTTTATTTTAACTTTGCATAGATTTAAATACTTTTGGATAAAAAGCAATAAACTTGACATAAGATTTAATTCAAATAAATCGAGAAAAATCCAAATAAATTCCGAAAAATCACAAATGCACATTTAAGCAAATAAAACTTAATTAAGCTGAATTTTGGGATGTTACAAACCTCCCCTTAATGAATCTCGACCAGAGATTGGGGCTAACTATAGAATAGGTTCGAATTCGACTTTAAATCTTCTTCTCGCTCCCAAGTGGCTTCACTTTCTAATGATTGCTCCACTTGAACTCGCAGCGAATAGACTTGTTTACGGTCTTGCGCTCCATACCATCCAAAATTCGATCGTTGCTCTTTATAAGTCAAATCTTCTTGCGCTTCTATTGCATCCAACGGGTTTGCTCGTGGGCACTCGAGACACTTCTTAGGCTGCGACACATGGAATACATCATGCACTCTGCCAAAGATCGAGGCAACTCTAATCGATAAGCCACCTCTCCTCGACGGCTCGTAATCTTGAACGGACCGACATATCTTGGTGCAAGCTTCCTTTAACGTGGAATCTCTTAACGCCTTAAGAGGGGAACCTCGAGATACACATGATCTTACGGTTCAAACTCAAATCTCGACGACGATTATCTGCGTAGCTTTTCTGCCTTGATGCTATCTTTAACCTCTCTCGATCATTGCAACTTGACTTTCGCCTCTTCGAGAACATCGGCCCAAAACTAACGTTCTCCGCTTTCATTCCAATTCAACGAGTACGACAAGCACGCCCATACAATGCCTCGAATGGTGACATCTGTAGGCTAGCTTGATAACTATTATTATAATCGAATTACGCATATGGCAAACATTTATCCCAAGAGGTAGCATAAGCTAAAGCACAAGCTCTCAACATATCCTCTAAAATCGATTTACTCTCTCGGTCGACCATCCGTCATGGGGTGATATGTCAGACTAAAATTCAGACGGGTTCCCATTGCTTCGTGCAACTTATTCCAAAATCTCGAGGTAAATTGGGTACCTCATCTCGACACAATCTTCTTGGGCACTCCATGCAAACATACAATCCTTGACATGTACAATTACGCTAAACGATCTCGGAGTAAGTGGTCTTTCTCGGGATGAAATGAGCGACCTTGGTTAAACGATCCACAATAACCCAAATGGAATCGTAACCTTTACGAGTCTTAGGTAGACCGGTGATAAAATCCATTCCGATTTCTTCCCACTTCCATTCCGAATTTTTAACTACCGCAATGCACAGTGGTCTTTGGTGCATGGCTTTTACTCTTTGACATACGTCGATAATGCAACAT
Source organism: Otatea glauca (assembly GCA_036346275.1). Lineage (NCBI taxonomy): Eukaryota > Viridiplantae > Streptophyta > Magnoliopsida > Poales > Poaceae > Otatea > Otatea glauca. Next base: position 33,678,474 of record CM070719.1, read on the forward strand.
GCTCACCACTTCACGCTTCATATTCGCCACCGAATCTCTCCTTCAAATCTGGTACATCTTGGCACTTCTGGATGAATTGAGTACTTAGAATCGTGAGCCTCCTCAAGAATCAATTGCTTTAGCTCCTTTTTATCCGAGACGCAAATTCGCTTTTAAAGAACATGGTTCCTTGCTCATCCAGAGTGAAATCTAAGGCTAGGCCTTCTTCCTTTTAGCCTTGATTTTTGAAATTTTATCGCCATCTTGTTGACCTTCTCTAATCTGATCCTCTAGTGTTGGCTTCACTTCTAGCGCAGCTATCATTCCTTATGAACGACTTCCAATCTTAGCTTCAAATTCCTTGCATAATTCGCTGATCCTCCATTGACAATGTATTTGCGCTATGGCTCTTCGACTCGAGCATCCGCCACCACATTGGCTTTTCCAGGTGATAATGGATTCCCATATTATAATCCTTAATTAGTTCAAGCCATCTTATTGTCTCATATTCAGTCGACTTGAGTGAATATGTATTTGGACTTTTATGGTCCGTATATATCTCACATCTATTTCCTATGAGATAATGACGCCATATCTTTAAAGCGTGCACTACGGCAGCTAACTCCAAATCATGTGTTGGGTAATTCACTTCATGCGGTCTTAATTGTCTCGACGCATAAGCAACGACTTTGCCTTCTTGCATTAACACGCATCCCAAGCCTTGCTTCGAAGCATCACAGTAAATATCAAATCCATTCTGCACATCTGGCAATACTAATACGGGGGCTGTTGTTAAACGCTTTTTAATTCCATGAAACTTTTCTCGCACTCAAGGCGCCCATGCAAACTTCTTTTCTTTCTTCAACAAGCTGTGTCAAGGGTTTAGCAATTGTTGAGAATCCTCTATGAACCGACGGTAATATCCCGCCATTCCCGTAAAACTACGAACTGAGTAATGGACTTGGTGGCTCCCAATGCAACATCAAGCATCCACTTTGTTTGGGATCAATCATGACTCCTTTGGTAGTCATTACATGACCCAAGAATTCGACTTTCTCCTTCCGTAATTCACACTTGCTAAACTTTGCATATAGTCGATGCTCTCGCACTGCCTAAAACCATCCTTAGATGTTCTCGCATGCTCTTCTTCGGTCTTTGAGTAAACCAAAATATCGCCTATGAAGACCACAACGAACTTATCCAAGTAATCCATGAAAACCTTATTCATCATGTTCATGAAATACGTTGGGGCATTAGTCAATCCAAATGACATGACCGTGAACTCATAATGTCCATATCGCGTAGAAAACGCGGTCTTAGGTATATCCTCCGCTCGGATCTTCAATCGATGGTATCCTCGAACGAAGATCTATCTTGGAGAAAACTCCAGCTCCTCTTAATCGATCAAATAAGTCATCGATCCCGGGCAACGGATACTTATTCTTGATCGTTACTTCATTCATGCCACGATAATCAATGCACATTCTAAGACTTCCATCCTTCTTGCGACAAACAAAACCGGGCTCCCCACGGTGATGAACTTGGTCTAATGAAACCTTTTCTTGCGCCTCAATCGCTTCTTCATTTCCACTAATTCGTCGGTAGGCATCCGATATGGTCTCTTTGATATCGGTGTTGTCCTCGGTGCTAATTCAATCACGAACTCGATATCACGATCCGTGGCAATCCCGCAAATCTTCCGAAACACATCCGGTATTCTCGCCATCGCACATCTTCCATGCCGATGGCTTTCACGCTGTTGACCATTAATCGCCCATCTCGAATCAAGGTCGCTTGAAACTCCACTTTCTTGCCACTAGGGCCTTCCAAAGTTACAATCCTTCGCCCACAATCCAAAATACCTTATGCTTTGACACCAATCCATTCCAAGGATGACGTCTAGGATTGCGCGTCTATCAAGATAAGATTTGCTAGAAATTTATCCCATCCATAAGCAACTTAGCTCCCAAACACCCAAGGCTAGATCTAAGCTCGGATCACGGGGCTTGGACTAAGAGCACACACTTAAGATTCACCACTTTAAATCCATTCTTGGTTGCAAAACTTTGAGAAGCGAACGAATCGAAGCTCCGTAATCAAACAAAGCAGTAGCGGTGTATGAGTTGACCAAGAACTTACCCAAGACGACGCCCTTGCCTCTTGAGCTCCATCCGCGGTGATGTGGTTGATCCTTCCACGCACTGTTGACTGCGGCGATGCTCCAGCTTGGCTTGGTGCACGATTTCCTCCTGATGTTGGTGCTTTAGCGGGTGTTGTTCCCAGGTTGAAACGAACTGGCGTGATGCCTCCCTTCTGTGGACACCTATTAGAAAAGTGCCCTGGCTCATTGCAAGTATAGCATCTCTTCACTGCGGACTGCTGATTTCCTCCTGGTGCGTTGTTGCCCTGTGCTGGAGTTTGAAAATTCTGATTGGCATGGCGAGGTGTAGGAGTTGATGTCTTATTTGCAGCTGGTGGTTGGAATCTAGCAAATTGCTGTGGTGACATCCTCAAACGTAGATGATTTGGACGTCCACCCTGATTGTTCATCAAGCGCTTACGGTTTTCACCTAGCTCTTTGCGCTTATCCTCTAGGATCAAAGCCTTATTTACCAGCTCCTGAAAATCTGGGAAATTGTGGGTAATCAGTCCCACCTGTAGTCCTGAGTTCAGTCCCTTCATGAAACGAGACTGCCTGGCTTTATCTGTCGCTACGTCTTCAGGGGCATAGCGAGCTAACTGAGTAAATTTGTTCAAGTATTCGGCCACTGGTTGGCCTCCTTGCTTCAAAGCTCTGAACTCCTCCTTCTTAAGATCCATCATTCCCTCTGGGACATGATACTGGCGGAAAGCATTAGTAAACTCCTCCCAGGTTATCTCCTGTGGGGCTCCATGAGCGCACAAGAGTTCTCCCACCACTCTGCGGCGGTCCTTCCAGTTGATGAGAGGCGAAAGCACCTTCTCATTTCCTTCACACCGAGTGATGTGCGACTTCTTCTCAATTGTCCTAAGCCGTCATCGGCTTCCAAAGGATTCACATTTCCGAAAAGTTGGTGGCCTAGTCCTCATAAAATCGATAGCTTTGACATAGGTCGAGGTCCACCATGATTGTTCTGAGTTGCAGGGTTGTTGTGATTTACTGCTGCATTGGTCATCTGCTGCATCTGCTGCATCATTGTGCGCATCGCTTGAGTCTGTCTTTGCGTAAATGCTCCTAGATTCTCGCATGTCTCATCGTCGGTGGTTGAGGGTCGCCTCCATCGTTGGGGTTGTCATTCTGACGCAGTCCACTTCCTAAAGCACCGTTGTTTCCTCGAGTATTCACCATCTGATGATTGCCTCTTAGGTTAGGAAAGGTAGATGTAGCATAGATAAGAAGTAAGAATTTCTAAAGCGGGAGATATGTTATACCCAAATCGAACAATTCTTTATTTAACTTGGTATGGTGCTTATTTAAGCCTACAAGCTTTGCAACACATACCGCACACTCAAGATTACAAAGAAGCAAACTAAACACGAAACCTTAACGTCAACTAAAAGGTAAAGACTAACTTAAAGACGCGACTCACACTCGAGTCTCAACACGGCTCAAGGTCGACACTCACTCATCCACCACCACGGGTGAGGCCGATCCGGCGCATACACCGTGGATGAGCGGGCATCGGAGCGAACCTATCCCGTGACCTACTCTGGGTCCTCTGCAACAACGGGTCCGCACTCCCCTCGCTCCCACTCTCGCTCCTCTGATCCTCCTCGACTCCTCGGTGGCTCTGAACTCCCCGAGTCACGCGCCCACTCGTCCTCAATCGCCTCCGTGGCCTCTCCCGGCTCGGTGATCATCCCGATGGTCAAGCACGGTCACCTCGAGCTCTGCTCGCCACTCTGAGTGCCTCGCATACGCCTCCACTCTGGTAGTATCTCTCATGTGATCCTCCCGGCAAGGGCGAACTCGCAAGGTGCGTCGCAGAGCACACTCGCTCCCTCAATCCGCCGTCTTGGCACGCTTGAACGTCTGGGTGAAGTCGAACATCGAATCGTGAAGCTCGTCGGCGTAGTCGCGGCGGAACGGCGAAGAGCAAGGCGAGCGACCTCTGGATTGCAACCTCGTCGAGAATCTTCGCGCGAGATGTTGATTGGCCCGCTAGCTTCCTCGTTCTCCCGAGCGAGATGATCAATTTGCAAATGAAACCTCGGTGAACACCATTCACCGCCCACCGCCTCCTCGGTAAAGTGGACGATAGAAGCCTCAAGCGTCTCAAGTACTCTCCACACTCCATGGCGTAGCCGCCACCGACTCCTCAAAGGTCTGAACGATCGGCATCCGCTCCACAAGAACTTTGAAATAAGTTCTCCACCAAAGCGGCAAGTAAGGCGGTAAATTTAGCAAAGGCAAGAAGTTGAGAATGAGATGAGTCGAGAGTGTTTTATTAGTCAAGTTTGGATTTTCTTTTAGAAAATAGTTTTGGACTCTCACAAGACACCTCCACACTATCTAGGCCAAGACCTACAACAAGATGCTCGATACCACCTCTGTAGGGACCCGAATCCACTTATTCAACCCACCGTGTTTATCTTGCACTATTCCCGGGATCAACGCTAGTGCACACACTTAACATTGGTACATATCACATCATACACAACGATAATAGAATAATAGTTCATTTATTGATATAGCTAAATGTATGATCTTATGACCAACTTACATTATTAAGCCACGCAGGCAAGACCGAGAATATAAGCTAATAATTAAGCGTGAAAGTAGAAACGTAGATAGCTCATCACTCACCACGTGCAACCGACAAGGCTCGGACCCTAATGACTCGTGTCTTCATGAACTTCATCTTCCAACACAGTGTAGATTCTTCAACTGTTGATTATTGTTGTTTGGCAAGGGTGAGTACTTAAAGCACTCAACAAGTTGTGCATGTAATGCGCTTCTATTTATCTATATGTAAGGCTTATTCCAAAGGATAGGCTATCATGGCTATTTTGCAATAAGCAAGATTTATGAACAAATACAATGAATAGATTGTAAAGAATGTAAAACAAATAGCAATAATAAATAAATTCAGATTTCTCAAGTAAACCAAGTTTCCAATCCTAAATCAAGTTCCAATCTTCCATATGGCCATCCCGCCATCCCAACCAAGTTGTCCAATTTATTAATCTAACCCTTAATCAGAATTCCGAGCATTGCTCAATACCATGAGCACGGCTATCCGAATAGTTTCACACTCTGCAGAGGTTATGCACTTTACCCACGTGATACAACCAAACACCACAAAGGCGAAAGATTATAACAAAGCCTTTACAATGCTCTATCTTAACCCGATACTACCCGCTAAGGTTTCAACACCGGCGGTCTCAAAACCACGCCCGTGGCCCCCTCTTGCGCCATGTGAATTACACCTGACCGGAACTCACACCGACCACGATAGTATCAACATTAAGACTTTGCAAATTACTCACTAAGGTGGCCCATACCAGACATGTGGTTGCATGATTGACTCAGGTCAAAGGCTTGCAAGGTTAAGTCCTTAGTGTGATCAAGGCAAGACTTCCACATACCATCTGCCCATCGGGCCCACCTTGGCCTCCTCGCCCCTTGCCACTTGCCCCAATCTAAGTTATTATCACCCCGTTGATTACCAAGCACCACGTGCCATCAACAATTCAACATCGTTGCGTGACATGACTCGCCACAACAACTCAATCTCCTCGTGTGATCCCACATGACACACAAGTTAATAACATTGTTCCATATTCCATTAATCAAGATTAATTATCAATGGTGATGACACATGTGATGACGTGGCATGGCTAAGCAACTAATACGAACTAAACCTCCAATGTTGATTATAATTATTAACCAACTATATTAAACCAATCTAAGGTGACAATGGATCATGGCATACAATGACAAGGTAGGGTATAGATCAATCGGTATTTTAGCTAAGCCCAAACTAATTTGAAACAGTTGTATATTTGAAATATATGCAATAGCGTAAATCAAACATAGCAATTTTATAAACATGGGTTCAACATGATCAAAGCACAACTTGCCTTGGAATAGGTCCTGATCTTGATCTGAAGATTGCTCTTGGGTTGCTTGATCTTCCTCCGAAGCGTCGCACAATTCAACGTCTACGCGTACCGAAGAAGAAAAGCAAATAAATACCAAAACAGAGAGCAATTGAACTCCAAAAATCAAATAAAATTCACCATTAAATAGATCTCAATTTTACAAATTTTTAGAAACTGGAATCACTCAAATCCGAGTTACGATGCAAAAGATATAGCCTTTTAAAGTTTGAAATAAATCTCAAATCGAAAAATCGAAATTCGAAATTAACAGATTTATTTTTATACTGAAAAAGATGATTTATGACGTCAGCGTGACCTCATGATGACGTCATCTTCACCGAATTTCCAATCGGATTATTTTTCCAATTGAAAATATGATTATGACGCAAGCATGACGTCAGCACTGGACTGAGCCAATCGGAAGCTGACGCGTGTCCTCGGTCCATGGACCCGGTCCACGAATTCGCGCTGGCTTACGGTAGACTCGGCTCACGGCGCCTCGGCACCAGCGCCGACACGCGGCGGCGCTCGATTTGCCCACTGCGCGCGGAATCCCACCGCACGATCACATCTAACGGCCACCGATCTCACCCCACGTGGCGGCCACGACAACCGCGGATTTAGATCTAACGGCCAAGACGCACGTGCGGCGTTCATCGCTTTGCGAGACGTGGCACAATCTCGCCCCTTCACGAGAGATCCGACGGTTCTGGAAGCTTCCACACGACAATGGCGGTGCGGCGGCGCAACTTCACCGGACTTGGGGACGATGACCTCGACGACGGCGTTCCGGCGACAAAACGCCGCTCTCGCTTCACGGTCCGACGCGTTGAGGTACGGATCTCCGATCCGAACCGCACGGCTCAAACGGCAAACGGCGGCGGAAATGACGAAGATCGGCGGGGGCTTGGCGACTCGGCGAAGCTTCGCGAGCAGCGGGCGCCTCGACATGCGAACCGCGCATGATCTGCGCGGGGAGGATTCCAACGCCTGTGGCGGCGCTTAAATAGCCGCGCGACGGGCGTGTCGGCCGGACTCGAGAACGACATCGTGGCGACGGCGGACTCGGCGGTGACTCGGAGAGGTGACGCGACGCATCCGCCAGACACGCGCGGCGCCGATCCGACGGCTCAGAGCGCCGGCCACGCGGCGCAATCTCGGCCGTTGGATCTCGATCCAACGGCGTGGATTAGGTTTAGGGTTTCGGTTTCCAAAAGGGCATGGGGTGACTTGGGCGCCGCGGTTCATGGGCCGCCCAAAGATTCGCTCAACGCTTTTAAAAGAGTTTTTCAATTAAAATAATTCGAAATTCATTTAATTTGCTTTAGGCAATAAAATAATCGGGAAAAATCCAAGAAAAATCTCAAAATTACTTTGAGACATTCGGACTCAAATAAAATATTTTTGCCAAAACTTTATTTTAACTTTGCATAGATTTAAATACTTTTGGATAAAAAGCAATAAACTTGACATAAGATTTAATTCAAATAAATCCAGAAAAATCCAAATAAATTCCAGAAAATCACAAATGCACATTTAAGCAAATAAAACTTAATTAAGCTGAATTTTGGGATGTTACACTATCGCTCGGTCTGCATATGCCCCGTACGACTCTTGAAAATGATGATAGATCCACCCCATCCGCCCCCTGTGCTATCTCCCCATCTCCATAAAATATTTGGAAATACAATTTCTCCGACATGCTGCAACGTCCGACGAAAAAATATTACTCTAAAATACAATTTACAAAACGTACATTGACCGTACTACAAAATACGACTATAAATAAGTGATTTTGACTACAAATAAGTAATCAAAATGACTACCATATGGCCTAACATTATATTTGTGCCACATTACATTAACCCAACCAAATTAAAATTGTAAATATTGTCTACTTTTTTCACTGTATTCACTTTCTATATACTGAGTACTATACAATCCTGAAATCTCTAAAAACTAAATACTACATTAAAGTTATAAACGCTATTCGAGAAATTTATAAACAACACTATGAGAGAAATTCTAAACATTGCACAATCCTAAATTTTCTAACACTAAAATAAATTTCTAATGCTACAATAAATTTGTAATGTACTAAATACTATAAAATCCTGAAAATTCTAAAAACTAAATACACCCCATCCGCCCCCTGTGCTATCTCCCCATCTCCATAAAATATTTGGAAATACAATTTATCCGACATGCTGCAACGTCCGACGGAAAAATATTACTCTAAAATACAATCTACAAAACGTACATTGATCATACTACAAAATTATTTACATTGGCTAATACATTATTTACGTAATAAAATTAGTAATACACAACCCTAATAAATTAAATTTCTAAATATTGCCTATAGTTTCTAACGAACTAAATTTCTACATACAAAATACTACATTAAATTTGCATATACTGAAATACTACATTAAGTTTCTAAATACTACATACTGCATTAAGTAACTGCTACATTAAAATTCACGAGAGCTATACAATTCTAAAATTTCTAAACACTACGCAATCCTAAAATTTCTAAATACTATAACAAAGTTCTAAATATTAAATGATATTTTAATTACGCAACCTATAAAATAATTCCTACAATTATCTCTAAAAAAATTCTTACAGATAACTATAAAAAAAACAGAAATTTACCTTTTTTTTTCTTTTTTCTTCTCTTCTCTCTTTCTTTCTTCCTTTCTTCTCTTCTTTCTCTGCCTTGCTTCGTGCGCTCCGCTCTGCCAGAGGCGCTATGAACTAATACTACCCCGTCGCCTCAGATGGGCGATCGCCCATCTGAGGCGATAGGGGCCCACCACTGCCGCCGTTGGCGCTGGACCGTGGGCGAGGCACCGATCGCCCGTGTATGGGGCGATCGCCCCATACACGGGCGACGGGGGGCATTTCCGTAATTTCTTTTTCGGACGCATAGTTTTGAAAAAAAGAAAAAAAAATATTAAATAAAAAAAATTCGGGATATATCGAGGCCTGGCAAGGCCAGACATAGCCTGAAGCTCGGACCGTCTAATCCTTCGAAAGTGTCTATTTGGAACCTAGAAATTTCATACGACTCTCGAATAGAGGTCGGCGTCGTGCCGGGCCGGGCCGGCTCGGCACGGTCATTGTGCTTCGTGTCTGAACCGTGTCAGGCCGTGACAGCCCGTCGTGCCCGCCGTGCCGTGCTGGGCCTGCCCGACTCACCTTCGGCGAGCCCAGGCACGGCCCATTTGCGCTTCGTGCCTGCTTCGTGCTGTGCCGGTCTAGGCCCGATCCATTTGCACTATTGCAATGAGAGGAAAGGAGCCGACATCGCATAGAATTGAGGCAGTGAATGCAAATATTACGAGAAAAAGAACTGAAATTTATTTATTTTTAAACGGTTACATAGAGCGAGGGGGATGTGCTAAACACGGGCGAGAGGGGGGGCAATGGGTGAGAAAAAGAGTGAGCGAGACAGACGAGAGAGATTGAGAGAGACTGTTGAGAGATAGAGTTGAGAGATTGAGAGGGACGAGCGAGAAAGAGCAGCTTCTTGCACCGTCTCTCAATCTCTCTCAGCTCTCTCTCCTGTTTTGTCCGTCTCTCTCGGGTGTCGGTGATAGGGGTGGCGTTCATGCTAATAGGTGCATCCATAGCGATCATGCTGTGTGAGTCAGTGACCTTCATGCTAGGCTTCTTCCTCATACCCTGGGTCTCGGGCCCGGTACAGCCCATTCTACAGTGTCGTGCCGGGCCGTGCCGCTCATCGTGCCCGATTCTCGAGCCCAGCAAGGCCCGTGCTACAGTGTCGTGCCGGGTCGGGCTTCGTGCCGAGCCATGGCGTCGTGCTTCGGGCCGGCCCAAAAGAGCCCGGTTCGAGTGCCCACCTCTACTCTCGAAAGAAATTTACAAAAATAATTTAATTTTCGTATATGTGTGAAAATTCTCTCATTTAATCTGAATTGTATGTGAAATTAGGAGCAACCCAAATTAAGTGGTAGCCCTTTTGCTTGCACACCAGAGTACCAGACTATAGTTCTGCATGTGGCCGGCTCTAATCAGTTATCACCGTGTCTGTGTATTTCCAAATACAGCGATCTTCATACTATAGTAGAATCTTGTGTTTGACATCTTTATGAAATTATGGTACTTCGGTTAAAGAAACACTATTAGATGCTTTCACATGGTGTACTCTCCTGTCGACAACTTTGGTCGTCGTTAAGTTTTGTTATTATATAAATCATAATATTATGATATTGTAAAAGAAAAAATGTATATATGCCTATGTAATTATCTCAGGCCATCTTATAAATAGATTTCTAGGCACAATTAGTTTACAATGTCTATTACCTACGTACACACATAAACAATGGCATGGTATATATATATATATATATACATCAATGCATATACATACCTTAATATAGAGCCGACATCGTGCTGTAAAAAAGTGATTAGCCTCTTGCTAGGTTAATTTAGGAGGCCAGACTCCACTTTTCTTTCGGCCAAAAATGCAAAAAGGATGGAAAATATTTGCGTAGGAAGAGGACTTCCGAACGTCTAGCTCTCTTGGTAGACGACGACTCCAGTATTTCTCAGCCTGTTTACGGAAAGAGATCCAATACGATCTCGTCTATGACATTAATTTTGGTAATTATATGTAAACCATTTGATAAAATACGATGGTTGAGATTTTTCGAAGTATTATAACAAAATACTGTACTAATTTTTCTACTGTATCAAAACACCCTAGCTTAATATTTTGAACTGTTCGTCGCCTCCATCAATCGATCTGTACAGATTAAAACTGAATTTTTTTTATTTAATATTTTTTTTATTCTTTTTTCAAAACTATGCGTCCGAAAAAAAAATTACGAAAATGCCCCCCGTCGCCCGTGTATGGGGCGATCGCCCCATACATGGGCGATATACCCCGCGCCGTTTGCTCCGTCGGCGCCGTTGGGTGGGCCCCACATGCGCGAGACAGGCGTATCGTCGCCGCTTGCGCTTTTTTAAGTATTTTTTTGTAACTTTTGCTAGGAGTGTCCAAATTAAATGAAACTTATTTCTAAATTTAAATTTTGGAATGAGGAATTAGGCTGTAAAATAACAATCCATATGTTGTTTGCAGAAAAATATTTTTATTTGAGTTCGAATGCTAGGCTCTAACTATGGATTGTGAAGGAATTATAATGTGTGTTGATCCATAATTCATGAAATAAATAGAATAAGTTACTACAACCTTATGCACTTCATTTTTGCAAAAATATCTAAATATGATTGTATTTTGAATCAAAGATGGCTAGTTTAAACCCTTTATAACATTCATTGTTCAAGCAGTTAGAATAATGTCTAAAGGACCTCAAAACTTGACAGAACTAGTTTTGTTGCATTCTTGGGCTTGCATAGGTTACAAATATGTAAAAATATTTAGATGTCACTTTAGGCTGCACTATTTTATTGTTGTCCGAACATGCAATCGGCAAAACATCAAAATGGCCGTATCTTTCGCAAACGAGGGTCAAACTCGATGAAATCAAATCTGATGAACTTAAAATGCTATAACCTATCTTGATGGACAAAAATAACATCATTTGGGACAACTGGAGCAGTAGGACATATACGAGCCCTCCGGATAGGGTAGGCCGCACTCTTTATTACGACTTAAAACTGAAAGGAGGACCACGAACAAAGAAAACCAAAGTTAACACCAGACGTCTACTGAGTGTTTCGAGGCCACTTCCCATTCGCCCATGCCTCTGGCGGAGCTTCTCTGGCACGCCGCGCCCTCTCTCGTTTCCTCTCTCTCTCGGCCTCCTTCTCCTCCGCTTCCTTCCTATATGCCTCCTCGCGTGCGACATCGCGTTGTTCTTGAAGCCGCCGCGTGAACTCGTCCTGCCGGTTGGCTTGGTCAAGAAGCCCTTGGTCCTCGGGGTTGATCTCCGTATCAAACCACTGCTCAAATTCACACAGTGGCGGAGGTGACTGCATGAAACGTAAATTAGCAAAGTTTCATTCACAAATATTATGTAACCCGTACGATTGTTACCATGCGGTGATCCTTCAGGCTCTTCTCTGGCGGATCGAAGGCGTAGTTGCGGCACTTCCAATACCTCCTCTTCCAAGTTGAAATTTCCCAAGAGCGGACAAGCCTGCAAAGATCTCCGCACATACACATGGGTGCTACAGCTCCACGAGGAAGGAAGAGATCTTGGTACGCTAAATTGCGCGGGCATGCACTTACTTCTTCCTTTGCCTTCCCCTTTCCCTTTGCACTTGCACGCCTCGGCATTTTCGATTGATCCTAAATTTTTTTCCTCACCCCTCTATTCTTTCTTCCTGTATTCTTTGCGAGACCGCTTGTGAGAACGAATGTTATAAAGGCGGATATCGCGGGTATGGGCGATCGCCTCATATTAGGGCGATCGCCCCATATTAGGGCGATCGCCCCTACTAGAGGCGATAGGTGCACCGAGACGTTGGTGTGTTGTCACGTCGTGTGGCATAGGCAAACAATGCATACATGAATTTGAACAATTTAAAGTGATAAGACTGTCATGTTACTAACTCGGAGAGTTGTACAATATGTCACGAGCGTAAAGCCATTACAAAAATACATCCGTACAACAAGTCAATCACGGCCACGCTTCTCGATCCGTCCGTGGGGTAGGTGAGTGGCGACGGCGACGGACGTCCCTCCTAGGCCGCCCACTGCGCGGCGCGAGTAGTGTGGCGGCGACGGCAGTGCTCGTGGCGGCGCTCCCGAGAGCCGAGAGGGTCGAGGTTGTCGGTCGAAGGTACTCCTCGTGTCGAACTCGTCGTCCATAGGGTCGTCGAAACCACCCAGGGGTCCTGCTGGGGCGCGAGACGACGAGGGAGCCTCCGCAGCCCACTGTCCCCACTGGTGCTGCGTGGGAGCGTAACGAGGAACCGGCGGGGTAGGGTGAGACACGGATGGAGCCTCCTGAGCCCACTGTCCCCACTGCAGCTGAGTGGGAGCGTGACGAGGCACCGACGGGTAGGCGAGTCTTTGGGCGCGAGGACGTGGTGTCTTTGCGTCCGCCGACGTCTCGCGCCCCGGCAGTGGCCAAGCGAGCCAACCGCCTCATCCTATCGAGGACCCGAGCCCAAGCCGTCTCGGACTCGGCGGTGGTCACCAGATGCCCCGTAGGCGCGTCAACATGGACACACCTCCACCTCAATCTCCCCATGAGCTGAGTCTGCATGTAACGTCAGATTGTTATTACGTAATTTACATGAAAAAGACGTGCCCATGTAGCTTCGGTTCTGACACTTACCGGGGCGTTGTCCCTCTGGGACATATGTGAAGGGTACGTTGTCCCGGTTATTCAAGTGCGTTAGTGGGGAAAAAGATACGAGGGAGCATACCTGTCGTCGGACCCAGTAGTGGCCCATGGTGGGCCAGTCCACCAGGTCGTCTCCGTGAAGGCCCTCGGGGTACGGTGTCGTGTCAACAACAGGCCTGCCGATGGAGAAGCGCTCCCAGGACCACAACTAGAGGAGTAGGACGCAACCCGACATCGTCGCGTCGTGCTCCGACCGAGAGACAATAGCGCCTGCGCACCTCGATCGTCGCCGCTAGCACACCGAGGCCCACGACCACTGCATCATCTGTTTACAAGGGTGGAGTTAGACGTGCTCCGCTGAGACGAGATTTGAACTGAGTGTGTTACCTCATCCAACGGGGTGTCGGCGATGTGCTGGGCGTACTCGATCAGGTGATGGTCCACCGTGTTCCCGTGGGAGGACGGGAACATCACCCAACCGAACAACAACAAGAGGTATGCCTCCAAGTGGCGGGCCACGTCCGCCTCCTCCGTCGCAGTGGAGAAGCTGAGCCTGCAGCGTTCACAACAAACATTATCAGCAACTTAGCGCTTCTCTTTTAATCCTCAAAGAAAGAGGTACTCACCGTGAACTGAAGCAGCCACGCCTTCGTCGGTCCGTGGCGCTCACCCTCCCTGAGTGGCCGGTAGGGGGCTGCCCGGGGGTGCCGCTGCACCGCGGCGAAACGCGCAGACAACTCGGCATGCCACGTGACGGAGACGTCGTGCGGCACGACTGCCGGACCCGCACAGGGGAGGCCTAAGAGGTACGACACGTCCTGCAGCGTCGGAGCCATCTCTCCGCACGGAAGGTAGAACGTGTGCGTCTCCGGTCTCCACCGGTCCACGAGTGCGGCCAGCAGGGACCAGTCGTACCCGAACCGCGGAACCTCCTTGCCCGCTAACGGGGCAGTCACCTCCTCCACCATCCTACAAAGAGGAAGTAAGCCAGCCGCTCGCAACCTGCATGTAGTGCATTGCGTCGTTAGAATTGCATTCACAGGTAAGTACATGTACGTAAAAGAGTGCAAGCGTTGGCAGCTTACCATGGAACCCAGCGTGAGGTCGATGCGAAGCGTACTCGTTGGGCACCCGAGGTCGGAGTGTCCCTAGCTCTCGGTTCTCCTCTGCGGAGTACCTAGACCGGTGGTCGATCGACGGTCACGCCCAGCACTGAGGCAAGGTCGCGCCATCGTGGCTCGTTACAAAGCAAATACAACAAATTTGTCTCAGAATTACATGTGCACACAAAATGAAATGCGAAATAACGAATTGTACCATACTCATCAAACAAGACAACCGAAGTGCGAGAGAGCCAAAAATCTCATATTACAAACATACGAAGACAAGGACATGTTCGACGAGGCACACAACGTCGAGAATTACATTCCTCGTAGCTACTAACTGGTACATCGGAGAATTACATGATGCGAAAAATAACTTACTAGTACATTGAAAATTACATCGATCATTACAACTTACATCACAACTTACCGGTCCATTGAAAAATACAAGATGGGAACAACATGGAAAATTACATTATCCGCGGTTGCGACGCGCCTCGGACTCGTCCATATCGTTCCGAATGCGCCTTGTCCTTCGACACCCGACCTTCAGCTTCAACATTCGGCTGTCCGGTACCCATCGATGGTCCGGAGGGGGGGCTGTTGTGAACGATCCATCCACTCGGTACCCGTACACCTCGTGATGCCACGGGTTGAGAACGCTCTGCTTGTAGTAGTACGGGGAGACGAACGGACGACAGGATTGATGCGTCTCGGCGGCTGCGGCAATGACGTGCGAGCACGGCAAGTGCAAAGCAGCGTGGTTTCGGCAGAGCACTCGCGCTCACCGCCGGAGTATGCACGATGGGAAGTCCTCTCCGGTGGCACCCTGCGACCTCGGTCACCGCAGCGCACGTGGTATCTCCGCTCCACGCCACTCTCGGTGTAACCCGATGTGTCTGCGCCTTTCTTGTTTTCTTGGACATGTAGGTAGACACAACAGCTTGAGTACGACAATCGATTGTCCGACATACATCTTGTGGAGGTCTTGTATCACTCAATGAAATATCTCTGTGTCCCTAATAAGACACCTCAACTATACCCACCAAAGGAAGGCATCCGTGCCTTTCATTACCCGCTTGTAAATCTCCGCGAGTTCGTTGTCATGATCCCATAACGCGAGCCGCCCTCGTCATGCAGAAGGAACCATTTCTCCAAAGGCTCATGTCATATCCAATCGGTGAAACTCTTTATCTTTGGTACCGCCTCACGCCGAGGTTTGGGGTCGGCGGCAGCGCATACAAGGCGTGGGGTCCTCTCCCTACTCATGGTACACCATCGGGTTCCTTGATGAACTAGCGGTACCTCTGGGATTCATTGATTGCTTCTTCGTTAGTTCGTCCAACGTCTTCCAAAGCGCGTCGAACTTCCTCCGTTGGTTCTGTTTGCACAGGCGCTTGAACAGTTCATAAGCTCCTTGTTCCTGAACTGACGGAAAAAATTGGCACCCATGTGCCTCATGCACCACCGCTCCTCGTGTCCGCCACTTTGTTTGCTCCCACGACGGCGGACCCTTGTTGCATATCCACGATCGCCCTTAACACCCGCATGTCGGTCATGGATGACACAAACATCGACTGCCGAGAACAACCGCCAGCTTCACTCTTTCAAGGAACCAGTACCAACTCTCCGTGTTTTCCCCCTCCACGAATGCCAACGCAACCGGTAGAACCTGGTTATTGGCATCCACCGCGATCGTAGTTAGAATCTGGCCCTTGTACTTCCCTGTGAGGAACGTGCCGTCCATGCAAAGGACCGGGCGACAGTGCCGGAACGCATTTATGCATGCGCCGAGGGCGAAGAATGCACGCTGCAATACCCACTTACCGGTGCACACACCACCCGCAGGAAACTCCGCAAGGTCGATGGATGTACCGGGGTTCCTATGTGCGATTGCCCTGAGCAAGTGGGGAATATTCTCGTACGAAGCCTCGTACGTCCCGAACCGTATTTCCAGAGCTGTCCTTTTTGCTCTCCATGCCTTTGCGTAGCTAATCTTGTCTCAAACCTCTCCTCCACTACCGTGATAATAGATCGAGGTCGCGGATGGGGATTGTCCACGATCGACCATAAAACACATTTGCCACCCAAGTGGACGACGAGACACGGTGTCCTGCTCCGCTTCTTTCGGATCGCAGCTATGCTCAATCACTATGGAGCATTTCGAGAGTCCTTCCACTTCCCTTGGTATGCATGCACCGCCATGGGCACGAATCAACTACGCACTTCACGTCGTAGTCCTTCTTCTTGGACTTCACAACCCCGAATTGCCGCCGAGAGACATTGCCCAAGATTCACCGCATCTATCACAGCCTCCTTGTCTTTATATATGGCCCCTCCGTCACCTCGTTCTCACGATACTCCCATGCATCAATGTTCCTTCATTCATTGTTAGGTCTTGAAATTGTAATTGGTCCACGACTAGGATAGGCACCTCGGGCGTTGTCCTCCTCGTCAGTGCTCACCATCGAGACTTCCTCATCCGCACGATCCTCCTCTTCCATCAGTCAACAATGTCCTCCATCTCCTCCTCCTCGTCGGCCACCCTCGTGCCTCCACCGCCTCTCCTCTGCCCCCGGTCCCTTCGCCACCGCCGATCTCGTGCTCCTCGTCTCGGGCTCCTCGCCCTTCCTCTTCGCATCCTTCTACATTTGACGTCCCTCCCCGTAATGTCCACCCGACATCACGAACTTGCGACACCGATGGAGCTACCAGTAGCACTGCACCAACAACATGAGCGCCAACCCGCTCTACGACAAAACCAACATAACTCCTCCATGTTGACGCCGAGTTAATAGGAATCAACTCTCGTAAAACGATCTTGCGCTCGCTCACTCTGCTCCGACCCGCAACCAATACTCGGGCATCCAAACCGAACATCCGAGACATCCACTCCAACAAACCCCAGATGTCCTATCGCTCGGTCTACATATGCCCGTCGACTCTTGAAAATGATGATAGATCCACCCCATCCGCCCCCTGTGCTATCTCCCCATCCCCATAAAATATTTGGAAATACAATTTCTCCGACATGCTGCAACGTCCGACGGAAAAATATTACTCTAGAATACAATCTACAAAACGTACATTGATCGTACTACAAAATTATTTACATTGCCTAATACATTATTTACGTAATAAAATTAGTAATACACAACCCTAATAAATTAAATTTCTAAATATTACCTATAGTTTCTACTGAACTAAATTTCTACATACAAAATACTACATTAAATTTGCATATAGTGAAATACTACATTAAGTTTCTAAATACTACATACTACATTAAGTAACTGCTACATTAAATTTCACGAGAGCTATACAATTCTAAAATTCTAAACACTACGCAATCCTAAAATTTCTAAATACTACAACAAAATCCTAAATATTAAATGATACTTTAATTACGCAACCTATAAAACAATTCCTACAATTATCTCTAAAAAAATTCTTACAGATAACTATAAAAAAAAATCAGAAATTTACCTTTTTTTTTCCTTTTTTTTCTCCTCTCTTTCTTTCTTCCTTTCTTCTCTTCTTTCTCTGCCTCGCTCGGCTTCTGGCTGCGCTGTGCGCTCGCGCGAAGGGAGGCACCGGCTTTAAAGGAGTCCGTCGCCCCTACATGAGGCGATCGCCCATGTAAGGGGCGATAGGGGGGCCCACCAAACGGCGCCGTTGGGCGCAGGGCTGGAGCCGTTGGGCGCAGGGGCATATCGCTCGTGTATGGGGGCGATCGCCCTATACACGGGCGATGGGGGTATTTTCGTAAAAAAAATTTCGGACGCATAGTTTTGAAAAAAAGAATAAAAAAAATATTAAAGAAAAAAAAATTCGATTAAAACTAGTTAAGTTGCATGCGGTCCTTATTAACTGCACGGTACCTATTTCAACTGCTACGAGGATGAGCGCTCCCTCTCTCTCTTTGGCAGGGTACTCATCAATGCATGGCACCTGATCATTATGAGCTTGCTGATAGTACACCTGGCTATAATGTTTGCACTGCAAGGATTCTCAAGAAAACCTGTACTTCTTTCGACAGTGAATTTTTCCTACTACGAGTAGAAGTAGTAGTAGAGTATTTTTATTCCATGGAACAATCATCATAATAAAATTTTCAGAGTGGCTCGTAATCGTAGCTAACAAAATGGATCATGCCCGGGTCTAAGCTAATACCATTGGCTGTGTGGCGCGATGGTTCAACAGGCAACGTGACTGCAGATTACTCGTCACCATCATGGCAAAATTATAAAGGTGACCAACAGTTCTTTTCAAGGATAAGGTTCCATTGCAGTTCGTGTGGGACTAAAACTTAAGCAGTCTTTACAGGTTTGGGCCGTCCGATCAAACGGACGGACGGACTAGATCTTTCAAATCCATGTGCTACAGTGTTTTGCATTCCTAATTGATTTGGACCGTCGTTTTTCGATCCAACAGTACGCACATAACGCTTAAGTTACTGTCCTTAAGGGACTGCACTAGAACCTTCTCCTCTTTTCAATGAAACCAAAATGCGCTTAATAACTAATCAAACTAGCCCTGGGTCCATCGAGCACGTAGCAATAGCATATTCAATGAGGGCAAAGCGAGAAACAGATGGATTGGGAGACTTAAGTGACAAGTAATTGTGATCGACTAAAATGGCCAACATTAACATAAGTACTTTGTTGGTATCTAAATAGATGTCAATCTAAGTTCTTGCATTTTCACTTAAACATATCTACAAAAGACTATATTAGCTCTCTTCATTATATCTTTAGATGATATATCTTAATCTAGTCTATAATAGTAAATGACATTGAAAATGGTATAGTAGAATAGTAAAAATTCACCCCAAGATTATAAAGTGACATGTATTTAGAAATGAATTTTGAAAGCTAGAATGATATGAATTTGGGAACTGACGAGCAATACCTGTGAATATAGGGAGTAGTACACCCCACCGTAAGTGTGGTGTTGGCCTGCTACATTATGTCGAGCCTGTTATCATATTTCTCACTTTTTTGAATGATATTTGTGACTTTGGAGTATCATAATTTGTCTCAGCGTTAACTTTTGATGTCTTGCATACTCATCCAAATAAGAGTAGTTAGGCCTCGACGCAAATTTCATATGAATCTTTGTTCCGTACTGGTCCTAAAATTGTACGATCGAGTTAGTCTCGTGACGTATGTCCTTTCCTCAGGAACATGAACTATAAACTTTTTTTTTGTTTGAAACTGAAAGGACGAACTATATATAAACTTAATTGGCACAATTAATTTTTGGTGGTTACTCTTTTCCAAACATAATTGGCCATAGACCTTATTAGGAAAAAATAACTCTACTTAGATTATACCACATACAGATATATTCTTGTACCTATATAAGCTAGTTATTAGCTATACATGCATAGCTTCCACCACAATAAACAGATCCACATAAAAAAAAGTGGTTGAGGGCCTAAGCTTAAAAAAAACCAATGTTTGTTAATTGGGTGCATTCACTGTACACACATTACGGAGCCACACAGATATGACAAATTACCCTAATCATGGTCACACACTAAACCTAAATTAAAATCAATGCTACTAACACAAGATTAATTAAAGAAAAATGTAGTGTGCTTGGCAATCAGAGGCACTCAAAAACTCTTAAGAGGCATCTTACTGGCATCACGACCAACACTATGCGTTTGCCGTATGCGTAACTGCGTCCCTGAATCTGATCATAATGTATGTTTACTACTACTATATAATCTTTTTTAAGAGGGCCAGAATGATTTATCCCCCACTAATTAAAGACTTAATTGCTTAAAGGTAGCCTAACGATGGCTACATCGTACGAATCCATGCATCACCTTTTTATTTTTAAATATAAATAAATGAAAAATGGCAATCAACGACTGGAGGAACGTATAAGGGGATTCTGAGTACGTCAGTTTGGTCAATTTGCACGCTCACTCTCCCTGTGCATGTGCATGACCACAGGTAGCATATTTTATTGTAAATAAATGAAAATTAAGACGGTATATACATATATGTTGCAACCGTGTCCGTTGATTGCATGATCAGATATATAGAGATCAAGCCATATTTTTCCTATGTTGCAACCGTGTATAAGCAGAATTTAGCCGGTTTGGTTCACATCAATTGGACCCTGCTTTACTCCTTTCAACAGCAAAAATAAGATATTTCTTTGTAGTTGGGGTCGTACTCTCTGTTTTTTTTTCACTCTCTCACAAAGCTAGGAAGCAAGACTGAAAAGAATCCAATGCTATTGCACACGTCGCCAACTGACCCATCACTTGCTTGCTAGGCCCCAGTACTGGAGGTCTGCATTTTTCTCTTCATTACTTCCTCCAGGGAGAAGAAAACAAAATTTACTTTTGAGGAATGCTTCATTGATTGTTTTTTCATTTATCTAAATGGAACCCAAGCTTTAGGATCTAAGGAATTTTCGCAGGGTAGGATAAATTATTGTTGGGAAATAAGGGTGGGAAAGACCTAATAAATTTCAAAAAAATATTCTCTTCTCGCACCGATCGCATGCATTAGAACCAAGATTTAGAAAATACCAAAAACAATAAATGCGTATCGTGATCCTCAGAGCGCAAATACAAAACTTTGCAGAAGGTCTCAGTGAAGCTCACAGCTTCAACGCATGGACGTAGCAGCGGAAATGGATACGTCAGATCTTCTTGGTAGTACCAGTAACGATCTTCAGGTATCCACCCGAATAGACGGATGACACAATATGCTGATATGCTAATACCACGCAATACAACCCTTATGACCTTTTATCTGGTTAGGTGAAACTTTTTTTACCTTTCTGTATTTTTTATCTCAATTTTTCATTAATTTTCTGAACGTGGAACCCTAATTTATAGCCAAAACACTGTAGTAAAGTCGTTTGCTACAGTACTAACACCTGGCACTGCAACAAAGTCAGTTGCTACAGTACCAGCGACTACCGCTATAGCAAGACTTTTGCTACAGTACTTGACGACATGCTACAGTATTTTTCGGTTATGCTGCAGTGATTTTCTGCGCAAAAAAATCATATTTTTGCACGCATATTCGTGGCTCTTTTGTAAACAATCAGATATCATGTTCAATCGCATTGATACGTATGTCACGAGAGAAGATTTTGTTAATCTGTCTAAGTCTATTCTAGTATGCGACCCTTCAGGTTCATGCTATGTTATCAATAAATTAAAAAACTCCTTTTTCGATTCATTAGTCGCAAGCGGCTCCTAGCAGAACATAACGACTACCCAAATTACATGAATGTCGTTTATCTGACAAACCTTCAATGAATACATGTTAGTCCATTTGTCACTTTGATATCATGGTTTAACTCAGGGTTGAGGTGTGTCATCCTTGCACTATTAAACCTATTTTCTCAATTCTCTAAAGTAGACTAACAAGATCGATCGATTAACACCTTTAATCGTTCGGGTATGGCCATGCATAT
Source organism: Otatea glauca (assembly GCA_036346275.1). Classification (NCBI taxonomy): domain Eukaryota; kingdom Viridiplantae; phylum Streptophyta; class Magnoliopsida; order Poales; family Poaceae; genus Otatea; species Otatea glauca. Next base: position 33,700,381 of record CM070719.1, read on the forward strand.
TCTTTAGTCTATTTCATCGAGTGCCCGATTGATATCATTCCCTTAGTACGAGGAGGACAAATTTCATCTTAATCATACATTTTCCTCTGCATGATTGAAGGTAATGGATAACATTAGACAACATCAAAGCATACCATCATCATATAGGAAACTATGTTGATCTTAAATCTAAGGATCAATCATTATCATTTTATGAAACACCTTATGACACTAATCAAATCATCAAAAGATGTTTTATAAGCGAGTCAGTTCAATAGCATGTACACTTACATGTATTCACATAATTGAATTGTATCACATACTCGTAATCCGTGAAACATGATTTTAAATAATTCATATGCTTGTTTTAAATAAATATTATTGGTGTCCCAACCAATAAATAAACAAGGGATAATTTATAATAATATCATAATTAAATTACAGAGTTTTACGATCAAGTGACATACTTGATGATCTATAATATGATATTATTAAAGGAACAATATAAGCATAAATACAAGGTAATCATCTTTATAATTAGCCTCTTGGGCATATTTCCAACAATTACATCCTAGTGTTTTTATTTCTCATCCTCCGTACCTAAACATCAGGTTGGTACTAATTGGAAAAAAATATAAGCAACAGTTTTCGCAAGTTACAACGAAACAGTACTCATTTCGGAAGGATTTAACTGAAAAAATATTTAACTTACTATCCATGTTCCTCGCAAAATAAATTCTTATTCATGCTTTTGTTAGTTCAAAGAAGCCTGCTTAGTGAAATAATATTTGTTCGTGAGCTTCTTGAACCTGTTGAACGTGGCTTATCGGTCTATAAATGTTTTTTTTAAAGATTAAGGGGAGCATGTTGGGTACCACACTACTACAGAACAGCGCATCACTATCGCTTCATCAGTGTCGGTTATTTAAGTTTTTAGAAAAAAACGATTGTGATACATAACTTCGGAGGGGTGTTAGTAATAATCACTATCCGTTCTGAGATTATAAGTGATTGTGATGTAGCACTGGGCATATCACAATCGGTTCTCAACTAAAAGGCGATAGTGATGTGCACGGCCATCACTATCAGTTCCAACAAAAGAAGCGATAGTGATGATCACCTACACATCACTATCAATTCTTTTGATATAAGCGATAGTGATGTGCATATACATCACTATCGGTTCCAAGAAAAGAAGCGATAGTGATGTGCACGTGATCATCACTATCGCTTTTATAAAAAGAACCGATAGTGATGACTATGCACATCACTATCGCTTCTCAAAATGAACCGATAGTGATGTGCACGTTCTCATCACTATCGCTTCTATAAAAAGAACCGATAGTGATGAACGTGCACATCATTATCGGTTCTTTTCGAGAAGTGATAGTGATGTGCACGTGCTCATCACTATCATTTCTTTTGTTGGAACCGATAGTGATGACCGTACACATCACTATCGCTTTTTAGTTGAGAATCGATTGTGATGTGCCTCGCTAGGTTATATGTACCACTCGGGCTGAACTCTTCTCTGTTGTTGTTCCAGAGGAGTTTTCTCCACCGCCACCCGAGAAAACAGCTCATATTGTGTGGATGGAAGCAATACTTGGGTGAGAAAATTTGAACTCCTCATGGGTGGGTATTAAGAGGGCAAATTTGAAATCCTATATATCTTGAGGAGATTCCCCTCTTTTTGCCCTCATTTGCGGTTTTCGTCAAAATGTGAGCAATCCTTTAAACCCCTTCAATTTTGCACTAGGTAATTTCGATATGTCGTGAATAAAATTTAGGTTGCACTGGAATTGTGTACATGCTATCAGATTTCACACTCTTTATTTGACAAGCACACATCTATTTAATTATTGTAGTGCTCTCGTATTAATATGGAATTATTGTTGCTATCATGTGATAAATGTTAGAGTTTAGGCTGCGGAACCTACGTCTCTCATTCGAGGATGCTTGTTTATAAATATACCAAACGAAATGGCATATTTATAAGCGAGCAGTCTCGAATTGTCAATGTTTTTTGGACAGTTCGAGGATATGTGGTTCGGGCAAGTTCCTGAGCTGTGTTGTACAACTTCAGAGTAGATTTCGGTAGTGTCTCCCTGGTGTTCTCCAGATACACACCCCTCTTGACATGTTGTCGAGACGTGTATATGGAGAACAGCGGGAAGATGCTGCCGAAATGTTCTCTGGAGTTGTACAATGGCTTAGGAACTTGCCTGAACCACATATTCTCGAATGGGATTAAGACCTAACATATTTAGAGATTAGGAGTCATCGTTGGTACCCTTGTTTTGTTTCGTTGTAGTCAAAAGATTTGCAAGCTACTACACTAGCTATATAATTAGATTATTTGATATCATGGTTGATATTAAAAATGTATGTCTCCTATCTAGGGAATTGGAAGCTCTAAACCAGGGAAGAATCTAGGTATCGATCGAGATTATATATTTTATATATCTTGGAACCTGTCCTCTATTTTGTAAAGGTAATATTAACTGAAATGATGTCTCAATATTTCAAATAACTAGCTAGGTGTCGCTCCAGTTTTTCTTTAATTTATTGTGCGAAGTTTAATTGTAGATGGACCATGTGGAATGGATATATCAGAAAAGTCGTGTAGTGCTGAATTTCAGAGGGGTGTTAAGGAGTTTAAAAAAATTGCCGAAGAGGACATGGTGAGGAGGGGTGTAAACTTCATATATTGTCCTTACATTGATTGCATCAATCTGAGAAGATTTAAATTGTATATGGACCATGTGGAATGGATATACCAGAAAAGTCGTGTAGTGCTGAATTTCAGAGGGGTGTTAAGGAGTTTAAAAAAATTGCCGAAGAGGACATGGTGAGGAGGGGTGTAAACTTCATATATTGTCCTTACATTGATTGCATCAATCTGAGAAGATTTAACAACTCAGCTCAAATTGAGGACCACCTGATTCGACGTGGCTTCATGAGGAATTACACGTGTTGGATCCATCACGGGGAGACAAGTAATACCCTTCCGGTATGCAATGAAGAAACGGTGGAACCGGATGACGAGTTTTAGCTTGATATATTTGAGGAGGAGAATTTGGAGCAAATGTTGCGGGATGTGGAGGGTAATTACACGAAAAGAGAGTTTGAAAAGTTTAAAAGCTTGATGGAAGATGATACCAAACCGTTGTTCACAGGTTGCAAAGCATAATACACCAAGTTGGGTTCGGTCCTTGGATTGTTTGAATTGAAGGCAAAACACCGTTGGACAGATACAAGTTTCAATGCACTTCTAATTCTTCTATTGGATCTGCTCCCGGAGGGAAACGAGTTGCCAACAAGCATTTATGAAGCGAAGAAGCTACTATGTCCCATGGGAATGGAAATAGAAATGATACATGCATGTCCAAATAATTACATTTTGTACCGTAACGCACATCAGGAGCTGCACATTTGTCCAATTTGCGGTGTGCCCCGGTACAAACAAAAGGAGAAGCGTAACGACAAGAAGCGTAAGAGCCGGGGCAACGACGGTGAAGAGGTCACTAAAGGTGCAACGGTCAAGGTATTGTGGTACTTGCCCATCGTTCCCGTCTGGAGCGGTTGTTTGCAAATCCCAGAGAGGCAAAATTGTTGCGTTGGCATTATGAGTCTCGAAAGGAAGATGGCAAGCTTAGACACCCTGCTGATTCGGCTCAATGGAGAAACATCGATTGAAAACATGAGGAGTTTGGTGCCGAAATGAGGAACATAAGGTTTGGGTTGAGTACCGATAGAATGAATCCATTTGGTAACATGAGCAGCCGTCACAGCACGTGGCCAGTTTTGTTGTGTATCTACAACCTCCCTCCTTGGTTGTGCATGAAGCGAAAATATATCATGATGTCGTTGCTAATCTCGAGACCCAAACAATCGGGAAATGATATTGATGTGTACCTTGCTCCACTGATCGAGGATTTGGTAAAATTGTGGAACGAGGGGGTCGTGGTGTGGGATGCGTACAAAAGAGAGCATTTCACCCTACGGCTATGGTATTTTGCACCATAAATGATTTCCCAGCCTTTGGTAATTTGGCGGGCTAAAGTACAAAAGGAGCCAAAGCGTGTCCTATTTGTGAAGAGGAGACAGAGAGCCTATGGCTGCTGAATTCCAAGAAAACTATGTATATGGGTCACAATAGGTTTCTACCTCAAAGTCATCGATATCTTAAGATGGATGACAAATTTGATGGGAATAGAGAAATTCATTTGGCCACGCAGCCTATGAGTGGAAGGCAAGTATATTCCCGTGTGGAGGATATCGATGTTCAGTACGGAAAGAGACGTAAATCTATTCGTCGTAGTACCTTTTGGAAGAAGAGGTCAATATTTTGGGACTTACCATACTAGAAGGAGTTAGATGTCCGGCATTGTATTGATGTCATGCACGTTGAGAAGAATGTCTGCAACAATTTGGTTGGCATCCTGTTGAACATACCTGGGAAGACCAATGATGGTGTGAATGCTCGTCGTGACATGACCTACATGGGAATCAGGCCCAGGCTTGCAGTGATTGAGGAGGATGGAAAAAATCCATACATCCCCGCTGCATGCTACACCCTGTCCAAGAAGGAGAAAGAAGACATCTGCAAGTGTCTCGAAGGTATTAAAGTTCCATTGGGCTAATCCGCAAACATTAAGAAACTTGTGTCCATAGATGATTTGAAGTTGCTGGGCATGAAGTCCCACGACTGCCATGTCTTGATGACCCAAATGCTCCCAGTTGCAATCAGAAATATTCTGCCAGATGATGCTAGGTTCGTAATCACGAAGCTATGGTATTTTTTCAATGCGATCTCCTGCAAAGTTATTGATTCTGATGTGCTAGACAACTTACAGAGTGAGGTGGTGCAGACTCTATGTCAACTTGAGATGCATTTCCCACCATCGTTCTTCGACGTCATGGTTCACCTTGTCAGAGAGATTAAGATATGTGGCCCTGCATTCCTACGTTACATGTATCCGCTCGAGAGGTACATGGGTATATTAAAGTCCTACGTGAGGAATCAGTTAAAGCCTAAGGGTAGTATTGTTGAAGGTTATGGAACTGAAGAGGTTATTGAGTTTTGCGTGGACTATCTCGGGAAAAGACAAGCAATCGGTGTTCCTCTATCTCGCCATAAGGGCAAACTTGCTGGCAAAGGAACCGTTGGGTCAAAACTAACGAGGCTACGGTTTGATATGTATTGTAAAACACATCTGACAGTCTTGCAGCATAGCGCAGAAGTTGCAGGGTACATCAAGCAGCACAAGTTGATATTACAGGAAGAGAATCCACATATAGATGAACTTTCCATCATGCGAGAACACAACGATACATTTCTCACATGGTTCAATCAAAAGGCGGAGGTCTCTGTGAGTGAGAATGTCAAATGGTTGGCTGACGGGTATAGATTTAATGTGCAGACATGGCAGGGGTACGATATTAATGGGTACACCTTTTACACCGAAAGTCAGGATGCGAAGAGTACTGTTCAAAACAGTGGTGTAAGCATAAATGCTTTGTCCGATGAACACCACTCGAAAGGAGGATCCTCAATGGCAATGAACTCTTACTACAGGGTGATCGAAGAAATTTAGGAGCTCGATTACGGAATATGCCAAATTCCATTGTTCCAATGTAAGTGGGTGGAACTTCCACATGGAATGAAAGTCGACAAGAGAAGTTTTACTCTTGTGGATCTAAACAGATTCGCCTATAAAGATGACTCATTCGTACTTGCGAAGCAAGCAAATCAAGTCTTCTATGTGCGTGATCCAGCCAATCCGAGGTTGCACGTTGTCCTTTATGGCAAGCAGCGGATCGTTGGTGTCGAAAATGTCGTAGGTGAAGAAGAGTACAATCAATTCGATGAAATACCTCCATTTGCAGATGGGGCCTTTCTTAGCGGTGACGACGACACACATGGAAGAAATTACATGCGTGTAGATCATCAAGAAGGGTTATACTGTAAATAAAGTAACTATTGTATTGTTTGTTCATTTTATCATCCCATTTATTTGGTTTAAGCCATTAGTGTTTAACACATCTGTTTTATCGTGCCTTGTATTTGGATAAAGTTGTATGGTTATCTTCTCTCATGGAACATTGTGACATATTTGAAATCTACTTACTAGTTGGTCATTCGTAACAATTCTCTTATTCAAAAGATTTTAGAAATACCAACTGATCATAAGTTATTTCATTTTGAAAGTAGCCGAAAAACTAATCTTGACCTATGTAGGTAATATTCTAGCATTATTGAGTTTCACCTCTGGATCAGAATTTGGTCATTTAAATATTCTTCATGCCTACTAACCGCATTTGACCATGTATTTTCGAAGAAAATTCGTTTAGACATTTTTCTTTTTAGGAAAGCTTCTAACTAGTCCAAAGTTTATTTATGGAAATTTTGAAAAACCCTGGACTTTATTTGCAAATGTTTTGACTTTTGCAATCTTTAAGCAAAAATCATGCCTACAAAGTGAAGTCTTGAATCTGTTTTCAGTGCTAACTCTTTTTTGAAAATTTCTTTTTGGAAAAGACCTGCAATATCCCAAAGTATGTTTTTGCAAAATTTGAAATAATTCCAACTATATTTACAAAAGCTGTGGCCTTTTTACTCTTTGATCAATGAATTTTGAAAATTCAAACTTCATCATGCTTTATCTGGAAACCCGATAGTGATAGTCATATTTGCATTTGTGTTGGTTTTATTACCAAACCGATAGTGATATAATAACTTGCATCGGTTTTTCTAAAGACCGATAGTAATATTTGTTTCCTATTTGTAGTTGTAATTTTCTTAACACCAACATTTCTATCGGTTTTATCTAGAAACCGATAGTGGTAGGTACAAATATTTGTATCGGTTTTATCAATAAAACCTATAGTGATAATTTCATATAATTGTATCGGTTTATCAACAGTACCGATAGTGATATGACCTACATTTGTATCTGTTTTTCTTGAGAACCGATAAGAATAGTCCTCCTAGCGGTAATTAACTTAATACTAGTATTTCTATCGGGTTTTTCTCTATACCGATAGTATTGTAGTTCTATTTTTGTCGGTTTTTTCCATGAAAACCGACAGTATTTTAGTGCTAATTGTATCGGTTTTACATCATAACCGATACTGATGTTAATTTGCAGGTTTGATGCTTGATTTCATTTGTGTCGGGTTTTGCTAAAAATTGATACTGATGATCATCAATTTGTGTCGGTTCTGGTTAAAAACTGATACTGATAATAAATGTTTAGATTGGTTTATATTATAACCTATTACTGATGTTAATTTGATCTGTATCGGTTTTTCATTATAACCGATACTGATGTTACAATCATTTGTGTCAGTTCCTCTTTAAAACCAATACTGATGTTATAATCACTTGTGTCGTTTCTTCTTTAAAAGCGATACTGATATATATGTCATTTGTGTCAGTTTTAACTGACACTGATAATAAATGTTGTGATCGGTTTATATTATAACCTATTACTGATGTTAATTTCATCTCTATCGGTTTTAATGTTACAATCATTTGTGTTGGTTCTTCCTAAAAAGATATACTTATATATATGTTATTTGTGTCGATTTTTTATTAAAACCGATACTGACCTAGTCTTTATTTGTGTCGGTTTATGTGAAAAAACGATAGTGAAATGGTAATATTTGAGTCGGTTTCTTTGAACAAACCGACACAAATACTCCAAGCCAACACATTAATTAATCCCACTCCCATTCTCCTGCGCCCTAACCCTGGCTAGCTTCCCGGTCGCCCACGAGCTCCCCTCTGCACCGTCTCCTCCGTGCCATCCCCTCCGTGCCATTCCCTCTGTACCGCCTCCCCTCCGCGCCACCCTCCCCTCCGCGCTGCCCTCCCCTCTGTGCCTTCCCCTCTCCGCCGCCCTCCCCTCTGCGTGGTCCCCTCTGTGCCGCCCTCTCCTTCGCGCCGTCCTCCCCTCCGCGCCGCCCTCCCCTTTGCGTCGTCCCCTCTGCGCCGCCCTCCCCTCTGCACCGTCCCCTCTACGCCGTCGTCCCCTTTACGCCGTTCCCTCTACGCCGCTGTCCCCTCCGTGCCGTCCCCTCTGTGCCGTCCCTTCTGCGCCACCCTCCCCTCCGCACCGCGACCGGGCCAAGCCTCCACGCCGTCGTCCCCTCCACGCCACCGACCGGGCCAAGCCTCCACGTTGCCATCCCCTCCGCGCCGCATAACTCAGGTAAGTATTGTTCTTTTCCTTGCTATATATGGCAGCCAAATGACATTAGTTGTCTGTCGTGTGATCTGTTTCTATGTGACGAGTGGTAATATTGTAACACAGCCAAAATTGTATTCATGTGATCTAATTTCAATTGAAAAGTGGCAAATAATAGTTCATTTTCTTGCTCCTCATCACTGTTATTTTAATTTCTAATGTTTCAATGAGGTTCTCTACTGTGTATGCAGCAAATCTTTGAATTTCCATCTAGCATGAATGGTTGTCAATTATGCTTCATGGACTGTGAAACTGTTGGTCCAAGAAGAGCTTAGATCATTTGATAATTTAATCAATAACTGAGGGTGTGCCAATTAAATTAGTCAATTACAACTCAATTAGTTGAACTTCTCATATATTTCTAGAACTTCTCATTCGAATTGTTTGAATTATATTCTACCTAATTGACATGGAAATTTCAGTTATGCCATAATCTACAATGCAAATCAATAAAGATAACATATGATTTTAGCAACAAGAATCTGAAGAGATGCCATCAAAATTTGTGTATTAACATAGGTAGGGTTGAATCATATGGCTAGATAAGCAGTAGATCAATAAAAGGCTTCTCAAGTTATAATGTGTACAATGGTTAACGCATAATCGTTTCTCCATTTCAATTGTCTTTTGGCCATGTTTTGCATGTAAGAGCTATATATGGTTCTTTACTGGTCGTATTATCAACCAACTTTTCAATTTGTTAATTTAGTTCGTTATTTCAGTTATAATTGCATATTACTTTTGTTTTTTTATCTCATCATATGTTAGAGTTTAGGCTGCGTAACCTACGTCTCCCGTTCGAGAGTGCTTGTTTATAAATATGCCAAATGAAACGACATATTTATAAGCGAGCAGTCTCAAATTGTCCATGTTCTTTGGACAGTTCGAGGATATATGGTTCGGGCAAGTTTCTGAGCTGTTGTACAACTTCAGAGTAGATTTCGGGAGCGTCTCCCTGGTATTCTCCGGATACACACCCTTCTTGACTAGTTGTCAACACATGTATCTGGAGAACAGCGGGGAGATGCAGCCAAAATTTTCTCTAGAGTTGTACAACGGTTTAGGAACTTGCCCGAACCACATATCCTCGAATGGGATTAGGACCAAACCTATTTAGAGATTAGGAGTTATCGTTGGTACGTATGGAGTAAAGGTCAATATACAGACTTTTCTTGAAGATCCTTCGTTCATTTGTTACTCTACTTCAATATGCTAGAACAATTACATGCTATGAATTATACATTGAGCTGTTGCTTTACATGATTTATTGTCAAGTTCACATAATACCTACGAATTGCTTTCTCTCATGTCAAATATATGACCATGTCAGATAAGAAAACTCAAAATGTCACAATTAGAGAGCATCGGCTCATGGCCAGACAGAGTAGAAGGTGCTCCTGTGGGGTTGAGCCAACTTCCAAGTGTCGAGCCGAGCCAAGTTTCAAATGTCGAGGGGCTGACTAAGGTGCAGAAGGCCCAAGGACCAAACTAAGGGGCCACGGGGAGAACAAAGCAGGTTCTCCACTTCAATGCCACAGGGCTTTGCACGGGTCCTCCCAAGTACAAGGGGCGATACCGCTCATTCCTCAGCCAATTGGCAAGGGAGAGAGTTCCCATAACGGTTAAGGATTGGAGAAAAGAGGTCAGCGTCGAGCAGAAGAACCAGCTATGGGATGAGGTTAAGGGCAAATGGATTATAGAAGAGGAGGATGAAAACAATACCAGGCAGTACGCCTTGAAGAGGATGGGTGTGGCTCTGAGGCACTTCAGGGTCTACATGCACAGTGAGTACGTGCTGAAAGGCCGTATACCATTCGAGAGGTATCCGTTCGTGACTCCCGATGTTTGGGAGGAGTTCACGAGGATCAAGAGTACGCCTGAGGCGGAGGAGCTAAGAAAGAAGAATGTTGCTACCCAGAGGCAGAACACGCACGCGCACCACCTCGGTTCAGGCGGCTACAAAGGAAAGAAAGCAGAATGGGCGCGACTAGTCGAGGAGTGCGCGAACTCCGGGACAACGATGCCTTACTCGCACATATGTGAGGAGTGGGCACGTGACTGGGTATTAGCAAGGACAAAGAAAACCGCGGATGGGCAGTTGGTAGTACCAAACCCCGCTACCGCGCAAGTCGTCTCCACCATCGTAAGACATCAAACTTACAACATTGCAGTCGACCATTCCTTTTGTATTTCAGATCTAATTCGTACTCGCTTCTTGCAGGAGGAGGTAAGCCAGAGGAAAGAGTAGGGGACCTTTCTTAGCCAAGGGTCAAATGACATCCTGTCCTCTGCGATCAGGAAGCCCGACCATAAAGGCCGGGTGCTTGCCGTAGGGCGGGGCATACGAAGAAGTCCTACTTCTAAGATGACGCTGGGAGTACCAGATCAAGATCATAGGAAGCACGTGCGGAGCGCCTCAAGGACACTCTCAAGGAGCAGCGGAGGGAGGAGATCAAGGAGGTGATGAGGGGCGAGATGACGGCACGTGAGGAGGATATGAGGGGGGAGATGACGGCACGTGAGGAGGAGATGAGAGTGGAGATGATGGCACGTGAGGAGCGCCTTAGGGCCGAGATGATGGCGGTGATCTCCCAGAGTCAGAGCCAGATGCCTCCGCCTACCGTAGAGAAACCTGTGCACCGACCAAGTAGCTGTAGTTCCAAAAATGATAAGTCTGGTCCCCAGCTGAAGGTAATAATTAATTTTGCCTAACTTAAAGGTGCGAGGGTAACGTCATATGTTTTCTCTCAAGTTGCGCACTTTTTGTAGGCGCCTACCAAGTGCCAGTTCACGCTGACGGAAGACGGATTTCCTGTTGAGGTTGCACGCGGGGTTGCATTTCCATGCAAGGAGACTGACACGGTACATGGTCAGCCTTTGGGGAAGGGCTATATGAGGGTCCAGGTGGACTACGTCCATGAAGCTTTCTTATCACATTTGCTCGAGTTCACCCCCAACGAAGACATTACCACTCTCGGGCAAGCATTGATGTCGTTCATCAAGTGGCCCACGACAAGCGTCGTACTGTTCAAGGTACAAAAACCTAGCATCTTCTGTACCATTAATTCCAGTAGTATTGCAACAAGTTACTTAATTATGCGCGTGCTTTGTAGGTTCCTACCGTACCTGCGCTTGCTCCCACGACCATGACGAGTCCTGCACAGAGTATAGAGCTGGTGCATAAAAGGACTAGTACGACAACCACAGAACCACTGGAGGCCTCTGCTAAAAAGGCAAGGCTCACAAAGGTCACAGCGCCCCCTTAGGTACACGAAAATCCCACTACCCTGGCCTCGGAGACTCCTTCGGCCCAGAAAGGAGAGCCGGCACAGGCCACAGAGAAGCCTTATGATTTTAAGACCTACGTACATGGAAAGCCCCTTCTGCCTCCTAGCAAATTGAATGCTCTAGGGATATGGACTCGACAGCTCCATGGATGGTACGTTGACAAAGTGAAAGAGAGTGAGCAGCATGTCGACTTCAATGTTAGATACAGAAAGGGACATTTTCACCGCGAGGAGGATGGGATACTCCCAGTTAGTTTTGAGGATCTGTTCTGTCTGTACCAACTGATAGCCGTAGATATTTTCACTGTACAATCCTAGACGCTGTGAGTATCGCACCACGTAGCATGACCTTATGACTTCCGTAGGATTTTGCATTACGCTTTTTAACATTCAATACGAGTTGCAGGGCAATGAGGCAGCGAGTCGTGACGAATCGACAACTAGTTGGGTTCGTCAACCCTGAGCTTGTGTCTGCGACGATGGCTAGGCTTCAACTGGAATGGGTTGCTGGCTACATCAAGAGGGCGTTGCAAGCTGAGTCGAAGAAGAACTTTATTCTACTCCCGTACCACGAGGAGTAAGTACTACTTCACCGTTCAATTACTTCTACGCACTTAAACCGTATGTGAACTTATTTCCTTCGTTGCATACCATTTAATAAGCAACTATTGGGTTCTACTCGTGCTCTTTCCGAGTGACAACATAGTGTGCACTTTTAATTCGATTGAGAAGAGACCGATGGCCTATGCGATCAAGCCTCCTTTGGAGCAGTAAGTGCACTACTCTTATCTAACACTTTCTGTATTTAACTACGTTCATTATTTTTTTACTCAACGGCATCTCTCTGATGTATATAGGGGTTTCTCGGACTATGTCACAGAAGGAGGGACACATGACGACAAAAAGGGCTCCGAGCTGCAGTATGTGCGCTTCAAGGTACAAGTGGCTACCATATATAAGATTTAGATTTTTTGACATATTTTCTTCGTCTCTTAATTTGTTTTCTATATTCACAGTGTCATCAACAGGGCAGCGACGACCACTGTGGTTTGTACGTCATGCATCACATGGTGATCTTGATTGCCAGCTCAGACTGTTTCCCTAAGGTATATGTACATGCATAATAATACAATTAGCCTTTCACACAAAAATTTGAAAACTTAAATTAGAGCACTCGTTTCTATTTTGCAGCATATCAATATCCCCCAGAAGAGTGTAGACCGCACTGCACTCAACAAGATACGAGACCACTTATGCCAGTGGTACTGGATAGAATGCATGTCGGAGGACGGACAGTTATGAGATCTAGAAAGGTCCTACTAGACCATATGTGAACAATATTACATATCTGAATGCGATTGCATGTGTACTGATGGTTAAGCATGTTTGAGTTCTATTTTGTGAACGGATATGATATGTGTTTGTTGTAACAAAGTGCTCGTGTTCTGTGAAAGTGATATGTTGTCTGCAATTGCTGTGTGAGTGTGATATATGCATATTGTGTGAAATACATGCTGATTGGAGGGTGAATTGGAAAATAGCACGCCACACCCCTTCATCTCTATCGGTTCTCATAAGAAAATGATAGAGATGAGGCAGTCATCTCTATCGGTTCTTTTTAAGAAGTGATAGAGATGAGGCTGTCATTTCTATCGGTTCTTTGTAAGAAGCGATAGAGATGATGGATTCATCTCTATTGGTTCATTTTAAGAAATGATAGAGATGAGGCCGTCATCTCTATCGGTTGTTTGTAAGAAGCGATAGAGATGATGGACTCATCTCTATCGGTTTCTATAAAGAACTGATAGAGATGAGGCACTTATCTCTATCAGGCAAGAACCGACTGTAATAGCAGCGCCTCATCTCTGTCTAATCACTTTGTGTCACCACCAGAACCGATCGTGATGATAAAAAAGAACCGATCACTACTACAGAAAAGCTTATCACAGACGGTTTGGAACCGTCATCACAGACGGTTTCTTGAACCATCTGTAACCATGTGTCAGTGATGTTACGGCATATCACAGACAGTTTAGAAACTGTCTGTGATAGAAGATATCACAGACGGTTCCAAACTAAAACCGTCTGTGATATCATAACATCACAGATGATTTTAGTTTGAAATCGTCAGTTACATCATTATATCAGACTGTTTTTAATAAAAACCATCTGTGATTTTATGATATTACAGACGGTTTTAGTTTGAAACCGTTTGTTACAACATTACATCACAGACTGTTTTTAATTAAAAACCGTCTGTGAAAAGACTTCCAACAGACAACGATTTTTCTATTTATTGGCTAGGCTCAGGAAATGCTAGCCACACCCTCTGGAAAAAAGCAGATTGCAGAATAACTAAACTCACATTACAACCATTTCAGATTACAAGCATTACATCCAATTCATCAATCAACTCAGATTACATCACAGTGTGAAGCATATTACGTATAGATTAATATTGAACGGCACATCTCTTTCTGAAATGAACTCAGATATATTAACCAAATGTAACTCAATACCATTAACCAATTAATAGAATGCACAACTACAATTTACAAATCCACAACACAAGTTTGACAAATAACCCAAATGGTAGTTCAGAAAAAATACAACTCCTCAAGTTATAAGGCAGCGTGGAACTCGTCTTTTTCATTTAAGACTTGACTGAGCAAGAAGGCACAAAGCTGTCCTCGAATTCACTCCAGATCGGCCTCTTCCAACGTAGTTGTTACCTGATTGGGTATTTTCTTAGTGACAAGGAGTTCCATGTTGTGGCAAACATAAAATCCACAATGGTTATTTCCCTTTCCCTGCTGGTGGCACTGCAAATATAGGTTTGGTTAGTTCCAGAATCATTATTACATAGTTTACAGAGGATTATTGTGTATAGCGGATACCGAAAACTTGAAATCATGATTCAGCTTCGCCCTGTCCATGCCAGAAGGCCCTCCATAAGCTTTGTACACTTTGAGCACTCTACGTGATTGCAAAAGGTTAGCCTCAGCTATTTCAGGAGAAACATACACGTTGAACAACCTACATGACCATGTTATCTTTGGAGAAAATGTAATTAATTACCTGGTGATTAATTTTGCAATAGGTTTTAAGTCGTGGCTGCCACTCTGTAAGGAATTAAGGTAAATAACCCGATTCATTGATGGATGAATTAAAATGAGAATCCAGTGAAACCAACACAGGTATGTCGGCATGGTCAATTAACAGAACAGAGTTGAGAGCATAGTGCAAATCAAAGTAGCACTTACCCAGGGTTGTGGGGTAAAAGTACGAACTCTTTATCTTTTTGAGCCGCCAAGGCCTCTCCGACATATTTATCGACAAATACTAAATCTTTGTCCATTGTTTGCTTGGAGACTATGTGAGGGTCCAGGAAACCCACCGGTTGTTCGTTCTTTCTCGCTTCACGGATCATATATCTAAAGATATGAAAGCATTGAGTCACATATATATATATATATGACTTTTATCGGTATTACACGAATGTAGACTGTGAATGCACACAATTACATTGTCCATCATCTCAAGAATGCGGCATCGAGGGTGTCGAGGTTGAAGACATCAAAAAGGTCCTTGAAGTCGGCTGTGAAGAATCCCCCCGATGACTCGTTGAATAGATGCTCAGGCTTGAACTGACCGAGATACTCGTTATGCGGTCTTGCACTAGCTTTTTAGCTTGTTCCATGCACCAATTCTGTAATCTAACGCAAGCAATAGAAACGTTCTTCATGCACTCTCCTGTTACAAAAGGCTCTCCTAGTTGGTATACTCGGGCCTGCGGGGCAATCGGATAGTCTAATTTCTTCGTGATCTACTTCGCTTTGTCCTTGACATTCTTTCTGCTATAGGGAGTCTTCATGGTAGACGAGTGGGCACCATCGATATCCCACTGAAAGTCCTTCGATGCAGGGGGCACGGGAGTCGATTTGGTGCCCTGCTGAGGTGCAGCAGATGACTCAGGAAGTTGGGGAAGCTCCGGTGATGGAGGACGGGCGTCTATGGAGATGTCGGTGATGGTCCACTAGATAAAAGTGCGAATGGCGTCCCCTAGTGTCACGATCTCGTCGTTTGGGGGCATCGGTAGCGGGACGGTCTTGAAATTATCATTTACACCGTCCATAGTAACCTTCATGAATCCCGATGCCACAAGGGTGCTGTGCACCAGCGCCCATTCAATAAACGGATATGCGATCCCCGAAGCAGCCGGAATAAGAATGGCACCATGGACAAGTCTCACTTAGAGAGTGCACCGTATGGCCACCTACATAACGGTACACAATTAGCTACTGCGTCCCACAGCTATTTGTATGGAGCATTCAAGACATATATAGAAGTACCTTGATGTCACAAATAGGGAATTTGCCATGTTCATCTGTGGGAGTGGCGAACGCATAGCTGCTCTTTTTGGTAGTGGGGCTGATTTGCCCACACACATCTGGGACTTGCGCAGGCTGATTATTGAGCCTTTCCTCGAGGCTTCTTATCTTATTGTTGAATTCTTCTCTTAGTCTTTCCTCAATCTTTTGTACCAGTCGTTCCTCTCACTCTGTTTTGGTTCTCTTCCAACTCCGGTATTTGTCTGAGTCGTCTGGGAATCCCGACTTCCAGGGAACAAAAACCTCCATGCGTCGCGTGCGACTAGGGTGTTCCTTGTTTCCCAAGGCCGTGGAGAGTACATATTTCTCCCTGTCTGGCAAAAAAGTGCCATCGGTAGATTGTGTACTCAACGCTACCTGCAAGATCCCGAAAAGTTCGATATCTTACTAGGCGTTGGCAGACCTCCTCGTCTGCAGAGTTTGTAAAGGAGACGGTGCCGGAAGACGTGGCACTTGACCTTGCTCTCAGCCAGTCTCTGGCGCGCCGGTCAACGATAGATACAAATGGCACACAGGCCTCCTCGTCCTCCCTATCCCATTGGTCTCTCTTCCCCGCGTACCCAGCGGTGCCAAGTCTGTGGGGGTGGGTGCTCTTTGCCTATAGGGCCTTGTGGGCTTCACTTCGACGCACGAATTCGTTCGTCGTCTTCACCTTAACAAAATTTTGCCATACGTCCTCAGCAATGAACCCGTACTTAGAGAAGGGAGTCATGTCCTTATTGACATATTCCTTGACAAGCATGCTCTTAAAAATTTTCCACGCCTTTCCCGCCATTAGCAGTGCATACCGTCGCACTGAGCTCACAAATTATTCTGGGATATCAAACAAAGACATAATTTCTGTCACCAAGTCGTTGCAGCTCTCATCAGTCAGCGACTTCTAGGATGGACAGGTGATGGGGACCCGTTCCCATGTTACTATCCTGCACAATGTCTTAAATGCATTCACCGCCTTTCTTGGTTCGATGGGGGCCATCCTTTCGATCAACCGCCGTGATGGTATATCATACTTTGGTCCTTTTATTTGCTTCTCTTGGACCTCGAGGAGGTTTTCTTTTTGATGACTCATCACATCCTTGAGACGATGAATGAGGGGACACTATCTTGCAATCTAAGCTGGTTGTCGTGGCTCAACAGGAAAGAAAAGTAATTAAACATGGAAGGCTACCAATTGATGGCTGCTTTTATTTAATGGGTACAAAGGTAGTATATATATTAGACCCTTAAGTATATTCAAGAGTAGAGAAAACTGGTACCACTATCATTTGTACATCTTAGAGTTTATTCGTGTGTCAATCTTTAGAGTTGAGACTCAAACTCAAATTATGTTCAAATTGTGTGATGCAAGGTTAAGAGAAGGTAAGTTAAGAGAAGCAAATTTAAAAAAAGATAAGTTAAGAGAATTAATAATGCTTACAAGTGACAACATACAAAACAATTCATGATATTTTAGTTATAAATTCTCAGAAGAACAAACAAGTATTGAGAATTCATTCATTCATGCGAGAGTATCATTATAGCTTAAAAACTGTGGACAGATATATTTGTGTAATCATCAATATCGATCAACACATTATAGCTGCCATCGTGGAGCATAATTGATATGTGGATTTGTAGTAATACAATTTTGATGGTACCCGGGGCAGAAGGTGGGGTGGTATGGATTTTTCCAATTCAATGTACAGAATCAAACAAGTGAAATAGAAGCAAACATTTTATCATTGCACATGACGGCTAGAGAAATGAAATGCCCATTTCATCATTCACACTCCTACACTTCAATTTTATTTCTCAACATAAACATATATTAACACAACATGATAGCAACTTTACTAAGTTCATATCAGATTGAGGTTTATGATTAGGTGTTCCTGGGTACATAGAAAACCTACCTAATATGGTAAGATACAAGTTATTCTGACTACCATCACTAACAGCAACATTCTATTTGGCAGAGAAAGGCATACAATACAGTTAAAATCGATATCTTTCTACCAGAATTCCTTTACTAACCTAAAATCGATACGGGGAGGGGGCGGCGTTGGCGAGGGGCGACGTTGGCGATGGGGAGGCGTCGGCGTCGGCGATGGGGAGGCTTCGGCGAGGGGGCGGCATAGACGATGGGGAGGCGTTGGCGAGGGGACGGCGTCGACGAGGGGGCGGCGTCGACGATGGGGAGGCATCGACAAGGGAGCGGAGTCGGAATGTGAAACGAAGCGGGTGGGCTCAGGAGACAAAGCTATAGCTAGGGTTTTGAGCACATGAGTGGAAAATGAATGATCTGCAAGAGTGGCCTTTTTATAGGGCTCCCATATCACAGACGATTCTAGTTTAGAACCGTCTGTTATAACAACATCACAGACGCTTCTTACATAGAACCGTGTGTGATAGTATTTTACCACAGACGGTTCTATATGAGAACCGTTTGCGATAGTATTTTATCACAGACGGTTATGTATTAGAACCGTCTGTGATAGAAAATATACCAGACGGTTCTATTATAGAACCGTCTGTGATGAAGTTTGACATAGACCTTCATTGCTGAGGTAAATCTAGAGTTTGGCCTTCTTGACATACAATTGATAGTGGATAATGTATAATGTATATGGAATTGTAGATGAAGCAATATCAGTAAAGGAAAGGAAACTATATAAAATAAATTAGATGCATATATACACAAAGTTGTTTTGAATTTCGAGCATCTCATTACAAACAACTCTATTATCTTCTAGAGTACACTTAAAATCATAACTCCACTTGCTTATTCTTTTGTATAAAAATTAGCCCTTCACGAAGATCGACGCGTGTGTAGCTAGCTTCGTCGGGTTGTTCTTCTTGGACTGTGATGCTCTTTCCGATAGGAGGCAACTCATCAAATTGATTGTATTCTTCCTCATCTACTACATTCTCTACTCCGACAGCCCTTCTTTTTCCCTGAAGAACTACATGTCTCTTCTTGTTGGATGGGTCGATTACATAGAATACTTGAACAGCTTGGTTAGCGAGTATGAATGGTTCATCTTGGTATCTGATGCGTGCGAAGTCGACAGTAGTGACACCGTACTTGTCAACTTTCACGTGCTGGAGGTGGATCCAACGACACCAAAATAAGGGGATATTGAATAGTACATAGTCGAGCTTCCAAATCTCCTCTATGAACCCATAGTAGGAGCTCCTCGTTGACCCAACGGTGTTGAACGCATCTATGTGGACACCACTGTTCTGGTTTGTGCTCTTCATATCCTGATCTCTCGTGTAAAATGTGTACCCATTTAAGTCATATCCTTTCCATG
Source organism: Otatea glauca (assembly GCA_036346275.1). Lineage (NCBI taxonomy): Eukaryota > Viridiplantae > Streptophyta > Magnoliopsida > Poales > Poaceae > Otatea > Otatea glauca. The sequence continues at coordinate 33,719,586 of CM070719.1, forward strand.
TTACAACTGTAAATGTTGGCCTTTTTGCTAACCATGTGAGTGTATCACCTGATGAGGTCCCAGTGATGGCTCGCTCCTTCAGCCATCTGTTAAACTGAAGGTTATGCTGTCTCGTGATCCAAGACTCTTGACGCGTCAGATTCTCTTGCCATAGCCAGTGCTTATGCTCGTTGATGTACGGGGACACTACAGACATGTGTTGCAAAACCGTGAAATGAGCTTGAGTATACTAAGCCGGATCAGGCGTGACTGCTTTCCTCCCGATGGTCCCGATGTCCTGGAGTCTCCCCTCATGGCGAGATCGAGGCACACCTATTGGTTCGACCTGAGCCATGTAATCGACGCAGAACTCTACGACTTCTTCGGTTGCATAACCTTCGACAATGCTACCCTCCGGCCGAGATCGATTCCATACGTAGGACTTGAGAATTCCCATATACCTTTCGAATGGGTACATGTTACATAGGAACATGGGCCTGCATATCTTTATCTCTATCACAAGGTGAACAACGAGATGAACCATGATATCGAAACACGACGGACGGAAATTCATCTCAAGATTACATAGAGTCATCACCACCTCACCCTGCAGTGCATCTAGTGCTTCGGGATCAATGACCTTCTAAGCAATTGTGTTAAAGAAATAACACAACCTCGTGATTGTCTCCCGGACCTTGCTGGCAAAATACTTCTAATTGCTACAGGGAGCATTTGTGTCATCAGCACATGACAATCATGAGACTTCATGCCAACTAACTTCAAATCTTGCATCGAAACAATTGTCTTCATGTTAGAGGAGTAACTGGACGGAACTTTCACACCATCCAAGCACAGGCACAGTTTAGTTCTCTCAGCCTTAGACAAAGTGTAACAAGTTGGTTCGCAGTATGTTCGGCCTGTATCTGTCTTTTTCGGTGCTAACTCAGGTCTTATGCCCATATCGACCAAGTCAAGCCGTGCATTGATACTGTCCTTTGTTTTGCCTTCAATATTCAATAAGAGACCAATCAAGCTATCACAGACATTCTTCTCTATGTGCATCACGTCGATGCAGTGCCAAACTTCTAGGTGCTCCCAATAAGGTAGGTCCCAAAATATTGATCTCTTCTTCTATGTGCTCTTCTCACGGGACCTCGATTTTCGCCCCTTTTCAAACGCAACATCCAAGTTCTTAACCATATCATGAACGTCTATCCCACTTAAAGGTTTTGGAGTTGAACCGTCTTCGTTCGTTCCATTGAATTGTTTTTTCAGCTTGCGGTATGGGTGATTCCTCCGAAGGAACCTACGATGATGCATGTAAACGGTTTTGCTCGAGTGATTCAGCCACACACTCTCGGTATTGTCTAAGCAGTGAGTGTAGGCTTTGGTTCCTTTTGTACTCTGGACTGATAGGTTACCAAGGGCAGGGTATTCATTTATGGTGCAGAACAAAAGGCAGTGCAAAGTGAAGTTCTCTCATTTGTATGCATCCCATACCTGTACCCCGAGAACCCATAGTGTTTTCAGATCTTCCACCAATGGTTCTAGGTACACATCAATATTGTTCCCAAGTTGTTTCGTTCCTTGGATAAGTACAGACAATAGAATGTACTTCCGCTTCATAGACAACAAAGGAGGAAGGTTGTAGATACAGAGATTCACGGGCCAAGTGCTATGCCGGCTGTTCATGTTACCGAAAGGATTCATTCCATCTGTACTCAATCCAAACCTTATATTCCTCGGATCCTCACCGAATTCTTAAACCTCCTATCAATGTTTCTCCACTGGATGGAATCAGTAGGGTGCCTTAGCATTCCATCATTCTTACGCTCCTCTGAGTGCCAACGTAACAGTTTTGCCTCATTTGTGTTCGCAAATAAACGCTTCAAACGAGGAATTACAGGCAGATACCATGCCACCTTAGCAGGAGGTCCTTTCATCACCTGGATGCCCCTCACTATCATCATCTGAATGACTCTTACGCTTGTACCGAGATGCGTTGCACATAGGATATATGTGCAAGTTTGCGTACTATTAGCGATACAGGATACAGTCATTCGGACATGCATGTACTCTTTCTACTTCCATTCCCAAGGGACGAAGAACCTTCTTAGCTTTGTAGGTGGTTGTCGGTAACTCGTTTCTCTCGAGAAGCATGTCCGCCAATAGACGTAACAGCGCTGTGAAACTCTTGTCGGACCAACCGTTGCTCGCTTTCAATTTCAGCAGTTCAAGCACGGATGACAACCATGTGTATTTTGACTTGCAGCCTGTGAACAAAGGTTTCTCCGAGTCCTCCATCAAGCCCCGGAATTTACCATATTCTGTATCATCACGGTTCCCTTCTACATCGCGCAACATCTGATTCAGATTATCTTCATGCAACCTATCCCCATCGGAACCACAATTGATATGATCATTCGACATATCATTGACTTCGTCGACCATGTTAATACTACCTGCTTCCTGTATCTCCTACTCTTCACTGTGACTTGTATAACACGTATACCCCTTTTGAAAACCCTCATAATCAAGTGTGCTTCGATCTGCGTAAAGCTTTGAAACATCTCCAGATTCTCACAGTCAATACATGGACAAGACATAAACTGCACTCCCTTATTAAACATATCCTCTTCTGCAGCTCTTCTAAAAGTGAAGACGCCATTAATGTACTCAGCACTCACACGGTTCTTAGTGTACATCCAGCTTCGGTCCATCTACGCCAAGCATATAGCCTTTAGTGTTAAATATTAAAGTACACTAGGTGTCCGTATACACACATTGCTAAATTATAATCAATTACTACCTTCGAATAAAACAAACAAATGGATCTAAGCTAGATATCTAAACACAATCTTTAAATTAATTCTCTCTTCACCAAACTAGCTACCTAAATCTTATATATAATAATGCAGTTAGATTTAACCACTTACTAACCTTTGATCACAAAGAACTTGCACATGCATGGACCTACAAGCTAGCTAGATCTAAACAATCTTTAAATTCTCTTCTTACCAAGCTAGATCTTGAATATAATGTAATTACCCATTACTAAATTAACCTTACATCAACAAGATCACACATGGATCTACAAGCTAGCTAGATCTAAACAATCTTCAAATTTCTCTTATAAGTAATATCTTGAATATAAAGCAACTAATTATAATCTAAGAAATTATATATATACTAATTAACCTGCTTAAATATAGAAAAGAACAATGTACATGGATTTACAAGCTACATCTATATACAATCTCTCTTCAAATTCTCTTCTTACCAAGCTAGATCATGAATATAATGCAATTAAAATCCATTACTACACTTATATAGAAAGAACACATGAATCTACAAGCTAAATCTAAAAAATCATCAAATTATCTCCTTACCAAGTTAGATGAACATACTGCAATTAGACACCATTACTAACCTTAGATTACCAAAATCAAATGGATCCTCAATCACCCTTCAAAATCAACGGTCTTCTTTTAGCAAATAGCCTCACAGCCGCAGCCAAATGAAAATAGATCCCGAAACCCTAAAATGCACCAAGTGGCTCGGGCCTCTATATTATATACCGCTGAGAGATATCATAGACGGTTTTATAAAAAAACCGTCAATGATAAACATATTATCCTAGATGGTTTTATAATAAAACTGGTTTTATTATAAAACCGTCTAGGATAATATCTGATATTACAGACGGTTTTTTATATCACAGACGGTTTTGTAATAAAACCGTCTGTGATATTGATGTATATCACTGACGGTTTTTGTAGAGTACCGTCTATGATGATGTCACTGACGGTTTCAATATAAAACCGTCAGTGATATTAATTGCCACGACGGTTTTGAGAAACCGTCTGTGATGAGGTGTCTAATTTAAGCCTTTCTGTAGTAGTGGATTGTGATGTATATTTGTGTAGTAGTGCCAACAACAGATAATATTGCTGACTGTTAAGATCACTTGGAAATTAATCCACTTGACCAGTATAAATCTACTTGTAACAAGAGTTAGGAAGCCCAAATGTTTATTAGTAAGCAAAAACAGAAAACATTTGAAAGACAAAACCGCATGGCTTCGTTGAATCCTTTTCCCAATTACATACAGTAGCTCAGTATAGAACTTTACGCCTTTATATCCTTTTTTTTAAATGATGATTTGGCACCAAAGATGGCACTTGATTGAGGATTTTACATTCGATGTCTCAGTGATATGTTGGTCTTGCCTCCACATGTGAGTGAAGATGTGGAACGGAAAATCCTTAAGTGAACCTCGATGGAATGGAAAATCCTTAAGTGCACCTTGATGGAATGGTAGATCCTCAAGTGCACCTCAACGAAACAGCAAATCCTCATTTTTTTTCCGTTTGATGAATTTGTTAGATTATTATGGGGTTGGCCCATAATTAATTTAATAGAAATTCCAAAAGGCCCATTAGAATACTAGGAGTCATGAAATTGGTTTAGTACCATATGGATAATTGAGAGAAGGTTTGACCAACTTAAATAGTTGAGTTGTGTGTCTCTTAATTAGCAAGGTGGAAAAGGGTAAAGGCTGTGCCACACGCGCGCGCGCCGAGCCGAGCCGTGGCGTGTGCGAGTCGAGTCGAGTCGAGTCGAGACGAGACGTGCGCAGGCCAGTCCAGTGTTACTGGTAACGGCTACATGAGTTGATGGCTGGTAACTCCTGCTCCTGCCCGTTGCATGTCGCAAGGCTATATAAGGAGAGCCACGGCTGTGCTTTTCATCACCTGCTTGACTCTTCCGCATACTCCATTGTTCTGCTGCTGTCCTTTGCATTCCCGCCTGCTTTTTTGCGCGCACAAGTAGCAAAGGAGCAGCCTCGGAACCTCGCCCTTCTTGAGATCTTGCTCGAGATAGAAGGCCGATAAGGTTTTTGGGGAGCGACCACGCGACTGCTCGAAAGGTGTTCCTGGAAGCGCATCTGCACTGCAACGCGTCTGCACTGCATCAACCTCTTCACTGCACCAACGCTTCACTGCGACAACCTGTGATCGTCTACTTCATTGTCATGGCGAACGAGAATGTTATGCCTGCGCTGTGCCAACGGTGGCACCGGCTCAAGGGTATATTAACTTATACCGTGTTTTATTCATGCTGATTTCTTGTTCATTAGTCTTTGCGTATGAGATAGATAATTTGTTATCTAGTACCTTTGGCTTTGAACAAAAAATGCATCTTTGTTTAATCATGATTTACGTAATTCTGTGGATTAAAATATTGAGAAAATTCCTAATATTTCTAACAATCCAAAAACCTCATCCTAGGAATTTTACAACTACTGGTTTTGCTGCCGCACTTAAGCCAACTATATTTGACGACGCAAATTACAAGCGTTGGCGCGCCAAGATGATTTTGTGGTTGACTGCCATGAACGTGTATCACGTTGCGCAAGGCAAACCACAGCCTGAGGGTGGGCTCTCTCCTGAGCAGGAGAGTGCCTTCACGGCTGCGGATAACTTGTTCAGAGGCGCCGTGATTAGTGTTCTTGGAGAAAATCTTGTTGATGTGTACATGATTTTGCCAAGTGGTAAAAAAATGTGGGATGCACTTGAGGCAAAATTCAGGAGTCTCCGACGCGGCGGTGAACTCTATGTCATGGAGCAGCTTCATGACTACAAGATGGTTGATGACCACTCAGTAGTAGAACAGCTCATGAGGTTCAAGCTTTTGCGAAAGAACTTGAGAATTTTACATGTGCATTACCCGACAAGTTTGTGGCGGGATGCATCATTGCGAAGCTGCCACCTTCTTGGAGGGATTTTGCCACTACTCTAAAACACAAGAGACAAGAGTTCAGCGTTGCTGGTCTCATTGGGTCTCTAAATGTTGAGGAGAAAGCGAGGGCAAAAGATATACGTGGGAAAGAAAGTTCTAGTGCCAATGTGGTACAAAAGAAAATCTTTCAATTCAACAAGAAGAATAAAATAAGTCCGAAAAGCCCGAGAACAAGAACAAGGCCGCTCAAACTACTAGCTTCAAGAAGAAGAAGAATAAAGGAAAGGGAAACCGCTTTGTTCAGAATGGTATGCGATCATTGGGCAAAGGATTGCCTTGATCGCAAAGACAATAAGCGTAAAAGTCCGCCAACGTTGTTATTGGTAATATCTTGAGGAGGAACATCCGGGTATGTTTCAATGCCTATCGCTCTATCGGATGTCGCTCACTGATTGGTGGATTGACACGGGGCCAATATACATGTTTGTCCGACAGATCCTTATTCTCTTCTTACCGAGTTGCGGGGCTACCTCCGTGTTGATGGGGAATGGGTCGCAGCATTTGTACGTGAGTCGGCACGCTTGACTTGAAGTTTACTTCGGGAAAAGTCGTGCGATTGAGGAACGTGCATCACGTGTCCGTGATAAATAAAAACCTTGTCAGCGGGTCTCTATTGTGTAGAGATGGTTTTAAGCTAGTTTTTGAATCCAATAAATGTATTGTTTCTAAAGTTGGAACTTTTATTGGAAAAGGCAATGAGAGCGGAGGCTTGTTCCGCTTGTCTTTGACGGACATGAATAAAATTGTGAATCATGTTTGTAATCATGAGACTGATGTTTGGCATTCACGACTTTGTCATATTAATCTTGGTTGCATGATGCGGTTAGCCAGTATGAATTTAATCCCAAAATTTGCACAAGTCAAAGGTTCTAAGTGTCAAGTGTGTGTGCAATCTAAGCAACCTCGCAAGCCTCACAAGGCAGCTGAGGCAAGAAATTTGGCTCCGTTAGAACTAGTTCATACCGATTTATGCGAGATGAACGGGGAGTTGACAAAGGGTAGTAAGAGGTATTTCATGACTTTGATTGATGATTCTACTAGATATTGCTATGTGTATTTATTAAAGTCAAAAGATGAGGCTTTTCACTATTTTAAGATCTATAAAGCTGAAGCTGAGAACCAACTTGAGAGAAAAATCAAACGGGTTAGGTCAGATCGTGGTGGAGAATACTTTTCTAATGAGTTTAATTTATTCTGTGAGGAACATGGAATAATCCATGAGAGGACGCCTCCCTATTCGCCCCAATCAAATGGGGTTGCCGAAAGAAAGAACCGTACTCTAACTGAGATGGTTAACGCCATGTTAGAAACAGCGGGACTTTCCAAGGAATGGTGGGGTGAGGCTATATTGACTGCTTGTCATGTCCTAAACAGGGTTCCTACAAAGAATAAAGAAATCACACCATTCGAGGAATGGGAGAGGAAAAGATTAAATTTATCTTATTTACGTACTTGGGGCTGTTTGGCTAAAGTGAATGTGCCTATCCCAAAGAAGCGTAAACTTAGACCAAAAACCGTTGATTGTGTCTTCATTGGTTATGCTTTTCACAGCGTTGGATATATATTCTTAATAGTGAAATCTGGAGTACCTGATATGAATGAAGGTACAATTTTTGAGTCCAATGATGCCACATTCTTTGAGGACTTATTTCCTATGAAAGAGACATTTAGCTCATCTGGCCAAGAATCTATCTTCTCTCCTAAACCTTCCACTCCTATACAAATTGAGCCCATTTTTGAGGAAAATCCAATAGGTGAGGGCAATGAAGTAACTCGTAAGAGTAAGAGACTAAGGACTACAAAGTCTTTTGGTGATGACTTCATTGTATATCTAGTTGATGATACTCCAAGAACCATTGAGGAGGCTTATTCATCGCAGAATGCGACTATTGGAAGGAAGCGGTCCAGAGTGAGATGAATTCCATCTTGAGCAATGGAACTTGGGAAGTTGTTGAACGTCCATATGGGTGTAAACCAGTAGGATGTAAGTGGGTGTTCAAGAAAAGCCGAGGCCTGATGGTACGATTGAAAAGTACAAGGCAAGGCTTGTGGCCAAGGGTTATACCTGAAAGAAGGCGAGGACTTCTTTGATACTTACTCACTGTTGCGGATTGACCACTATTAGAGTACTCTGTCTTTATCGCCTCCTACGGTCGATCATCCATCGATGGATGTAAAGACGGCTTTCCTTAATGGAGAGTTGGAAGAGGAAATCTATATGGATCACTGATGGATTTGTAGTAAAGGGTCATGAAGGAAAAGTGTGTAGGTTGTTGAAGTCTTTGTATGGCCTTAAGCAAGCACCTAGCGAAAGTACGAGAAGTTCGACAGAACTTTAACATCTACCGGCTTTGTTGTGAATGAAGTCGACAAATGTGTGTATTACCGCTATGGTGGGGTGAAGAAGTGATTATGTGTCCGTATGTTGATGACATATTGATCTTTGGGACGAACCTTAATGTGATTAAGGAAGTTAAGGACTTCTTGTCCAAAACTTTGAAATGAAAGATTTGGGAGTAGCGGATGTCATCTTAAACATTAAATTGTTAAGAGAAGGTGACGGTGGGATTACTCTTGAGCAGTCCCATTATGTGGAAAAGGTGTTGAGTCGCTATGGCTATAGCGATTGCAAACCTGCTCCAACGCCGTATGATCCAAGTATGCTATTACGAAAGAACCAACGAATAGCAAAGGATCAATTGAGATATTCCCAAATCATTGGTTCTTTGATGTATTTAGCTAGTGCAACAAGGCCTGATATCTCGCTTGTCGTGAGCAAACTAAGCCGCTTTGTTTCAAACCCGGAGATAATTATTGGCATGCTCTTGAGAGAGTAATGCGCTATCTAAAAGGGACATCAAGTTACGAATTCACTACATCGGTACCTAGGTACTTGAGGGTTATAGTGATTCAAACCGATATCCGATGTCGATGAAATAAAAGCCACAAGTGGATATGTGTTCACATTGGGTGGTGGAGCTGTTTCTGGAAGTCTTGCAAGCGGACCATCTTAACGAGGTCTACAATGGAAGCAGAACTCACAGCATTAGATACCGCCTCTGTGGAAGCCGACTGGCTGCGTGAACTTGTGAAGGACTTACCGGTGGTTGAGAAGCCGGTGCCTGCTATTCTTTTGAACTGTGACAATCAGACGGTGATTGTCAAGGTAAACAGTTCTAAGGATAACATGAAATCATCAAGGCACGTTAAGAGGCGGTTGAAGTCTGTCAGGAAAATGAGAAACTCCGGAGTTATAGCGTTAGACTATGTCCAAACGGCTAAAAACTTGGCAGATCCTTTTACAAAGGGACTATCACGGAATGTGATAGATGAAGCATCGAGGGAGATGGGCTTGAGACCCACATAAAGTCATGTCTTAGTGGTACCTCATCCTATTTGATCGGAGATCCCGTGAATTAGGATGTTGAGACAAGCTAGTGATCGGTGAGAGGAGAGTACTTCATGCTTTGGCCCACTCCGCTTGAGATGCAATAACTCTCCTATTCTCGTATGGCAGGTTGGTTATACCTTAATGTATTCCGAGTGGCTTTAATAAGCAGAGATGTTGTCCTACAGAACATCTTATGAGGAATACACCTATATGAGTTCGACTACTAGTCACAGTCTATGAGATTGGGGGGTGATCTCTAGAGGCTCATGAAAGGCTAAGGAGTATGACTTATAAGCTTCAAACCGAGGGGATGCATTTAGCAGCCTAGTATCAGTAAAGGACTTTGGTGAAACTTGTTCGCACAAAACTGTCAATTCAAGGCATAGTCCATTGTTCAGTTGTGGATGAGTGTAACCTTTGTTCTAGGTGGAAGTTCAACTTAACAGTCTCCATCGAAAAACTGATATATCAAACTACATTGGAACTGAGAGTATTTCAAATGTGCCTTTGAAATTTGGTGGGGATTGTTAGATTATTATGGGGTTGGCCCATAATTAATTTAATAGAAATTCCAAAAGGCCCATTAGAATACTAGGAGTCATGAAATTGGTTTAGTACCATATGGATAATTGAGAGAAGGTTTGACCAACTTAAATAGTTGAGTTGTGTGTCTCTTAATTAGCAAGGTGGAAAAGGGTAAAGGCTGTGCCACGCGCGCGCGCGCCGAGCCGAGCCGAGCCGAGGCGTGGCGTGGCGTGTGCGAGTCGAGTCGAGACGAGACGAGACGAGACGAGACGAGACGAGACGTGACGTGCGCGCACGCATCGCGCGCAATGAGCGATCGATCCCATCCCACCCGGTCCGGACGTGATGTGTTTGGCGGCGCGGTTTGTTTTGCCGCTTGATAGTCAATATGACCAGAAACGCAGATGCTCAATGTGACCATGATCGCCGCCGCCACCGTAACGGACGTGGTTGATGGTCGCATAATGACCGCGATTCTCGTAACGGCTACATGAGTTGGTGGTCGGTAACTCCTGCTCCGCCGCTGCATGTCGCAAGGCTATATAAGGAGAGCCACGGTGTGCTTTTCATCACCGCTTGACTCTTCCGCATACTCCATTGTTCTCTGCTGCCCTTTGCATTCCCGCCTCTGTTTTGCGCGCACAAGTAGCGAGAGGAGCAGCCTCGTAACCTCGCCCTTCTTGAGATCTTGCTCGAGATAGAAGGCCGATTAGGTTTTGGGGAGCGACCACGCGATCGCTCGAAAGGTGTTCTGAAGCGCATCCGCACCGCAACGCGTCGCACCGCATCAACCTCTTCATCGCACTAACGCTTCATCGCGACAACCCGTGATCGTCTACTTCGACCGCCATGGCGAACGAGAATAGTTACTGCTCTTTGTGCCAGCGGTGGCACCGCTCAAGGGTATATTAACTTATACCGTGTTTTATTCATGCTGATTTCTTGTTCATTAGTCTTTGCGTATGAGATAGATAATTTGTTATCTAGTACCTTTGGCTTTGAACAAAAAATGCATCTTTGTTTAATCATGATTTACGTAATTCTGTGGATTAAAATATTGAGAAAATTCCTAATATTTCCAACAGAATTCCATCCCAATTGTGTATGTTGTCCTCTTATGATCGTGTATCCCAAGATGGAAATCAAAGAGACGTATGCAAAATGAATGTAAAATCAGCCTAGAAAATGTTTCTGTGAATTAATTTACATCTAGATTTTTTTTTGCCATACTCAAAAGATTTCCACAATTTCACATCTAAATGATCAGGTGCAATGTTCTTTTTCAAAAAATTAAAACGTTTTCACATAAGTTTCTCTTGGGCACATATACATATACAAACATATACTATATATATATATATATATATTCATGCATGATCCCAACCGCCACCTTTTCCGGATGGAGCTTGGTCCTTTTCCATTTTTGATATGGCATGCGTAGTTATTCTTTTCCCATTTGAATCTTTACAGTTGTTGAGATTGGCATATCTCAATATTTATATATCCTAGGGCAAGGCATATTTCAAGAGGGTCAATGACCCCAGAAAAAATGTCCAATTAAAAAGACACAAATTCATGTTTGCTAAATATATAGCACATCAATATTCACCCAAGAGATTCTTAGTTTTTCTTCTGAAATGAACTAAGATATGTTCAGTGGCCCATCACAATCCACACGCAGTTAATTAAGCTGATATACCCTAGTATACATAGCAGCCTGCAAAAAGTGTGTAATAGTGACATTGCCACTGCCTGAAAATATTTTTGACTCCTTTTACCAAGACTTTTATTTACTTTCTTGTTTGATCTTCCAAGATCCTTAGTGTGACTGTCCCTACCATGCACCAATCGATTCCTTTCAATCATTCAGGGGCAGCAAAAGCTACAGGTAGGAAAAAGAAAGGGAATTCCCCATTAAGTTAGGTCATTTCTAGGGTTCACCCTTGACAAGTTTTATATTGCCAACTTGGTACTAATTAAAGAAGCAAATTAAAAGAATTCAAGTTGTTTATGTACAGTGATGAAGGACGACGTGAAGGTTTTTGTATTGTAAAGTAATACATAATTGCCCTTAAGGATGACGTAGCGAATCAGGTTGAGTGATTTATCCTCCTAATTAACTCGCCGGCCCGTGGAGTCTCCACTTGAGACCCAACTCCTGACCTTTTATCCTTTTTTTTCATTTTTCAAAGAAATCTTAAATATTTCCTTCACATGAATAATGGCAAAATCGGTTGGGAACTAAACAATCAATGTCATAAGTTCAAACTTCACGTGGACCTAATTAATGTTTCTGAGTGAACTATATGCAATTACCGGAGTATGAGTACTCATTATGTAAGATTCATAAGCTAATTAATAGTATGAAAAATAAAATGAGATGGAAAACAAGTGCATCATTGATACTATCCTGTGACCAAATTTGTCCACTATCGAAGTACTCCGAGATCTACTCCTAATCAAATTAAGTACGTAGCAAATTCGGCCAGGCCAATAATTAATCACTCCCATTTGATGTTTGCTCATTCATGGAGTCCATTTATGATATGTACTAATCTACTATTGGTTATTGAAATGAGACAACAATGCTATGATGAATGTAACATTTTAAAGAAAATTTTATCGCTATAACCAAAAGTAGTTTCAGCCTATGTACCAAAGAAATGAAAAATACGTATGGCACCTACTTGTTGATTGCCAATAGTCTGTCATGTATATATACTTTCAGTTCAGTCAGATAATGTTTCGCTTTCACCACAATATTATCATATATATCATTTTAATATAATGTACTAGATTGGAAAAAACTTTATCCAGTATATACACAGTGGTTGGAACTACATTCTGGTGCATGCCATCGATCCACCTAGACTAAGTAATAACCTAATGCACCAACCTATTCGAAAATAACATTGATTATGCTCTGTAACAGTACGAGTCCAACGATCATATACCGACCTGCTATTAAAAAAAGAGTGTCTATATAACACCCAACTAAAAATTTAAGGGTTTTCAGTCACATTCGCCGCAACTGCCATAGCTGTATTCCCCGTCTCCGGCACAACTCCTTAATGTTAAGAAAAGAAGGGGGACATCTGGTAGTGCCTGTTCATCAGATGGGGCATGCGGTGAAGCAGAGGCGGAGGCAGCGGAGGGCTTGGTGGGGCTCCAGCCCCCATTGGCCCACCACGAGACCCTCCAGGCCCACAGAGTAGCACGCAACAGCAGTCAGCAGCCTGCAGCCCGGTGGCCCATGCATGCAAGCGCAGAATCGCAGAATTGCAAACGACGCAAAGCGCGTGTGTGCGATCGCCTCGGTCGTTCCATCTTCCCACCCCCCCCCAGGCCCCCTTGCATACTTACATACTAATACTATATTACAAGCATTTAAATTTCAACTATAATATATCGGCTTGATAGTTTTTATATTTAGTACATGTATTTGTGTTCAGCCCCCCTCTTGAATGAATCCTGGCTCCGCCACTGCGGTGAAGGGGCCCTAGGCGGTACCGGTAAGGCGGGTTTGCCCGAGTGTGGGGTGATGCGTTGGTGACGTGCTGGCACTCATGGGCTCGCCTTCACCAACGGCAGTGGCGGCACTCGGCTCAACTTCTTTGGAGCGCGAAGGAGGAGGTCACTAGTGCACGAATCGTGAAGAGGATCCAAAGGTTAGAAATTTGACTGAAATCACAAAAAAATATATTCAAATGTTATATTGCATTTTTGTAAAAAAAAATGATCTCCTATTTTCTCAAAATATAAAATATTATAACACAATCAAAGAGTTTGTTGTATTTTGGATGGCAATATAATTTAATTAATTTATATTCCTTATTTAAAATTTTGTACATGTGGTCCTTGTATCATGAAGAATTATCCAATAAGATCCCTACACCATAAAAATAGGTTCCACTTAAGTTTGTATTTTAGACTTATTCGCATAAGTCCTTGTAATTTGGTAAAATTTTCATTTCAGTTCTCACAACAATTTGTGTAATTTTACATATCATTGTAATATTACTATAGAATTTGTAACATTCCAAAAATTTGGATTTTAGAATGTTTAAATTTGAAAATTCACCATTTGCATTTTTCCTGAATTAATTTCAGCTTAATTTGAATTTTCTATTTATGAAAGGATTTAATTTGACTAATCTATTCATCAAACAAAAGATTTTTAGTTTTAGTTGGGTTCATTATGCTGCAAGGAATTTTTCTGTATTTTTGGAGATTTTTCTGAATTTATTTGCTATTTATTTGAATTTATTTGCTTTTATTTGAATTTCTGGAATTATGTTAATTTGAAAAAGGTTTTTATTTTTCAAATTCCTTCTGGGCCAAATTCCTTCCGCCGGCTCGTTTCCCTTCCCCGCGGCCCATTTCCTCTCCGCCGCGCCGCCTGCCATCTTCCCTCTCGGCCGCCGCCTCACCCAATTGGCCTCGCAATGGCCGTCCGATGGCGACACTCGTCGCGGTTGCGATTGCGCTCGTCGCCGCGCGCCGCCGCCGAAACCCTAACCGTGCCCGCGCAAATCTCGTCATCCGTGCCGCGCACGCCTCCCCAGGCTATTTAAGCCGCCGCTGCACCCAGCCCGAGGTTCGCCTCCTCGCGCCGCACGCGCCGCCTCAAGCTTCGCCGCCCGAGTCGCTTCCGTCGTGGAGATATCGCTAGCCGAAGTCCTCCTCCGCCGCCGAAGCAATCCTCCGTGTCGATCTCTTCCTCCGGTGATGCTCCGCCGCATTCTTTGGTTCCGCCGTTCTCCCCTTTTTCCCCGCGTCCTTTTGCCCCTAGCCCCGTGGCGTTCCGTCTCGTTTTCGTGCGCCGCCGAGGCCTTCTTCTTCGCCTCCGGCCTTCCCCGCGCCAGCACCGCCGCCTCGCGCCGTCGCTCTCCGTCGATGAGCCGTGGCCGTCCGATCTTGCGCCAACGCCCCAGATCGCTCCACGTCGCCGTCGCCCGCGCGCTGCCTCCCCGCCGTCCGATCTGCCTCAGCCCGATGGATGCGTGCCGTGTGGACGCCCCAGATCGGTCCGCATTGCCTCGTCTCCGCGCCGCGTCAGCGCCGCCTCATTCCCCGTGCCGCGCCGCGTCACCCGCTCACGTGTGCCCTAGCCCCGCGTGGCACGCCACGGTAGCGTGGTCTGCCACGTCGCCCCCAGATCCCCTCGGTGGACGCAGTGCACCGTGAACCCAGGCACTGTTATGTGGGCCCCACGTGTCAGTGGCATTTCTTGTTCTTTTTATTCTTTTCCAGAAAATCCAAAATTCTAGCCAATCTCAGTCTGCCACGTGTCAGTCTCTCTGTTTTTCTCTGATTTTCTGATCCGAGGAACTTCCAGGAGCCCGTTCTCCTTCGTTCGAGCTCCGATTCCAGTGATTCAAATTTCTAAATTCATCTAAATTCAAGATCTATCTTCCAGTACCATTATTTTCAATTTTTGAATTTTATTTGAATTTATTTTGTTTATTTGCTCTCGTTTCGCGTGTAGACGACGCAGTCAAAGATCAGTCGAATCAACAGTCAAAGATAGAACCAGCAAGAGGCAGTGAAGGCAAGTCTTTCTTGAACATATTGGTCCCAAATTTTATGAAAATGTTATGTTGTTTTTAAATTATGCATGCTTACTTTTATGCAAAGTACTTTAAATTTAGTTTTAGAGTATAGTTAAATACCAGAATTTGTTATACCCTCATTGGTATTGATCATGTCAAACCTTTGTCACCCTAGTTAATATTAGCTATTTTATTTGGTGATATCCAGTAGATTAGCATGGAACGGTAGAATTGCTTAGTCCAGCTTAAACGTTTCGATATTATGCCATGATGGGAATCATTTCAAACATTGTTGAATCTTATTTGTGAAATTGCAGCAATTGGTGTTGTTGCTGTGATTTAAGTAAAATAAAGTGGAAATGGTTTAGACCGGGGCGGATGGATGTTTGGCGGGTGCAGAAAGCACGAGACCTTGGTATGTGAATGTTCCGCCCTAGTCAATTAAGGACCGAAACGTGTGTTACCATGGACCGAGCACTACCGTACAACCACAAGTCTATATGGGTACGACCTGGCTAAATAATTTATGCGTCTTATTATTAGCTTCGCCAGTTGGTGAGTGCCAGATGTTGGTAGGCGCAAGAGGGGGCTTCTGTACTAGGCAGCTAGAACCCTAACAACGGTGAAATCTTAGCGGGCGAGGTTAATAGTGGGGTTGTACATTGTAAAGGCCTTGTCATGATCTCTCTGCCGACACACCCAAGGAAGTGTGTTAAGTGCATGGCAACAAGAGTCGATCATGTCTTATGGGTAAAGTGTACACACTCTGCAGAGTTAAAACTACTTAAGTAGCTGTGCCCACGGTCAAGGGCAGGCGAGGTACGCTTGCACATTGTAGATTTCTTGGTTTTGTTTTAAAGGAAAATGGTTGTTTTGGGAATCCGTGAGCAGATGGAAATCTCCGGTTATGGTTTGGCGGATGGAGCCAGACAGGTAGATGGAACCTGCTTTAATTGTCAAATCAAATTCAATTACTATGCTATTACCTTTTGTTCAAATGATGCTTTATGGAATTACTATTGGTATTTACAGTTAAACTTTGCTTTATGCTAAAAGAGCCATATTATGCCTTCAATTGTTTAGCCTTGCATATAGTTATCATGCATTATGTTTCCAAGACTTGCGGAGTACATTTTGTGCTCACCCTTGCAATATCCCCAACCTTCCACAGAAGAGTTCGCAGAAGCTGAAGGTGACTACGATTTCTACGCTTGTGGTTATGATGAAAGCGATCCGGAATGCTAGGACGCGAACCCGATCGATTACTGTTGGGCAAATGGATGGGCTTACTTTGCTTTTGTTATTTCGTTTCCGCTGTTTCTTATTGAACTCAAGCTATGATGCTGCTTATTTGTAATAATTGGACATAAGGCTAATACTCTTTTGCTTAATTAATATTATTTGATTCGTGATATGGATGTGTTGTCATCACTGTTTCCACTGTGTGTGCTAGCTTTTCCTGGACTAGCACAGGTTATACACAGAGGGTACGGATTTGGAGATCCGGTCCCGATAGAATTTGATGGTATTTTAGCTTTCTTAATTTTGGAAGCGATGACGCATTCTATATAATCCTCTGTCCTCAAGAGGGAAGTACTCCCTTTAGTCATAAAAGCAAGTTGTTTTGGACATCGACATGGTTCCCAAGACATAACTTTGACCACTCATTTTTATTGTAATATGTTTATAAAGCCCAATAAATCCTATTAATAGCCAAAGTTTTGAAAGTTTGATTGCACGTAACCCAAAATGACATATTTTTGAGACCGAAGGGAGTAGCAATTATCGTAGTTGCATTATTATTAATGCACTAGCAAGCAAAGTCGTCATAATCATGATCCTTAGTTGAATTGGAGGTTCTCCGACTGGATCGCAAATCATAGGATCGATGTAGAATCTAAAATTCTACCAAAGAATTTTTTTTAAAATATACCATGTATTTTAGCACTACTACAATTTTAAATTGTACCTTTTGAACTCTTGTTTACAAAAATGTAGTGCAAAGGAAAGATCATATGTTATTTATGCAAATTATAGTGGACATGAAGATATTAAATTAACAATTAAAAGGACATATAAAAGTAATTATTTATAATAAAACACTAGAATTGGGTAGGATCATATGAAAATTTTGATCTTGTTCCTACAAAAGTGGGTAGAATCATAATAATATTAAGATTCTACCTAGGATAAGATCAGTTCAATCAATCTAGGGTCATAGAGTTGTAGGATGGTATCGAGACCCTCCATTCTGACGTAGAATATCTGAGGGTCTCATGTGCATACTGTACTAGTCCCATGATCAGTGGCTAGTACGCACATGTACAACATTGTCATCACATCCATACACAATATCACAAATACAATATTATTGGATCATAGTTTGGACAATAAGGCCTACAGGGGCCAAATAAATTGTAGTGGAAGACACAAAGTCTAGCAGTATGCCTTTGCCAAAATATTCTATAGGCAACTGACAAGGATAATCCTAGAAAAAGTCGTCACTGTAATCCCTGTAACCTACGGTGAAGTATGACTCGTCTAGGACATCGATTTCTTCGCCCATTGAATATCAAAAAGCATGGGTAAGTACTTTTGTACTCAGCAAGACTTGTAGTGTATCACAAATTTATAAGTAAATGCTTGGCTATATCAAAGGAAGATGGTTATTCTAGGTTCTTTTGTATAAAGCAATATTTATTTAGCAGTAACAATTAGTAGATTGCAAATGGAATTTGTAAAGAGCAATTTGATATATATGTAAATAGCAAGTATAAATAGCACAAAATATAACAACTTGCAATCCTCCATGATTACAAGTATTGAACCATTCCTTGTCATCTCTTGGTACAAGATCTGAAACAACACTTTCCACAAATCTTCCCAATTCAACCCTTTTATTTGAAAAATACAAAATTCTAACTAATGTCAATGCACCAAGTCTCTTATGACCATGAGAACGACTTGTTGAAAAGTTTTACACTCTGCAAAGGCGTACATCTTTACCCACAAGACATGGTCAACTCTTTTTGCCACTATTTTTAAACTTCCTTTGGTGTATGGCCAAGTGATCATAACGAGAGCCGTTGCATCTCCTAGACCTAACTTTGCACTAGCCCGATGATGTTTGACCCTACTATGGTGGTGGAAATTACATACATATAATAATAACAATGACAGCCCATCCCTATCAAAACCATTTCCCCCAATAGCAAGGCATACACTGTTGTATTGGTATGTGTTTCCTCCACACCTCCTGTGTGACTCCTGCAAGCAAACCTACCTGGAAGCTAGAATGCCTGTACTATTCCAGCTTTCCAATATGCAAAGGTGGATCCAAACGACTTAATAAGCTAAGCCTACCCCATAATAGCACTTGTGATTGCATGATATATCTTGGATTATACAACACTACGTTTGGTCTTTAATCCAACCTGGGCTAGAACTCCTCCTACATTACTGTAAATCCATCCCTCGCACTTCATCACTACTACACATTATAACATCACAGACGGTTCAGAATCGTCATCACAGATGGTTTTTCGAACCGTCTGTAACCATGTGTCAGTGATATAAGTGCACATCACAGACGGTTTTTGAACCGTTTATGAAAAGATACATCACAGACGGTTCTAGTTTAGAACCGATCACAGACACTTCTAGTTTAGAACTATCTAATTGAGTGTATGTGTCATGTCAAAACTAAAAGTTCAATGATGTAAAGATTTGCGGCAGTTAACATGCAAGAGCAATAGAGCATCTTATTCAGCATTCGTCAAAGACTCTAAATTTAGTTCATGGTTAGGCTTCATGGTTCTCCCTATTTTACGAAACATAACAAAACAGATATGGGATGCACATAACCTACCCTGGGTGAAGGCTAGGCTATCCACAATCCAGATCATCTCTTACTCATCATTTAAATGTGTCACTTAACATTAAGGGTGAATTAGAGATTCACATAAACTATCCTGAGCTTGAGGCTAGGCTATCCACAATCAAAAGCAAATTACATAGCATCCAAAAAAAATTAAACGTGTTTCACCTATTAATTATACTTCTCTCTGTTCCATTATCAGGTACACAGAGAAAATGCATATGCACTTGCAATCAGTGAAGCATGGAGCCATAAGCAGAATATGAATGAAACTATAAAACCAATCCAAGAACTCATGAATATTATTTAATAGACTTATCATAAAAAACATATTAATATAATTAGGAGATGAACACTATACTATGTTAATTTATACCACATTAACATAGTACATGGAGGCTGGAGTAACTAGAGTGCTAGGAATGTAAAAATTCAAACAACAGATACCTATTATATGATAGTCAATAGAATCTGCTGTACTACTATAGAACGGCACATCACTATCGCTTTATCTGTGTCGGTTCTTAAGTTTTTAGGAAAAAACGATTGTGATAGATAACTTCGGAGGGGTGTTAGTAACAATCACTATCGGTTCTGAGATTATAAGTGATTGTGATGTAGCACGAGGCATATCACAATCGGTTCTCAACTAAAAAGCGATAGTGATGTACACGGTCATCACTATCGGTTCCAACAAAAGAAGCGATAGTGATGATCACGTCCACATCACTATCGATATGTCATGAATAAAGTTTAGGTTGCACAGGAATTGTGTACATACTATCAGATTTCACACTCTTTATTTGACAAGCACACATCTATTTAATTATTATAGTGCTCTCGTGTTAATATGGAATTATTGTTGCTATCATGTGATAAATGTTAGAGTTTAGACTGCGGAACCTACGTCTCCCATTCGAGGATGCTTGTTTATAAATATGCAGAACGAAATGGCATATTTATAAGCGAGAAGTCTCGAATTGTCAATGTTTTTTGGACAGTTCGAGGATATGTAGAAATTACATGCATGTAGATCATCAAGAAGGGTTGTATTGTTAATAAAGGGAGTGCGTCATTGTATCACTTGCTATGTGCTTGAAATGTTTGCATTGTACATAACTTTAGTTTCAGGTTTGGAAAACTTATGTGTACTTAAGCTTATATGTGTTTCAACACACATATATATATATATATATATATATATATATATATATGGAGCTGTTGTCTAGCAATTACATATAGTGTAGTCTCGATGTGATGTACAATCTATATAATTCTGAGACACAGAAATGAGACTAAGCTATATGAAATAATTTTTGGAAATGTTTCAAAAAACTTGGGCTTCATTTGAGAAAGTTTTGACTTTTCAACTATTTAAGGAAAATTCATGCCTAGAAAGTGAATTTTGGCATCTTTTTTCAATGCTAACACTTTTTTGAAAAATTCTTTTTTGAAAAGATTTTTAGTATCTCAAAGTATATTTCTGCAAAATTTCAAATAACTCCAACGATATTTGCAAAAATTTTTCACTCTTTGATCTAATTCTGAAAATCTAGACTTAATGGTTTGTTTGGAAAGGCAATAGTGCAATGAACTACATTTGTGTCGTTTTTTCCTGAGAACTGATAGAGATACTGATGTATCAGTGTCAGTTTTATTTATAAAAGCGATACGGATATTGAAGCATCATTGGTGTCGGTTTTATTTATAAAAGCGATACGGATATTGAGACACATCAGTGTCGGTTTTCTTTAAAAAAGCGATACGGATATTGAAGCATCAGTGTCGGTGTTATTTAGAAAAACGATACGGATATTGAAGCATCATCGGTGTCGGTTTTATTTATAAAAGCGATACGGATATTGAGACACATCATTGTCGATTTTCTTTAAAAAAGCGATACGGGTATTGAAGCATCAGTGTCAGTGTTATTTAGAAAAGTTATACGGATATTGAAGCATCAGGGTCGGTTTTATTTACAAAAGTGATACTGATATTGAAGCATTAGTGTCGGTTTTATTTAGAAAAGCGATACGGATATTGAAGAATGAGTGTCAATTTTATTTAGAAAAGCGATATGGATATTGAAGCATCAATGTCGGTTTTCTTACAAAAGCGATACTAATACTAAAGCATCAGTGTCAGTTTTTAGGATAACCGATTGAGATGTAAATATCCACATTTTATTCTTGCGAGCAGCCTATTCGCGCGCGCAGGCATTGATCTCATTAACCGTAGCTAGCTCCCGATGTGCTGCCCAGGTCGGAGGCCCCGCCGCCCCGCCTTGCCCCGACGCAAAAGGTAGATGCAGATGCAGATGCTAGCTTGCCGACACAAAAGGTTGGTGAGTTCTTATGATTTTTTATGCTATAGAGTTCAAGGATTCTTGTGGTGAAATATTTGTTGCTCTGCAGAAGCATAATTATCTTCAGGTATGCATCATATAAGTAAATGTTTTGTTCAGAAGTCAAAACATCTATGCCTTCCCCCTCTTAAGCATGCTTGCACAGAGCCCTGTAATTGTCTATGTTCCGTCTAGAGTATTTGTTATTCCCCTTGAAATACAAGCTGTTGTTTCATCTTTCCTTATGTGCTGTGTAATTAGTCATTTTATGTCTATTTCAATATTTTGAATCTCTAGGCTGACCATGATTTGTCTTGGGACATGCTTGTGATAATTTTTAAATTAGACATCTGGATTTGCACATTCTAAATTGTTATGTTTGACCTTTATATTGATTGTCACATTATGGCTGACTGTTAATTTTGTCGGTATATAAAAAGCAAATATACTTGTTTTCTTTCCTTGATGAATGTACCTTTAAAGTAAGAGAATAGCAAGACAATTAGGTTCTTTTGTAATACAACTTGTAGTGACCTGCACTCTTAGTGATTAGTTTCCAAGTCCTCTGGTTTCTTCTTTTCTTCATCCCTGAAAAGGGAGATACAATAATGGCCACCTTATGATGCTTAAAATATGGTACAGTAGCATATCAAAAATGGGACCTAGGATTCAACTTTCAATATACATTCACTTTTGATTACGTCAACACGATGAGATAAATCTTAAACTTTCATTATACATTCACTTTTGGTTAAATCACCATGACGAGATAATCTCTTATGCTTTTGCAAGTATGATCATTATTGAGGGGCATGTTTTCTTCCTTGAGTTTTTCTTAAGCTTTTTTCAGTGACGTGGCTCCTGAAACTACCTCTTTGAAGTCGTTTGTTCAATTGTTTTCCCAGAAAAAGCCTGGAGAGGCTGAAAAGCAGGAGTTGACATATCCTAGTCTAAAGTTACATGATTTCAATTTTCAATGATTTTTAAGCTGACCTTCAACATAGAGACTTCATGTTTTGCATTGCTCAAGTTGATCTTTTTTTTTCCTGCCATAAGTTTGTCTGTGTAGTATTTGTGGTGCAACTAATACAAGTTATGTGATAAATGGAATATTTATATCTTAATATGAATTATGCCATATATATTATGTGATACAAGTTATGCCATATATATTTATATTTTAATATGAATTATACGTCTATTTTTTTGCCTGTGGTAAAACAATTGGCTTTCCTTAATAGCAGAGAATATAAATAAATAAAAATGTAATATAAAAGCTTGTCCTGCTGTTTTTCTAGTTTCCTTTTAATTTTGATGTGGTTCAGCACTTCAGCCACTCTCGCCAACCCTTTTATTGGAATCCTGTGTTTAAGTGAAAATTAGTTTTGATCCCATGTAAGTTCCCTTTTTTGTATAACAGGTTTGTTGGAAGTAGCTGGTCTTTTTATTTTCATATCACCTGGATGTTGACTTGTAGCTGTTTAGATGACACCAGATGAACATGTACAATTCTAGACACAACTACATGCTTCACTTCGATCTCTTTTCATAATTGTGCATGTATGTGTAAAACAATAATCACGATACTTATGTTTTGTGTTTTATCTTCTGAAGGTCCTTATTACTTTAAAGAAAGGTACCAAGCTTATCAAGTATAGGCGGAAAGGAAAACCCAAGATCCACTTGTTCAGACTTTCTAGTGTAAGTTCATCAGCATGCTCCTTTGATCTTGACATGCTAATATTTAATAATAGGTTCTGTTTGACTTATAGTTGCATAATACAATTAGTTATCAGACAAGTTTTGATATAGAGAAAAAAGGACCAATTAGGAGTTTCTAACTAATCGAGTTAGGAGATCACTATCTGTGATGATCGCTTCACAATTAGTTGTAATTTTAGCTATGTTTCCTTCTGGCCTTAGCTTTGACCTTTGTCTGTTTCCGCCTGCTTCAGTTCCATTACCTGTAACAATCATCTGGAAGCTTTGCTAGACATTTTCTACCCAATTTCACTGCACATGCTTGATGTTTCGTTATAAGCATGACACATTAAAGAGCCATCACATACAGACCCTAGTTTAAGAATCATGCCTTTTTGTTTGTTCACTAACCATTCGGCTGATAGCTTTTGTAGTTGTGTTTCAACATGTTTGGGTTTACTTTGTAAACTGCATTGCCAATGTATATCACAGGTTGAAGTGTTCCAGTGATAGCTCGAACTTTTGCTAAGGAACTGAAGAAACCTATTTCTGTTCATTGTGTACGTGCCTTTGGTGATCTTCTAGCAATACTAAAGTAAGACATGGATATATGTTCCAAAATGCTTCAATTATCATGTTCACTTTACATCTAGTTGCTTGTGATTCTTTTGCAAACATTTCTGAGTTCAAATTTCACAATGCATGCTTTCATCATCTACTACAAATACAGTAATTAATTTTTACCTACATGTTACTATTGTTACTGTAATATGATCTACGTTAGAGTTCACAATGCGTAACCTACGTCTCCTGTTCGAGAGTACTTGTTTATGAATATGCCATTTCGGCACATTCATAAGCAAGCAGTCTCGAATTGTCCACGTTTTTTGGACAGTTAGAGGATATATGGTTCGGGCAAGTTTCTAAGCTGTTGTACAACTCCAGAGTAGATTTCGGTAGCATCTCCCTACGGTGTTCTCTGGGTATACACCCCTCTTGACATGTTGTTGAGACATGTACCTGGAGAACAGCGGGGAGATACTGCCGAAATTTTCTCTGGAGTTGTACAACGGCTTAGGAACTTGCTCGAACCACATATCCTCGAATGGGATTAGGACCAAACCTATTTAGAGATTAGGGGTTATCGTTGGTACGTATTTAGTTGGTCAACAGATAGACTTTTCTTGAAGATCATTCGTTCATCTGTTACTCTACCGAAATATGCTAGAACAATTACATCTTATTACTTATCTATTCATCTATTGCTTTACATGATTTATTGTCAAGTTCACAAAATAGGTATGAATTGCTTTCTCTCATGTCAAATATCTGACCTTATCAGATAAGAAAACTAAAAAATGTCATAATTAGAGAGCATCGGCTCCTCGCCAGTCAGAGTAGAAGGTGCTCCTGAGGGGCCGAGCCAAGTTCCAAATGTTGAGGGGCCGACTAAGGTGAGGAAGGCCTGAGGACCGAACAAAGGGGCCACATGGAGAACACAGCAAGTTCTCCACTTCAATGCCACGGGGGTCTGCACGGGTCCTCCTAAGTACAAGGGGCGATACCGGTCATTCCTCGGTCAATTGGTGAGGGAGAGAGTGCCCATAACGATTAAGGATTGGAGGAAGGAAGTCAGCGCTGAGCAGAAGAATCGGCTATGGGACGAGGTTAAGGGCAAATGGATTACAGAGGAGGAAGATGAACGCAATGCGAGACGGTAAGCCTTGAAGAGGATGGGTGTGGCCTTGATGCACTTCAGGGTCCTCATGCATAGTGAGTACGTACTGAAAGGTCGTACACCATTCGAGAGGTATCCATTCGTGACTCTAGTTGTTTGGGAGGAGTTCACGATGACGAAGGGTACGCCCGAGGCAGAGCAGCTGACAGAGAGGAACACCGCTATCCAGAGGCACAACATGCACCCGCACCACCTCGGTACAAGCGGCTATGAGGGGAAGAAGGTAGAATGGGCGCGACTAGCTGAGGAGTGCGTGAACTCCGTGACGATGATGCATTTCTCCCACATATGTGAGGAACGGGCACGCAACCGGGTATTAGCGAGGACAAAGAAAACCCCCAACGGGCAGCTTGTAGTTGCAAACCCCGCTACTACGCATGTCATCTCCACCATCATAAGACATCTAACTTAGTACATTGCAGTTGACCCAACTTGTTGTATTTCAGATCTAATTCGTACTCGCTTATTGCAGGAGGAGGTAAGCCAGCGGAAAGAGCAGGGGGCCTTCCAGAGTGAAGGGTTGAAGGACAAAGGACATCTTGTCGTCTGCGATCAGGAAGCCCAACCATAAGGGCCGGGTGCTTGCCGCAGGGTCGGGGCATACGAAGAAGTCCTACTTCCAAGATGACGCTTCGAGTGCTAGATCAAGATCATGGGAGGCACGTGCGGAGTGCCTCAAGGACACGCTCAGGGAGCAACTGAGGGAGGAGATCAAGGAGGAGATGAGGGGGAGATGATGGCACGTGAAGATGAGATAAGGGGGAGATGATGGCACGTGAGGAGCGCCTGAGAGCCGAGATGATGGCGATGATCTCCCAAAGTCAGAGCCAGATGCCCTCGCCTCTTGTAGAGAAGCCTGTGCCCCGACCAAGCAGCTGTGGTTCCAAAAATGATAAGACCGATCCCCAGCTGAAGGTAATAATTAATTTTTCCTAACTTAAAGCTACAAGTGTAACTCCCACAATGTTTTTCCTCAAGTTGCGCACATCTTGCAAGCCCCTGCTAAGTGCCAGCTCACCACCCTAACGGAGGACGGATTTCCTGTCGAGGCTGCACGCGGGGTTGCATTTCAATGCAAGGAGACCGACACTGTGCATGGTCAGACTTTGGGGAAGGGCTACATGAGGGTGCAGCTGGACTATGTCCACGAACACTTTTTATTACATGTGCTCGAGTTCCCCCAACGAAGATATCAGCACTCTCGGGCAAGCACGCATGTCGTTCATCTAGTGGCCCACGACGGGTGTCGTACTAGTCAAGGTAAAAATCCCCCGTGTCTTCTCTACCATTCCAGTAGTACTGCAATAAGTTAAATATGCGCGTGCTTCGTAGGTTCCTACCGTACCTGTGCTTGCTCCTACTTCTGCTTCTGTTCCCACCACCGTGATGAGTCCTACACAGAGTGCAGAGCTCACGTGTAAAAGGACAAGCACGACACCCACAGAACCACAAGAGGCCTCCGAGACTCCTTCCACCAAGAAGGCAAAGCTGATAAAGGCCACAACGCCCCTTGAGGTACCTGAAAAGCCCACTACCCTGACTTCGAAGACTCCTTCAGCCCAGAAAGGAAAGTCAACACATGCCACAGACATCCCTTATGATTTTAAGGCCTACGTACATGGAAAGCCCCTGATTGCATCCAGCAAACTAAATGATCTAGGCAGGTGGAGTCGCATACTCCATGGATGGTACATTGATAAGGTGAATGAGGAAGAGCGTCGAGTCGACTTCAATGTGATGTATAGAAGGGTACATTTCCACCGTGACGAGAATGGTATATTCCCTGTTAGTTTTGAGGATCTGTTCCGTGTGTACCAATTGATATCCATCGATATTTCTACTTTACGATCCTGGACGCTGTGAGTATCGCACCATACAACATGAGCTGACGACTTTTGTAGGATTTCAGATTATGTTTTCTAATATTCAACACGAGTTGCAGGAAAATGAGACAGCGAGCCGTGATGAATCAAAACCAAGTTGGGTTCGTTGACACCGAGCTTGTGTCTGCGACCACGGCTAGGCTTCATCCGGTGTTCGTTGCTGGCTATGTCAAGGGGGCATTGCATACTGAGTCGAAGAAGGACTTCGTTGTAATACCGTACCACAAGGAGTAAGTAGTACAAACCCTTCAATTACTTGTACGCACTTAAACCATATGCAAACTTATTTCCTTGCACTACATTCCATTTAATAAGCAAACATTGGGTTCTATTCGTCCTCGTTCTGAGTGAAAACACAGTCTACATTTTTAACTCGATCGAGAAGAGACCGATGGCCTACGCGATCAAGTGTCCTTTGTAGAAGTATGTACATTATCGTAACCTAACACTTTTTGAATTTAACTATGTTTATTTTTTTTTACTCAATGGCATCTCTCCAATATATGTAGGGGTTTCTCGGACTATGTCGATGAAGGAGGGTCACATGATGACAAAAAGGGTAAGACGCTGGAGTATAAGCGATTCAAGGTACAAGTTCCTAGCATATATACGATTAATTTTTTCTGACATCTAATCTTCGTAATTTCTTTTTCTCTCTTCACAAAGGTGATCAACAGGCGTTGATGACTGTATGGCTTCTATGTCATGCAACACATGTTGGTTGTGGTCGTCGGCTCACACCTTTTTCCTAAGGTATATGTACATGCATACTTAGCCTTTCACATACAAATTTTGAAACTTAAATTCGTGCACTCATTTTTGTTTTGCAGAAGATCAATATCCCCCAGAAGAGCTTAGATAGTAAAGCACTGAACAATTTACGAGACCACTTATGCCAGTGGTACTAGTTAGAAGTTATATCGGAGGACAGTAGGTTTAGAGATCCTGAAGTGTCCTACTAGTCCATATGGAAACAATATTAATTGTATATGTCAATGTGATATATATGCACGTGTACTGATTGTTAAGCATGTTTGTGTTTGTATATTGTGAACGAATGGGCTATATGTATTGTAATTTAAGTGTTCGTGTTCTGTGAATGTGATATGTGAATTCTGTGTTCTGTATTGTGAATGTGATATATGCATATTGTTAATATGTGCTATTTTGGATAATATGCAAAATTGGCACACCTCCATGAGGGTCATCAGAATTGGTTCTTATGTGGAACCGATTCTGATAACCACATAATTGGAATCGGTTCTTATATATATGATTATGATGAAGTCTCATCAGAATCGGTTTTTTTGAAGAAAGCGATTGTGATGACCCTATCATTAGAATCGGTTCTTATGTGGAACTGATTCTGATGACTTCTCATCAGAATCGGTTCTTTTAAGTAAGCGATTGTGATGACCACATCAGTAGAATCGGTTCTTTTAAGGAAGCGATTGTGATGACCACATCAGTCGAATCGGTTCTTTGACAGAAGCAATTGTGATAACCATACCATTACAATCGGTTGTTGGAAGCAAGCGATTATGATGAGCCATCATTAGAATTGGTTTTTTGAAGGAAGCGATTGTGATAACCCCCTCATTAGAATCGGTTTTTATGTGGAACCGATTCTGATAACCACGTCATCAGAATCGGTTCCACATAAGAACCAATTCTAATGATGGGGTCATCACAATCGCTTCCTTGAAAGAACCGATTCTGATGTCCCTTTATCAGAATCGGTTCTTCGAAAGAACTGATTGTGATAATGTGGTCATCAGAATCGGTTTCACCTAAGAAACGATTCTAATGAGGCTTTATCACAATCGGGCCAAAACCGACTGTGATAGCTTCACCTCATCACTATCTAAAGACTTCGTATCGCCACTTGAACCGACTGTAATGACAAAAAAGAACTTATTTTGATGTACAATTCTGTAGTAGTGATGTAGATTGCCTTTCGTATTTTTTGGCAGCTTTCTCACACTCTTTAAACTTTCTTGTAGCATCTGGATCATTAGGACAAATTCTTTTCACGTAATAACAAAGGAGATTTGCTTATATTCATTTAAATACAAACAAATCCATAAAGATTGCATTAGCGCATAATGATTAAGGAAATTCGAAATATGTATTGAATCAAATAAATTAATGTGGCTCTTGTCTATCAGGATGACGAATTATGCCAATATGTCAATCTTCATGTTTTAAAAAAAATGTAATCCATGCTAGCAGAAGACAAGAAAGAAATGACCAACAATATCCAGTGGTCATAATTCAGAACATTTGTCAAACAATCTAACACACATATCTGCTGAAAATCTTTCAGCGCTTCCTTGAATTTTTCCATAGCAAGGACACCTATCATAATAATATGAGTATTACTTTTTGAAAGCTGCTTTCAGTTTCATATATATTTCCTTCATGCAGTCTGATATTTAAGAGTACTACAACTGAAGTTCTCCTCAAAGACTAAAAAGATATGAACAAATTAGAGAAGTGTTTAATATATTACATCAGAAAGAGCCGTTAGTGCTTGCTAAATTTGTAAGGGCTAGAAGGGAAGTCCTAGGTTGTGATCATCACAGAGTTACCAACTTATCGTTTGCATTGTATTACTTACAAGCATCTAAAATGACAATAACACCATGCAAAATACAAGAACATGCAATAGCTCATATCAAAGCAATTCAGAAGATTGTATTGTACAATAGTAGTTTTGTCAACCAAGATTCAGGAAAGCAAACAAATTTTACCTGAGATAATCTAGTGTTGGGTGGAGCATTTCATCGAACATGACATGTGGCAACACAGTCTGATAGGTTATGTTGTCAAAAAAAAATTGAAAAAAGTTACAAGTGATTAATTAGAAGCTTAATTAATTTATAACTCTCCATTGCCTGAAAAATTAATCTCATATGGACAAAAGAAGATTCCACCAAAAGTTTTCATGTGTGTGCTGTAAGACGAAATTGGGAGAATTTGAGAAGCATAGCTGATATCAATTTCTTAAGCTTGTTACATAATTGATGCCATAATAACCAATCAAGGATACTAAATCACAAATAACATGTGTAGTGGCAGATCTGCAGTGTGTGAGGTAGGTGCCAATCAATGCAGGGAGATACACCAGATCACATATGCAAACTGGATGAGTTGGGAGAATGGAAGTGCTAGAAGTTAAGAGGAACTCAGGAACAACTAGCGGTTCTCATCGTGGTCACCAATGGAGAGGGAGATGAGTTAGCGCAGGGCAGCAGCATCTCCACCATTTAATCCAGAAAGAAAGAAAAAAGAAACATGGATGGTAATGAACATGGCGGCGTCATTTAGGGAGAGGACAGAGGATGCAGCCTGTCAGGAGAAGGGGATCCATGGCAGGCAACACCTAGGAGCTGCAGCACCGGGGGCAGTGGAGCCGAATCTCATCCTTGCGGCATAGGTATGACGCATTCTAGGTCCAACAATGACACGAGCACGAGCAACAAGTCGATGAGATCTTGATGAAGCATGATGGAGATGAGGAGATTAAGGAATCAATAACTTACAAGGCGTGACCAGAAGGAAGGGCCAGAAAAGAGCGCGATAAGGATGAGACAGGCGATGACGGTGACCATGATCCGATAGGAGGCGGAGTGCGACTTGGGTCCTCGAGCGTAAGGAGTGACCAAACGGGGAATGGGAGGGAGCACCTCTGGTGGAGGGGAAGGGAGGGGCGGGTCGCGTCGTCCTTGCCGTCGCCACCACCGCCACCACGGGGGGAGGTGATGAAGGGGGAAGAGGCGGACGCGACCTAGCGGACAGGGGAAGACAATGTAGCTGGTACTGTAGAGGCGGTGGAGGCAGGGAGCGGAGGCAAGATGGCCTGCGTCGCTACAGCGGTGGCGGGAGAAAGGCACGGAGAGGGATGGCGGCGTGCGCGAGTGGGAGAGAAGGTGAGGGGAGAGCAAGTGAGAGGACCGAATGGGCTAGGGTTCGCGAAATTTGGAGAAACAAATTGACTGCCGGTGGACTTGAAGTCTCGAACCAACGATCGCTTGATCCCAAGATAGAAGCCTTATCAATTAGGCCACGGGTGCACTTGTGCAGCTATGCTCACTTAAAGGACATAAGCTATAGTAGAGCTCATCACAGACGGTTTTTGGCTAAAACGGTGTTAGCAAAAAACTGTCTGTGATGAGCTCCAGTGTTATCAGAGACAGTTTTTGGCTAAAACCTTCTCTGATGAGGCCCCTCATCACTGACAGTTTTACCCAAAAACTGTCTGTGATGATCAACCATCATAGACGGTTTTTGAAAACCGTCAGTGATGAAGTGTCTAATATGAGTCCTTTTGTACTAGTGCATGCTTATAGCAATAACTTGCCCGTGTCAAAGCTTATTTTTTAATTTTTGAGTTTATACTTAAAATAACAAAGACCACTTTCTCAATATGTCAAAACTCCCATCCTGTGAACAAATGTTGTACTTGATCATTTGTTCTCCCAATTCTAAGGCATGTCTAAGCAATTATTTTCATATTTGAGTATATCCAAGTTTGAAATTATTTCATATCTTTCCCTACCTGATGGATATCAAGGTTGACAATTATGTATTTATCAAGGAAGTTTCATGCAACAAATAAGAATATCTACCAACACCCACAATATAGCAAATTTACTGAAAATAAACACACACATACATAAATTTGTAAAACAACATAAATTAAGTAAAATAATAGGATCAACATGGTCAAAGGAGCTACTTTCCTTGCTCGTTAAATTCTTGAGTGGTGTCGCGGTCGACGATGGAGGTTTCCAAAGCGTTAGTGTCTACACGCAATACATCATAAAGCAAATATAAATGGCAAATGAATTCAAACAGATATTAAATTCAAATAATTTTGTAGGAAATTCCGGCGAGCGTGCTTCACATAGAGTCATAGGGCAGGGACGGGAACAGTGGGACACGATGGCTCGACGGAGCTAGCAGCGGGGCAGATGTAACATCCCAATTTTTTGCCTTTA
Organism: Otatea glauca; assembly: GCA_036346275.1. Taxonomy (NCBI): domain Eukaryota; kingdom Viridiplantae; phylum Streptophyta; class Magnoliopsida; order Poales; family Poaceae; genus Otatea; species Otatea glauca. The sequence goes on from CM070719.1 coordinate 33,751,381, forward strand.
ATTTGTTTTTGTGCAATTTATCATTTTCTGGAATTTTTGGACTTAATTTTCAATTTAAATATTATTTTTGATTTTACCTTTCTTGCGAAAAGTATTCAATTTGGATAAATTTTAACTGATCTTTTGTCAAAAATATTTTATTTGAGTTCTAAATGTCATAAAATATTTTATGGAATTTTTCAATTATTTTTGAAATTTATTTGAAGCCATTGTATTTTATGTAATTATTTTAAAACGAAAATAGTTGAAAAACCAGATTTCGGTCTTTGGCGAAACCCTATGCATCTGACCGAGTCACTTGACTCATCCTGCCCCACGCCATGTGAGACAAATAGGTGGGACTGACCTGTCAGCCCCACCTCGTCCGTGTCTGGCATGGACACAACACATCGGCCATGTCCGCTGTGGACTTCGATTGCATGCTAGCCAAGGTGCGGATGTAGAGGCCTATGAAGCATGCGCCTTTGCTTTGCCTTGAGATCCCAAACAAGCGCCCCAAGTTGATTTGCCCTTTAGCGCAGTGATTTGCTCGGATTTCACCAAGTTCACCATGGTCGAAGAGGTTTTCTCACCACCGATTCATCATCTCTGGTGGGATTTAGGTCTTGAGGAGGGTACCAGCGAGTTTTATATGGTTCAGTCTCCATGATGCACATCCTTGCTTGGCTGAAGTGTGGTTGGAAGTTGCCACCACCGTGGACGCCTAAGCCGCCGCCGCTGCCACAATGGGATCACATCACTAGGTTCTCAATGTTGAGCTCTCACTGGAGATGCCTATCGCAGTTGCCACCAATGACCATTGGGACTAGAGCATCGCCGACCGACATGGCCTGACCCGGTGGTCGCCACATGTCTCGATGACGTCAGCCGACATCAATAGGACTAACACGTAGGGCCCACATGTTAGCCTTTCTGGCTTTTTTCTTTTCAACAATAATTCAGTCAAAATTCCAAAATAGCCGATGACATCAGCATGATGTCATAATTTGATTTTTTTTTCATAAAAATAATTAAAAAAATTTAGAAAATCTTTTCTTGTTCTTTTTCTTTATTTTCAATATTTCTAGAGTTCATTCTCCTTCACATGAACTCCGATTGAGACGATTCAAATTTCTAAATTTTTGTAAATTTGAGCCCTAATTTTTGGTGAATTTTATTTGATTTTTGGAATTTGTTTTGTCTCTATTTTGTATTTATTTGTTCTTTGCTTTTCGCTTCGTGTAGACGTTGAAGTGCGAGGAGTGTACGAGGGTGGAGAGTTGACTGAAAATCAAGGACTAGATCAAGATCAAGTGTTGTTCCAAGACAAGTTCTGCTTTGATCATGTTGAATCTAGTTTTACAAATGCTATACTATTTTGATCTATTGCATGCTATTTTATGCTTAGATCTTGTCGACGATCGGGATCGCCTGATCGCAAGAGGAAGGAGGGTATGATGTAAGAGTGGAACCCGAGATCGTGCTCGCCAGGGGGAGGAAACCTGATCGTTGCTAAGGATGAGAATAAGAGAACGGTTGACACGAAGAATTATATAGGTTCGAGCCCCCAGCATAGGTAACAGCTCAACTCCAGTCTTGCCCGGAGGCGTAAGGTAGACGATGATGTAATATAGTTGAATACAAGGGGTGCTTGAGCTGAGGTCGAGCACTGGTTTCCTATGTTGTGTTGCCTTTGTTTCTCTATCTCCCTCCCCTTTGTCCTACGCAGGGGAATGTTTTATACCTCTAATACAAACCGTTGTAAGAAACTGCTTCGCCCAGAAAACTCGGGAGCGTGGTGTTAAACTCGGATCCGGGGCGCAGTAAAGATGGGTGGTAACAGCCCCAAAAATGTAGTCTCCACGTTTGGCTTGACTCTGTCTTTCAAGCCTTTTATTTGACTTGGTAACTGCCGGCTTCTTTAAACCTAGCCCAGCCCGATTTTGCTAGGTCGAGCTGGGCCCTCATTCTTCTGCTCGAGCTCGAGCTCGTTGGTCAAGAGCTCGAGCTCGGGAAGCGCATGCTCGAGCTCGGGGATGCATGCTTGAACTCGTGGGATACACCACTCGAGCTTGAGGGGTGTTTATTTGCACAGAGGTTACTGATCCCCGACAGATCTATTATCAATTAATTTGGGAATTAGCTATTCAACCTAATTGGATAATATCTACCTTGTCATTTTGTATGCCATGATTATTTTTCACCCTAGGATGGATAATTATTAGTTGGTTGTTAGATTGTGTGTAGTTTGCTTAGCTATACCATGTACAACCGAAATCTTTTGAAAGTGCAAATTCAATTGGACTAATGTAATATAAAACTTATTTAGGAAAGGGTGTGTCATGTGTTGTCACACAATGATATTGAGTTGTTGATAGCATGTGTTACACAATAATCAACTCAGGTGGTAAATGATTTGGATTGAGACAAGTGGCAAGAGGCTGTGACATAGGGTGGGTCCGTGTGACATTTGGGTTGATGTTATTTGGAATACTTTCTTCGGTCAGTTAAGGACTTAACCTTGCAGTCGTTGAGTTGGGCTAATAATACAACATGTCTGTTATGGACCAAACCTAACTCAGTAAATTACCGAGTCTTGACATATGATATCTTAGGAGGATAACAAAATAGTGTGTGCGGTTGGGGAGTGTGTGTGTGTAGTGGCCTCACATCTTGAACAATGAATGTTCCTAGTCCAATGATAAGGTCCTTTTATTCCTCTGGTCTGTGTGAGGGAATGATAGTGAGACTAGGCTTGTCCGGAGTGTTTATGTTCGGATAGAGTTTTTGAAAGATTTTATTATGATCTTCTTAGTTGCACGTCGATGGGAACATGTAATGGCTGACATTATAAGGTTGATTATCTCTTGTGGGTAAAGTGCACAACCTCTGCAGAGTGTAAATCTAGTCAGTTGAGACTCATGTGTGGGAGTCGCATCTGCTTATGATAGGAGTGTTGCACTTTAGGCATTAGACTTGTGTGCTTATGTTGAGCTTGGAGTTTGTTTTCTGTGTGGAGTATGTGTTGCAAGAGGCCCCTAGGCACTTGTAAGCAGCCATACAAAGTTATTAATAAAGATTGTTTAAGTTATTGGATTAAACCTACTTCCCCTGCACTAGATTCTTATTTTCTTATTTATGATGTTTCTTCTTCCCTAACCATGTGAGGTGATTAGTAGATGGTTCAAACTCGTAGAAACAACGGAGCTAGTGGAAGTGGTACCCGACCTAGTGAGAACCCCAATGATGGATCGGCTCCACAATCGTCACCACAAGTGGATATGTAGAACTTTAGAGCGTTCTTGGCTTCTCAGACTCAGTTAATGCATACAATGGTGGAGCAAGTGTAGAACATGACCAATGAAGTCAATGTCAACAATGCGTCTCAAGCTACTATCAATGGTCCTCATCCCTACCCAAGGTTGTCAGAGTTCATGAGGACTCATCGGCCGACATTTTCTAGAAATGTCACGCATCTGGAAGTGGATGATTGGCTTAGGACCATTGAGAAGAAGTTAATTATTTCCTAGTGTGAAGGTAATGAGAAGGTTCTATATGCTTCTTATTAGTTGGAAGAGATTGCTACTTAGTGGTGGTAGAATTAATATGTTGCCCACGAAACCTTGTAGAACATCACCTGGAATGAGTTCATTGTTGCCTTTCTTCGATACCATGTGCCAAAAGGGATCATGGATTTGAAGAAGGAAGAATTCAGGGCTATAAAGCAAGGAGGCCAATCTGTGATTGAGTACCTGAATAAGTTTACATAGCTTGCTCGCTATGCACCTAAAGATGTTGTTACTGATAAAGCAAGAAAGTCTCTTTCATGAAGGGAATGAACTCTGGACTTCAAGTCGAGTTGATTACCCATACCTTTCCAGATTTTTAGGAGTTGGTTAACAAGGCTCTCATCCTTTTGGATGCGCAAGGAGTTGGATGACAACCACATGCATCGAATGGCTCAATAAAGAAGTCATCCTAACCAGCAAGAGTTGAGAGTTGCTCATCAACAGTTTGTTAGGTTTCAGTCTCAAGCCATGTTCAAGACATTGTCACCAACACCACGTCCATCTGGACAGAATTTTCTTACACCTATTCACGCACGTACCTGTCAGATATCTATCTGCGCGAAGATAAGTGTGGAGATAACCGCTTCTCTTGACTAGTTTCACTGGTCAGGAGACTGTTTCACTAGTCGAGGACGACCAGTGTGAAGCAATATATGGACCTTTCTGGTTAAACTAGTTGGAGACATAACCGTTCAGCTAAGTGCAGGCTTTGTTCTATATTAAGGGCTTTATTAATTGTAGTCCTATTAATAGAGTATGGTTTCTAAACGTTGATAGCTCAGATAAAGAATAGGCCTTTAATCCTTATCAGCTAGCCCCCAAGGCTTGAGTAATAATGGTTTTTTACTCAATGCTTTTAATGTCTGTTATGGGGTTTCATGGCAATAATTGTATCGATTAAATGTTCATCAAAAGGTAGTTTTTATGCCTCCTTGGAAGCTAAAACGTTATTTGGAACCAACATTGTAAAGAGTATGTAAGGGGGTAGACTTTCTTCGAACATCTTACACCTTTGTTGTTTAAGCGCAAAACAACCTTTTGAGCCCTTTCAACTTTGAACTTTCTCAAGCCTTTCACTTCCAAGTCTTCTTCTTCCTCGTAACTCATCTACCATGGATAAGCCTATTCTCACCGATGAGAAGATTCAGGAGCTCGAGGAGCAAGGTCTGATCCCTTCGCGTGAAATGCTATGGTGGGATCTAAGAGGAGAGGATAGGAAGATGGTGCCCCAAGAAGGGCGCCATGTACTCTTCACCGCCTTTGTTAGATTAGGTTTTTGCCTCCCTGAGAGCGAGTTCCTTGCCGATGTGCTTGACCACTACGAGATTGAGCTTCATCACCTTTCTCCTAATTCCATTTTAATCTTGAGTGTTTTCTCACATCTTTGTGAGGCCTTTCGTGGTATTTCTCCACCACTTCGCCTTTTTTGTCATTTTTATCAATACACCAGAAATAGAAAGAGCCAAAGTTTTATTGTGAGTTCTTATTTTAAGCACCAGGGTAAAATGGCTTCTCATTATCCCCCACTCCCAACCAAAGATACATGACATGATTATCATCCGGAGTGGTTCTATTATGGAATCTAGGCGGTAGCCGCCTCCAGTTTACTGGGAAGGCCGTCCCGATGTGGTCGAGGACTGAGATGAAGAAGGAGAAGGATTCACTGGTGTTGACTAACATGGAGTGAGAAATCATAAATGTCATCGCCAAGTTCATATTAGGGGCTTAACGGGGCAAAAAGGATTCAGTGGTGTTGACCGAGGAGGAGCGAGAAATCGTAAAGGTCATCACCAAGTTGGTGTTAGGGGGCTTGACGGGAAAAAAGATTTTTTTCAACTTTCTGCACCACAAGTTGAGCCCTTTGAAGAGGCTTGTCGGGACTTGAATATGGAAATTTTGACCCTCTGTGTATATCGCACTAGTCCAGGATCACACTAGTGCACACAGACTAAACATAGATGAATATCACAATCATACATAACGAAAACTTAATAAAAGACTTCATATATTGAAAAATACCTGTTGAATGACCATATGGTCAACTTACATGACTATGCCTCGCAAGGCTAAACAGAATAACAAGCTAAACTACAACAGAATAAAAACGTAGATAAACCCCTTAGTATACCACAGGCAACCGACAAGGCTCGCACTCTAAACATTAATCTTCTCCTGATACTTCTCCAAAGCTGGAGTAAATTCTTCCTTAACTGGTGATTTGTTGTTGGCAAGGGTGAGTACATGAAGCACTCAACAAGTTGTGCATAGAATGCAATTCTACATAACTATATGCAAGGCTTGTTTCAAAGGAATGGCTACCATGGCTATTTTGTAGTAAAATAGAATTTGTAAATGACTACAGTAAATAGATTGAAAGAAAGTAAAACAAATAACAGTAATAAGTAATTTTTAGATTTTCCATGTAAACATGACATCAACTCTAAGTCATATTCCAAACTTTCCATTAACATCCAACTTTCCCATCCAAGATTTTATTTTATAAAATTTAACCCTTGACTGTAATTACTGAGCATTGCTCATTACCGCAAGCACGACTATCCTAATAGATTTAACACTATGTAGATGTTATGCACATTACCCGCACGACATGATTATCTCTTGTTGCCATGCAATTAACAAACTTCCTTTGGTGTGTCGATAGAGTGATCACAACAAAACCTTTCAGAAACCTTCATCTCAACACTAAACCTCCCGTAAGCTGTACACTATCCCTTCCCTCATCGGAGGTAAAGGTTAGGACCAACATACCGTTAGATTGATGTGTACACCACACCCTCTGTTGTAACCATACTTCCATGTAAGCATGCTTCTGTGTGATTATCCACATGAGGTATCACATGTCAAGATATCGGTAATCCTACTTAGTTAGATCCGTCCCATTCCAGACATGTGGTTGCATGATTGACACAATTCAAAGGCTCGCAAGGTTAAGTCCTTAGGATGACTAGGGCAAGACTTCCACATACTCTCTGCCTTGATGTCCCACCTTAGCACACTGCCCCTTTCCACTTGCCCTAATCTAAATTATTTACCACCCCATTTGATCACCATACACCACGTGCCATCAACAAGTCAGCATCGTTTCATGACATACGTCACTGCAACTCAACATCATTGTGTGACAGCACCCGACACACCTTTCATAAACATGTTCCATATTCCATTGGTCAAGATTCATTTTCGATATTCCAAAAGACATGTGCTGTACATGGCATGGCTAAGCATATTAAGCACGGTCTAACCAACCCATGTTGATTGCTAATATTAACCAACTAATATTGAAACTATCCTAGGGTAACAAATAAATCATGGCATACAAATGTCAAGGTAGGGGATAATTCAATTAGGTAGATTAACTAGATCCCAAACTATTTTGAAACACTTGTACACATAAAATAACATGCATAAAGCAAAAACAATATAGCAATTTTATAAACTGGTGAAAGACCATGTGGAGGTTTACCCATATTTGTGATGAGTATTTGTCTAAATTTAAGCTTGGTATGCTCTGGTTTGAGTTTGATTTGAATTAAATTTTCAATTTGAAGCAATTTGAGCTCTATCCGTTTTTCTCGGTGCTACTGGCCATGGTAGCGCGGTGCTACTGGCCGAGCGAGAGCACCAGACCCTAAAGAGTGTGGAAAAACCAGAGAGGGTGTTTTTAGGGGATCAAGCAAGCCGATGCTACCGGCCGAGTGGTAGCACCGACCTAAATGGCCGATGTGAAAATTCCAGAGAGGATGTGCTGCTGTTTGTGTTGAACGGCGGTGCTACTGGCCAGGGGGCGGTAGCACTGGCCCTGATGAGCGTAAATGATCCTAAAATTGTGATTTTGTGAGTTTAATTGCATATCTTTTTGGATATTGCTATGTGATGGGTATTCCTTGCTTTTTATGGTTGCAGGACGTCGGGTTTTGATCATAGTGAGGCGGAGGATGACCGGGACTAGGCGAGGAGCGTCGGTGGTCTAGACGGTCGAGGATCGCCAGAAGATGATCGGAGATGGTGTCGGTACAAGCCGAGAAGACAAAGAACGGATGAGATGCTAGCTAGAAGCTGCTTCGATCAATGACGGCCGTCGGATCGCAGTCTAGTTGATAGGATAGTGGGTCTAGTTAGTGTGCTCTGAAAAGTGTGCAAAAAACCCGGTATGCTTGTTGGGTTTAGGGTTAGCCCATGCACGGTTGTGTGTGGGAGTCATTCTTAGCCCTTGATGTTGGTCCTTAGGATAAAAGGAACTCATCTAAGGGTGGAGGACGACTCAAGAGTAGTATAAATAGAGGGGGAGGGGTGGCATTCCTGCTCTTGAAGGTTTTAGAGGTTTTTAGCTCCTTTGAGCTTTTGCCTGCCTTGTTGTGAGCCTTTGTAAACCTCCCTTCCAGAAATGCAAATCATTTTCTCTTATGATTGAATTTACTTTACGAATTCAAATTCAGCATTCAAATTCTGCACTTACATTCTTGCAATTTACATTCAAGTATTTTGGATTTGCCTCCCCTCCTTCTACATGATTTAGGATTTGCTTCCTCTCCTTCTACATGCTTTTGATTCTTGTTCCAAGGATGCTGATTGATGGATGAATCTCCTTCCAATTTTACCTCAATCTCTAGGCAATCCATGTATTTTCTTGCAAGAAACCGATCTTGTGTTCTTGAGTGAATAATTCTTATAGATCGCGTTTATGGGGATTTTGACTTGTGCTCTTGCTTGCTGTGACGTGTGGGAGGTTATCCTAGATCATCTTGATCATCAAAACCCCACGAGCAAGTCCAAGATCAAGTTCTTGAGTTTTGCTCAAATTTGGTGTGTTCTTCCTTCAAAGTGAAAAGGTCGGAACTTTGACATCAATCCTTGGGATTGAAGGTTGAAATAAGTTCTTGACATCCTTAAGAATACATCTATCAAGTTTCGTGAGTTTTTGTCCAACCAATCAAACGATCCTTCAAAATTTGCTTTTGGAGTTCATGCTGGTTCTTCAGTTGTTGTTGAGCCGAGTGCTACCACCCCTAGCGTAGTACTACCAGTCTCCTAGCGGTAGCATCGTCCTTACAGAATAGTTTGCTCTTCTCATTTTCTTCTTTTGATTAATTTGTTTGTGGGCTTGGTTGGATTATTTTGAGTGGGAATTTTTTTTATTTGGGATCATTGACCCCCCTCTGATTGTCATCTGGGTCCTTCAATTGGTATCAGAGCCGGTTTTGCTTTTTCATATATCTTGACCCGTCTCTAGAGCCACAGCGATGGACTAATATTGCACCAAGCCTCCTATCTTTTCTAGAGCTGATTTTCCTTTCTGGAAGTCGAGAATGGAGTTGTACATCACTGCCCAGGGCTTCCTGATATGGCAGAAGGTGAAACTCCCGTATGAAGTTCCTGCCGATGAAAACTTCACGGACTGCAATATGGTTGACGTTGAGGCGAGCACTAAGGCAAGGAAAATCCTCATACAGGGTCTAAGCCGCAGTGAGTACGATAGGATTTCTCATCTTTGTTTTGCTCATCAAATTTGGGTGACTCTCAATGCTTACCATGAGGGCACCACCCAAATCAAGACTGTGAGATAGGACCAATTCAAGCATTATTACAACAAATTTGAACAACATACTGGTGAGAGTCTTGACGAGTGCTTTGGTCGTTTTACAAAGATTTTGAGTGACCTCCGAGTAGTTGGTTGCATATACCCTGACTCGGATAATGCTCGGCATTTCTTGACCGCACTCGATCTTCGAGTTTGGGAGATGAATGTTACCACCATCAAGGACACTACCGACTTATCGATTCTGACTCTTGACAGGCTTTATTTCCATCTCAAGACTCATGAGATCGATGTCATCTCTCGCAAGATGAAATCTTAGTTGATGGCCTTGGTCACCGATCCCACTGGATTCTCTTCTGATTCTTTTGTTAGTTTTTCCCTCTCTGCTCTTTGCGAGCTAAGCGATGACCAATTGAAAAATTTTCCAAAAAATGAGATTGCTCTTTTGGCTCGCAAATTATATCATGCATACTGGAGGGTGAGAGGGAGGAAAAGAGGTGGCACGATCACCTACTTCGAGTGTGGTTGCCCCAACAACATTCGGGCGAACTGTCCCAAGCTAGAGAAGGGCAAGAACGACGCCGGCGATTCGGGCAAGAACGACTACACCAGCAAGAGCCGCAACAACAAGAACCCTCCAGCTAGCGACCTGGCGTGTGAGAAGAAGTACCACAACTTCTCGAAGAACAAGATGCTCTTCCACCTCGTCCTTGCCACACTCGACGACATCAACCTCTTTGACACAGAGACCTGAAGTGATGAAGGCGAGGATGATCCGCAAGAGAAGAAAGGCAACAATGACTTCACCGGCATGTGCTTCATGGCTGACGCCAACGACATCAGCGACTCCTAGCTCTACAGCGACACGGACAAGGTACCCTCCTATGACTAGCTCAATGAAGTTTTTTGCAAATTAGGGAAATTTCATGCTAGAGCTAGAGCTAGGTGTATGGAGCTAGAGAAGGAAGTAGGTACCTTGACTTGGGAGTTAGCTTCTATTAGATCTTCACCCTCCTGAGTCACTAATGACTGTTGTTTGTGTGTTGCCCTACTTGTGGAGCTAGAGAACCTAAGGACCATGCATGATAGTGTGCTTGCTGAACTTGATGATTTTAGGTTGAATAATGCTAGCAATGAATCTGTTAATGCTATGTCTTTAGATGCTAGTTTTCTTCATACTCACTCTAGTCCCTCATATCAAAATTGCCCTAAATTACTTGCTGAGATTGATGCGATGAACACTCACCTTAGGAAGCTCTCAATTAGAAATGATGAACTTGAAATACATGCTTCTAAGGACTGAATCAGCTCATGTTAGGGCTGTAGGCAACTAAAACTTGACAAAGAATCCTTAAATATCAAGTGTGCTAAACTTGTTAAGTTTTACAAGCTAAGTCACAAGAAAGTTGCTTGAGATGTGCTGAGATTGAGGGGGACTTAGATGAAATCCAAGCCAAACTTAGGAAGAAATTTGAGGCCCAGACCCTTAGAATTAGAAATGCCCCTTGCATTTTTTGTAAGGCCCTCAAGGTTGAGGTAGCCGTGTTGAGGGAGAAAAATGCACGTGCTGGTAGTTCATCTCTTTTTGGTTCTTCTTCTTCCTCTTTCCCCTTTTCTTCACGTGCCTCTTTCTTCCGAGAGTGTGAGTATCTCATGAGCACTCTCGAGAAGTTTTTAGGAGGCAAGAAGAAGCTCAATCTCATTCTAGATCAATCCAAGATTAGCCGATTTAATCAGGGTCTAAGATTTGACTACTTGGAGAATGCTAGGGCGCTTCCTCCCACCATTGTGAGTGGCTCCAAGAGTGGTGAGATCGTGGTAGCTCCCAGGGTGAGTACCACTGTGTTTAGATCTACCGGGGTTGTCCATGGGATCTTTGATCAGAAAGTTGCTCCTCCTACTACTTCTGCCTTTAGTAAGGCAAAGTATGCATGCACCTTCTGTCAAAAGGATTGACGTTTGGGAGATTTCTTCTTCAGGCACGCCAAGATCTCAAGGCGTGAGCATGTTCATACCCTTAGGGGTATTCAGGGTCATCCCTAAACTCTGAGTGCTCCTAAGGCACACAACTGCTTCTAGACTAGATAGAGAGTCGCCTGTTTTTGGGCAGCGTCCAAGACTCGGTTTTCATGTTGTTTAGTCGAGTTTTCGTCCTGGAGCTGCTCATGGTCAGTTTCTCCACCGTACTCTTAATATTCCTCATTCTTCCCATCAAGGTAGATATCAGTGGCGAGAGGTGTTTCCTGGTAGGAGATTTGGGCAGTCTCACTCGGATGGTCCAGCCTTTGCACGAAGGTGGGCCAACCCAGTTCCTCCTCCCAGATCTTCTGCTAGGGTTTCTTCTTGTCTTGTGAGAGTAGAGCATCAGAGAGACACTAGAGTCCAATCTTCTGCTTATGTGTCTAGCACTTTGAGGCGTCGTGTGGTTCAGTATTGGGTTCCTAGATCTCTTTGTCCCAGTAGTGAGTCATCTCTCTCTTGTGTGTTGACCAGGTTTGTAGGATGAGGAAGGGAGAGGTATGGATCGTTGACTCTGGTTGTTCTCGTCATATGACCGGAGACTATCATTGGTTCTCTTCCCTAGTCCGAGCCCCTGGTGATGAGTTGATCACTTTTGGGGATGCTTCATCAGGTAGAGTCATTGCCAAAGGTACCGTCTACATTAATGATAATTTCATTCTTAAATACGTTGCCTTAGTGAGTAAGCTGCAGTATAATTTACTTTCTGTCTCCCAGCTTATCGATGACTATTTTGAGGTAAGCTTTAAGAGTACTGCCTGTAGAATCCTTGATTCATTTGAAAGGTTAGTTTGCGGGATTTCTAGATTTGGGAGAGTCTTCCATGCTGATTTGTTTGCTTCTTCTGGAGACTCTCTTTTTTGCTTGATTGCTTCTGAGTCCTGTGATCTCTCCTTCTGGCATAAGAGACTTGGTCACGTTGGCTTCGAGCATTTGACCAGAGTTAGCAACTATGATCTCATTTGTGGTTTCCCTAAACTCGAGATGGTCAAAGACTTAGTTTGCTCTTCTTGCCGACATGGCAAGATGGTTACTGCTTCTCATCCTCCCATCACTATTGTGATCACTGATCCACTAGGACAGCTTTTACATATGGATATTAGAAATATGCCCTAGAGGTAATCATATAGATGATTATATTTCCATAAATGTTCATAAACTATGATATTGTTCTTTGAATAACATCATGGATATTGATTAATAAGTACATGACTTGTTTGTGAAACTCTATATTCATCTTTATGATGTTCATTCTAATAGTGATCTCTATTCGATAAACATATGAGGACACATATAAATAGACTAGCATATGTATTGGTTGATGACCATGTTTCACAGGTCATAGATATGGAGATATCAAACCAATAATATGAACACATGTTGGAGAACATGGAATTGGATCAACCCACCTTGAGACACTGCGAGAACGTTGTATTCTTTCATGTCATCAGTTGGTCTCATATACGATGTGTATGCTATATCCTTCGGCTTGAGATTGTTGCATGTTCTCAAGATGCTAATGGCTTAGTTAGGGGTCATCAAATGCTACTCTGTAGCTGGCTAGTTATTAAGATGGCTTTCGGGTTTGTAATGAAACATGCTGCGAGGCGTAGTCGATCAAGATAGGATTTGCCCCTCCATATAACGGGAGAGATATCTCTAGGCCTCTCGAGTGGTCAGATTCCAAAAATGCATGGCTATGCTACTCGAGTAAAGAGTTACTCGAGTCATCAAGTTAAAGAGTTAACTTGATGTATTTGGGGAATCCGAGTCACAACATCGAGTAAGAGTGGTCGAGCCATCCAAACAAGGATGACAACAACTCGCCTTGGGTTTGACCGATATCGTGAGGCGAAAGGAAATGCATGTAGGATATTGTTGAGGTTCATCTAATCTTTACATGTACTTGGGAATCGGCACGTCCTGCTAGGGGCCACTACCAGTTATTAGTCGAGTAAGAGTATTCGAGCTATGTCTGGTGGAGTAGGAGTACTCGGTCCATGACTTGTAGAATAAGGGTACTCGAGCTATGTCTGGTCGAGTAGGAGTACTCGAGCCATGTCTAGTCGAGTAGGAATACTCGCACCATGTCCAAGTGCACGTGAACCTATAGGGTCGCACGCTTAAAGAGCTGTAACCAATTCGGATAGGGATTTGAGTTGTAATGGGCTTCAAAGGGTTGAAACCCATTATGGGACGTCTATATAAAGGGAGGAGGTGGTGGCTTTGCGATAGAGAGATACACGAAAAACACAATAGGAATTCAGAATTCCTGAAACCTTAGCTATCACCCCTCCTTCGCCCAGAGCCGCGCAGTTGGCGCTAGCACTCCAGCGTGTTGTGTTCCTGCCCCGTATGTGTGGATACCTTGGAGGCGTTGCTGCGAAGCTTCAACACTAGGACTTTCCGCAACATGCGAAAGTCACAAGAAGCAGTTAGGGAGGTGCGAGGCTAGTACGACTACATCTGCACCACCGCACTACATCGACTCTACTTTCGCTATGGGTCTGCGCGTCTAGTGGTAATTCTATGATCTATAACTTGTAGTGGTTCCTTGGTTACGCGATAGAAAAAAAATTCACTACAGTAGCCTTCCCGTTCCCCATCAATGGACACTATTGGTCCAGCTAGAGTGCATTCAGTGGGTGGGAAGTGGTATGTTTTTGTCATTGTCGATGATTTTTCGAGGTATCCTTCGGTGTTTTTCATGGCCTCGAAGGATGAATCTTTTACCCATTTCAGGGGTTTGGTCAGTAGGTTGTCTGTTGAGCTCCCTGGTGCCCTACGAGCTATACGCAGAGACAATAGCATGGAGTTCAAGAACACCTACTTTGAGAGTTCCTGTGAGGAGTTAGGTCTAGAGCATCAGTTTTTCTCTCCATACGTCCCTCAGCAAAATGGCATAGTGGAAAGGAAGAACAGGACCTTGGTTGAGATGGCTAGGACGATGCTAGACGAGTACAGTACTGCTAGGAATTTTGGGCTGAGGCTATAGCTACTGCTTGCCATGTGTCTAATCGAGTTTTGTTAAGAGCACATTTGGACCGCACTTCTTACGAGTTGTGGTATGGGCGAAAGCCCAGTGTTTCTCATTTTCGTGTGTTTTGTTGCAAATGTTTTGTTTTAAAGTCTAGTAACCTGGATAAGTTTGAGTCTCGCTCTTTTGATGGTATTTTTATGGGTTACTCGACTTCTTCTCGTAGCTACAGGGTCTGGAGTTGAGATGCAAATAGGCTCATAAAGACCTGTGAGGTGCCTTTGATGAGGCTGGACTTGATATTTTAGGCTCTTCTTCTCTCTCCGAGACCATCTTTGTAGAGGATGAGGATGATGGAGATGACGGTGTTCCACCTGATCCATTTCCCTCGAAATCTGAGGTGTCATCTATTTCCATTTCGGCACCTCAGGTAGACCAGCCTTTACCTTCAGACTCTCCTTCAACGAGTGGCTCTGTTCCTGCCTTTTCTGAGCATGAGGTAGAGGCCACTTCAGCTTTTGGACCTCCTCGCCATATTCAGAGGCATCATCTACCTGATCAGATCATTGGCAATTTGTTTGAGCTTGTCACACGCTCAAAATCAGGTTTGTCCAGTTTCTGCCTCCACTCAGCCTTTGTTGCCTCATTTGATCTGAAGGATGTTTCTCAAGCATTATCCAATGAGTCATAGATTAATGCTATGCATAAAGAACTTGAGAACTTCGAGAGGAACAAGGTATGATAGTGTGTCGAACTCCCATCTGATCATAATGTCATTGGGACCAAGTGGGTGTTCAAGAATAAGCAGTGTGAGGATGGGGTTGTCATTAGGAACAAGGTTAGGCTAGTTGCATAGGGCTTTTCTCAGATTGAGGGTCTTGACTTTAAGGAGATCTTTGCCCCTGTAGCTAGACTAGAGGCTATTAGGATCCTGCTTGCATTTTCGGCATCCAAGGGCTTCAAGTTTATCAAATGGATGTCAAGAGTGCATTCCTCAATGGGTGTATTGAGGAAGAGGTGTATGTTAGGTAGCCTCCGGGATTCGAGAACCCAAAGTACCCAAACCATGTCTTCAAGCTTTCTAAAGCTTTATATGGACTCAAGCAGGCCCTAGAGCTTGGTATGAGAGGCTTAAGTCCTATCTTTTTAGCTATGATTTTAAGATAGGTATAATAGACAAGACTCTATTCATCAGACACCAGGACTCTCATTTTCTTCTCATCTAGATTTATGTGGATGATATTATCTTTGGTGGCTCTTCGCACTCTCTTGTGTCTTAGTTTTAAGATGTGATGAGCACAAAGTTCGAGATGAGCATAATGGGCAAGTTGAGCTACTTCCTCGGCTTCCAGATCAAGAAGACTCGGGAGGGCACTTTCTTGCATCAAGTAAAGTACACTCGAGACCTCCTGAGGTGCTTCAACATGTCTGGCGGGAAGCCGGTGATGACTCCTATGACCACCACTACTGTCCTCGAGGCTGATGAGGATGGTGAGCTAGTTGATTAGAAGAAGTTCCAGAGCATGATCAGCTCCCTCCTGTACCTTGCTGCTTCGAGGCCGAACATACATTTTGCTGTGTATTTATGTGCTCAATTTCAGGCTTATCCTCGCACCTCTCACCGCCAGGCAGTGAAGCGCATCTTCAGGTACCTTTGAGCTACCATTGACTATGGTATTTGGTACTCTTCTTCTTCTTGTCTATCCCTCAGAGCCTTTTTCGATGCAGACTTTGCTGGCTGTAGGATAGATAGGAAGAGCACTTCTGGCACTTGCCATTTCATTGGCACTTCCCTTTTTTTGGTCATCTAGGAAGCAGTCAAGAGTTGCACAGTCCACCACTGAGGCCGAGAATGTCACTGTAGCTAGTTATTGTAGCCAGGTGCTCCGGATGAGATCGTCCTTGCAGGACTTTGGGTTAGAGATAAGGAGTGTTCCACTTCTCTGTGACAACACTTCTGCTATCTGCATTGCTAAGAATCCAGTGCAGCATTCCCGGACCAAGCACATTGATGTTAGATATCAATTCCTTAGAGACAATGTGGAGAAGGGGGATAATGCGCTTTAGTTTGTAGAGAGTGACCAACAGATAGCCGATATCTTTACTATGCTTTTTGATAGCTCCAGGTTTGTTGCCTTGAGGAGCGAGCTTGGAGTCATGTGCCCTTACGGCTTATTGTGAGGGGGAGCTGGTATGTATATTATGTATTATATATTTTTCAGCATTTCCTTTGTTTTGCATCTTTTGGGTGTTTATGGGCTAATTTTTTTGTTTTGAGTTTACTTCACTTAGACTTCTGGTATGCTTTGCATGGACCTCTCATCTTATGCTATAGGTTGTTATCATGCACAATTAGCTGTTTTCATGGACCTCACAGTCTTATAAGTCTAGTAGGTGTTGGGCCCTTAGGTAGACAGGGTCTATGTGCACTCCTTAGCTTGGGATCTAGAGTCAGCTTCTCTATGTTAGTCATTGAGGAAGATGAGAGTGAGTATAAGCTATAGTGTTCTCTACTATCTTTTCTATGCTGTATAGCACTCAATTTGCAGTTTTCTTGACTTCTTCTTCTCATTCTGTGTTTCTGGTTTCAATTAAGTTTATTTGGACCTTCCTTGAGGTTAATTCTGCTAATAACTCAACTTGAACCAGGTTTGTGCTTAAAATTGATTCACTTGTTAAGGGGGAGTTTTCAAACCTGTTTCATGCATTGCATATAGGCTGCATTTCCTATTTTATGAGCTTTGTCTATGATGCAAATGATTTACTAATCATGCTACACCATGCTTCATCATATGAAGAAAATCACTAGCTTAGATATATCCGAGCTCATTTATCTTGCTAAGCTTACTAAAAATTGCAATTGAGCTTTTAAAGAAAAATTTGATGAAACGTGTTGCTTTTACTTGCTAAGATTCTTCTCTAGGTTTATTTGCCATGATTTGTGAAATTTTGGATTTCTCTAGAGTCCCTATAGCAACTTGGGTGAAACTTGTTTGATCCATACTAGAGTCCTTCTTTTGCTCATAAATCAATGTGCTAAAATAAAAATTAAGCAAAAATGACTCTATTTGTGCGCATTAGACTTAACACCTTACATTCACAAGACAACCTCCCATTGCACTTGTGATGAACTTAGAATGTATCATGTATGACCAAGAGTATTCTCTTAAGAGTTCATCTTGAGATGGTCGAATATGGCGTGAGTCAATTGCTTTAAAAACAATGCAAATAAAAAAAATATGTGGGTAAAGAATACAAATAATGTCAAAAAGCAAAATTTGTATTAATTGAAAAATGAGCTCGAAGGACCTTGTATGCACTCCTAGATTCCCCAAAGTGTTGAGTAGGTTAAACTCTAGGTTTTCCATTTGATCCTATGATTGGCTTTGCT
This sequence comes from Otatea glauca, assembly GCA_036346275.1. Lineage (NCBI taxonomy): Eukaryota > Viridiplantae > Streptophyta > Magnoliopsida > Poales > Poaceae > Otatea > Otatea glauca. The sequence continues at coordinate 33,768,873 of CM070719.1, forward strand.
TCTAGTTTTGAAACTATTGCTAAGTTTTTGCACTTGTCAAATCTTGCTAAAATGACATATTCTAAAACTAAGCTTGCTAGCAAAATGTGTTTCCTCTTGGACATGTCTTAGTTTAGTCATAATCTGAAATTGTCGAGTTTGGTGTCATATCTTGTCATTATAATCAATTGGATAATCTTCAAAGCTCTTTAGATGCATTTCATACATCCATGCTAGACAACGGGGGAGAAAATATACAAATCTTGATGCTTATATTGCCAAAACGGGGAAGAAATGTAGAAAAGGCATCATTAAAAAAATGGAATTGCTCTCTCGCCAACTTGGTCATGATCTCATTTCCTCTTTTCTTGGACCAAGTTTGGATTTGCATCCAAATTGCTTTCTTCCTTCTTCAAACTCAATTTTATGCCTTTTTGTGTTGTTTGTCAATATACTCATCAAGGGGGTGATTAAAAGACCATGTGGAGGTCTACCCATGTTAGTGATGAGTATTTGACTATATTTGAGCTTGGTATGCTCTGGTTTGAGTTTGATTTGAATTGGATTTTCAATTTGAAGCAATTTGAGCTCTGTCTGTTTTTTTCGACGCTATCGGCCATGGTAGCGTGGTGTGTAAAAACACAAGAGGGTGGTTTTAGGGGATTAGGAAAGCCAGTGCTACCGGCCGAGCGGTCGCACTGTTCTAAATGGCCGATGTGAAAATTCTAGAGAGGATGTTCTGTTGTTTGGGTTGAAGGGCGGTGCTACTGGCCAAGGGGCGGTAGCACCGGCCCTGATGAGCATAAATGATCCTAAAATTGTGATTTGGAGAGTTTAATTGCATATCATTCAGTACATTGCTATGTGATGGGTATTCCTTGTTTTGGATGGTTGCAGGACGTCGGGTTTTGATCATGGTGAGGCGGAGAATGACCGGGACTATGCGAGGAGCGTCGGAGGTCCAGATGGTCGAGGATCGCCGAAGGATGATCGGAGATGGAGTCGGTACAAGCCAAGAAGACAAGGAATGGATGAGATGCTAGCTAGAAGCTGCTTGGATCAATGAGGGCTATCAGATCGCGGTTTAGTTGATAGGATAGTGGGTTTAGTTAGTGTGCTTTGAAAAGCGTGCAAAAAACCCGATATGCTTGTTGGGTTTAGGGTTAGCCCATGCATGGCTATGTGTGGGAGTCATTCCTAGCCCGTGATGGTGGTCCTTAGGGTAGAAGGAACTCATCTAAGGGTGGAGGATGACTAAAGAGTAGTATAAATAGAGGATGAGGGGTGGCCTTCCTGCTCTTAAAGGTTTTAGACGTTTTTGGCTCCTTTGAGCTTTTGCCTACCTTGCTGTGAGGCTTTGTAAACCTCCCTTCCAGAAATGCAAATCATTTTCTCTTATGCTTGAATTTACTTTATGCATTCAAATTCAGTATTTAAATTCCGCACTTACATTCTTGCAATTTACATTCATATAATTTGGATTTGCCTCCCCTCCTACATGCTTTAGAATTTGGTTCATCTCCTTATACATGCTTTTGATTCTTGTTCCAAGGATGATGATTGATAGATGAATCTCCTTCCAATTTTACCTCAATCATCTAGGCAATCCATGTATTTTCTTACAAGAAACCTATCTTGTATTCTTTAGTGAAGCATTCTTATAGATCGCGTTTATGGTGTTTTTGACTTGTGTTCTTACTTGCTGTGATGTATGGGAGGTTATCCAAGATCATCTTGTTCATCAAAACCCCACGAGAAAGTCCAAGATCAAGTTCTTGAGTTTTGCTCAAACTTGGTGTGTTCCTCCTTCAAAGTGATAAAGGTCTAAACTTTAACATCAATCATTGCGATTGTAGGTTGGAATAAGTTCCTGACATCCTTAGGAATACATCTATCATGTTTCGTGAGTTTTTGTCCAGCCAATCAAAAGATCCTACAAAATTTGCTTTTGGAGTTCGTGCTGGTTATTTAGCTATTCTTGAGCCCGGTGCTACCGCCCCTAGCGTGGTACTACCGGCCTCCTATCAGTAGCATCGCCCTTACAGAACAGTTTGCTCTTCACATTTGCTCTTTTTGATTGATTTGTTTGTGGGCTTGGTTGGATCATTTTTAGTAGGGAATTTTTTTTATTTGGGATCATTCACCCCCCTCTAATTGCCATCTCGGTCCTTCAACTGGGTTCGATATGATCGAAGCACAACGTGCCTTAGAAAAGCCCTTATTCTTGCTCTGGACCTTCGTCTTGAATCAACGATTCCTCCTCGGACGCTCCGAGCATTTCGACGTCTACGCGTAACGAGAGAGAATACCAAGTAAATACCAAAATAGAGAACAAATAATCTCCAAAAATAATATAAAATTCACCATCAAATAGATCTCAATTTTATAAGTTTTTAGAAATATAAATCGCCTCAATCATAGCTCGTGTCAGGGAGAATGAGCTCAAAGAAGATTCAAAAATCATAAAAATCTAAAAATAGGAAAAATACCAAATTACTTAAATTATTTTTTTACTGAAAAATCAGAATTTATGACGTCATGCTGATGTCACAACATTCTTAATTTCGGCCAAAGTAAAATCTAATAGAAAAATCTTAATTATTGCATCATAATGACGTCATCACTGAACCGGCCCAATGAGTGACCGGCACGTGGCACCATCGGTGCATGGACCGGGTCCACTGAACAGTACCGGTCTATGGTGGACATGGCCCACCGAAAGGCAGACCGGCGGATGGTGCTGACGCACATGCTGGCAAAACAAGGGTGTGACACTTGGCAAACACGGGCTCGACCACGCGGCATGAATCCGAGGGTTCTCGTCGGATCCGATGGTCAAGATTACAGAGAGGAATGGCGGCGAACTTCGTGGTGGTGCACCCACTTGCAATAAAGATGATGATGAGGCATACAATGAAATCTCGATGGAAATGACTCGGTTTAGCACGGATCCGGATCCTTGAAGCACAGGCAACTCGAATCTGACGACACCTTCAGTAGAGGGAGCTCAATGGAGAAGATCATCAATGAAAACCCACGACAGCGACTTGTGCAACTCTGGTGAGACCTCACGCACAAACTTTTGCACCTTGGGTGATGATGTCAGAGCCAAAAGAAGCAGCGCAGCCAGGAGATTCACATGCGGGTGATTATGAAGCTTTTAAAGGCCCCAAACGGTCGATTCAATCCAGTTTCTTGCTTGAACACAGCGGAGGTGCCCTCATTCAACTCGGTGGTAGCTCACAGGGAAGACGACACCTCAGCCCTACACGTGGCGCGATGACCAGTTTCAATGTGGTCTGGCTCGATCAAATCCCGACCGTTATAAGATCGCACGGCCGTGAACCACTAGGGTTCGCTCATGCCCTCCAATATCAACCATTCGATTTCTAACACCAACAGCGAGGATCGCATTACACACCAAACCAGGCCATACAGACGAAGTGGGCTGGCCCACCACTATTCGGCCCAAAACTGTACAATGATTTTAAAATACTTTTCCAATTAAAATAGTTCCAGTAAATAAACAAAGCGAAATATAATAGCAAAAATATCATAAAAATTCCAGAAAAAATCCCAAATATATTTTGAGACATTTAGAACCCAGATAAAATATTTTTTATAAAACTTTATTTAAAATTTCCATAGAATAAAATAATATCCAAAAAAGACATAATTCAAAATTGCTTTATAAATTCTACAAAATTCCAAAAATTCACAAAATGCAGAAATAACAATATTTTATTATTTTGAGTGAATTGTTCGGATATTACAAGGTGGTTTAGACTCACATATATAAGGAATAGAAGGCGACCAGGATCCTATTAAGGATGAACCTAGAGGTAAGAAATTTTGAATTTTTGACTTATTTTTTCCACTTCTCTTTTTTATGGAAAATTTACTGACACACAATTTTTTATTCCAATTCTGACCACCAAGGAGACTTGGTCTAGGATTGCATATGTACTGCACATCTCCACTGACGGGTCCGACCAGGCTATTTTGGACAACCAACCATCTAGTCTGATTGGGCAGATTGATGAGTTCATCAATGAATGTATCATGGTAAGTACCACCGAGGAAGTCGGTGCTTCTTTGGTGGCCACATTGGAAGTGATCGGGACAACCACCGCTGACGGATATGTGTCCGCTGATGTGGAGACTGAAGACCTCCCTGCTGTGGTAGAGGAGAAGTTGGACGTTCCGACCAGCGGGACACAAGTGGTGGGAGTGTTGATCGAAAAGGTCACAACCGCCGATGTCACCATTAATTCTAGTGTCTTTGCCACTGGTATCTTTCTCTGGTCGTTCCCACTAGGGGGACTTGAAGCAAGCTTTCATTTACTTGCAAATGAAGGTAATCATTTTATCAAGTTTTCTTAAGGAACTTTTTTAAGAAAAAAAGTAGTTTAATGCATTTGCTATCAATTTTTTATAGCATTCACAAGAATTATTTGACCTGTTAGGTCGGCAGGCAATAACTTTGGCTAAAGTCGAAGTAGAAAAAACAAAAAGGTGTGTTTTGAGAAATGACATCTTCATTTTGTTTTAGAAATTTATTGTTTTAACAAATCTGTTCCGGAATAGATTGGAAGAACAAATAATGGAACTAGAAAAGTAGCTCTTGGTGGCTCAAAATACTGCCAAGGGCTATAAATTTGATGTTGTCAAGGCTTCTTAAAAGGTCAAATATCATGAAGAGAAGACTGCTAGACTCCATAAGGCCTTTAAAAGGAATGAAGATAAAGTTCGAAGGCTCTCAGAAGAGCATATGACTGCTCTTCAGGCAAAGGAGTCTAAAATAATAGGTGAGACATTGTTCCGACTTGCTTATCTTTCTTTTTTTAAGAAGTAGATAAAAACTTTATCCTTAATTTTTCCAGAACTAAAAAATATAATAAAGGCCAAATAAAACTTGCTTATCTCAGGAGAAATAGAGAAAAACAAATACGAAGAGACGAGACTGGAGAAGAAAGAAGAGGTCGAAAAGATGACAGAACAAATGAAACTCTTCATGAAGGATATGGCCATAATTCAAAGAGGTAGGAAATCCACTCTTAGCTTTACCTTTGAGAATCTTCAAAAAATTGCCATGGACCAAAAAAGGAAAGAAGTGAAACTTACAACACTTGATCCGTCGGTTGATGAGCTGGTCGTGGAGGTGAATGACCAACTGAAGATCATCCAAAGTCACATCCCCGTGATGGCTCAAACTATAAAGACAACGCTTTGGACCTCAATCACCATCCAAGTGGGTGCCCTCTTCGTCAAGTTGAGGCACTTCTACGAGGATGCAGTAGAGTTGGAGAGACTTGCGCTCGACCTGAAGCTGACCACTAAAGAAGAGATCAACAGAAAACCAGCACAAGTACCATCTGCCATTGAGATGTATATGAAAAATGTAAATATTACATTCAAGTAATATGTATGACATCTTTTGAATGACTGAATGAAAATATATCTCTTCTTGTGTTATATTGTGCTGTTTGTTTTTCTAAGTATATCACTAGCTCCTAATTGTTTGTGTATTGACCATTAACGTGGTCAATTTATAAACAGTTATAGAGTTGATGACCTGTTCTTTTGTACATTGTACTTAGTATTAATCAACAACGGAGTGGAGATAAGGTCAGTCTAATGAGTTTCAATGCAGTAAGTACTGACTTACATGAAAAGTATCTATTAGAAGTTATCTCACAATCCGACCAGCAAACTTGTACATTCTTGTAAAGAGATCGGTTAAAAAATATGATCTTTTGTTTTCTCAGAGGATGATCAAAATAGAAAATAACTTTATGTATATAACACTAAAGAGATATTTATGTATATGAAATAGGAAATGAACTTATTACACAAAAACCTACAAAGATGTTGTATGTTCCATATATTTGACAGAATTATTCGATCTTCCATAGCAAGACGAATAGAACCTGGTGTGGAATATATGAAACCAGGTGTCTTCATAACCGGCCTAGAAATGCCTTAGGGAGAGACAAGGCCCAATGGAAGGCCCAGTGGATAACCTTCGCACCAAGCCTTGCTGCCGTGCGGAAGGGGATACATCCTACAGGCAGTTGAACAAGCATTTAGATATAAAAGATACAATTGTAATCCGAGTTGTTAACATGGTAGATAAAGATGTAAACTCTATCCTATAACCGATCATAATCATATAACCGATCAGAATCCTCTAACCGATCGGGACTCTGTAAACCGCCCCACACCCACTATATAAGGGAGAGTGCGGGCAACAACAGGGGGAGATCGAGCTCATGAGCAATCTTAGATCCAAGAGATTCACATAATCCTAGCACATAGGACTAGGGTATTACCTCCACCGTCGAGGGCCTGAACCTGTCTAATCCTTTGTCTTGTGTGACCTTCGAGTTTGAGATCTAGCGCCTGCCCCATAAATTTATTGCCGACTACAAAAGTCGACAGTTGGCGTGCCAGGTAGTGGAAGCGCTATAATCTTTTCTAACAGACTCGATGGCAGCAACCAGCGGAATCATCGCCACCTTCATCTCCGGCCAGGCTTTCCGCTTCGGAAGCCTGGACTTCGTCGTAGATGCGCGTGGAGAACTTGTATGCCTAGACGTAAACCAGATCCAATCTGGTAAAGATCAGGCCGATCAATCTCAGGTACGCCACTCTGACTCAGCTGGCAAACTAGTCGGTGCCGCGGAGAATTGCTACGATCTTCGTGGCGTCTTCGTTATAGAAGAACAGAAGACCGATCTTCAGTACCAGCAAGAGATTCAAGAAGCTGCGGAGGAAGGTCGCCTTCTTCATAAGGGTAAGGAGGCACAAACGCGATCGCTTCGATCTCGCGACCACAATGTCTGCGAGGATATCCTACAATCAAAATTGGGAGACCAAGTTGTCTTCCATACACCGATGCAAAACGTCGTCGCCTCCAAGACGCTTCTTGAAACGTTGGACCCGATGATTACATCGGACAGCCCGACAGCCCCGATCGTGGCCTAGATCAAGGCCATGGTGACGGCGGCAGCAATTCAGCAAAATCAGGAAAAGCCGGTAGGAGAAGCGCGTTCGCGCTCCCACGCGGCTACTCACGTCGCTAGCAGTCGGATTGCAACCAGTCGGAGTATCAGCAGTCGACGCACTATGCAACCAGTCGGAGACAAGCGCCGGAACCTCAACCGCGACCTTCGCCAAGACATCACCGCCAGATGATAAGAGCGGGACGAGGAAGAACGACGATGGTGCCATGACGACCACGAACGTTTTGGCACCGGCCACGATCGGTGAGGTGATACGTCCTGGGGCTTATAAGCTCAAGCGTGAAGACAGCACAAACTTCAGCAACACCTGGAACATAGAACATCTACGTCGTTTTTTCACTTGAACTTGTAATTCAATTGTTTTTTTATGAGTAAATGTTTGCTCTTAAGGTTGTTCTCGTATAATCTTCTCGAAAATTATGCGTCTGAGTGCTTCGCTCCTACAAATTTTAAAGACTCTGGGACATGCGTCATTAACCATGCCTCAGAGCCTGGGGGCTGGACTAGTCGGAAATGATATCGGATATGATATGTCAAAACCACTCGGGCAAAGCAGCATATTTAAAGACAAAATGCAAGAACAAAAGAAATACTTTCAATTATTTGTTTACAGGTCCAAGGTTTCCGCGACAGCCGAAGAAGCATCCTTAACTTCCTCCTAGAGTTCGGCTGCCCAGTCTTCATCCACGTTACAGGCATAGCCATCTTTAATAGCCTTAAGATGCACTCGGGGATAAAGAGACTTGGTGATCGCCAGAGCCTGGCTAGCGCCGTTGTCTCCGTTTCCTTCAAGAGTATCTTAAGCTCCTTGGGGGCTTCCTCCAGCTGGGAGATGACTCGATCCCTGCTGAGCGGCCTCTCGCCTCCGAGATGAAGCAACCTCAGCAGTGGCTCAGAGGCCTCGTGAAGCTTGGAGCAAGACGTTTCAAGGGCCTCAACCCTCTCATTATAAGCGGCGTATTGCGCCCGCGTCTTGAATTTGTAGTCTGCAAGCAAAACTGATTATCAAGAAATGCCAAAAAGGCAACGAAGACAAAGGAGGGCCAAGCTGCTGAGCGTACCTTCTAACTCCTTCTCCGACTTCAATTTGGAGGCTTACGAGACCTTGAGTTGCTCTTGAAGCTTTGCAACGATGGAATCGGTGACACGGATATAAGGAAATCAAAAGGCGGGCGATTGAACAAGAGCATGGGGTGATGCAGGAAATATTTACCTCGAAGGAGCCAACGACGTCTAGCTTCTCTGCCGCGGGGTTTTCGCTCTTCCATAGCGCTGGACCTCGACCTTGATCTGCTCCAATTCGGCCAGATATTCCTGGCACGTCATGACCTCTGGGAGCATATTCTGGAGGTACTCAGATTTCTTTTCAGAGCGTTCTCCCAATTTCTGTAACCAACGCAGGGGAAGGTGACAACATGCTAACTGGCGCAAACACGAAGGTGATAAGAGTAGTGAAAGTATTACCCGAGCCAGGCAAGCACAAGTGGTGTCATGACTGTAAAAGTCATTCCTTTCTCTCTCCTCCTTCGAGTCGTCCAGGAACTTCAAGCCATCTTCCTCATCAACCCACGCGGTTTGCATTATGAGTTAGTGGCGAGCGGGAGTCGGCAGAACCCGGGGAATCTCTTCAACCTCGGGAGATGGACGGGAGATGGGCGCTTGAGCAATAGGACCCGGTGCCGAAGTATGGGGTGTCGGTGAAGGCGGCTGGGGCTCGGAAGGCGCTCTTGTGTCCCCGGGCGAGGCCTCCTCAACCAAGACATGAACATCCTGGGGCTCAGTTTCTTTGGGGACCCCGGACGGTGTCTCGATAGAAACATCGTACGAGGGATTCCTATAAGGAGAACTATCAATAAATAAGCTGGCAGAATGCATCGAATAAGTGTCGGTGGGGCATAAACCTGTCGGACTTCTTCATTTTCATTGGGGGCTTCTTTCGGGTGGCGGAGCCACTTCCGGAGGGACCACTCGGGGCGTCCCAAACTGGAACCATGCGCTCCTCCCGACTGCCCGAGTCTCTTGGAATTGGACTCGGCTGTACGACGGGCCCGTGGGGAAAGGGAGCCGAAGGCGCCGGGGCTTGTGCTGGTGGTTCCTGAATTTTGGGACCACCAGTCGGGTTTCAGGGATTCGCAGGGTACTTGGCAATCGCTTTCTCCCCCTTCTTGGTGGCGGGGTCTCCGGCCGGGGAGCTCGCAGGCCATTTAAAGGGAGTGCTCTTATGAACGAGCATCTCCGAGAGAGGCGCATCGCTAAAGAAAGCCAGTCGATCCTGAAAAGGAGTATTACAACTGTCAAAAAACATTCAGAGACCAATGTGGAAATCCATCAGCTAACTTTCCTACCTCAGGAGGAGGGTTTAATGCAGTAAAGGATTTTGGGCATTTGGCAGTGGACATCTCCACGCTCGAGGTAAAGAAGTCGCCTACCCGAGCATATACCTTCTCCTTCGACACCGCTTCGGGCAGTTCCCGGGTCGGGTCATCCTTTCCTTCGAACGCGTATCCCAGATGGACTCGCTCCTTCAGAGGTTGTATTCGGCGAGTAGCAAAATGGAGGGCGAGGCCAACTCCTGTGAGACCGTCTTCATTTAATTTCTCAATCAGCGCCAAGAGGTCATGCACTTGGTCCATGTTAGCAGCATTGGGGGCAGATACCTAGGCCGGCGCCCGACAAAGGAGGAGAGAGCAGGATCAGGATCGGCACAATAGAACAATTCCTGGTGTCAGCCTTTATTGGAAGTTTTGAAGGGAATAGCAAAGTAATTTTTCTTTAACCCCTCCTGCAGCTGAAATCCGGCTCCCCCAATTACCTTGGGGTCGCTCTTTGAGGGATAAGGTTTCAAAAGGTAAAAATGGCGAAAGAGATCGAAATGGGGGCGGATGCCCAAGAAACCCTCACAGAGGTGAACAAAGAGAGAGATCTGCAGAATGGAATTCGGATTCAAGTTCACCAATTCGGTCTTAGTAAAGAAGAAGACCACGAAGAAAGGCGCGAGCGGGAAGGCCGGCGCGTTGGAAGAAGGATTCAAAAACCACAATCTCTCCGGAACGGGGGGTAGGGATGGATTCACCTGCGGCCGGTCATGCGGAGATCAAGGTCAGGGCTGGAAGAACCACGTCATCCACCATGGATTGCAACCGCTCTTCCATCGTCACCGAGGTGGTCCAATCTTGAGGAAAAGGCTGCGAGGAGGTGTCTTTGGAAGAATGAGAAGACATTTTCGAAGGAAAAGATCAACGACGGCGCAAAGATGCGAGCGCAACAGCAGTTAATCCTAGCGGTGGAGAAGGCCGAGAGACAAAGGAAGCAGAAGAGGTAGGTGTATGCGATGGGAAAAATGAACCATCGGCTTAGTCCTTAAAGGGGGAAAATTAGGTTTTCACCGAATCTGCGGGAAAGAGATTGACCCTGCTCTATGCTTCGTAATGATTTGCTAGCCAGGCGTCCTGACATACAGAGGCAGTTATGGTTTGACCAAGTCATATTTGGGACACGTTGCTCCCCACGATGGGATGCTTAACCACTTATTGAGCTAAGCGAGACGTGGGTGTCCTCCAGTTCGGATTAAAAATATCTTCTTGTGATATGCCCCATGTTGGGTCGCTAGGTGGTTACCGTATGACGGAATCATATATCACGAGTTGAGCCTGATAAGGCACGATTCCAATGGTATGCCCCAAGATGGGTCGATAAGCTGTTCATCGTAATAAACGAGTACGGATACCATTCGAATAAACCTTGATATGTCCCAAGTCGGACCAGAGCTATATCCTACACCAGTCGGATACAGGTATCACTCGGCCATGAGCTGAGAAAATCCCGATACGCTCCAAGTCGAGCCTAAGCTATATCCTACAGCAGTCGGATATGGGTATCACTCGGCCAAGAGCCATGTAACATCCCAAAAATTTGAGTTTTGGAATGTTTGATTTCAAAATTGAACCAATTGTATTTTACTTGAATTAATTCTAGCTTAATTTGAATTTCTAAATAATGAAAGGATTTAATTTGACTAAACTATTCATCAAACTAAAGAATTTTAGTTTTAGTTGGGTTCCTTGTGCTCCAAGGAATTTTTCTGTATTTTTGGGGATTTTTCTGAATTTATTTGATATTTATTTGAATTTATTAGCATTTATTCGAATTTCTGGATTTATCTTAAATCGGAAAATGTATTTATTTTCTAAAAGCCCCTCGGGCCGAATCCTCTGCGGCCCACTCCTTTTCCCGCTCGGCTCGGCCCAATCGCTCGCTTGACAGACAATTGCTCGCCCGCGGCCCGGCCCCACGCGGCGCCACCGCCGTTGGATTCGCGCCACGTGTGCGATCGAGATTGTGCCGCATCGCCGCGCCGCGAACCCTAGCCGCCGCCGCCGCTCGGAGTCCTCGCGCCGCACGTCTTGGAGTCCATGTCGGACACGGTCGTCGAGGCCTCTATTTAAGCCGTCGCGCGCTGCCCGAGAATCCCCTTCACGTGCCGCCCCTTTTGCCCCACCTCTCACCGCCCGAGACGCCGCCGTTGCTCCGTGCGACCTCGTCGGAGTTCCTCGCCTTGGCCTAAGCTTTTCGCCGCCTTTTCTTCGCCTCCGGTTGTTCTCCGCCGTCCCCGATTGCATCTTCGAGTCGGCCGTAACCCCTTTTTTTCCGATCTGCTCTGAGCTGTGCCCGTTCCGTCGCGTTTCCTCCGCGGGCCTCGTCTTCTTCCTCATCTCCGATAAACCCCGCGCCGTCACTCGCCGCCGTCTGGTTTCGTGTGATCGTGGCCGTTCGATCTCGCGTCTGCGTCCCAGATGGCGCCACGTCTTTCGCTTCGCCCGCGCCTCGCTTTCCGCCGTCCGATCTGGTTGAGTCGCCGGATGCGCGACGCGTGGCTGCCGCGTCAGCTGATCTGCCAGCGTCAGCGCTGACGTCAACCGTGCGCCGGGTGCACGGTGAACCGAGCCCGCGCCGTGGACCGAGTCCACCGAGAGCCGGCTAACGTCAGCGATTGCGCAATAAATCCTTTTTCCGTATAAAAATAAATCCAGAAATTCTGATTTTCTATATTTTCTCTGAATTTAATCTTTCGGAGGCCCGTTCTCGCTCATACGAACTCCGATTGAGGCGATTCAAGTTTCTAAATTTTTCTAAAATCAAGATCTATCTTCCAGAGCTATTTATTTTCAGTTTTGAGCTTGTTTGAGTCTCTGTTTTGTATTTATTTGGTTTCGTTGCTTCTTTTCGGTGACGCTAATTCCGAGGAAGCGACGAAGACTTTGAAGACCAAGATTCAGCACTAGATCAGCAAGGCAAGTCGTAATCCTTTGATCATATTGATCCTATGTTTGCAAAAGTAATTTACTTTATTACAATTGCATGCTATTTTGTGTATCAATGCTTATTTAATGGGAGTAGATGTATACCTAGTTGACATTATGCCACCTTGATTAATTGGGATGCCATGTATCCATTGTTAAACCTAGGTTGGGACATTATTAATTGGACATAATTATTACACCAACATTGGGTTATCGTAGTTATGCTTAGACATGCTTATATATGCGTTGGGCTTCATATCACAGGTTGAATAATGTTAATCTTGACTTAATGAGATATTGAATCGTGGCCGGTAGCCACTATTGTAAAATTTGTTGTACCATGGCAGGGTTTGCCATTGGTCTTGGTTGAACGAATTATTTTCCCTCAGGCAAGTGATCGTGCAGTAAAGGGGGTGCTTTCTAGCACATTGGGATGTGGATGTCTTGCCTGAGACAATTAAGGACTTAATCTTGTGCGCCATTGAACTGGGCCTAACCGTACTACCACATGTCTTGTGGGTAAAGTTGTACAACCTCTGCAGAGTGTAAAACTATTCGAATAGCGCGTCATGATCATGGACAAAGCAGGGAATTTCACACGGGTATAGAGTGTTTCATAAAATGTGGAATGTGGAATTGTTGGGATGTGAACGGGGAGTTCACTGTTGTTTTGTTGTCTATCATTGATCTATCAGTTATTTATTTCTCTTTTCATAAATATGCTTTCAATCTATTTATTGTATTTCAATTCAAGTTACTGCTTTCTGCAAATGAACCATAAAGCTATCCATGTCAAGCCGTGCATGAATATATTGCATCAATTCCCTATGGCTTGCTGAGTACTTTTGTACTCACGGCTTTATGCCCTTGTTGATCAGTTGCTGAAGGAGATAATGAATATCATGAGGAGGAATTCTATGAAGATTACGTGGATTAGGAAGGCGTTACCCAGACGATTGCCTGTGGCATGTCGAATGGCTCAAGTTATCTTTTCCGCTGCGATAGTATTTGTTCCTTAAGCCCTTAAGGCGTAATGGTGTAAACATTGACCATAAGGTCGTTTGCTTTATTCAATAATAAATTGCTTCTTAGTTAATTCGTTGTATGGAATGGTATTTCATCTATGTTTCCACTGTGTGTATTAGCGTGATCCTGGACTAGTGCAGTATACACAGAGGGTTTCGGATTTGCAAATCCGGGTCCCGACAAGCCACGTATGTATGGTATGCTCCAAGTTGAGCCTAAGTTATATCCTACACCAGTCGGATATAGGTATCAATCGGCCATGAGCCAAGAAAGTCTTGATACGCTCTGAGTTGAGCCTAAGCTATATCCTACAGCAGTCGGATATGGGTATCACTCGGCCTAGAGTCATGAGAATATGATATGTCCCAAGTTGGACCAGAGCTATATCCTACAGCAGTTGAATATAGGTATCACTCGGCCAAGAGCCGCGCGAATCCTAATATGTCCCAAGTCGGACCTAAAATATATCCTACGATGATTGGATGCGAATATCGCCCGACCAAAGAGCCATGCAAGCTTCGATAAATACCCCAAGCTGGATCTAAGCTACGTCTAAACGACAATCATGGAAAAAGCTTGGAAAAGTTACTTCTTTATTATATATATAAATTCCCCAGGCATTATGCTTAGGAAAATATTACATTTATAGGGGCCCTGGACTTCTCCGCGGCGCACCCGGCCGAGCGCCTCCACGAGAGCCTCCCTAGCCCTGTAGAGGGCAGGGAAGATCTCGAGGAAGGTGTCGACGGCGACGCGGTCGCGGGTAACAACCTCTTCTTCAGCCAATTCGGCCATGGCGAAGTCGAAGAACGCCCATTCTTCGGCAAGCTCAGGGTCCCGGTCGTCCATGTAATTCCTCATGAAGAAGCTAGAGCTTGGAGTAAGGAAGAGGAGGACTAAGCGAGAAGGAATGCATTCTACAAGCGTTGGTTTGCTTTTTATAGCCGATACGGCAAGGTTGAAGTAAATGCAAAGATGCAGTAACATCAGAAGCCGAGGTGACTTAGAGTTAATATGGTTCAGAAGCCAAAGAGGTTTTTGGGAAAAAGAATTGACTCAAGAGGTCAGAACAACTTCGAAGACTGTCCAGGGATATATTTGAGTCCTTCATAATCCCCTTGCTGCAAAGAAAAACATTCAAATCAAAGAAGAAACCAGTCAGAAGTTCATGCTAGAAGCTGAAAGCGCGGATCCAAGTTGGGTCCCAGATAAAGATGTAGCAACCGGATCATGAATCACTCGGGGTCTACTATGGAATATATGAAACCAGGTGTCTTCATAACCGGCCTAGAAATGCCTCAGGGAGAGACAAGGCCCAATGGAAGGCCCAGTGGATGACCTCCGCGCCAAGCCTTGCTGCCGTGCGGAAGGGGATACATCCTATAGGCAGTTGAACATGCATTTAGATATAAAAGATATGATTGTAATCCGAGTTGTTAACAGGGTAGTTAAAGATGTAAACTCTATCCTGTAACCGATCAGAATCATATAACCGATCGGAATCCCCTAACCGATCGGGACTCTGTAAACCGCCCCACCCCCACTATATATGGGAGAGGATGGGCAACAACATGGGGAGATCGAGCTCACAAGCAATCTTAGATCCAAGAGATCCACATAATCCCAGCACACAGGACTAGGGTATTACCTCCACCGTCGAGGGCCTGAACCTGTCTAATCCTTTGTCTTGTGTGACCTTCAAGTTTGAGATCTAGCGCCTGCCCCATAAATTTATTGCCGACTACAAAAGTCGACACCTGGTCGGGTGAATGATACCACAATAAAAGGACCTTCCCATTTTCGAAGATAATTTATTTGAAGTGGACTTATTCTGGATACGCCTTAGAACCAAGTCTCCCACATTGAGTGTTCATGGTTGAACTCTTTTGTTGTAGTATCGTCTTAAGCCTTGTAAATAGGTGACCGACCTGATAAGTGCTCGATCCCGCTTTTCTTCTATGAGGTTAATATCATCTTCGTGTTGGATGTCTTGATTGACCTGCTGACAGAGAGTAGCTCGTGTAGAATCTAAGTGGATCTCACTAGGCAACACGGCTTTTGCTCCGTAGACTAGTTGAAAATGTGTTTTGCCTGTTGCTCTACTGGATGTCGTGTGTATGGCCCAAAGCATTGAGTAGAGGTCTTCTACCCAAACCCTTGAGTAATTGGTAAGACGATCAAACACTTGTTTCTTCGTACCTTGTATGATTTGGCCATTAGCACGTTCTACTGCTCAATTGCTTTGAGGATGAGCAACTGAAGTGTAACAAATTTTTGTGCTTATTTCATCACAATAATCTTGAAATAGACCACTAATAAATTTTGATCCATTGTCAGTAATTAGTCGACTAGGAACACCAAATCTAGTGACTATGTTTTTCACAAAGAATTTCTTTGCTGCTTGAGCCGTAATTGAAACAAGAGGCTCGACCTCAATCCATTTGATGAACGTATGAATTGTAGCAAACAAAAATTTGAATCCATTGGTTGCTTTTAGTAAATGACCTACTATATCAATGCCCCATGTCGAAAATGCTCATCACAATTGTCGAAGGTTAGAAATCGACAATAAACTTATACTTTCGGGTACCTTCGGGTTATCAGAGTCAAGCACAAAATCAGAGGCACACGATGTAGACAAGTTCGGGCCCCTCAGCGGAGTAACACCCTACTTGCTGTGTGGATGATATATGTATGTGGTGGATGGAATACAGAGCAATGTGTCTAGCCCTAGTTAAAAGGAAGATAGAACTCAGGCTAAGGCTAAGCTAAGGTTGGAGGTTGACGAAGCGTTGGGTCGTCGACTCCTGGTTGCTCTGCGTAAAAGCTCTCAAAGTCTTCTCTTCGTCTGGCTTGGAAGTCTTCTAGTTTCTCTCCCTCCCTTGAGGACCCCTACCCTCGGCCTTATATAGTCGGGGTAGCCGGCCTCAAGTCGAGTTGTAGTCGGTTTGGAGTACCAGATCGTAGCCGATGAGTAGTCCATCGTGGTGTGATCTTCGCAGCATATCCAAACTTCCCTGAATATCAGATGTACTCGAGTTGGTTTCCTCGTAACGGGAATATGATTGAGTCCTTCCTAATATGGACTTATCCTTTCCGCACATATCTTATCCCATAGAACTAGGCCCATGATATCCGAAGTCTCTGTACGTCGTTAGGAAATATCCTTCGCGTATCATACACGTGCTCATATCCCATATTTAGATATTCAACAGTAGCCCCCGAACACTGTTCAGCGGAGGGTCCGCTTAAGTGCTTGGTCCATTACTGCCAAGGCCTCGCTTGGTCGAGTAATGCCTCGCCTGCTTTTGCTTGAATGATTCAAGTAGATTGGGAATCACTGAGTATCGAGTAGGGATGTGTTGGGTCGAGTGCCCTACCATTAGCCCGTATTGAGTCCTCAGGGTAACCACAAGCTACTTGATGTCGACTCGTCGACTCGACTATGAGCTGAGTTGGAAAAAATTCAAAAAATCTAAATGTTGGGCAGCTGAGCGTTTATTGCTCTCATCTGCAATGCCAAGATGGGTGCAGTGTCATCATTCCGTCTTTCGCGCCGATTGAAGCACCATGCCATGGGGAATGTACCATTCGCCTGGAGAAGATTTTGGCCTATAAATTCCTCGATCTGGAACTGTAGCCATTCCTTTCTCCTACCTCTAGCCTTACTCTTGAAACCTCCGTCGCGCTACTTAAGCCTTAGCACCGCCACCTTCAAAAAACTTGTCTTACCTTTTCCTCAATGGCATCCAACCCTTCAAACAGCGCCGGAGTTGTTCCACCACCGGAGAAGAGACCCGAGACAACCAAGGTGGCCTTCGAGGACGAGGCCCTCGAAAGGGTGTGGCAGAAGTCGATCATGACGAAGAAGCGTCTTGCCGATTTGGAGAAGGATGGATTCGTTCCTCCTCGGGAGTTCTTCCATTGGAGGCCGTCACAAGGAGAACTCTATCCACCCCTGGGAATGAGGATGAGACCGTTGTGTTCTAGTCCTTTTTCTACTGCGGACTCAATTTTCCCCTCTTCTCTGTTTTTGCTTTCGATTCATGAGCTCTACCAGATCCAGCTTTTCCACCTGAGCCCCAATTCTATCACGAAGCTCAGTGTGTTTGTTCACCTCTCCAGACACCATGAACTTCCCCATAGCTTATCGACCACTCTTCATTCATCCGATTGACCTATGGACGAAAGTCCCTCCTTCAACCGCCCGCTTATTATGTCTAGAAGATCGAGGAGCTGAGGAAAACCGGGCTGACTTGGTGGCACGTCGTTAGAGACTTCCTCACGCATCGGTTGAGTCGGCTGAAGTGCTAGGACCACTTGGCCTAGGACTACTCTGGAGTCGATGATGCCACCAAGGACAATCCTGAAAGTAAGTACTTATAATATCTTGATTTCTTTGCTTTAGTTGATGAATAGTAAGCTAACTTGTTTTTTCCAGATCTGTCAGACTCAGACATCCCCTCCAGGCTGAGCAAGATGTTCTAGCGCTCGGAACCTGACGCTTGTGGCATCGAGGCGTATTCGCTCGCAACCCTCGGCTAGATGTGAGTGCTTTGTAACAGTTCTTAATGCATCGTTCATGCATCTGTTACCTACTTTGACCCAGCATCTCCTTAGGAGGCCAGGTTCGACAATGACAGTGGACCGATCGAGGGAGTCATCGGCCTGGATGACGACGAGCTGATTCGAGACGATGATCAAGAATCGGGCTTTGTCTCTGCCATTGCTGGCTCTCCTCTTAATGATCCGGCACCCAGTACCATTCCGAATGAGGGTTTAGTGGCCTTGGAACAAGCAGCGGTCAAGTTCCCCCTGGCGAGAAGGTCGGTGTCTCCAGTGCACCATCGACCAGTTAAACGGACTTGGACCTCATCTTCAAGGCCATCCAATCAGGTGATCTTCAATCGCTCACTTGGATGTTTTGAAATCTCTTCTGACGTAATCCAACAAATGCTGGATGATCAGCGGGCCACCTTGGGGCCAGATACATAGAAGTTGGCAGCTCCTGCATAGACGTCTCCTTGAACGGGATCTCCATCGACCCAAGTGGTCGAGCAGGTAATACTGGTATCGCGCAACCCTTGTCATATCCATCTTTGGCATTCTTTAGTTCATAATAACCTTTTGTTCGTAGGTTCTACCGTCGACCCTTGATCCGCCGGTGCCATCTCCTCCACCAGTAGTGCCAGTTGAGAAGTTGACTGTCGGGATCAAACCAGTCCCAGCAAAATCAGCTGTGCCAAAGAAAAACATACACGCAAAATTTTGGCTAGCGAAGTAAGTTTCCTTTCTTTCTTTGTGATTCTTTCTTCTTTTGGAGATGTCATGTAGAAAATCTCCTGCAGGAAAGGGGCATCTAGCAGTGCGGTCGGTGACATCGCCATAGCTGCCTTGTCGTCTCTCAGCACAGTTACCACAACAACAGCTCCACCTCCTCCAACTTCTGAAGCACCTCTGGAATATTGGTCTGTCCTGAAGCCCCAGTTTCAAGTACGCAATTACCACCAATTTGTTTCCTACACTCTGCTTTATCCTCTCCTTTGCTTTTTGACACCTCTTGGCTTCTTTCTACAGTTCGTTACAGATACCCTGCACAAGGTTGAAACTTTCTGCGAGCAAGCCAATCAACAAAATGAGCGGCTCCAGGCTTTCAGCCAACAAACACTCAAGATGAAAGACATCGAACTGGTGGCACTCAGGGCTAACCTGAGGACTGCTAAGGCTGATGCCGAAAAGCAGAAGGGGGAGGCGAAGAAGTTGAAAGCGAAGGTAGAGAAGCTGAAGGCCGAGAAAGCTGCTACCGATGCTACGTGGCTCAAGGCCAAGGTCAGCTGAGAAAAGGAGGAGGCGAGCAGGAAGGTGGCAAAGGGTGAAAAGGCTACAGTAGATGCGGCGCTTACCACCCTACAATCGGAGACCCTCGAGCACATGACTTCATCTTCACGTCTTGCGACTTCTCACATGCTTGTCCTGGTGAAGAGCCATCATCCAAGCCTGGACCTCTCGATATTAAATGAAGGATTTGCATGTGAGGTTAACGAGGTTGTCGATTACATCGAGTCCTCAAAAGACCTTACTGAGTGGGTCGTCACCCAGTTGGAGTTGTCTCTTGATGGTGATAAAGATGATGCCAACCAGGACCCTTAGGCCATGTTATGCTGATGAAAAAACTAAATGTTTGATGTTACTATAGTCTTTCATGATAATACCAATTAATTTGCTTGTCCATTGTGCTTTGCCTACTATTTCCTTGTCTATGAAATAAAGTAGCATGAGTAGATGCAAATCTGACTTAGTGTTTATAGACCCTTAGTAAAGAGCATACCAAATTGTACCTACACACAGGGCAAGAAAAATGTTCATCAAATGCCTTAACCCCTGAGCGAGTACTCGGAGAGGCCACATATAACATAAACTCTATATTAGTTACAATAAAACTACATGGTTCTTGCAAGTCTTCATCGACCATATAACTTAGACTTTGTAGTAAACGTGAACTTGCTGAGCAGCGCATATAGAATCGACTAGAGGTCTCGTCTCCCGCCGTCCGCTGAGCGTTAGATATCTGATAATCTAGTGCTCGTATGCGCACAGGATAGAATTGCTCATCGTCGGGTTCAAGCATGGCCACACATTGGTTTTGTTTGCTGACATGCTAAGAACGCGATCAAGTAAATGCGTGCAAAACATCATATGTAAAAGAAAGTAATGAAATTGTGCCTACAGCGCTCCGCTCGATAACAATATCGACCAGGAAAAAGAACAAAGGTATAGAGTTACCTGTAGCCCCTGACTCCTTACTCGATGATGTGTCATCGGGTAGGGAGTAGATTGACGTAAGTACAACACCGTGATGTAGCCCTCGACTCTTTACCCGATAGCTGGATCGAGCAAAAAAGAGTGAAGCATTAGCATCACAAATACCTGTTGCGACTCTGAACCCCTTATTCAATAGATGTATCGATCCGAGTGGAGCCAGGTAATGAAAAGATCGAGCAATGTAGCCCCTGACCCTCTACTCGATGGGTGCATCGATTAGATGGTAGAGCATATGCGTCAAAAAATACATTATGTAGCCCCCGACTTTCTACTCGATTGCTTCATCGAGAAGAGAGCAAAACATAAGCATCTGTAATAATAGCCCTCGATCATACACTCGGGCGCATGAGGCCCTGAGCATTTTGGTGAGGCCTCGAAAAATCCAAACAGTTGGGGTAGATGAACAATATATCTCCATTGCAGTGATTGAAGTCTGTTACAGTTTTCGTGCCCCTTCAGCTTCCACACGGCACGCCATAGAGTACCGTCTCTTCGGTTTCCACACTCATGTGGAAGTGCAACAGATGCCTCATGGATTAGGCCGACGCGAATTTAAATGAATTCATTGCTGCAGTATGACTTGATCCCAGAGCTATAAATAGATGGGACTCGTAGTCACATGCCACAACTAATCTTCTTTCTTGCCCTCCTACTCGCGACGATCTCTCTCTTCAATGGCCTCCACTCCCCCATCGTCCCCGTCCATGATCATCCTTGGAGATTCCCCTCCCCTACGCCGCTATCCACAGTTTCTCCGGGGAGGTTCATCATCTCCTCTGATGAGGAGGAGGAGATCGACTGGTAGGGTGTCAAGAGGGAAGTTTGGCTGGAGTAGGAAGAAGAGGTGACCAGCAAGCTGAAGGTCGCCGTCGAAGAAAATGACCCCACCCCTGATCCTTTCGCGAGAGCAGATGCCACCATCGGCACACGAGCAGAATAAGGTGAAGCCACCGACGCTGGAGAAGGTGGTGAAGCTCACAACAACTTCATGAGCCCAATGCTTGCTCACCCTCCAAGCCTTTTTTTTATTCACCTCACAACAACTTCATGAGCCCAATGCTTGCTCACCCTCCAAGCCATCCCGGTGCTCAGAGGCTAGAGAGGTCGCCTTTTCCATCAACTGCCGCCCGTGTGTTCGCGTCCTCCTATGGTCCATACAGAGGGCGCAAGACCATCCCGGGGACCATCCTTTTCCAGTCCCCGTGGATGCAGGGGAGGCGGTGTGATGCCTCTGAGGATAAGTAGTAGTAGATTACCTACTTTAAGATGTAATAGGATAAACTTTTGTTAGTAAAATTTTAATGAAATTGTACTTACCTAAATTTTGATTGCAATGCACTTCTGTCTTATTCATGTATGAAATCTCCTCAGTTGATCGATGTTCCATGAGTTGTCAAGTATGGCTCCTTTCGATGTTAATAGCCGTACCGATCCAGGTCGAGTCACTTCAACCACCACATAGGGACCTTCCTACTTAGGCCATAGCTTATTATGGTTATCTTGCTTCTGCACCTTTCATAGTACTAAGTCCCCGGCGGTGAATGCTCTTTCCTAGGTACTCTGGCCATGATATCTGCGCAAGGCTTGCAGATACTTTGCCGCTCGAATGGGTGCCCGATCTGTGTACTCTTCGAGTAGATTTACATCGTCAGTTCGCACCTGCTCCTATTCCTCTTCGAAGTAGTTGTCCACACGAGGTAACCTGAACATTAACTCAGTCGAAAGAACTGCTTCTGCTCCGTAGACCAAGAAAAGTGATGTTTCACCAGTGGCTCGACTAGTTGATGTACGAGAAGCCCATAACACTGATGGGAGTTCTTTCACCCACCAGTTCGAGTAAGCCTTGAGCCTATCGAACACGCGGGTCTTGATCCCCTGCAGGATTATGCCATTCACACGTTCGACCTGATCGTTGCTCTGAGGATGAGCTACGGAAGTGAAGCAAAGTTTGATACCCAATTATTCAGAAAAAGGCTATGAAAGCGCTGCTTTTGAACTGGCTACTATTGTCTGTAATTACTCGATTAGGGATGTCGAAGTGAGTAACGATGCTCCTCATAAACTTCTTAGCCGCTTCTAAGATTATGTTCCTAACGGGTTTGGCTTCGATCCACTTGGTGAACGTGTCGATGGCCACAAATAAGAACTTGTAACATCCTTGGGCTCTTGGGAACGGTTCCAAGATATCCAAGCCCCAGACGGAGAAAGGCCAAGACAGAGGAACAGTTTGTAGAGCCTGGGCTGGTCTGGTGGTTTGCTTACCATAAAATTTGCTGCTCTCGCACTTTTCACCAACTCGCAAGCATTCTAGAGGGCAGTCGGCCAACAGAACCCCTGCCAAAAAATTTTCCTGACTATGGTGCGATAGGACGCATGGTTGCTGCAGATGCCTCCATGGACATCGAGCAATATCTTATTGCCCTCTTTCTGAGTGATACACTTCATCAACATTCCGTTACTCCCCTTTCGGTAGAGCTTGCCATCTACCAACGTGTATAGCTTGGACTTACACGCAATTTTCTCGGCTGAGGCATCATCATCAGGGATCTCTAGACCTTTGAGATAGGCTTGGAATGGATTCATCCAAGTCGGCTCGCGTTCAAGTAGTGCAGCTTCCGTGTCTGGAAGTTCTGCCTCGCTGACTCGACCAGTCTGTGGTCGAGTTGGGCAACATCTGCCTCCCATACGGGGGAGATGGATGGTTTGAGGAGTTTCTTGATGAAAACGCCTGCAGGCGTGGGAGAACAGTTTGAAGCGAACTTGGCAAGTTCGTTGGCGGTGGAATTGTCACATCGCCTGATATGCCTTACCTCGAGCCCTTCAAACTTTTGCTCTAGCTTGCGAACCTCATTCAGATATGCCACCATGTTGTCGTCTAAGCACTGGTACTCCTTTTGTACTTGGTTCATCACTAGCTATGAGTTACCTTTCACGAGTGTCGGGACCCGAACATGCAAATCCGGACCCTCTGTGTATTCTGCACTAGTCCAGGATCAAGCTAGTGCACACAGGCTAAATATTGATGAATATCACAATCATACTTAACGGTAACATAATAAAGACTTCATCAATATTAAATATAACTGTTCGACGACCTTATGGTCAACCTTACATGAATACGCCTCGCAGGGCTAAAACTGAAAGTAAATAAATAGCAGCGAAAATAAACACAAGTGTAGAAACCCTTCAATCTGCCACAAGCAACTGACAAGGTTCGCACCCTAGTTATTCGCCTCTTCCTGATACTCTTCCTCAAAAGTAGGCGTTGCTTCTTCTCCAACTGGTGATGTTTTGTTGCAAGGGGGGTAAGTACATAGAGCACTCAACAAGTTGCGCACAAAATGCAAGTTTAATATACTATATGCATGGCTTATTACAAAGGATAGACTGACATGGTTAATTTGCATAAGCAGCATTAGTAAAATAATAGCATAAATAGATTGAAAGACAGTAAAACAAATAATAACAATAATACATTTTCCATTTGTTTTCCAATAACCAACTCATAACCTTATTCCACATTTCATATCCATACCCATATTTGTTTTTAATGAAATCTAACCCTTGACTGTAATCACCGAGCAATGCTCAATACCGCGAGCACGGCTATTCGAATAGATTTTACAATCTGCAGAGGTTATACACTTTACCCACACGATACAACCATACACCACAAAGGCAAGTGATTATAATAAAGCCTTTCCAATGCTTATCTAAACCCAGTACTATCCGCTAAGGTTTCAACACTGGTGGGACTGGTTACCACATCCAGGGCCCCCCTCTTGCACCATGTGAGCATACCCGTGCGAGGACTGATTACCACTACTTGGGTCTCACACCACCAAAAATAGTACAAAAGCTTAGACTCGATAGATTAATCAGCTAGGTCTGTCCCATAACAGACATGTGGTTGTATGAATGACTCAGTTCAAATTCTTGCAAGGTTAAGTCCTTAATTGACCAAGGCAAGACTAACTAAAAATCATCATAACCATGAACCAACCATTATCATAAAAAGCAAAGCGACCGCCCAAGTGCCGCATTGGCCTACCACAAATACATGCCACTTGCCTCAGTCTAAATCATTTTACCACCCTAGTTGATTACCATGCACCACGTGCCATCAACAACAACAACATTGTGTAACAAAACCCGACACACAATTTAATAAACAAGTTCCATAATCATTAAGCAAGATTAACCAATTTTTCATAAAATAATTACTCGTTGCACGGCCTAAGCATTCTACTTGCGTTCTAACCAACCATATTGGCAATTATAGCTACCAATTAGTATTAAACCATTATAGGGTGAAAAATGAGATACAACATAAGACATGACATGGTGGGTGTAACTCAAAGTGGACAATAGCTAATCCCAACATATTTGAAACAACGATACTTGAATTAATATGCAATACTTTGAAACAATATAATATTTAAAGCATAGGTTCTGAAAGATCGAAATGGCGATCAGAGGGGGGGTGAATGATCCCAAATAAAATTTCCCCCCACTCAAAGTACTCCAAACAATCTCACAATAAAAATCTGAAACACCAAAAGATTTTCCTTTAAAATGGTGTTTCTCAGATTCGCATACCCTCAAAAAACCCGAACAATTAGACAACTATGTGTACCCCTAGCTTGCATGGATGAGAACCATGAATCATGTGAGGGAATTTTTAATCATAATCCTGGTTGTCAAGTGTCCAAACAAAGAGGAATCAACTCAAAGACTACTTTTCTAAAAGAGATAAAGCTAAAACACCAAAGTCTCTTTCAGAAAAGTAAAAGCAGATTTTCCAGGAATTGTCCTCAATTGGAGCAGGTGGTTAGTGAGTTTCTGTTGCTCTAAAATTTATGGGAATTTTTATTCCTGTGAGCAGTTGGGTCATGAAACACTTTACCAACAATGACCTCAAAAATCTTTGTAGAATAAATATGAAAAATCAAGCAATGCAGACAGTCAGGAACATCGATCAGAAATTTTGAGTCCCGGTTTTCACTTCATAGCGCTCAAACGGTGCAACCAGTGGATTCAAATTTTTTTTGAAAGATGGAAATATGAGTCTTGCACCTTCTCCAACAAGAATCACTGAAAAATTATTTTTCTATATGTTTATAAAAATCAAAGACTGACTGCTGCGCGAAGAACAAGTTCTGGACAGATTTGCAATTCAATAAGAACTTGACCTCAAGTCTATCCTAGGGTGCAAGAAAGATGTAAAACCATATGAACACCCTTACGACATCCTAGAAGAACAGCATTTAGAAGGAGGGGAGGCAAATCCAAATTGCGATAAAGTAAATTGCGAGAAAGTAAACGCGGGAAACTAAATGCTGAATTTAAATTGAGTAATTTAAATGCGTAATGTAAATGCGTAAAGGAAATGAAACATGAACATAAATGAAAAACATTTCATTTTTGGAAGGAGAGGTTACAAAGCCTCACATTTCATGTGGGCAAAGCTCAAAGGAGCATCAAAAACCTCAAACCCTTCAAGGGGGGAAGGCTACCCCTCCACCCCTATTTATACAACTCTTGGGCCACCTACCACCCTTGGATGAGCCTCTAAACCCTAGAGAATTCATCAAGGGCTAGGATTTACCCACTCAACCAGCCATGCAAGGGTTCACCCAAAACCCACAACACATAATGGGTTTTCTTGCACGGTTCTCAAAGCACACTAACTAGACCCGCTATCCTATCAACTAGACCGCAATCCGACGGCCCTCATCGATCCGAGCAACATCTAGCTAGCATCACATCCATTCCTTGTCTTCACAGCTTGCATGGACTCCGTCTCCGATCATCTTCCGGCGATCCCCGACCGTCTAGACCTTCGACGCTCCTCGCCTAGTCCCGACCATCCTTCGCCTCACCATGACCTAGCACCGTCGTCCTGCAACCATCAAAAACTAGGAAACTCCTCACATAGCAATGCCCACAAAGATGTGCAATAAATCCATCAAAGTATACTCATTAAAATTCATTTTTCCTCGTTCTGGCCGGTAGCACCGGGAAAACAGAGAAGACCTCAAATTGCTTCCAGTTGAAAATCCATTTCAAATCAAACTCAAACATGAGGAACCCAAGCTTAAATTTAGTCAAATACTCATCACAAATTTGGATAGACCTCCACATGGTCCTTCAATCTCCCCCTTGATGAGTATATTGACAAACACAACAAAAGGCATATGATTTGAGTTTGAAGAGGATGAAGAAGAAAGCAATTTTTTTGTTGCAAAGTCAAACTTGGTCCAAATATAGAAATTGGAACCATGACCAAGTTGACGAAAAGCAAGTTTTCAACAAAAACTCTAAAATCCAACTAAACATGTCAAATGTGATTATGAGATTATGATCCAATAGAAGTAGTAGCATAGTTTTACAAAGATCATAATAACCAAATAAGCATTCACATTTTTATCTTTTTAGTGATGCCGTTTCTACGTTTTCTCCCCCTTTTGGCAATATAGGCATCAATTTTTTTATGTATGCATGAAATGCAATCTAAAGAGCTTTGAAGATTATCCAATTGATCAAAATGAAAAGATGTTACACCAAGCTTGTCAATTTCAGAATATGACTAAATTAAGACATGTCCAAGACCAATACATTTTATGAAAAAGCTTAGTTTTACAATATTTCATTTTAGCATGATTTGACAAGTGCAAAACATAACGAAGTTTCAAAGCTAGAAGCAAAACCACTCAAGGATCAAATGGAAAACCTAGAGTTCAACCTACTCAACACTTTGTGGAATTTTGAAGTGCATATAAGTTCCTTCAAGCTCAAAAAATTAAATAAAATTCACCATTAAATATAGCATGATTTTAAAAAATTTAAGAAACTGGAATCACCTCAATTGGTGTTCAAATGCAAAAGATATAGCAATTCAAAGTTTGAAATGAAAGATAAATCAGAAAATTGGAAAAACCCGAATTATTTTTATACTGGAAAATAGCATTTATGATGTCATGTTGACGTTAGCATCGAAAAGATTTTTGGCTGAAATATTTTTCTACGAAAAAAGCAATATATGATGTCATGCTGACGTCAGCGAACACGTGGCGCAACCACAGCGCGACATGCGTCACCGACGTATGGACTCGGTCCACGGCAGGCGCTGGTCCACGGTGGACCGGCAGCACTGTGCCCGTGCACCGACTGACGCAAGCTGTGGCGTCAGCGATGACACTCGACCAATCACAACGCGACACACGACGACATGCGACTGGTGCAGCGCTCGGCGCAATCTCATCCGCTCAATTCAAAACGAATGGCTAAAATCAGCGCAAGGCGCGATGCGGTGGCTCACTGCGGAGGCGACACGCATCACCATCCTGATCGTCCATGTCTAATCGGATGGCAGCGACGATGGCGAGAACTGAAATGACGAGGCGACGCAGCTAGCCCAGTGGACGGCACGTGGCACGATCCAGGACGGACACTACGGATCTGATGGCTACGATGCGGCGACACGAGGCAAGGCGGCGGCGACTACGTGGCTCAACCACAGACGACCGATAAGGATCCAATGGCGGCGAAGCGGCGAAGTGAAGACAGCCACTCGGTTACCCCGGCGGGCGACACGTGAAAGAAATCTGACGGTGCTTACCAGATTCTACGGCTAACAAAGCTTGCAACAACAGCGATGGCGTGGCGGAGTAGGTTCACCAGAGATGAAGACGACGAAGATGAGGCCGATGGCGTTCCGGGGCACCTCCGGCGACGTTAGCTGGTGCGTCTGAAGCGTCTTGATACGGCGAACTCAGCGAGGGTCCTAGCGGCGTAGACGACTCGACGGCGGCAGGACGAGACGAAAACTGTGGTGGCATGAAGCGGCAACTACGGTGAGCTTGCACGGGCGCAAGATGGCGTCTCAGTGGGCGTGCTCTAGGGCTACGGATGTGTCTCGGCATGCGCAACACAAGGGTGGTTTTGGCGCATTAAATAGGGCCCTTGGCTTCCGCGAAACGAGACGAAAAAAACTCCAAGAAGCACGGGATCCGGCGGCGCGACGGATTCGGATGAGCCGACGTGGTACAATCCAGAGCGTCCACACAGATCCGATCGATGGCTGGCAGCAAGAGGCGGCGTGACACGATCACAGCCGTTGGATCAAAATCCAACGGTCGCGCGGCTAGGGTTCTGCGGGGCGGGCTGCGCGGGCTGGGCTGTGCGAAGGAAACGGGCCGAACCGGAGGGGTTTCGGCCCAACACTATTCAATCGATTTTTAAAACTATTTCGAATTAAAATAATTCAGATAATAGATAAAGCCGAAATACATAGAAAAAATACCAGGAAAAATCCCGAAAAATTCCAAAAAATACTTTGGGACATTTGGAACTCAAATAAAATATTTCCAACCAAAGATCATTAATAATTTTCTCTGAATGATTAAAAGATAGCAAAAGGCTTTATTCAAAATTCCAAAATGAATTAAATAAAACCTTAAAAATTCAATAACAAAGAAAAAACATATTAACTCTAATAAAAGCAAAATTTTGGGATGTTACAACGAGTAATCGTTTGATGCCAAGTGACGCAGCCATGCAGAGCCCGTTAACCATTCCCTCATATTCTGCAACGTTGTTCAAGCCGGAAAATCGAGTTGAATGACATATGTAACCTCCTCACCTATCAGGGATTTGAGCATGATGCCAGCCCCCAAGCCCTAAAGCGTGAGCGACCCATCAAAGGACATTGTCCAGTGGTCGTCGACCGCCTTGTGCTCCTTTTCCTCGATGTGCGTCCATTCCATGATGAAGTCCGTTAAGACTCCTGACTTGATGCTGGTTCGTGGCGTGATGTCGACCTTGAACTCGTTGAGTTCGACCACCCACTACGCAATTCGCCCTGTCGCTTCTCGTTTGCTTATTATCTCCTTCAATGGATACGACGTCATAACCGTAATCTTATGTGCCTGAAAGTAGTATCACAGCTTTCGAGAAGTCATCAGGACAGCGTACAACATCTTCTGAACCTGAGGGTATCGTAGCTTGGCATCATGCAAGATCTCGCTCATGTAGGACACCGGCTTCTCGACCTTGGCCTTTTTCTTAGGGAATCTTGCTCGACCACCAGGACTATGCTTAATACTTGAGGGGTAGCTGCAATGTACAAAAAGAGCTCCTCTTTTTCATTAGGCGAAGTTAAAACTAATAGAGGAAATAAGTACCTTTTCAGATCTTCAAAAGCTTCTTCTGCCTCCTTGGTCCACTCGAAAGTGTCCTACTTCTTGAGTAACTTGAAGAAGGATAGCCATCGTTCACCCATCCGAGAAATGAATCGACTAAGTGCTAGTGAAAGTTCAAGCTCCATTAGTTTGGTTTTGGTGTTAATGACAAATCTAATATTGAAACTAACTCTTTTGATAATCATAATATTGATTAGTATCAATTATTAATTAATGATAAATCCTTTCTATGAGACAAACTCTTTTATTGAGTATATCTTTGATTAGTCTCATCTCATTGAAAAATGAAAAATCCAAGGTATGCTCTTGTATTTATTTTATGATATCTTATTGCATACTTAGAACTCAAGTTAAAGGATGAACTCTTCCATTGCTTATATATTAAAAGATGCGCATTATGTTGCCAACTTCATCTATATTACATGAATGCACATATCTAGGGGGAGTTCACAATTTAACTTGATGTTTCAATAGTATTGATCCATGTCCTCTTGCCAAACAACATATAGGATCAAGACTTTAAAACAATCCTTTGAGTATATGTAACTTGTGTAGTTGTAGTATACTCATGTTAATATAGGATAAACTCAAATGCTATCTAAGATTGATTATGTGCATATTGATTCTAAGTTCAATTATTTATATGCACATATTTAATGGAATTTATTCTATTCTTGATGGTATTAAGAGTATTGATCCATTTCTATCACTCCAACATAATTTGGACCATTACTTAGTAACCATCAAAATGAGTATATGAAACTTGTGTAGTTAATATATACTCATGTCAATTTAAATGAAATTTAAATTGAGTTCGCTTGTCTTTTAATCATCAAAGAATGCTTCATCATGTGTTGATGTCATTCTTTGTTGATTTAGGACAAACGGGAAGTTCTTGAGTATAAAGAAGCATTAGTTGCATCAAAGTACTCAAGACACAATCAATTCGTTCAAAATTGATTTGGGTTGTACTCAATCGATCTCGGGGGAATCCATTATGTGTTAAGGGAGTGCAAGTGATGATTGAGACAACCGTGTTTGTTGGACTAACAATCTTCATGAGTTGTGAAGTAGGTTGAGTCCAAGAAAATGAATAATCGGGAAGAAGAATTTATCATGTGTTGATGAGCTTCAAAGATGAATCCTAAAGTGAAGTGAAGCTAGAGAAGGTTCATCATGTGTTGATAAACAAGAAGAAAGATCCCGACTTGGAGAAAAGATGATCGGTCATCATGAAAGCTCCAAGAGGTTGCGAGAGGCAAAGGTATAACTATCTAGGGCTAAGGATGTGTTCCTAGTCTTTTACCGGTCTCGGTGTTCAGATTTTAGACTTGAATGACTACATTAGAGTCTTTGTTTTTGTGATATGTAAAACTTATCTATGGTTGCTTAAATCTTGAAAAAGGGAGGAAATTTTATCCCTCGTGATAAGCTTCGCATAGAGTGAAAGATCACCTAAATCGGAGTTCGGAGTAAAAAGTTATGGATGATTTAGTGCCTGAAGGAGTGGTTTGACTGCCCCTAGTCCGGTCATACCGCCCCAAGTCCGGTATGACCGGGGACACCCCATTGTGTTTTTTATTGAAGAGTGTCTTTTGGGGGATGTAGCCCGATATGACCGGACCCCCTCCAGTCATATCGACCATAGAGAGGTCATATCAGCCTAGGGTGTGGTATGACCGGATTTTCTATGTAACGGCTAGTTTTTTTCTAGCCGTTAGACCAGAGGCCGGTCATACCGGCCCTAGGGCAGTATGACCGGGCCTCCTTAGCATTTATGCCCAATTTGCCCCCCAACGGCTAGTTTTTCTTGTGGAGGCTATATAATGAGCCTTGGGGATTGGCATTTGGGTGTTTTTTTGACTTTGTTGAGCATTTGTGTGGTCTTGTGCATGTGTTGCATTCCCAAATTTGATTCTTGAGCTAAGAGTGAGCTCTAATTGCATGTGTTGCAATTAGGAGAGGATTGGGAGCTTCTTGTGTGTGTGTTGCACTTGAGGGAAGCCTTGTGCATGTGTTGCACTCGGTGATTACCATTGTACATGTGTTGCACTTGGTGGAGCTCAAGCTAGAGAACTTGACTTATTACTCTTGGTGTTTGCCGACACCTAGATGACGTGTAGAGACGTCGTGCGCGGTGATCTTCTCAAGGATATTGTGAGAACACCCGGTAAGGTTGTGAAGGTCGGAGCTCACCTACCCAGAGAGGGAAAGAGCTACTACTAGTGGAATCGAGACGGGTGCTCAATTTGTGGAGCCGGTCCAAAGTGGTTTGGGCTAGCCTCAACGTGGATTAGGGGAGACCGGCAAGTCTCCGAACGCCACGGTAAAAAGTATTGTGTCTCCTTGTGTTTTTCTTGCAATTCTCAATTTACATTGTTGCAATTTACATTCCTAGAATTAAATTGCTTGATTGTCTTTAGGATTGTATATTCTTGTGTAGAGACATAATTAGCTAATACACTTAGTGAGTCTAGTTGACTTAGGCTTTAATTGTCAAAACCGAAATTTATCGCTTCCGCATCTTTTATCATTTAGGTTTTGACATAAGGGTACTTAGGCGAGATTTTAATTAATCATAGAAAAAAAATTTAAAGCCGCCTATTCACCCCCTCTAGTCGGCATTCATGATCTTACAGCTGCGATGCAGCTCGTGAGATTTTGCACTTCCATCATAGGCCGTGGAGAATGCATCTGCTCGATGGCCTCAATTTTGTGCGGGTTGGCCTCGATGCCTCGACTGGACATCTGGAAATCAAGAAGCTTGCCGGATGGAACGCCGAACGTGCAATTCTCGGGGTTAAGCATTATTCGATACTCCCTCCGTTGATAAATATAAGGCGTATTTTGACTTTGCACAAGGATTAAGGTTGTGGTGAAATTGAGAAAGGCATGTGAGGAAATGACTTACATATCCCTCTTAATTGTCTTGAAAGATGAGAGATAATGAATAAATGCATATGGTTGAGAGAGAATAAATAGGGGTATAAGTGGAAAGGCTCATTAAATCTACATGCACGTCTTATATTTTTCAACAAGACCATTCAAACTACAGGCCTTATTTTTATCAAAGAAGGGAGTACTTCCTAAGGTTGTCAAATGTCTCCTCGAGGTTACTGATTAGGGTGCTCCCGATTTTTGATTTGACTACAACATCATCGACAAACGCTTCCACATTGCGCCTGATTTGGGACTTCAAGCAGTTTTGAATACAACATTGATACGTAGCACCAGCACACTTTAAATCGAAAGGCATCTTAACATAACAGAATACACCGATAGGAGTAGTAAAAGCAGTTCTCCTCATCCTCTATAGACATGCTAATTTGGTGATACCCTGAGTAGGCATCTAGAAAACTTAGCAGCTCACAGCCGACAGTAGAATCCACTATCTGGTCGATGCGGGGGGAGAGGAAAAGGATCTTTAGGACACTCCTTGTTAAGGTCAGTGTAGTTGACGCACACCCTCCACTTGCCATTCGGTTTTTTGACGAGGATAGAGTTCGCCAGCCACGTCGGGTGACGGACCTCTAGGATGAAGCCAGCCTTCAGGAGTTTGCCAACCTCCTCTTGTATGGCCTGCATCCTGCCTTCTGCAAATCTATGTTGTTTCTACACCACAGGCCTGATGCTAGGTTCCATAGCTAGTCGATGCTCGATCACTTCCTTGGGGACCCCGGGCATGTTGGACGGTTGCCACGCAAAAATGTCACGGTTTGCCCAAAGAAAGGCGACGAGCTCGAGTTCCTATTTGGAGTCAAGGTCGGCGCCCACCTTGACCATCTTGGAAGGATCCGACGGGTCAAGGGGAACTGTCTTGACGCCTCCATCGGTCTTCTTATCCTTCTTGCCATCGTCGACTGAGTTTTGGCGGAACTGTTTGATGTAGAGGCCTTATTGATGTTCTTCGACCTTTGGCGCTTAGCACCCTCATCGTCAGCACTAGTTGCCAACCTATAGAGATGCTTGGCCATCTCCAGGCACTTCGTGTCGCACCGGACCGCAGTGCGCTGATCCCCCTTTATTGCAACGATTCCTTTGGCGTCGGCATCTTGAGTTCTTGACGGTCTGATACGCGTAGTGCACCATGGCCATGAACTTGGCTAGCATTTGGCGGCCTAAGATCACATTGTAGGTGGTCTCAAAATTAGCCACATCGAAGAGGATCTTTTCAGAGCGAAAATTGTCTGGTGTGCCGAACATAACTGGTGAAGGACCATGTGCAGGTCCATCTATGTTTATGATGAGTATTTGACTTTATGTGATCTAGGATAGCTTAGATTTGAGTTTGGATTTCAAGTTGGAAGTGCTTTTATGACGGACCAAATGTCGCGTGAGTTTTACGTGTATGACGGACCAAATCTCAGTGAGTTTCACGTGTATGACGGACCAAATGTCGCGTGAGTTTCATGTGTATAACGAACCAAATCTCAGTTAGTTTCACGTGTATTACGGACCAAATCTCAGTGAGTTTCACATGTATGACGGACCAAATGTCGCGTGAGTTTCTCGTGTATGACGGACCAGTTTTGACAGCTGACAGTAATTAGCATTTTTGAAGATTTTACATTGCTCAAAAAATTATTTGGTAAACATGAAAGTTGTAGAGCATTTTGACATGCAACTTTTTCATGTTGACAAGTTTTTCATTTGAGCAAGAGAAAAAATCATAGAAAATCGGGAAGGTTAACAGAGAATCTCACGTTTACGACAGACCAATTTTGACAGCGTGAAGTAATATGCCTTTTTGAAGGTCTTCCCGTGCTCAAAAAATTATGTGGTCTACATGAAAGTTTTAGAGAATTCCGAAACACAACTTTTTTATGTTGACAAGTTTTTCATCTGAGCAACATAAAAATCATAAAAAATTGAGAAGATTACTGCTGTATTGAAAACAGGATTTTTGCATTTGATTAAAGTGTTTTGGTCCGTTTTGGTCTGTACTAACCCAAATTCGTGATAGAATTGATGCGCAGGGTTCATGGTGGAACCTAGAAGGGTCTTCTTGTCTTTGTGGATGTAGGTCATCATATGGTGGTCATGGTGAGGCGAAGGGAGGCTGGAACTAGGCATGGGATGGCCGGAGGTTCAAGTTGGCGGATGTTCGCCGGAAGATGGCCGGAGATAAAATTGGTTTAGTCCCAAGAAATAGGAGATCAGTGGAGAAGCTAGCTTATCACTACTTGGATCAATGAGAGCTGTTGGGTTGCAGTTCTGGAAGATAGAGTAGTGGATAAGTGTAGCTTGCTTTGAAAACCGTGCAAGAAAACCCATTTGTGTGGTGGGTTTTGGATTAGCCCTTGCATGGCTGGTTGAGTGGGTTAATCCTAGCCCTTGATGGATGCTCTAGGGTTTAGAAGCTCATCCAAGGGTGGTAGGTGACCCAAGAGCACTATAAATAGAGGGGACGGGGCAGCCTCCCCTGTGTGAAGGTTTTTGATGCTCCTTTGAGCTTTGCCCACATGAATGTGAGGATTTGTAACCTCTCCTTCCAGAAATGAAATGTTCTTCATTTATATTCATGTTTCATTTCCGTTACGAATTTAAATTCCTCATTTACTTTCTTGCAATTACATTTACACAATTTGGATTTGCCTCCTCTCCTTCTAATTGCTTATGAATCTTTTGCTGAGGTTTATGATTGATTCCTTCTTGAAATCCTATTTCAATCATCTAGGCTATCCATGCGTTCTTGTTGCAAAAAGTTGATCTTTTGCGTTCTTGAATGCTTTACCATGTAGATTGCGTATCCTTGAGTTTCTTTGTGTTCTCTTGCTTGTTGGGATGTGTGGGAATTCATTCAAGATCACTTTGATCATCAAAACCCCACAAGCAAGCCTCGATTGAAGTTCTTTCGGTTTTTATTGAAACTTGGTATGTTCTTCATTCCCGGGCATAAAGGTCAAAACTTTGACATCAATCCTTGTGATTGAAGGTTGGAATAAGTTCCTGACATCCCGAGGACCTTATCTACCAAGTTTGGTTGAGTTTGGATCAACAGATCAAAAGATACATCAATTTTCCTATTTGAACCTGTGCTGAAAACGCTGTTCATATGCCTGATTTCACTATAGCTATAGTAACCTGGTAGTATCGTCCCCAGAGTGCGATTGCACCGGCCTCAGGCTGATTTTTGAGAAAATTGACCCTTTCGCTTCCATTTGATATCTATGGATTTTGGCTTGGTTTCTTTGGGTGAAAATCTGCATTTGTGATCTTCCTTAGAGAACATATTTCAATTTGGGATCATTCACCCCCCTCTGATCGCCATCTCGGTCTTTCAATTGGTATCAGAGCCGGTTTTGCCCTTTCATAGATCTTGACCGGTCTCAAGAGCTATGGTGATGGACAAATATTCCACCAAGCCTCCTATTTTCTCTGGAGTTGATTTTCCTTTTTGGAAATCTCGAATGAAATCATACATCACTGCCCAGGGCTTCCTGACATGGCAGAAGGTGAAACTCCCGTATGAGGTTCCTGCTGATGAAAACGTCACGGCCGGCAATATGGCTGACGTTGAGGCAAACGCTAAGGTAAGGAATATTCTCATACAGGGTCTTAGCCAGAGTGAGTATGATAGGATTTCTCATCTCTGTTACGCTCACGAGATTTGGGTGACCCTCGATGCTTACCATGAGGGCACCACCCAAATCAAGACGGTTCGACAGGACCAATTCAAGCGTGAGTTCAACAAGTTTGAACAACACGCTGGTGAGAGTCTTGACGAGTGCTTTGGTCGGTTTGCAAAGATATTGAGCGACCTCCGAGCAGTCGATTGCATATACCCTGATTCGGATAATGCTCGACATTTCTTGACTGCACTCAATCTTCGAGTTTGGGAAATGAAGGTGACTACCATCAAGGACTCTACTGATTTGTCGACATTGACTCTTGATGGGTTGTATTCCCATCTCAAGACTCATGAGATCGACGTCGTCTCTCACAAGATGAAATCTCAGTCGATGGCTCAGTCACCTATCCCATCGGGTCTTCCTCCGAATCCTCTCTTGTTTTTTCTTCTGGGTTCTCTCTCTCTGCTCTTTGCGATGTAAGCGATGAGTTCTGGAATGATTTCTAGAAAATGAGCTTGCACTTGTTGCTCAAAAATTTACTAATATTTACAAGAGGGTGAGAGAGAGGAAGAGAGGGGGCAAGATCATTTGCTTCGAGTGTGGTGGCCCCAACCACGTTCGAGCAAACTGTGCCCGGTTGGAGAAGGGCAAAAACGAACAAGGCGGTTCGAGCAAGAACGACTACACCGACATGAACCGCAACAAGAAGGCCCCAGCTCGTAAGCTGGCAAAGAAGAAGTACCGCAACTTTGCTAAGAACAAGAAGCTCTTTCACAGGGTCCTCGCCGCACTGGACGACATCGAGCTCTCTGATACGGAGAACTGGAGCGATGCAAGCGAGGACGATCCGCAAGAGAAGGTGAAGGGCAGCGACGACTTCTCTGGCATGTGCTTCATGGCAGGCGCCATTGAAGTAAGCGACTCGATTTGTCTGACTACACGGATGAGGTACCCACCTACGACGAGTTAAATGATGCCTTCTGTAAATTAGGCAAGTTTCATGCTAAGACTAGGTCGAGGTGTTCTAAGTTAGAGAAAGAGGTAGATAGCCTGTCTCGGGAGTTAGCTTCACTTAAATCATGTTCCTCCCGAGACTTTGATAGCTGTACACTCTACGATGCTTTGCTTGTGGAGCTGGAGAACCTAAGGACTTTGCATGATAGTGTGCTTGTTGAACTTCATGGTCTTAGGTTGAAGAATGCTAGCACTAGTTCTGTTGATGCTATTCCTGTTGAGGCTAGTTTTCTTCATGCTCACTCTACTCCTTCATGTTCAAATTGCCCTAAATTGTTTGCCGAAATTGATGCCATGAGCGATCACCTTAGGAAGCTTTCTTCTAGAAACGATGAACTTGAAATGCATGCTTGTAAGGACCTAGTCGGCTCTTGTGAGGGCTGTAGGCAACTAAAACTTGACAATGATGCTTTGAATGTCAAGTGTGATCAACTTGCTAAGGACTTACTAGTTAAGTCACAAACTGGTTGCCTGCTATGTGTTGGGGTTAGGGATGATATGGATAAAATCCATGTCGAACTTAAGAAGAAGTTAGAAGACCAAGTCTATAGGATTAGAAATGCGTCGTGTGTTTCTTGTGAGGCCCTCAAGATTGAGGCAGCCGTGCTGAGGGAGAAAAATGCACGTGCTGAGAGAGCTCATCTTTCTGGTTCTTCTTCCTCTTCTTCCCCTGTTCTTCTTGTGCCTCTTTCTTCCGAGATTTCCAGTATCTCATGAGCACTCTCGAGAAGTTTGTTGGAGGCAAAAAGAAGCTCAATCTTATTCTAAACCAATCCAAGATTAGTAGATTTAATCAAGGTCTAGGATTTAATCCCTTGGAGCACGCTCGAGCGCATCCTCCCACCATTGTGCGCGGCTCCAAGAGTGGTGAGATTGTGGTAGCTCCCAGAGTGAGTACCACCGTGTTTAGGTCTACTGGGGTTGTCCATAGGACTTCTAACCAGAAGGGTGTTACTCCTGTTGCTTCTGCCTCTAGCAAGGCGAAGTACACATGTACCTTCTGTAAGAAGGATAGTCACCTAGTAGATTTTTGCTTCAGGCACGCCAATAACACTCGGTGTGAGCGTGTTGCTGCTCTTAGGGGTATTCATGGTCATCCCCAGACTCTGAATGCTCCTAAGGCATACACTGCTTCTAGACAGGTTAGAGAGTCGCCTGTTTTTGGGCAGCGTACAGGACTCGGTTTTCAAGCTGTTTCTTCGAGTTTTAGTCCTGGAGCTGTTCGTTGTCAGTCTTTTCGTCTTCCTCTTGATATTCCTCGTTTTTCCCATCGAGGTAGATATCAGCGGTGTGAAGTGTTTTCTGGTAGGAGATTTAGGCAGCCTCACTGGGATGGTCTAGCCTTTGCACCACGGCGGGCCAACCCAGTTATAGCTCCTAGATCATCTACTAGTGTTGCTACTGATCGTTTTAGGGTTAAACGTAAGAGAGACAATTGAGTCTAGTCTTCTCCTATGGATGGTACTCTGAGGCGTCAGGTGGTTCAGTATTAGGTCCCCAAGTCTTTACTCTATCCCAGTACTGAGTCATCTTTCTCTCTTGTGTCTTGATCTGGTTCGTCAGATGGGGAAGGGAGATGTTTGGATTGTCGACTCCGGTTGTTCTCGTCATATGACCGGAGATTCTCGATGGTTCTCTTCCCTAGTTCGAGCCCCCGGTGATGAGTGATCAATTTTGGGGATGCTTTTTCAGGTAGAGTCATTGCTAAAGGTACTATCTGCATTAATGACAATTTCATTCTTAAAGATGTTGCCTTAGTGAGTAAGCTGCAATACAATTTGTTTTCTGTTTCTCAGCTTATTGATGACTCTTTCGAGGTGAGTTTCAATAGTAGCGCCTGTAGAATCCTCGATTCTTCAGGAGAGTTAGTTTGCGGGATTTCTAGATATGGGAGAGTCTTTCATGTTGATTTTTCTGCTTCTTTTGGAGACTCTCTCCATTGTTTGATTGCTTCAGAGTCCCGTGATCTCTCCTTCTGGCATAGGAGACTTGGTCACATTAGATTTGATCATTTGACCCGAGTTAGCAGTCACGACCTCATTCGTGGTTTGCCTAAACTCAAAATGGTCAAAGACTTAGTTTGCTCTCCTTGCCGACATGGCAAGATGGTTGCTGCTTCTCATCCCCGTGTCACTGTTGTGATGACTGATGCACTAGGATAGCTTTTACATATGGACATGGTTGGTCCAGCTAGAGTGTAGTCAGTGGGTGGGAAGTGGTATGTTCTTGTCATTGTTGATGATTTTTTTAGGTACTCTTGGGTGTTTTTCATATCCTCGAAGGATGAGACTTTTACCCATTTTAGGAGTTTGGTTCATAAGTTGTCTTTTGAGCTCCCTGGTGCCCTACGAGCTATAGCAGTGACAATAGCACGGAGTTCAAGAACTCCTATTTTGAGAGTTTCTGTATGGAGTCTGGTTTAGAGCATCAGTTCTCCTCTTCTTACGTCCCTCAGCAGAATGACGTAGTGGAAAGGAAGAATAGGACCCTGGTAGAGATGGCCAGGATAATGCTAGACGAGTACAGTTCTCCTAAGAAGTTTTGGGCTGAGGCTATAGCTACTGCTTGCCATGTTTCTAATCGTGTATTCTTGAGAGCACATTTGCACCGCACTTCTTATGAGTTGAGGTATGGGCGAAAGCACGGTGTTTCTCATTTTCATGTGTTTGGTTGCAAGTGTTTTATTTTAATGTCTGGTAACTTGGATAAGTTTGAGTCTCGTTCTTCTGACGGTATCTTTCTGGGTTACTCGACCTCTTCTCGTAGCTATAGGGTCTGGAGTTGCGATGCCCATAGGATCATAGAGACATGTGAAGTGACCTTTGATGAGGCTAGCCCAGGATCTAGACCTGATATTTCAGGCTCTTCTTCTTCCTCCGAGACTATCTTTGTAGAGGATGAGGATGATGGAGATGATGGTGTTCTACCTGATCCAGTCCCCTCTACACCTGAGGTGCCACCAGTTTCCATTTCTGCACCTCAGGAAGGCCAGCCCTTGCCTTCTGACTCTCATGCAGCTAGTGGCTCTGCTCCTACCTCTTCTGTGCATGAGGTAGAGGCCACTTCTTCATCTGGACCTTCTTGTCATATTCAGCGTTCTCATCCACCTGATCAGATCATCGGCGATCTGTTTGAGCGAGTCACTCGCTCAAAAATAGGTTTGTCCAGTTTCTGCCTTCACTCTACCTTTGTTGCCTCGTTTGAGCCGAAGGATGTGACTCATGCATTATCTGACGAGTCTTGGACTAATGCTATGCATGAGGAACTTGAAAACTTCGAGAGGAACAAAGTCTGGCAGCTTGTAGAACATCCATCTGGTCATAATGTCATTGGGACCAAGTGGGTGTTCAAAAACAAGCAGAGTGAGGATGGGGTTGTCATTCGCAACAAAGCTAGGCTAGTTACAGGGCTTTTCTCAAAGTTGAGGGTCTTGACTTTGAGGAGACTTTTGCCTCGTAGCTAGACTAGAGGCTATCAGATCCTGCTTGCATTCTCTCGCATCCCGGGCTTCAAGCTCTATCAAATGGATTTCAAGAGTGCATTCCTCAATGGCTATATTGAGGAAGAGGTTTATGTCAAACAACCTCCGAGATTTGAGAACCCCAAGTTTTGAGTCATGTATACAAGCTTTCCAAAGCTTTGTATGGACTCAAGCAGCCCCGAGCATGGTATGAGAGGCTCAAGTCTTATCTTCTCAGCCATGACTTCAAGATGGGCATAGTAGACAAGACTCTGTTCATCAAACACCATGAGTCGCATTTTCTTTTCGTCCAGATTTATGTGGACGATATCATTCTTGGTGGCTCATCTCATTCGCTTGTGTCTCAGTTTTCTGAGGTGATGAGCACAGAGTTTGAGATGAGTATGATTGGCGAGTTGAGCTACTTTCTTGGCTTCCAAATCAAGCAGACTCGGGAGGGTACTTTCCTGCACCAAGGTAAGTACACTCGGGACCTCCTAAGGTGGTTTGATATGGCTGATGGTAAGCTGGTGATGACTCGTATGACCACCACTGTTGTCCTCGAGCCTGACGAGTATGGTGAGCCTGCTGATCAGAAGGAGTTCCAAAGTATGATTGGCTCCCTCCTGTATCTCACCGCTTCGAGGCCGGACATACATTTTGCTGTGTGTCTGTGCGCTCGATTTCAGGCTTCTCCTCGCGTCTCTCACCGCCAGGCGGTGAAGTGCATCTTCAGGTACCTTCGTGCTACCACTGATTATGGTATTTGATACTCTTCCTCTTCTTGTCTGTCCCTGAGAGCCTTTTCCGATGCCAACTTTGCTGGCTGTAGGATAGATAGGAAGAGTACTTCTAGCACTTGCCATTTCATTGGCACTTCTCTTGTTTGTTGGTCGTCTAGGAAGCAGTCCGGAGTTGCACAGTCCACCGCTGAGGCCGAGTATGTTACTGCAGCCAGTTGCTATAGCCAGGTGCTCTGGATGAGATCGACCTTGCGGGACTTTGGGTTAGAGATAGAGAGTGTGCCACTTTTCTGTGACAACACTTCTGCTATTTGCATTGCTAAGAACCCAGTGCAGCATTCTCGGACCAAGCAAATTGATATTAGATATCACTGCCTTAGAGACCATGTGGAGAAGGGTGATATCGCACTTCAGTTCGTAGAGAGTGATCTTCAGTTAGCCGATATCTTTACCAAGCCTTTGGATAGCTCCAGATTTGTTACCTTGAGGAGTGAGCTTGGAGTCGTGAGCCCTTACGGCCTATCGTGAGGGGGAGCTAGTTTGTATATTATGTATAATATATTCCCTTCCAGTTTTTCTCTTCTTTGTGTTTCTTTTGGGTGATTTTGGGCTTACTTTCTTGAGTTGAGTTCATTCACTTAGACTTCTAACATGCCTTGCATGGACCTCTTATCTTGTGCTTTAGGTGTTCTCTCTTCTCTCTAGGTTGAGTTCCCTCATAGTTTTATAAGTCTAGTAGGTGTTGGACCTCCTGGGTAGACAGGGTCTGTGTGCACTCCTTAGTTGGGATCTAGAGTCAGCTTCCCTATGTCAGTCACTGGGGAAGATAAGAGCGAGTCTGAGCCGTAGTGAGTCTCTTCTATCTTTTCTATGCTCAATAGCCACCCAGTTTGCAATTTTCTCGACTTCTTCTCCTCATTCTGTTTTTCTGGTTGTTATTGAGTTCATTTGGGTTTTCTTTATACCTAATCTTGATAATAACTCAACTTTAACAACATTTGAGCTTAAAATTGATTCATTTGTTGAGGGGGAGTTTGGGAATCTGTTCATGCATTGCATTTAGACTGCATTTTCTGTTTTATGAGCTTTGTCTATTATGCAATTGACTCAATCTTCATGAAATACATCATGCTATATCTTTTGAAGGAAATCACTAGCTTAGATATGTCCAAGTTCATTTATCAAGCTAAGGTTAATTAAAATCTGAAAAACTTGAAAGATTTAAATGAAAACTTGATGAAACATGTTGCTTTTACTTACTAAGTTTCTTCTCTAGGGGCTTTTACCACGAATTGTGAAATTTTGGATTTCTCTAGAGTCCCTATAGCAACTTGGGTGAAATTTGCTTGATCCATATTTGAGTCCTTCAAAATTGCTCATATGTGCTAAATTGAAATCAAGAAAAATTTGACTCTTTTGTGCAAAATTGATCTCAACACTTTATATTCACGAGACGGCTTCCCATTGCATTTGGGATGAACTTGGAATATATTGTGTATGACTAAGATCATTCTCTTAAGAGTTACTCTTGAGATGATCGAAAATGGCTTGAGTCAATCAATAAAGAAAAATGCAAAAATCAAACACATAAGTGGGTAAAGAATGCAAATAATGTCAAACATTTGCACCCCGCTATGTTTTTCAAAGTCTTAAAGAAAATTTGCATAAATTGAAAAATGAGCTCGAAGGACCTTATATGCACTTCAAAATTCCCCAAAGTGTTGAGTAGGTTGAACTCTAGGTTTTCCATTTGATCCTTGAGTGGTTTTGCTTCTAGCTTTGAAACTTTGCTAAGTTTTGCACTTGTCAAATCTTGCTAAAAAATGACACATTTTCAAAACTTAGCTTATGAGCAAAATTTGTTATTTGCACTTGGACATGTCTTAGTTTAGTCATAATCTGAGATTGATAAGCTTGGTGTCATATCCTGTCACTACGATCAATTGGATAATCTTCAAAGCTCCCTTAGGTTGCATTTAATGCATACATAAAAAGGGGGAGAAAATTTCATTTTGATGCCTATATTGCCAAAAGGGGGAGAAAACATATAAAAGGCATCATTAAAAATGGGAAAGCTTATTTGGTTCTTACGATCTTTGTAAAATTTTGCTAATTCTTATCGATCATAATAACATAATCACATTTGGCACTTATGATTGGATTTTAGAGTTTTTTGTGGAAAACTTGCTCTCTCCTTGATTTAGCTCTAAAATATGTCTTACCAACTTGGTCATCTTCTCAGTCTATTCTCTTTGGACCTGTTTGCACCAAAATTTGGCAAGTCTGGTCAAAATCGGCAATAAAGTCAAAGATACGGAATTAACGGACAGGATGAAAATGTTTGGAGATATTTTGGTAACGGCAAAATCTTTAAGGAAATAACTATCCGAGATAAGGCCGATACGGATCAAAACTTGGAACGTGTTGTAGTCGGACACGA
Source organism: Otatea glauca (assembly GCA_036346275.1). Taxonomy (NCBI): domain Eukaryota; kingdom Viridiplantae; phylum Streptophyta; class Magnoliopsida; order Poales; family Poaceae; genus Otatea; species Otatea glauca. The sequence continues at coordinate 33,812,457 of CM070719.1, forward strand.
TCGGCCGAAGGGTATAAAAGAAGGACCAGAGCAAGCTGCGAAAACAACGATACAATACAATCAACCAGCTTTTACTTTCTTCCTTCCTGTCGACTAGGAGTAGCTTTTGTAATTTAGTCTCTGTAATCGATTTTGATCAATAAAGTTGCGCATCGCCGATTGTTGATCTTCGTCAATTACGCCCACAGGTTTGATTTGTTCTGATTTTGTTGCCCATCGCCTTCTTCAGAATCGATCTACCTTTACCCTCTGATTAGCCTTAATCGGCTAATTAGACTTACCCTGTTACCTTGATCTTAATCGGCTTTAAGCTGATTGAGTCTAAGCCGATTGATCGTTACGATTGGCTTTGATTAAATTTTATATTTTTACCTTGTCAGTTATAGGTAAGTCGACTGGCACGCTCTTGAACTGTGTTAAATGCGGTGTGTTCTTTGTCGAAACCCTACATCAAGTTTTTGACGCCAACACACTCTTGGCACGCCCGGTGGGACCATGTCTTCATCAGGAAAGTCAATTCCACCATCAGATCTGAATGCAGAAGCCATAATCGTCCCAACAATGGATGATTTGACCGCAGAACAACGTCAGGAAATAGAGGCTCGGAAGACTACGTTGGAGGAGATGATGTTGTCGTTATCGTAAAACCGGACGTGGCGCCACTCAAAATCCACCTGCCGACGGTCAACGCCTAGGAGATGCAGTGTCACGTAACCGATAGCCGATATCGCCGCTCAAGCCGAATTATCGGCTATGATCAATCAGTCTGTGCACCACGCCTTAATAAATCAATCATCGGCTCTCGTGACAACGCTCAAGTCGATGATAGCAAATAGCGTTAAATCCATAGCCTAGGAGTTAGCCTCGTCAAGAAGCCTGCTTGACCCATTACAAGCTCTGCCTAATTATCCTGTTTTTTCAGTAGCGCAAAACACGCAGAGCTCAACAGCCGATCCTAAACCATCGGCTATAACCTCACCCCCTACAATGATGCCTACTCAGCCGACCGTAATATTGCCTAGAGATCCACGGTCAAGTGGGGTAAGCCATTACCATTCCTACACCGATACCGCCAAGTTAGACGCATCGATAAATCTGCCGCCGTCGGCTCCGTTCTATGATTTTCCCCAATCGGTTCCACAGCCGATTGGCTCCGAGAGATTTTCTCAAAATCCTACCATGCTTAGAAACCCAGGTCAACATAGGGTAGTGACATACTCAGAGCCGTTTGTCCCAGTGCCGGAACCTCAAGTCAGGCATAATCGGCATGATCAGTATGGTCGTGTGCCGACGATGCAGCATAATTGGCAACCCGAGCTTGCACTCGGGGGGCAGGCTGCCAACTATGACCAACATTATCAAGGGCCTGCTATGCCAATGGCCGATAATGTAAATTGGGCAGATCAGATTTCCGCTGTTTTACGTGACCAGTTCGGCATACAGCCTAAGGGAAAGGTTATCGGCTATAGAAAGCCGTATCCTGACTACATAGATCGTATGCCATACCCTCATAATTTCAGAGTACCAGACTTTGCGAAATTCTCTGGTGATGATTTGACTACGACGTTGGAACACATCGGACGCTTTATCGCTCAATGCGGCGAAGCGGCTCAGTCCGATGGACTAAAAATAAGATTGTTCCCATTGTCATTGTTCGGAGCAGCTTTTACCTGGTTTACCTGTTTACCTCCGAATTCGGTCCACTTATGGAACGATTTGGAAAGCCGGTTTCACGAATACTTCTTTTACGCGCTTTGGAGCTCGTGATTTCGATCTAAGCTCATCCATCGTAAATTTGGGAATCGGTAATTGATTACATTAAAAGGTTTAGGGAGACTAGGAATCGATGTTTTAGCGTCACTTTGCCCGATAATCAACTTGCTGATTTGGCGTTTCAAGGGTTAATTCCTCCGCTTAGGGAGAAGTTTGGAGGGCAAGAGTTCGCTGATCTGAGTCACTTGCTTCATCTTGTATCGGCTCAAGAAAGCCGATTCCCTGATAGTAAAGCGTTTAAAGATAGATTCAAGAACAATAATAATGAGAAAGACAAGGCCAAAGTCAATATGGTCGAATATTGTCCTAGTGATTCTTCAGAAGACGATGAAGCAGAAATAAATATAGCTGAATGGGTAAAGGGATCTAAAAGTCCTTAGTCCGTTTACAAAGCCGACTAGAAATAAGTCGGAAGTTAAATATGCTTTTGATGTTTCCAAATGTGATTGTATTTTTGATCTGTTATTACAAGAAAAGATAATACGGTTACCCGAGGGACATATTATACCATCGACTGACGAGATCAAGAAACGCAGGTATTGCAAGTGGCACCATTCTTTTTCTCACAATACTAATGACTGCAATATTTTCCGTCAACAGATCCAGTCGGCTATTGAGGACGGTCGGCTAAAATTTGCTAACGAGCCGACCATGCAAGTCGATGCTGACCCGTTTCCAATCAACATGGTTCAATGTTCGGCTAAAGGAAAGGAGCCGATACATGATGAGACAAAAAAAGGATCGGCAGGTCAATATGCAGCCGAATTCAAACGCTGAAAATTACGATCGGCTCACTACAAATAGAAGCCGATCACGAAGGAAAAAATTTGAGGACCATTAAACCCAAGGGCAATCCTCGGGTGGGTAAATGGTACAAAGCTGAAAAATCGCCATCAAAACAATCGGCCAAAAGGCCAGGACCAACTTTTTCACAACTGATGGATAAATATGAAAGGATGAATAGCCGACCGCGATATCCTGCTCGTCAGTCGAATAATTTATATCACACTGAAAACGTAGAAAGGGCCCATAGAAGATGTCCTTTTTGGCAGTTTTGTTGGGAAAGGGGAGTAGCACTGCCATCCCCGTATACGTGCCCGATGGAACATTACCCCCGCGACGATTGGCCAAGGCAATCGGCTAAAGATAGGCTATCTGGGTCGATTCGAGGTTACAACGAAGGTTTCAGAAAGCCTGTTCACGAAAGGATATCTGAACCAAAGCAAGAACCAAACCAGGTCGAAGTACGGAGGTCAAACATTGACCAAGATAATCTCGTCGGCAAGATAAGAAAACCAGTAGAGCCTAAGCCTAGATGGTGTCCGTCTGGCCTTAGCCGATCGCAACGCCGGCGACTTCAGAGGCTAAGGACTCAAGAGATTCGGGAAGCTGACACAGAAAACAGAGGGACGAAACTTTCAATGAGCTTCGTTCGGTCAAAATTGTCAAGAAAGAATGGAGGAAAAAAGAACAAGCTGAAGAAGATTTTGAATCGGCAGATGATCTAGATTCTCTTATGATTAGGGACGATACACCACCAATGGATATCAACATGGTGTTTACATTGCCAGCCGAATTCAAAATCAAAACTGAATCGGCTAAAGAAACTTTTGCCCAATCTTGTTCGGGAGTCCAAAACGCAATCTTTGAGATCATCGGCATTTAAAACCGTTATATCTGAAAGGATATATAAATGGAAAGCCGATATCAAGGATGCTGGTAGATGGCGGGGCCACAGTAAATTTGATGCCTTACACGACTTGCAAGAAATTGGGTAAGTCCAATGAAGACTTGATTAAAACTAACATGGTTTTAAACGACTTCACAGGCGACCCCACAGAAGCCAAAGGTGTCATGGTTACAGAACTAACCGTCGGTAGTAAAACTTTGCTGATCGCATTTTTTGTTATTGACGCCAAAGGAAATTACACCGTTCTGCTGGGAAGGGATTGGATTCACGCCAACTGCTGTATCCCATCAACTATGCTTCAAGCGCTTGTTCAATGGAACGGAGAAGAAGTTGAAATTATCACGGCCGACACATCGGCTCACATTGCCATGGCCAGTTCTGATGCGAATTGGCAACATGAAGAAGCAGGGTGTATATCGGGAAAAACATTGGAAGATTGCGATTTCATCTGCGTAAGCAAGACAGGACTTATGCCGATCAGTGTCAAGCCAGGCACATTTGATTGAGCAAACGAAGTACTACGCCGATGGGGACAAGAAAAGCAGTGAAGGAATAACAAGATAAAATGCAAAGCTATTGGCAAACAACGGATAGCTATGAAGCTATAGAAGACTTTCAAGAAGATGAAAAGTTGGGTCATGGCTTTACGTCCACCGATCTGCTTGAAGAAGTTGATATAGGTAGTGGCGATAGAAAAAGACCAACTTTTGTTAGCACGAATTTAGACGTAAGATATAAGGAAAAATTGATCGAAATTCTTAGAAAATATAAAGATTGCTTTGCTTGGGAATATTACGAAATGCCTGGTTTAAGCCGACAATTGGTAGAATATCGGCTACCCATTAAACAAGGTTATAGGCCGTTTAAACAGTACCCTAGGCGTTTTAATCCGGCTCTGTATAAAATCATAAAAGAATATATAGAGCGATTGTTGGAGGTTAAATTTATAAGACCTTGTCGATATGCGGAGTGGGTTTCCAACATTGTTCCAGTTATGAAGAAAAACGAAAAACTGCGAGTATGTGTCGACTTTAGAGATTTGAACAAAGCGACACCAAAAGATGAATACCCGATGCCTATAGCCGATATGCTTATCGATGCTGCGTCGGGGAATAAGATCATAAGTTTTCTGGACGGAAATGCCGGATACAATCAGATATTCATGGCAGAAGCCGATATACCAAAAACAGCTTTCACATGTCCTGGTGCAATAGGTTTATTCGAGTGGACGGTTATGACCTTCGGATTAAAGAACACTGGAGCAACATATTAGCGAGCCATGAATCTAATTTTTCACGATTTAATCGGCCACATCGTTGAAATATACATTGATGATGTCGTGGTAAAATCTGCAGAGGACTTGCAGCATTTGGCCGATCTAGAAAGAGTTTTCCAGAACATAAGATCGCATGGCTTGAAGATGAATCCTTTCAAACGTGTGTTCGGCGTGTCGGCTGGACAGTTTTTGGGTTTTATGGTGCATGAGAGGGGGATTGAAGTCAATCAAACAAGGGTCAAAGCCATAGTCGATACAATGCCCCCGACGTGCAAAAATGAGTTACAGAATTTGATCGGCAAAAATAATTATCTCCGAAGGTTCATCTCGAATCTTTCTGGATGAATCCGCGCATTTACCCCACTGTTGAAACTGAAGGATGATCAAGAGTTTGTATGGGGAGCCGATCAGCAAAACGCTTTTGACGATGTTAAGAAATATTTAGCCAATCCTCCGGTTTTGGCCGCGCCACAAAAGGGGATTCCATTCAAGTTATATATATCGGCTGAAAAGGAGACTATTGGGTCTGTTTTAGCACAAGAAGTTGATGGAAAGGAAAGGGTTATCTTTTATTTAAGCCGACGCTTTCTTGATGTTGAAGTCAGGTACCCTTTCATTGAAAAATTATGCTTGTCTTTATACTTCTCATGTACAAAGCTAAGACATTACATTTTAGCATTGGCTTGTAAAGTAATCTGCAAAGTCGATGTTATAAAATATATGTTGTCGGCTCCAATCCTACGAGGTCGACTTGGCAAATGGGCTTATGCCTTGGTTGAGTTCGACCTGTCCTATGAATCGGCCAAAACAGTCAAAGGGCAGGTATTAGCCGATTTTATAACAGGACATGATACTACTATTGATTTGGTATCCGTAGCCCCTTGGCAATTGTTTTTTGACGGGTCTGTGTGTAGAGAAGGTGATGGAATCGGTATAGTGCTCGTATCACATAAAGGGCATAACTTCGAGTTTGCATTTCGGCTAAATAGCCGATGCTCAAATAATCAGGCAGAGTACGAAGCATTGCTCAAAAGTTTGCAGTTATTGGAAAATATCGGAGCAAGTACGGTTGAGGCATACGGGGACTCTATGCTAATTATACAGCAAATCAAGGGACAATACCAATGTCGAGGCGAGATACTGCTAAAATACTTGGAGCAATGCATAGAGATCATCGGCTCGTTTACGTCATTTTTTATCGGTCACGTCCCTAGAGAGTTGAACGATAGAGCTAATGCCTTGGCTCAACAGGCATCAGGGTACAAAGACCTCGATCGATATCAAGTGACTGAGCTAATAGATAAAGCCGTCATGTGTGTGGATGTCGCGGATTGGAGGACGCAAATAAAGAAATACCTGATCGATCCATCTGAGCCGACAGAATGCAAAATTAGGCAACAAGCTTTGAAGTACATTGTTATGGACGATACGTTGTACTATCGGATGATGGAAGGATTGCTATTAAGATGTCTTGGGACTGAGGAAGCGCGAGTGGCAATGGGTGAAGTACATGAAGGCATTTGCGGTTCTCATCAATTGGCCCATAAGATGAAATGAATGCTTAGACGGACAGGTTACTTCTGGCCGACAATGTTAGAAGATTGTTTTAAATACTACAAAGGTTGTCAAACTTGTCAGAAATTTGGCAATGTACAATTAGCACCAGCATCGGCTTTGCACCCAATTATCAAGCCATGGCCGCTTAGAGGTTGGGAATAGATATAATCGCCAAATATTTCTGCATCGAGTAAAGGCCACAAGTTTATTTTGGCAAGAATCGATTATTTCTCAAAGTGGGTCAAGCTATACCACTTAAGAAAGTAACCAGCGTTGAAGCCATCGGTTTTGTTAATGAACATATTGTTCATCGGTTTGGAATACCGCAAACAATTACGACCGATTAAGGCACGGTTTTTATGTCCAATGAGTTTCGTGCTTATGCAACAAGTCCGGGATTAAACTATTGAATTCATCCCCATACTACGCCAAAGCAACGGACAAGCCGAGTCATCCAATAAAACGCTGATTAAACTAATCAAAAGAAAAATCGATGAAAAACCAAGGAATTGGCATTCAACTCTATCAGAGTCGCTTTGGGCGTATCGGCTAGCTTATCACGAGCGATTTAAACTTTCACCTTACCACCGGTGTATGGTCAAGAAGCCGTTCTACCCGTGGAGATCAACATTGAATCCATACGAGTAGCCGTATGTAACGGTTTGTTGGCTCAAGATTATAACAATTTGATGATCGACAATTTGGATGAATTGGCGAATTACGCTTGTCTCACGCTGATCACTTAAAAGAATAAAATAAGGGTGGTAAAAGCGTATAATAAAAAGGTTGTGCCTAAATCTTTCGATCAAGCCGATTTAGTATGGAAAACGATTTTACCTGTTGGTTCGAAAGATAACCGATTCGGAAAATGGTCGCCTACGTGGGAACGACCATACAAAGTTAATCGGCTAGTCGACGGAAATTCGTACGTACTAGAAACATTGGAAGGATGTGTATTGCCTAAAGCTATTAACGGAAAATATTTGAAGAAGTACTTTCCTAGCGTTTGGATTGGAGCCTAGCCGAATAAGGATCACGTTCAGAGCCAAGATTAACACGATGCTGTTAATCGGCTGAAAGGATTGCAAACTCAGAAGATACAACTACTAGTAAACAAGATGAAAATCGGTTAAACAGCCGATTATAAACATAGCAAAATTACAAAGTGTTCAAGCAAGTGTTTCTGAAAAGAGCGGCCAATATAGTTTTACATCTCGAGAAGCTAATGCTGAATGCCCGATCCGGGGAGAGTCGCGCCCAGAGCCGATAGAGCACCCGCTGCTTTTGCGATGGTCTCTTGGATTTCATTAAGAAGGTGATCATCATCCTTGGCATCCCCGGGCACTGGCTTTACCTTGACCGATTGTTTAGTCACACTGGCAACGGCCGCGGCAATGCTAAGCTTTTTCTCTTTCATCTCCAAAGCAGTTTTCTCCAATATCTGTTGGCCTTCTCTAATTTGCTTTTCAAGCTTGGCCAACTCTTCCAAAAGAAGTTTCTTTGTTTTTTCTAACTTGGAAAGGGACACTTTGGTCGACTTAAGCTGCTGAGCACCGGTATCAAACTTACGTTTTTTGCCAAGGCGTCGATCAATTCATCCAAGAGCTTCTGATCGGCTTCTTGAGCTTCACGATGTCGAATTCGGTCTTGTGCAGCCTCCACTTCAGTCTTTCTATCATCCAAGTGGCACACATTGAGGAGGGCTTGCATTGCTTCCGGAGGAAGGTCGGCTTCAACAGCAGCCATTGCATCTCTGATCGGTTGATTATTAGCTAAGATCTCCGATTGGGGCCGCATCACTAGATCAAAAACTTATCAAGGCGCTCCTTAATGCCCGGAGCAGAAGTGACGGCAGCCGATGCCTATTTGGACACTTCAAGGATCCTCCTAATTTCTGCATCATAATCATCGGCGGCCATGATCTCTGGGTCATCAAGATCGGCCAAAGAGAAACCCAACAGATTTGTCGGGTCGGAGAGCTCCGGCAGGTCAACGATTGGAGCAGTTGACATCGGCCGTGGCGGGGAGAGCGGTGTAGATGAAATTTTCGTGAGATCAGCCAGAGTCTTCGCGGCTTGAACCGATTGCGTCGGCTGAAATAAGAAATGCAAGGTAAGCCGACGTACTAAAGGACATGTTAGCAAAGAAGTATAAATAATCTACCTTGTCAGTGGTCGACACATGTGGCGAACTCTCGCTGCTTTGCTCTTGGGGCTTGGGTCCTTTTTTCGCTGGAGCCTTGGTGTACTTTGTCTTCTTCTTTTCTAAAAATAAAGATCGACTAAAGGTTAGTTCGGTCGAAAAGATAGTATTAGTCGATTGTGTTATTACTTACTTGGTGGTTTTTTCTCAATGTTCGATAATGATGGACTGTGGACCCCTAGAGTACCAGAGGTATAACCCGTCAGGCCAGTCAATTGATGTGACCTTTTGCCTTGGCCATTTCCCGATTGACCAGAGATGGGCTTTTTGTCGACATCCTTAGCCTGCAATACGCGTAGTAAAAAGTGATTAGAAAATGCATCTGGTGAAAGACCGATGTTCAAGACAAGATTATTCAAGCCCATACCTTATCTACTAAACTCGTGTTAGTGTAACCCGATGAGCTAGCTTCACTGCTACAATCGCTGTTAGACACTAAAGATGGCTCTGGCAGATTTGGAAAGAATTCCTTGATTATAAGCGACGGAGTCTTCTCCATGTACAGGCATTCAGCATTAGCCGACCACCATGTTGTGAAACCTCCTGCTCGGCGAGCGTTCAGATGGAAGTGGGGGAGACTGCGAAGATAAAGCTCATCGGCTAATTCCAAAACTAACCTCGCTGATGTGGCATTGCGAACCCTGGCTCTAGGTTGAAGCCGATCTAGAAGCGGCAAACTTGGAATTACCTGGCCGAAACCAAGTCGCCTTGCATAAATGAAGGATGGTAAAACTCGTATGAAGGTTGGAATGTCCGATTCCTAGTATGAAGGCCGATATGGAAAATGCACGGAGAAATGAAAATTCTATATAAATCCAAAGTCTCCTAAGGCATCAAAGAACTATCGGCTTCCAGGTGAAGAAATGAAGGCCAAGAAAAATCGGTCAGAGCACCATAATCAAGAAGTCTTGCTGCTTGAAATCTTCGGTATCCAATTGCAAAAAGAAAGACAAGAATCTTCTGCAGCTATCGGGAGAAATCCTTGTCTCATTACTAGAGCACATCATAAACCTCTCACCAAAAGATCGGCATTCTCTAAATTGGATAGGTGCCCCCTCTGGTATGTCATCCCTTGGAAAAGGAGTCTCATCGGCTGAATCCAAATTAAAAGGATGACTGAATAAGCAGTATAACCATATTTGTATGAACCACATCAGACCACCTACATTACCGACGGTGAATTTCCCAAAACCAGTATAAAGCCGACTCCTTATTATGTAAAGCATCTGATACACAGCACCCAAGAAGATTTTTCCTAGAGCTAGCCGACGGCCTTCAACAAGTTGCTTTGCTATCACTTGATAAACCTGAGTTGGTCTAAGAGACGCTCCACAGAACAAAAAACGGTCTAGCCAAAGATTCAGAAAGGCGACATGCTCTTCGTCCGATACTGGGCCATTAATCTTGTTATTATTCCAATATATTTGGCCCAACCTTCCCCCTTAGATCGGATAAGTTTATATTTTGGTTTTCCGCTAAAAGCCGATACTTGTTCTCCATTTGGCCCAAGACAGCACAATTGAGCAACATCTAAAAGAGTTGGGCGATGGGACCGCATGTAACAAAAAGGCATTAAAACAAATCGACCAAAAATAACGTGCCGTGGCCACCAAGGGCTCAAGTAGCTTCTGGTCGGCTAAAGAAAGTGGAATACACTCGGCTATGCCCATTCTCTCCCATTCACCCTCTTTTGGGTGCTATCCCGATAAACCAATTCCTCCATCCTTTGAGAGCTCACGACTGTGCTCAAACTTTTGTTCCAACCCTCTATGTTGTGACCAGCAACCGATAGAGGTAAACGAGGGACTTCTTGGTTTGTTACGGTATGGACATCTAGATTTCCCAATGGACCCAAAAAGTATTGGTCATTGCTGTGCGGGATCGGAATAAGTACGTGGCTAGGGTCCATTGCAGCCGATGAAGAAAGATGGATGAGCCAAAGGATTGCCTCGGAAGTACTTCAAATAGGAAGCTTAAGCCGATTGCTCACAAATCGAGAGCTTGTGTGCGTGAAGAATGACTGAAGTGGGGGCCGCATTTTATAGCATGGTGAAAATTTGAAGCGGCGGGAAGTGAATCTCAAAATGCGCGAGTAGTTAAAACACACTACCCGCATGTCAGAGAATTACGGAGCGAATAAAGTAGCAATTATTGAGCGAAGTTCAACAGTTAGCCGATTGAAAAAGCCGATAAAATTGCGATTTTTGACAGATGACAAGTCATCTCTCAAAAATGGGGGGCATATGTTTGCACCAAAATTTGGTAAGTCTGGTCAAAATCGGCAATAAAGTCAAAGATACGGAATTAACGGACAGGATGAAAAGGTTTGGAGATATTTTGGTAACGGTAAAATCTTTAAGGAAATAACTGTCCGAGATAAGGCCGATACGGATTAAAACTTGGAACATGTTGTAGTCGGACACGATCGGCCGAAGGGTATAAAAGAAGGACCAGAGCAAGCTGCGAAAACAACGACACAATACAATCAACCAGTTTTTACTTTCTTCCTTCCTGTCGATTAGGAGTAGCTTTTGTAATTTAGTCTCTGTAATCGATTTTGATCAATAAAGTTGCGCATCGCCGATTGTTGATCTTTGTCAATTACGCCCCCAGGTTTGATTTGTTCTGATTTTATTGCGCATCGCCTTCTTCAGAATCGATCTACCTTTACCCTCTGATTAGCCTTAATCGGCTAATTAGACTTACCCTGTTACCTTGATCTTAATCGGCTTTAAGCTGATTGAGTCTAAGCCGATTGATCGTTACGATCGGCTTTGATTAAATTTTATATTTTTACCTTGTCGATTCTGAGTCAAATCGACCGCACGCCTCGAACTGTGTGTTCGTTCGGTGTCACTTTATCGAAACCCTACATCAAGTTTTTGACACCAACAGGACCATGTGTGGTTTTGCAATCAAATTGCTTTCTTCTTCCCTTACTCAAACTCAAATTTATGCCTTTTGAGTGGTTTGTCAATATACTCATCAAGGTGGAGATTGAAGGACCATGTGGAGGTCCATCCATGTTTATGATGAGTATTTGAATTTATGTGATCTAGGATAGGTTAGATTTGAGTTTGGATTTAAAATGGATTTCAAGTTGAAAGTGCTTTTATGACGGACCAAATGTCGCGTGAGTTTTACGTGTATGACGGACCAAATATCAGTGAGTTTCACGTGTATGACGGACCAAATATCGCGTGAGTTTCATGTGTTTGACAGACCAAATCTTAGTTAGTTTCACGTGTATGACGGATCAAATCTCAGTGAGTTTCACGTGTATAACGGACCAAATGTCGCGTGAGTTTCTCGTGTATGACGGACCAGTTTTGATAGCTGGCAGTAATTAGCATTTTTGAAGGTCTTCCGTTGCTCAAACAATTATTTGGTCTACACGAAAGTTGTAGAGAATTTTGAAACGCAACTTTTTTATGTTTACAAGTTTTTCATTTGAGCAACAGAAAAAATCATAACAAATCTGGAATGTTAATAGAGAATCTCACGTATACGACGGACCAATTTTGACAGCGTGCAGTAATATGCCTTATTGAAGGTCTTCCGGTGCTCAAAAAATTATGTGGTCTACTTGAAAGTTGTAGAGAAGTTCGAAACGCAACTGTTTTACGTTGACAAGGTTTTCATCTGAGCAACATAAAAATCATAAAAAATTGATAAGATTACTACTGTATTAAAAACAGGATGTTTGCATTTGGTTGAAGTGTTTTTGTCCGTTTTGGTCTGTACTAACCCAAATTTGTGATAGAATTGATGCGCAGGGTTCATGGTGGAACCTAGAAGGGTCTTCTTGTCTTTGTGGACGTAGGACTTCATTTGGTGGTCATGATGAGGCGAAGGGAGGCTGGAACTAGGCATGGGATGGCCGGATGTTCGCCAGAAGATGGTCGGAGATGAAGTCAGTGCAGTCCCAAGAGACAAGAGATCAGTGTAGAAGCTAGCTTATCACTACTTGGATCAAGGAGAGCTGTTGGGTTGCAGTTCTGGAAGATAGAGTAGTGGATAAGTGTAGCTTGCTTTGAAAACCGTGCAAGAAAACCCATGTGTGTGGTGGGTTTTGGGTTAGCCCTTGCATGGCTGGTTGGGTGGGTTAATCCCAGCCCTTGATGGATGCTCTAGGGTTTAGAAGCTCATCCAAGGGTGGTAGGTGACCCAAGAGCATTATAAATTGAGGGGAAGGGGCAGCCTCCCCTGTGTGAAGGTTTTTGAGGTTTTTGATGCTCCTTTGAGCTTTGACCACATGAATGTGAGGCTTTGTAACCTCTCCTTCCAGAAATGAAATGTTCTTCATTTATATTCATGTTTCATTTCCCTTACGCATTTACATTACGCATTTAAATTACACAATTTAAATTCCGCATTTACTTTCTTGCAATTTACATTTACACAATATGGATTTGCCTCCTCTCCTTCTAATTGCTTATAATCTTTTGCTGAGGTTTATGATTGATTCCTTCTTGAAATTCTATTTCAATCATCTAGGCTATCCATGCGTTCTTGTTGCAAGAAGTTGATCTTTTGCATTCTTGAATGCCTTACCTTGTAGATTGTGTATCCTTGAGTTTCTTTGTGTTCTCTTGCTTGCTGGCATGTGTGGGAAGTCATTCATGTCGAGACCCGGATTTGCAAATCCGAAACCCTCTGTGTATACTGCACTAGTCCAGGATCACGCTAGTGCACACAGTGGAAACATAGATGAAATATCATTTCATACAACGAATTAACTAGGAAGAAGCAAATTATTATTACATAAAGCAAACGACCTTATGGTCAATGTTTACACCATTATGCCTTAAGGGCTTAAGAAACAAATACTATTGCAATGAAAAGATAAATCGAACCATTCGACATGCCACGTGCAATCGTGCTGGGAACGCCTTCCTAATCCACGTAGTCTTCATAGAATTCTCCTCATGATATTCATTATCTCCTTCAAGAATCGATCAACAAGGGCATAAAGCCGTGAGTACAAAGGTACTCAGCAAGCCGTAGGGAAATGATGCAATATATTTATGCACGGCTTGACAAGGATGGCTATATAGTTCATTTGCAGAAAGCAATAACTTGAGTTGAAATACAATAAATAGATTAAAAGCATATTTATGAAAACATAAATAAATAACTGGTAGATCAAAGATAGACAACAAAACAACAGTGAACTCCCCGTTCACATCCCAACAATTCCACATTTTATGAAACACTCTATACCCTGTGTGAAATTCCCGTGCTTGTCTATGACCGCGGACGCGGCTATTCGAATAGTTTTACACTCTGCAGAGGTCGTACAACTTTACCCACAAGACATGAACACCTCTTTGTGCAATCGATCTTAACACACTTCCTTTGGTGTGTCGCAGAGATATCATGACAAGGCCTTTACAATGCACTGTCTAAACTCGGTACTGCCCGCTAAGGTTTCGCCCATTAGGGCCCCCTCTTGTGCCTTGCGAATCTACCCGTCCATCCCGGAACCCACACCACCAACTGGCAGTACTCAAGGCTAGACATTGCAAATTAATCAGCTAGGTCTGTCCCATTCCGGACATGTGGTAGTACGGTTAGGCCCGGTTCAATGGCGCACAAGATTAAGTCCTTAAATTGTCTCGTGCAAGACATCCACATCCCAATGTGCTAGAAAGCACCCCTTTATCGCACGATCACTTGCCCGAGGGAAAACAATTGCTCAACCAAGACCAATGGCAAACCCCGCCATGGTACAACAAATTTTACAACAAGTGGCTAACGGCCACGATTCAATATCTCATTAAGTCAAGATTAACATTATTCAACATGTGACATGAATCCCAACGTATATGTAAGCATGTCTAAGCATAGCTACGATAACCCAATGTTGGTATAATGATTATGTCCAACTAGTAATGTCCCAACCTAGGTTTAACAATGGATGCATGGCATACAACTAATCAAGGTGGCATAATGTCAACTAGGCATACATCTACTCCCATTAAATAAACATTGATACGTAAATAGCATGCAAGTGTATAAAATAAATTACTTTGCAAACATAGGATCAATATGATCAAAGGTTACGACTTGCCTTGTTGATCTAGTGCTGAATCTTGGTCTTCGAAGTCTTCGTTCGCTCCCTCGGAATTAGTGTCTACCGGAAAAGAAAGCAACGAAACCAAATAAATACAAAACAGAGACTCAAACAAGCTCAAAACTGAAAATAAATGGCTCTGGAAGATAGATCTTGATTTTAGAAAAATTTAGAAACTTGAATCGCCACAATCGGAGTTCGTATGAGTGAGAACGGGCCTCCGAAAGATTAAATTCAGAGAAAATACAGAAAATCAGAAAATCGGAATTTTTGGATTTATTTTTGTACTGGAAAAGGATTTATTGCGCAACGCCGACGTCACCGCTCACGGTGGACTCGGTCCACGGCGCTGGCTCGTCCACCAGGCGCCCGCGCGACGGTTGACGCCGGCGCTATGCTGCTGACACGCTGGCTTTAGGGTCGACGGCGGGCCGACGCAGCGGGTGACGCCGGCGACCACGCGGTCAGATCTGGCGAGAGGCCGATCGGATCGAACGCCAAGGGCGGTGGAGACGTGGTCGCGATCGGAGCGCACGCCGCGATCGGACGGCCGCCAAGAAGTGGAGGGAACGACGACGAGCGGCGGCGCGGCTCACCGGACTTCGAAGAAGATACGGCCGACGGCGAGATGGCGACGGATCGGACGCGCGGGTGCGGATCCGAAGAGAACGACGCGGAACTCAATGAGACCCACGGCTGCGCGAGAGACACCGCGGCGAAGAAACGAGCGGCGGAAGGGCTCGCACGGCGGAGAAACTCCGCGAGCAAGAACTCGACGGACGCGCGGGCTCGGGCAGAAAAGAGGGGGCAAAGGTGCGACGGCGCGAGGAACCTCGGGAGGGTTGCGGCCGGGCTTTGTAGCCTCGGGAACGCGCAAAGACGCGCACGGGCGCCAGCGTGGGCGAGGCGGACTCGAGCGGCGGCGGCGGCTAGGGTTTCACGCGCCGATGACGTGGCGCAATCCTAGCCTCCACGCCGAGGCGCCGACGGACGGCCATACGGGCGCGGCCGGGCGGCGTGCCGAAGCGCGAAGCGAGGCGGGCCGGGCTAAGCGGGCACCGGGCCGAGGCGGCGGCTCTGGAAATGGGTTGGGCCACAGAGGTTTCGCCCAAGGCTTTTAGAAATTAAAAACATTTTCAGATTTAAGAAAAACCTAGAAATTCAAATAAATGCAAATAAATTCAAATAAATAGCAAATAAATTCAGAAAAATCCCCAAAAATACAAAAAAATTCCTTGGAGCACAAGGAACCCAACTAAAACTGAAATTCCTGATCTTGATGAATAGTTTAGTCAAATTAAATCCTTTCATTTATGGAAAATTCAAATTAAGCTAGAGTTAGTTCAAGAAAATGCAAATGGTTTATTTTTGAATTCAAACATTCCAAAACTTCAAATTTTGGGATGTTACAATTCAAGATCACTTTGATCATCAAAACCCCACGAGCAAGCCTCGATTGAAGTTCTTTCGGTTTTTTTTGAAACTTGGTATGTTCTTCATTCCCAGGCATAAAGGTCAAAACTTTGACATCAATCCTTGTGATTGAAGGTTGGAATAAGTTCCTGACATCCCGAGGACCTTATCTACCAAGTTTGGTTGAGTTTGGATCAACAGATCAAAAGATACATCAATTTTCCTATTTGAACATGTGCTGAAAACGCTGTTCATATGCCTGATTTCACTATAACTACAGTAATCCGGTAGTATCGCCTCCAGAGTGCGATTGCACCGGCCTCAGGCTGATTTTTGTGAAAATTGACCCTTTTGCTTCAATTTGATATCTAAGGATTTTGGCTTGGTTTCTTTGGGTGAAAATCTGCATTTGTGATCTTCCTTAGAGAACATATTTTAATTTGGGATCATTCACCACCCCCTCTGATCGCCATCTCGGTCTTTCAACTGGCAACTCGATCCGACCAAGGGGCATCGAAGATGATCACGGAGTTACGCCATGGAACGGCTCTACTCCGGCCCTAATCGCTATCCGGGGAATCCCCATGTTCTGCACCGTCTTAGTGAAGATGAGGTTTAACGAACTACCTCCATCGATCAAGGTTCGAGCGACCTTAACATTCACGATGGTGGCCTCGACTACCACAGTGTATCGACCCAGATGTGGGATCACGACATGGTGATCCGAGTGGTCGAAGGTGACTGGTACTTTCGACCACCTGTGGAATCTGGGGAGAGCTGGTGTGGCCAGCTTGACCTCCCGATTGACTACCTTGCTTCTCTTTGGCTTGCTCAACCCCACACTCGGTGAGGGTAGCCTTGAGTTTCTCTTGGACCTTCTTGCTGATCATCTGACATTCGTCGAAGTCGTGTTTGTCCTTTTGATGGATTGGGCGGTATTTGCCTCCCCCACAGCTTCGACCCTTGTTGTCACCAATGTTACGTGCCTTGCCTCTTTCGACCATGGCTACGGTGAAGTCACCTTTGCACTTCTCCCCACAGTTCTTATTCCACTTTGCCCCTGCTTGGATGACTCGGGCTTGTCATCTCCAGACTTGGGGTCATCGAGATGGTCTCGAGTCTCGGCACGTATGGCGTATTTGTCTGCCAACTCGAAGAGCTCCTTGGTGGTTCGGATCTTTCGGGTGGCAAGCTTTCCTTTTAACTCCCTATCCTTGACACTGTTCTCTAAGGACACTATGAGTGCCTCGTCTGAGATGTTAGGGATCTAGTTGCACCTGTCGCTGAAGCATCGAATGAAGCCACACAATGACTCTCTTGGCTTTTTTATCACCTGATGCAAGTCGTTGCATTTTCTGGGGCATTCGTACATGCTCTGAAAGTTGGCGATGAACTAGGTCCGCAACTCTGCCCATGAGGATATCGAGTGAGGTGGAAGGTTAAGCAACCAAGACCTCACCGCACCATCCGGGGTGGTGAGAAAGTAATTGGCCAACACCTTCTCATTTCCCTTAGCAGCACTCATGACTGTAGTGTAAATCTGCAGCCACTCGACAGGGTTGTTTCTGCCCGAGTACTTCTCGACGGGGCCTGGCTTGAACTTATCTGGCCACCTGACTGCACGTAGCTCAGGGGTGAAGGCCTTACATCCTTCATCGACATCCTTGGGAGTCACCTTCCGCGGACCTTATCGATGAGGGAACCTACACCGTGTAGGTGAGCGGCTCCTCGAGGGCGGAGATTGGCCCCGTCGGGCTCAGCGAGCGGGAGATTGGCCCCTTGAAGGTGGGACTCATTTTTTGGCCGCTCGTAGTCTTCCCGGTTGCATTCCTCCCTTCGATCACGAAGGACGTCAGGCAAATCACGCCGGTCGTGTGAAATACAATCTCAAAGATCCTCGAGACGTGCCCGATGGGGGTTGGTGCGAACCGACCTGGAAGCGCGTTGGCTGGAGCTAACCATCGCCGATCCTACTACTCGATGGCGGTGAGATGGTCCTGACCGATGACTCTAGGCGCCTGCTGGTCAGGCGCCCAAGCCTCGAGTTGGTCGCCGAGCGGTGCGGGCTTATACCGCATCGGCGGCGTCTTCATCCGTCAAATACCGGAGTCATCGGGTTGCTCCGATCCAGTGGTGAAAGGGATTTTAGCAGCATGTGAGTGCACTGGACATTTACCTCAGGGGTGCTGAAGATGTCACTGTTGTGGCTCTGGTGGTACGCTTCTTCTAGAGTGCGGCCAGGCCTACCGTTGTGGTCAATCTGCCAAGGAATTTTTTGTCCCTGAAGATCCCGCGCCCGCGGGTGGGGCGTCGTCGGATCATCGAGGTCAAGTTGCATCGACAGATTGGCCACGATCTGGGCTGTGGTCGTGGCAGCAAGATCACACCGATGATCTGTGGTATTGGGAGCAGCAACGTTTGCAGGATCTTGAGGTGGATGCAGGGGGATTTGTTGTCCTTGACCCTCTGTGGCGTATGCCCCTATGTTCCTTTCTTGGGAACTGCCAGCAGTAGCACCATTGTTGGCTTCAGTCATGAACACGCATCGATCTATCGTGCTGTTGCCCTAGCTGCTGCAGCTATCATTTTTGCCTTCACTCTCCGTGTTGATGCACATGAGGACGTTGGGCTCCATGGGTCAAAGCCGATGAAACCAACCTCTCGGCATAGATCCCAAGAGCGGGACTCGGTGAAGCCGTTGTGCACTAGATTTCTGCTTGGTACCCATCGATGGAGCATGGTTTCGAAGGCGATCTCAGATCCGATCACAGGTGCTTGGTCGATGGAGGTGGCTGAACGAAAATTGTCGCACGGGTAGTCACTGGAAGATCCGATGTGAGTGCGCACCGAAGACATGCTTGATCTGCAAAAATAGTTGAAGACCCCTACCTGGCGCTCCAACTATCGAAGGTTAGAAATTGACAACAAATTTATACTTTCGGGTACATTCGGGTTATCAGAGTCAAGCACAAAATCGGAGGCACAAGATGTAGACAGGTTCGGGCCCCTCAGCGGAGTAATACCGTACTTCCTGTGTGGATGATATATGTATGTGGCTTCCAGCCCTAAATCATATTTCCAACTTTCCAAGTTCATCCAACCTCCCATCCAAGTTTCATTTTACAAAGTCTAACCCTTGACCGTAATTCCCGAGCATTGCTCAATACCGCGAGCACGGCTATTCGAATAGGTTTGACTCTCTGCAGAGGTTATGCGCTTTACCCACACGACATGATCATCTCTCGTTGCCAAGCTATTGACACACTTCTTTTGGTGTGTCGGCAGAGAGATCATGACAATGCCTTATAGAGCTCTGTCTTAACCCGGTACTACTCGCTAAGGTTTCAACACTGATGGAACTGATTACCACATTCAGGGCCCCCATCTTGCACCAGTGAGTTTACCCATAAAGTCAGGGCTCACACCACCACTAGTAGTACCAAGCTAAGATATTGCAAATTAATCAACTAGGTCCATCCCATTTCAGACATATGGTTGCATGATTGACTCAGGTCAAATGCTTGAAAGGTTAAGTCCTTAGGTTGACTAAGGCAAGACTAACCAAAAATTCACCATTATCGTTACCATTATCAAAAATAAAGTGACCGCCCAAATGCCACATTGGCCCACCACAAATCCTTGCCACTTGCCTCAGTCTAAATCATTTTACCACCCCGGTTGATTACCATGCATCACGTGCCATCAACAACATCAATAACATTGTGTGATAACACCTGATACACAAATTCATAAACATGTTACATAATTCATTAAGCAAGATTAACCTTTATAAATAAAATGATGACTCGTTGCATGGCTAAGCATACTACAAGCGTTCTAACTATCCCTCATTGGCAATTATAGCTACCAACTATTAAGGAACCATTCTAGGGTGACAATGAAATACGACATACAATATGGCAAGGTGGATATATCACAATTGGTTGAATAACTATACCCAATATAATTGAAACAAGTAATAATTGAATTAATATGCAATACGTTTAAAACAATATAACTTTTAAAACATGGGTCAATATGATGAAAGCACAACTTGCCTTCAACGAGCTTTGAATCTTGCTCTGGCCTTGTTCTTGGCTTGGCTCCTCACTCACGAATACCTCGGGTACTTCAATGTCTACGCGAAAAAAGCGTGCAAGCAGTAAATACCAAAAATAGAGAGCAAGATCAACTCCAAAAATTAAATAAAATTCACCATTAAATAGAGCTCAATTTACAAATTTTTAGAAACTGGAATCACCTCAATCGGAGCTCGTATGCAAAAGATATAGCTATTCAAAATTTGAAATAAAAGATAAATCAGAAAATTGGAAAAACCGAATTAACCGAATTATTTTTATACGGGAAAATAGCATTTTAACATCAGCATGACCTCATGATGACGTCAGCACATAAATGAATTTCGGCCAAAATATTTTTCTGAAGGAAAACCGAATTATGATGTCATGCTGGCGTCATCGACACATGGCAGTACCACTTGGCGACACGTTGCTATGGCGCATGGACTCGGCACACAGCACAGAACGTGCGCACAGTGGACTCGATCCAAGATCCTTCGGACGTCACGCAAGTCACGTGGCAGCACATGACTGGTCACAGCGCCGGTGCGATCTAGTGCATACAGATCTGATCGAACGGTTAACAATCACGCGATGCAAGAGGGCGACGCGGCAGAACCGATGAGCGACGCATGGATGCGATCTAGCAGCTACCTTGAGATCTGACGGTTGATGGCGCTTCCCGGGCGGTGACGATGGCACGACGGCATTCTTCATCGGAGTCGAGGGAGATGACGAGCACAACGACGCTCCAAAGGATATCCAGCGACGTTTTCACCCGCCACGAATGCGACTCGACACGGCGAACAAGCTTGTAGCCTCGGTGACGGCGGGGACTCAACAGACGATGAACAAACAGTGAAAAACAATAGCGGAGGCTTCAGCTTACTCCGGCGAGCTCGCATAGGCGAACAGTGGCGGCATGGGCGACAAAAGCTAGGGCTACAGGTGCGGCTTGCCTTGGGCTACACGACACGCAAGGCGGCGCTTTAAATAGCGGCCTCGATGAGCGCACACGAGGCGAAAACTGATCTCGAGGATCGCGGGATTAGGACAGCACGGCGGATTCGGAGAGATCCGATGGAGTCGATGTGGCACAATTGTAGGCGCACACGTGGCTGCGGATCGACGGTTCGGGCACGCGGTCGACTTGGAGAATCGACAAGCGTTGGATCTTATCCGACGGCTCAAGGGCTAGGGTTTCGACTAAGCGGGCTGCGGGGGCCGACGACGCGAGCAGATGGGCTGGGCCGAGCGAGGTTTCGGCCCAAGCACTATGCGGCGATTTAAAACATCATTTTCAAAATAGTTCAGAAAAATAAATATGACCCAATTAAATAGCAAAAATATCAATAAAAATCCAAAAAAATTCCAGAAAATACTTTAAGACATTTATAACTCAACTGAAATATTTCAAACAAAATTTTATTATCACCTTTGCATTAAACAAATAAAAGATAGTAGAAAGGCTTATTTTCATAAATACAAAATAATTTAAATTAAATCTAGAAAATTCATAAAAGCATAAAATGCAAAATAAATTCAAGAAATCCAAAAATTGGGATGTTACAAATCTCCTCCTCTTAACAAAATCTCGACCCCGAGATTCAGGGCTAACTAAAGAATAGGTTTGGGAAATTCTAACTTCAGATCATTTTCACGCTCCGAAGTAGCTTTACTTTTTGAATGATTGCTCCACTATACTCTAAAGAAACACATTGACTTAATTCTGGTCCTATGATCAGCTACATCCAAAATATTGATTAGCTGCTACTTGTAAGTCAAGTCTTCTTGCAGTTCAATTGACTCTAGTGGTGTCTGCTCCGTGGCACTCGAAGACACTTCTTCATCTGAGATACATTGAACACCTCAAGCACTCCTGCCAAGGACCGCTGCAATTCTAACTGGTATGCAACCTCTCCTCTGCAACTCAAGATTTTAAATGGACCAACATATCTTGGGGCGAGCTCCCCTTTGGCATAAAACCTTTTTACTCCTTTGAGAGGGGTTACTCCCAGATACACGAAATCATCAGGCTCGAAGCTTAACTCACGACGACGATTATCAGCATTGCTCTTCTGCCTTAACTGAGCAATCTTTAGTCTCTCTCTGATCATAGCAATCTATTCTTTGGCTTCTTTTAAAATATCTGGTCCAAAAAACAAACGCTCTCCTGTCTTATTCCATTTTAACGGGGTACGACAAGATTGACCATACAGGGCTTCAATTGGTGACATTGGCAAACTTGCTTGATAACTATTATCACTACAACAGAATAGGCACGTGGAGACGTTTTTCTTAAAACACTTTAAAATTCATCTCTACATTCAGAACTAGATATGAAATAAAGACGCCTTTTGAGACACTATTAAAGTCGCCACATGATTACATTCCATAGAGACGAAGCTTGACACATTTTAAATACATCTCACCTATAGGGACATATATTGACACGTCTTAGAATATGTCTCATGCGTAGGGACGCATCTTGCATGTCTTAGAATATGTTTCATCTGTAGAGACGAACTGTGAGACAAATTAAATACTTGCGAGACGAAGAGTACCCACACCTTGCAATGTTATTTTAAAAATCTTCTGGTAGCATTATGATCTTGCTAATGTACAAATGAAAACCACAGAACATCAATCGCACATTAGAAATTACATAATGCCGACGTTAGATGAAAAAAAACAGATTGCAGCCTGCAAAACTCGAACCCACAAACCGTAGTTTACACTCACAGATGTTAACCAAAAGGGCAAACGGAACAAATCACAACGACATTGTTCCGTGACTTCTTACATGAAGTATATATAATAGATTTCCCCCTACTCTGCCTATCGGGAAAAGCACAAGAGCTAATCCCATTTTATATATCCAAAGAGAACACAAAGAAAGGAATGCATTTTGTGTGAGATTTTGAGCCTCATTGTCCTACGATCTTCTCAGCGCCCCTACTGAGCTGGCTACCCTAGCCCCCATTGCCGTCGTCTCTGCACGGCCACCCCAGCCCCCCAGCGCCCCTACTGATCTGGCTGCCCCAGCCCCTAGCGTATCTGCCGACGCCGGCTGCCCCAGCCCCCAGCGCCGCCACCACCCGCTTCGGCCGCCCTAGCACCCATCGCCGTAGCCACCCACGTGGCCATCCCACCCCCCAGCGCCACCACCACCAGTGCCAGCTGTCCCAGCCCCAAGTGCCCCTGCTCCACAGGCTGCCACTCCCGGACGTCCCTCGATCCCTCCTCAGCTCGTTTGCCACGCACGAAGGTGAGTCATGTTTACTTTCTACTGTAATTTTGATAGTTGGGCATTGCACTACATGTGCTTGTAAAAATGTATTTCTAGTTGAATGGTTGATTGATAGAAATTCTGATGTTTGTAATCTAGAGCTTGGATCGGTAATGTGGGATGTATAGCTACTTGATTTATTAGTCCATTAACACTTGTTTATATGTGTGCATGATGTTGATCTAGAAATTTTTAAGTATGTGCAATTTGTAGTGTTTAAAGATGCCGATATCCCTGTTAAATACTTGTATTGCTGATTTAGAAATTATTCTAGTGATACTTATCCCTGTTCAATACTTACACTGAAGATTTGGAAATTCTCTACTGCAAGTCTGAACCCTATATGTTTATGTTACAATTTAAGTTTTTTAATGTAAGCATCATGAATTTGGACAGATAAAAACCATGCATAACCAATGTAAGCATCCCTTTGATACTTCATTAAAATTTTGGTCTTATTACTACAGCATACCATAGAGTGATGGATCGAGGTTGGATGAGTGAACCAAGGTTAAGTTCTTCTTATAAAAATGGTGTCATGCAATTCCTATCTTTTGCATTTCGTGATGTTCCAGATGGTGATATGATCCTTTGTCCTTGCATAAATTGTCGAAATAGAATAACACAGAGTTATGATCGAGTTAAAACCCACCTGAGATGTGATGGTATTCTTCAAAGCTATACTAAGTGGGTCCTAGGAGTGGTATTCTTCAAAGCTATATGGTGGTATTCTTTAAAACCCACCATCATTTGCATTTGCTCCTATATCAAATAACCGTAGGAATATTCCTATTTCGGTTGTTCCTAGGAGTACTGTTGTAGAAGGTGGCCATGGAAGATTGGATGACATGCAAGGACTCCTAAAATCTGCATTCGTTATGCACGATGGCTATGAATCTCTTTCAAGTACTTCTAATGGTGAACAAGATGATGTTCATTTTGAATTTGCCAATATGGAACCTATTATGGCTGAGGACAGGAATACTTCATTTTCAGATGATCATACAGGGAGGGAACAAGATATGTTTGCAAGCTTCTTGAATGATGCAGACACGAAGCTATATCATGGATGTGAAAATTTTTCTATGTTGTCATTCTTAATAACCTTGTACCACCTGAAATGCTTACATGGATGGACACAACAATCATTTACAGCACTACTTGGTGTGCTATCTGATGCACTTCCTCAAGAGGCAAAACTACTAAAAAAAATTTATGAAGCCAAAAAAATAATCCGTGGTTTAGGGCTTGACTATAAGAAAATCCATGGTTGCCCTAAAGATTGCATATTGTTCCGAGGTGATAGAGCTAACCAAGAGTCTTGTCATGTGTGTGGTACCTCTCGTTGGAAAACTGGCAAGAATGGTTCTCCAATTGAATCGAAAGGAAACAAGAAACCAGGCAAGGTGTTGCGTTATTTCCCATTGATACCAAGGATCCAAAGGCTCTTTGCAACTAATAAAACTTCAGGTGACATGCACTGGCATGAGGAGGGCCTTACAAAAGATGGATTGCTATGACACCCTGCTGATGGAGAGGCTTGGAAATATTTTGATGTTCGCTATCCTGAATTTTTTGCAGATGCCGCAATGTACGCCTTGGTCTTGCAAGCAATGGATTTAACCCTTTCTGGAATTTGAGTTCAAAGCATAGTACTTGGCCAATAATGCTTATTTCTTACAACCTACAACCTTGGATTTGCATGAAGCAAACATCTTTAATTTTGTCAATGATCATTCCTGGACCAGCTTCACCTGGGAATGATATAGATATATATTTGAAGCCACTTATTGATGAGCTCTTACAACTATGGGAGAGTGTGGAAACATATGATGCTTCTTCACAAAAGAAATTCTCTCTGAGCTACGCTATTATGGACTTTGAATGATTTTCCTGCATTAGCTTACCTATATGGTTGGAGCACAGGTGGTAAATATGCATGTCCATCTTGTGCTGTGTTTACAAAACCATTTCGCCTAAAGAAGGGTGGTAAATTTTGTTATATGGGTCATCGTCGATGGTTGCCACAGGGTCACGTATATCGAAGCTAGAAGAGTGAGTTTGATGGCACCGAAGAGAAGGAACCTGCACCTAAAACATTGAGTGGAAGTTCTGTTTTGAGAATGTTGTAGGGCAGAGTATTTGTGCTAGGTAAAAAGGTGATCCTAGCAAAGATGGGGAAAAATAAAAAACATGTAAAAAAAACAGCAGTAAGGAAGAAGGGAACATTTAGGAACTCTAGCGTAAAAGAGAGACAGGCAAGAAGAAATCCAGTGAGAACCCAAATAAGTCTGAAAAGAAACCTGAGGATTGGTTGAAAAAGAGGTCAATATTCTTCATGCTACCGTATTGGGAGCGCAACAAATTAAGGCACAATCTAGATGTAATGCATATAGAGAAAAATGTGTGTGATAATTTAATTGGAACACTGTTGGATATTAGTTCAAAAACAAAGGATGATCTTAATGCACGACTTGACTTGGTAGAAATTGGTATTTGACCTGAACTTCATCCTACAGTAGATGATAAAGGAAAGAAAATATTACCCCTGCACCTTTTACTATGTCTAGGGAACAAAAGGAGACTCTTTGTTCAGTTATTCAGAATATTAGGACCCTGATGGTTATGCATCAAATATTTCTAGGTGTGTCAATATGAAAGAATGTACACTGAGTGGACTAAAAAGTCATGATTGTCATGTTTTACTAGAAGACATTCTTCCCATAGCACTTCGATCATGTTACCCCAGCAAAGATGTCATGACAATAGTTATTGAATTGGCTAGGTTCTTCAAGAAGTTGTGCTCCAAAGTTTTAGATGTCTTTGAGCTTGACAAACTTCAGGAGAATATTGTGATGACACTTTGTAATATGAAAAGAATTTTTGTTCCATCATTTTTTACTGTCATGGTGCATTTAATGGTACACTTGGTCGAAGAAGTTAAACTTGGTGGTCCAGTGCACTACAGCTGGATGTACCCTCTAGAGAGGTATGTAATATTGCTTTCCTCTGTTATATTCAATAATTATTGGAAATAACATTTTTTCACAATTTCATTTAGATCATTTGTTCGCATAAAAGCACTTGTGCGAAATAGAGCTTATCCAGAAGGTCCAAATGCTGAAGGTTATCTTGCTGAAGAGTGCCTAACCTTTTGTTCAAGATTTCTAGAAGGAACTACACGTTTTATAGCACTGGCTAGAAACCCTGACCCTTCAGACAATATAAAGGACTTGCACATGTTTGGGAGTGCTGGCAAACCAATTGGCAAGGCCATCACCATTGGTCGGTTTGACAACCAGCTTCTTATGCAAGCACATCGCTATGTCTTGCGACACTGTGATGAACTTGAAGATTTTCATAAGTGTGTCACATAAGCATATTCTACTTATTTCTTTTACACAGATTGATGAATTGAAATTATGTATTGTATCTGATTGTTGCAAAGAATTCGTGGATGAAGAAAAAAGAAAAGTGCGTCAATCAACTAACTTGACACATTCTGACGTGAACAAGTTGATCAATAGAGGCTTTGCGGATTGGTTGGAACAGAAGGTACAATTATACAGCCATCTATATTTCTATCATATGAATTTACTGATACAACAAAAATGTAATGGTACTCTTATACAGGTTTTACAAAGTGATGGAACAAACATAAATGGAAAGATAAGAGCATTGGCGGCTAAACCAAACAAATGTGTTGTGTGCTATGGTGGCTATATTATTAGTGGTTTCAGGTTCCACACTATGAGTCATGAGGCTGGCCGCATCACGCAAAATAGTGGTGTAGTGAACATTGCAGATGACGGTGTTAATTATTATGGCAGATTGTCTGATATCATCGAACTATCATACAGAAATTACAAGGCGGTGCTATTCAAATGTGATTGGTATGATGTCTACCATAGAGCTGGTATAAAAAAAAGATGAGTTTGGATTCACCCTTGTGAACTTCTCTCGGAATATACACACCGGCGAGAAATTAGATCATGGTCCATTTGTCTTTTCGTCCCAAGTGGAACAAGTTTTTTATGTTGAAGATCCAAAAACTGAAGGATGGCATGTGGTAACAAGATTCAGGCCACGAGATCTTTTTGATATGGGTGTGGAACAGCCATCAGATGAAACAAATTAGACCAGTTACTTCTAGGCAGCTAGCAAGAAGTTTCTTTTTTCCTCATGGACCAGCATGCGGCTATTAAAGCTTGAAGCTATTTTCCTTTAAGACTCTGATTTTTGTTTTTATGCATGTGTTTATAGATGCATAAGTATATGACAATTTTTATTTTGAACAAATGATAATATCATTTTCTTTGCAGATATATATTTGCATGAACAATCATGTTATTGATTAAGTATATTAATATAATTTATCACACGCATGCACACAGTTAAAAAACGTATTTCACCTATGCTACATATGGACATTTTCATATGCCGAAGTTTAAACTGGTCAATTAAAACCTTCTCGGCCAATCTCCATTTATCTAGAGATCTGCTTGTCAAGGCCCCGAATTCGAGTTCGACTCATGCGGCTAGCAAATTAACTCTAACCAATCTTTAGCCACATTTGAAATCGATTAATAACTCCCGAGCATATCCTAAGCTGCCGCTTAGCAATATCCAAGCTTAACCAAAGATTTTGAGCTAGAAACTTCACCCTGAAAAATGTGGTTTCCATCAAAGTTTGGAGCCTCGTAATTGAAGATCTATAATGAATTAGGATGTGCATGTTAGTTGGTTACAAACTAGGAACTTTCCTCTACAGTATGGTTGAGTTTTGGGTCCAATCCAAAAGCAAACACTAATTTTAAATATGGCTCAAAGATTGAATCCGTGCTAAAATTCTGGGACTTAGCAAATGTGCCAACACAGCACCAAACAGCAGCACATAAAGAAACTCCCTCAGCCCCAAATCAATTGTTCCCAGTTCGTGCAACACCACTCCCTGGCCGAACTCTCCCCCAGGCCATTGCAGCACCTTGGATCTTCCTCCAGCCCTCTCCCTGGTGGCGCCACTCTCCCCTGCAGCTCTTCCCTGGTGGCGCCTCCCTCTCCAAGCAGCAGCAGCACCTTTCCCTCCTTCTCTAGTTTTTCCCCATGAGATTTTGAGTTAATGCTTCCTTGATTTAGGGTTTGTTGTTTTCTGGTTTTGGGGGCAGCATTGGAGAATTTGGGGTCTTAGGAGAGCAGAGATTTGGGGTTTGGGTGGGGAAATAACACTCTAGGGTTTGGAGCAAC
The DNA here is from genome assembly GCA_036346275.1 of Otatea glauca. Classification (NCBI taxonomy): domain Eukaryota; kingdom Viridiplantae; phylum Streptophyta; class Magnoliopsida; order Poales; family Poaceae; genus Otatea; species Otatea glauca. Next base: position 33,841,056 of record CM070719.1, read on the forward strand.
ATCCGAATTTCGAGCAAATTTCGTAGCTACTGTTTCGGGTTGATTTGAGCAAGTTAAGGGCATCTCCTGCTAGGCCGGCTGAAGCAGTAATTGTAGGTAATGGAGTTATCTTTCATTTCCAACCGGAATGACCTGATTTCGTTAATCTAACTGAAAGTTATGATGACATTGGTGCATGATGTTCGGAAACCCTGAATTTTCTGAACACTGAAATTGCTCCCTGTTCGTGGGAAAACTGGGAGTTCCTCGGGCAGTGGATGAGAAATCGGCCAAAACTAAGTTGTAGATATGTCTCTTAAGTTTCATTAGAACTTGGAATCACTCAATTTCAGGAAACCATTTAGAAGTTATGCCTAAAATGGTGAAGTCGGTCTAGAAAGGCTGAAATCTGTCCAAAAATTGCTTAGTGAAAGTTAGGAACTTGATTGAATTGGTGTGAAGCATTGCAAAGTGTTGTTTAGCTATTAGTGTGTAGTGTTAATGTTTTTTGCTTTACGTTTGTTGTAGAATGCTTGCATTTTGGAATTTTCGGCGA